>JACCHX010000007.1:5421250-6042500 GCA_018907135.1 Kradibia gibbosae
ACATACTACCATAAGATGCTTCAAGTACATAGGAAAAAGGGATTCTTCTTTTTTTCTTTGCTTTTCCTTTCCTTTTTTTTTAAATACGTTTCCATTTCTATTTTAAGTTATTACAAATATTAAATAAAAACCAATAACAATTTCTTTTTTTGTCCAAAATTAGTGATTATCAATGCACTCCTCGTTTGCGAGTTATTTAGTTATTCCATGATATTTATAAGAACGAACACTACGTGTATTTCTTCTAAATCGAATATATCACTAATGAACGCTTCCTCCGTAAAAAGGAAAAAACAAGGCTTCTAAAGAGAAGCTAAGCTCAAATTTCACAAATAAAAATAACAGGATGTGTTCAACCAGAATTTTAATACGTGTTTCATCACACGAAAAATGTTTTTTTATACTTTTACAGAATAGAAAGAGCACAAATATTTAATTTACCGATTTTAAAACTAATTTTTATTACTTATTAAAGTTTAGCGAAGGCTTCAAAATTTTATACCATGTTATTTAAAAAATTTATTTTTATGATGTTCAACTTTTCGAAATATTTCATTACCTTCCTTAATATTCGATATCTAATAAAATTATTCAAATAATTGATGATCGACACCCTCATTCCTTGTTGAATTAAATTTTTTATGAGAATTATTCACCTCTCAGCTTATAGAAAACTTTGGGTACATAAGTACTATAAATAATTAATAGCACTGCTCGCGAGGATTGTAGATATCTCTATATTGAATTAATATCAAATTTTGAAGACAAATTAGACTCTCAAATTACCAAATATTACATTTGATAAAAATCTTCATCGAGGCTTAAGCAGGAAAACTTAAAATTTTTGTCACAATTTTAAATGAAATGTGGCTCTGCTCGATCATTAGTGTTTCTCATTACTCAGTCGTTAATAGGATGGCTCGACATTTTTTCATTGATGAAAAAGTGCTGTCATAGCTTATATTCATCAATTTATATACTTTTCATCAACTGGTCATTAATAATGCAAGATGGCAGAAGAACAGCAACGACACTGGACTATAAATTTACCTTAATTCACTCGTAGGAATACGCGGAATCGTATCAGTTTTAAATTTATCTTAGTAGTCGTATTATCACATAAAAAGTCAATGTACGACTATCTTATTTAAAAACAATTATTTATAATTTCTAGGTAATAATATTCTCTCGGAATTAATTAAAAATTAATGCCTTGCAAATTACACTCAAAACCCGAGAATTCCATTAAAATTAGTCGTACTGCAATATTTAAATATTATTATATCATTAATTGATAACATTTATAAAATAAATAGACGTTACAAATATTTGCGTTACCCTAAAAGATACTTCTTAAAAATATTGTAATTTTTGTAAATATTAAAATTCTCTATATTCAAATTACTTATTCATGATTGGACATCCATTTATCATTTGAAAATATTTATAATAACGTTAGACATTTGTTTTTTGATAATAGAAATGTATCACTACAGATTCCTGCTATACAACAAATAATTGTAGAAAGCTTTAAATAAGAACCAGCTATTTTATGAACTATTAAAAAATAGATAAAACATGATTCTTCACAAAGCAGTATTTCATTATCTATTATCAAGATTGTAATAAACTCTGCACGTCATTATGCAATATGAAATTCTTTTAGAAAATGTTTATAATTTCAATATTGAAATTATTAAGATATCTTAATACCAATGTCACGGTGTTTGTTTACAAACGAAATGATATTAGATAAGTGTTTTTTTAATTAAAATATTTTAACGAAAAATAAAAAACAAATAAGTAGTTAAAGAGTATAATTAGGTACAGTATTTATAGATACAGTATACAAAACGGCTTATAAACTCTTACATTTAATAAGATAAGTATCTTTAAATTTTATTCTTTTAATATAGTATGTTTTATTTAAAAAATGTGAAAGTTAATCTGAGTATCGAGAAAAAAACTTTCAAAGAATATTGTAGGAACACGTAATGAGAAACGGATTTACTTGTTTGTAATCTCTGAATATTTGAGTGTAAAGTCTACATTGTAATTATGGTAGCACATGTAAAAAATCGTATAGATAATATAGATAGATTAAACGGCAGAGATAAAGCATTGTTTAAGAGTAAAATAGTTCTACTTTTGGTCCTTAGTCAATGAGTTGCATTTCCTGTGCATTTCTACACATGCATGGATAAGAAAATGAAAAGTCTTAGAAGACAAAATAAAAAATGTTTAAATTTAATGAAAATAACAAAGTTAATACAATTGAAATGAAACTCATATTATTATTCGCATTAGAGATAAATTACAACAAATTTTCTCTCAAAAAATTTTTCTTTCACTTAAAAAATTTTCCAGCATTATGCGAAAATGTAATACTGCGAAATGAAATTAAGAAAAGTAATAGAATATCTAAACTCGTCGGCCCGAGGCGCAATATCCTGAAAGTTTTCGTAACAAAATAGCCTGAACTTATGGTCGCCTGGAGTAGTGCGGGAAGCAAAGGGTGGCTGTACCCGGAGATTAATGGTCGGGCGACACCCAAATTTCTTCGCGAGTTCTGAAGAGTCTGAAGAGGCGCACGTGTACCAGCAGTTGTGCCTCTCTGGCACGCGGATAAACATAGCCAGGAGGTGCATTCGGACGTCGCCTCTTTTTCTACAGCTTTGGTTCCCGCTACTGTCGTGGTCGTCACCGTCGGGCGCCGCCGTGGCCAGGATTTTATATTTAGCGGGCGCCCACAGCAGTCGAGAGAGTGGACTTTCGAACCGCAGGTCTTTTCCCTCGACTCTTGTCTGCAGGGTCGATTGCTCCGCTGCGGTGAGCTAGAGAAAAGGGAGAGGAGCCTTACCGGTAAGAGTCATGGAGACGAATTTCGGGGCTAAACTTATGGCGACTCCCCAACTCCTCCCTCGTTACTATTTGTCCTGGCGAGCCGCCAATTTCATCCTCAGATTTCACTGCTCAGGAATCGCTTCCTCAATTTCTTATTTAAGGGAAAATCGCGTGATCACAATCCTGATTCTTCAAAGATGTCCTATTTCAAATTTCGTGACTTATAGCCTGGTTTCCAGAAGATCGAGATCAAGGATCCTGCTTGTCATTGCTTGCAACGCAACTGGCATTGTGGAAGTACTTGTTCCGTCCATCCGCTTCTTTATGCAATTTTATAATTCTGCGCCTTCGTGTAATAACACTCGCGATTACTGATGGAAACTCTTCTTGTCAACGCGAAGCCCCACATCGACTTTGAGATTCAGTTTCTTGAAAATAAATCCCTTTCTTTCAAGTTATCGCTTGAGATACCATACCCATCATTATCACCTTATACGCATTTAGAAAAGCTTTACCGCAATTCTAGCAAGTGATTTTCCAGAAGTATGACCGATAATTAGGAAGGCACAGCTTTAATTCAGTCTTTTGGAAAGTTAAATAAGACTCAACTTATATATATTTGCAGTTACTGTGTACGTTAAATTTTTTTTAGAATATTTTTTAAAAATTTGTGCTTGGCAATAAAAATTGATTAATCCAAAGAAATGCTTTTTGAATAATACGCTACGTTTTATTTATCTTTTCTTACTCTGACATAAAAAAACTCATATAAATGGCTTTAATGTAGCACAGAACTAAAACACTAATTTAATTTAACTTAATATAAATTCAATTTATTAGTTTAATAATACATAAAAAAATTTATTAGTTTTCCATTTAAAAGCAAATTTCAAAAAAAGTCTTTGAAAAAAAAAATTACAGTATTACACTTAAATAAGTTTTTCAGTAATAACAAATATTATAATACCAACATACGATATTATTAAAACATAAAATTAATGATAATAAAATAAAGAATAATCTAAAATCAAGATAGAATTCCTTTCTTAATTATGTGCAGATTATTTTCGACGGGTATTATTTATAAACTTTTTTTAAAAACTTGCATGTATATTAAAATTATGTACTTTTCAAAAAAATCTTGATCAAGTAAAGAAAATTAAAATTATCATAAAAGTTTATATTATTAATTATAGCACGTACGTATTTTCATAAATGAGCTTTAATGAATAAAATATTTTTTAATTTCACAACTTTACTTCATACATACAATCATATTAATAACTATATTATATATTATCAAATATTTTAGATCTGTTTTCAGAATAATAATACTAAAATTAATCTAATGATCTTTTTGTGATTTGGTATGTTTATTCTTTTTTTAATTTTTATAATTATTATCATCAATTATTGCATATTTTATGAGAATTTTATTTGTATGTATTTTAAAAAATATACAAATTATAAACTATAAACGAAAGTTGATTAATCTTTAAATACAGATCTTTATTTTTATTCCTCATAGGTCTTAAATAAATCTAATTGCACTTTCAAAATATCTTTAAACCTTCTTTGATCTAATAACAGTATAGTATGTGTCACATGAGGTTCTAATTAGTGTATAGATATAAATATTTTGAGGCACGCAATCACCCCATTTAAGTGATCCATAAGTGATTACACAATAAAAAGTTCATCTTCGCACTTCATACTCTGTAGAAAAATAAATAAATTGTAATTAGAAAGCTTTTAATCGAATATAACGATGATGTTAAATTTTAAAAATTATTAACAAAAATTGTAATGCTATTTATTTGATAATTCTACATTTCCGTATAAATATGGCTGTATGCAGATGTCTCATTCTTTTTCCATATGTATTGACATAATAAAATCAAACTTTTCATAGTTTCGTATTGACCGGAAATCAAAATGATTTTTACTACCATTTGAAAAAAAAACAAAAAAAAATAAAACTTAAAAATACTCTTTCTTACTTAAAAATTTCTTGTTTATAGATTCCCATTAGTATGAAAAGTGAATGGTACATGAAAATGACGATTGATAAAAATCAAATATTCATATTGCAACTATCGTTTTTTTTTTAATATACGACATTGAATAGAAATGAAATTACAAAATTATTATTGCTGACAAGTTTTACACAATTTGAAACTATTAATCTCATATCAAAAAGTAATGTATTTTTTAATGTTTATTACTGTCACTTGTTTTCTAATATTTGGTCATTTTTTTATTGCTAATTTAAGTTCTTTAATATAATTTACTACGAAAATTGTCATTGTATTAAAGTAAATTTACTAAAAGCTAATTAAAACTAATACACAAATGATAATTATAATATTAACATTAGAATTTAAATAATGATATTATTTAGCAGAAAAGTTATGCTAAAAATTATTAAAAGTAAGTATGTCACTAACTACTAATCGTATTGCATTGTTAACAACGATAATCGCATAAAACATTTTCTACTGGAACTGAATTTCTAATAAAGTATGCTGCAATCCGGTATAAGCGTACAAAGATTTTAGTTTCAAACATTATCTTTACATATGTAATAAACTGCTAGACTTTCTAGTAGACATAATGCCCATAAATTTATAAAAATATTTTAATATTTTAAATTATTCTTATAATTTATTAACATTGTTCTATGAATTATGTATGTAATTAAAATTAACTTAATTTTACTGATAATATTATTTTGAAACCTACATATTTGAAAATCATAATATAATATACGTATATGTAAAATGTTTTATCTTTTATTTATTATTTTAAAATTTTAATTTAATAATTATTTTTAAAAATTAATTGATTATATTCAATGAAAAATCTATTGTTATCTTCTTAAGTAAATATAAAAAACAAGGTGTGTTTTGTGAAAAATTATAAACGCTTTTGTTTAATGTCTTTTACATCAGATTGAAGCATAAAGATATTTATTACATTATTATATCCGTAACTTTCTATCTAATAAATGACAAAATTCGGAAGCATCTGATTGAAATTAATACGTTTGTATCCATCAACTTTCTAAACTAAATGTGAAACTTGATATTACAAAACAAGCATGTGACAATAACAAAGTTTGTAATAAATTCAAGGGACAAGAAAAATTACTATTTGTTTTAAATAATATGACAATACCTGTGACCTACGTATTATTACATTAAAAAATCATTGACAGAAAGTAAATTAAAAGCTTCTATTTTAATTTCGTATTATCAATGTTTTAAAAAAATACAAATTATTACATCAAATATCTAACTTTTCTGTTTTAAATAAATCGATTTTTATGAAAAAAATTTTTTTTCTCAATTTTAAACGTTATGTGTTATTAATTATTGTAATAAATGACTCGTTAAAAATTTGATCTAAATAAAATTAATTGTCCATGCTACTCAAAATTTGTTAAAATACAAATTTTTTTTATTTATAAAATAACAAGCATAATCATTTGTTATCCATCTAATGACATTCATCCATCTAATCACTAATTATAAAAGTTATACTACCATATATATTTGAGTAAAATATTTTTAAAAAAATATACTAGGACGCAAGAAAACTGAAATAAAAAATAAGTCAGATATAATAATTTTTGCTTTTCATAGAAAAAGAAAAACAGAAAAGTGAAAAACAATATTGTTAATTCAAGTGTGACTTTAACTGTATGATTATTGTGCAAATTTAATGAAAATAAAAAATCTCATCCCCAATGATCCAATTAAATAGAACAAAATATTTTTTAATAAAATTTATAGTCTACAGCATTGTGGACATCGTGGTATTTCTAACTTATAAGTTTTAATAATTAATTAAAATTCATGTACAATCATTGTATTTATAATGCTATGTACCATTCATATAGCATATAATTATGAAAATTATTTAAATATTTTAATGGTAATATTTATTTGTCATAGTATTTAAATTATTTAATAGAATTAAAATTAATTTTAAAAATTATTATTAGTACTACCATCATTATTATCAATCTTTTTAATTAAATATGTTTATTTAAACTGTGAGGTTTTTAAGGAAATTTTTTAATGAATATTTATTTAATGTATTTAATATAAACAATATTTATTTAAATGTATTTTAAATGTAACATTGAAATGTAGATGGGAAATAATTCGTTTGCAATACGTGAGTAATCACATGTGTACTCGTTTATTTTAATTATTGCTCTTATAATATGATTCATTGTTAAATCTATTTCCAGTTTTCGTAAAATGGAACTATTTGTATGGAGGAATAATTTTTTTCTTTAATCTGTACAAAATATTTTTGTGATGAACAGCAATAACAAGTAATTTCAGCTTCATTATAAATAAATAAAGGAGAAATCGTTTGTCTTAAATATTTTATTAAATAATTTCCAACAATTTTTTGTATTAACAATAAGTCGGAATAAAAATATTTCATTTTTTTTAATAAATAACACGATGTAAATCTTATTGCAATACATAATGTTGTGTAAATGTACAATATGCTAAAAATTTCTTTTAGGAACATAACATAAATACTTTTTATTTGCATATTTTAAACGTGAGTATATTTACTCCGGTTCAATAAATTACAAAAATATTAGTAAAACTAGATAATATTAGTAAATATTAATAGATAAGTTATTATTAAGTTATATTATTAAGATAGACTAATATTAGTAAAATTTAGATTGATTTAAGCTCAGAAGGAAACCAATGTATAAAAAAAATGATTTTAGTAAAAGTTATAGTTATATAAAAGTTATGAAGCATTTCGAAGACAAGTTTGTTCGTGTAGCGAATTCGCTGAATTCATTCGGCTTCGATTAATCTTTAACCGTGTTGTACTCGAGGATGTATTTTTTCGGATAAATTTCTCTTTTCGGTTCGATCGCCCTTTAGCGAGTGAAGAAAGTTGATAAAAGCGTCGGAAGAAAAATGTGATCGTTCTCCAAGGGGAATAACATTTAAAGCGGTTTCGTAAACCACATTTAAAAAGGATTTCGTTAGGGAAAATGAACGCAATTTGGAACACCTGATCTGAATAATCAAATTTCTTAATTGTTATGTCCTCGTGAATTGAGAGATAGAGAGACAGAGAAAATTTGAATAAGTTTAGTTTTATTCTCTCTCCGAAGGTCAATAACGAAGATGCACTCGTCCTTTCTCACCGGAAGCGAATTTCGCGAATCTCGATTGAATCCGACCTTCAACTCTCTCCGACAAACTCTGCCCCGCTACTAAAACTGGAATACTCGAATAGCTTGATGTCTTTCAATCGGGGCCGTCTAGCACAGACCTACATATGAAAAGCACGACAAAACGAGGCCTCGCAGATAATCCTGGAAGCCCCGTAAAGGCATTAACATTCCGCGGCCAACGCTCGCGTCTGGGCCCCCGGAAGCTATAGAAACGACAATAAATGCTCCCCTCCCCGCCTGTAGACACCCACTCTCGAGTCTGTCCACGTGGTCTGTTCCCTTTTTCCGAATCTCATTGCTCTCTCAGCGGTGCTGGTTTTCTCTGCGTAACGGTCGCTCTTCTCCCTCGTTTACCCCCTCTCCCCCTGCCCGCTCGCCCCGTGAGTTTAAGTCGTCCCCATCAGCTGAGTTGCTCGCCACGAAGGAACGACAAAGGATTCGATGATCTTTCATTAACCGACCGAGCGACTCTCGCTACATCTGCGGCGAAAGAGAAGTCTCGGGAAAGAAGAGGGAAAAAAAATTTGCTGTCCTAACTTGGGAACGGCTTTCAGCTTCTAATTGCGCGCGAAAGCCGCTTTTCCCTGCGCTTGTTTTCGGAGCCTTTGGTGACCGTGGGCCACCCGGAACGACAAAGACGGTGACGTGGGCAGTGATAGAGGACAGGTAGGGAGGGGAGTGGAACCAATAGCCATGACCGATTTGTGCGAAACGCGGAGGAGGCAACAGGAGCCGGGACATGATTCCGTGATCCTTCACGCCGTTTTAGGAAATCAGAGACAAGCGTCGGCTGCGTGATTGTGATATTTGCCGTTCCTCCCACTGTTCTTTAATAGCGAAAAATTTCGATCTACTGAATCGGGGTTTCGGGATTTATCGGCTCGCTATTTTCTTTTCTCACGTATGACGTGGATAAATATGATAAATACGGTGTGGCCGTTACGACTTTGCCACATAGGAACGTCGCATGAAGTCGATGAGTTAAGGAGTCAAGGCAATTTGTCGGGCATAAGTCGCCTCGCTCATTCCACCTCGGCTTTATTGCTTATTGCTCTGCGAATATTTGTGTCGAGTTTAAAAAAACAAAATGTTCAGACTATACACAACTAAGCATATTTAATCATTAAAGAAAAAAAACAAAATTCCATTGCAAATTCCATTTCGAGCGTCGTGACGACATTACGTCGACTCAGACATACGTTTCAATTTGTATAGGAGATTCACTAAAGAATGCAGGAAAACTAGTTAGATTTGTCAGAAGATTTTAAATAACTCGATAGCTACATCTCATGCTCCTCAATCTATCTATCATCAGAGTATCTTTGTTTTCACGAAACTATGATGTAAATTTTTTCCGTTTATTTCATATATCTAAGCCTATCTTGCTTCAGTAAAAATTCAAGTCGTTTAACACAGTTTAAAAGAGATATATATCAAATTAATTTGTTTACGCAAACTTTAACTATCAATCTATATATTTATGGATTTGATAATAATTTTTAAATATACTTACATAATATTTTAAGGAAGATGTATACAAATTGAACCGTCTCAATTAACATTTCTTTTTTTTTATTATTCTTTATTCGTTTTCTTTTTTTTTTTCTTTATAAGAAATTACTTAAATTTCAGCAACTTTAATTCAAATACATTCTTTAACTATATGAAATTAAATTACCTCATTAAAATTAGAATTAAAATTAAAATACCACATTAAAAAGAATAGTTTTTCTTCACTCTCATTTATCTACATTCACAAATACGCCGTCTTTTAAGTACATTAGTATATAATCTAAAATGAAGTTTCCATTTTTTAACTTTATTTTACAAGTATTACACACTAAAACGCTGTATATAATCTTTACATAAACTTTAATCATTTAAGATCTGAGATATATGCTAATAATGTTAATACAAAATTATCCCTATGTGAACATTACAAAAAGGCAACAAAAGAAAAATTATACGGTATTTGTTTTGGCAAGATTGTTTCAGCTTTAACTGTTAGAATAATTATAAAAGTTATATAATCGTAAAAACAACAACTTCCAAATGCGAAAATTTTTAATTGCCTAAAAATGAATAATTATTTAATATTATATTAATAGAGACAAATTTATTTTCATAAATCATATTTACTATTGTTTTATATCAGATACCTTTTTCTTTGTTAATTCCTTTATAGTTATAATAAGTGGAAACGTATGTATTAACAATTGCTTTTAATTTTTAAGGAGTGTAAAATAATGTTTGTTTTTTTTTTAATACATTTTTTGCAAATATAATCTTCAATAAATACTGTAATACAAGAAAAAAATTGTAAATATAAGTCAATGTTTTATCTGAAGTGTATTAAAGTAATAAATTTGTATAATAAATAAAAGAGAGTCTTCTACATCTGTAAATAAGATTTCCTAAAATAATTTCGAGTACTGTAATTATCGATGAAATAATATTAAGCTGTACAAACGTTTCTGAAAATAAAAGAATAGAGAAATTATTTTTTAGATTCAATAGAAATTAAATATTCATTAAGTTTAAGAAATTGAATGGCATAAATGTATTATGAGCGTGAAACGCATATTACTGCAAAGTGAGTCAGGGAGGTCTAGTTTCCTACGAAATACTACGAGGTCAACAGAGTACGATTTACGAGGACTCGTATAAGATTACACAACAAGTGCTTTTAAAACATAAGTTGAGTCGGATTAAGAAAAATAAAAAAGATGAAGCTTCATTTTACAAGAACCGTTGACTTCTACATTACATGTCCAGACGGAACAAAAGAGATGACTAGAAACAGTGTAATTGGTATACATAACGCGCGATGGATTAAAAAAAGAGAGAAAAGTGCGTCATAAAAGTTAAACGGGGGTCAAATTTGAATAAGGTGAAAGTATAAGGGACCGGTGCAAGTCGAATGCAGAACGGTCTTCTTTAAAGCCATCCTTAAAGAACCGCTCCGCAGAACACTGTATTCATGATTCTCGCGACAACGAAAATGACTCGCATCCAATCACCGGAGATCCACGATTTCACTGCCGAATCTTTTTTATTTTTCAACGAGGCTTCCTCCTCCAGACTGGTCGCGGTGGCAACGGTCGCATCCATCCCTAGTTCAGCAACTATTAGTGCTAAGATGCTAAACCCTAAAGAGGTGCGGAGAAGAAAGGGTAAGGGTAAGTTTACTATGGCTGAATTACCGTAGTTACCGAACTGCGCAAGAGTAAGTCTGCGGGCTTGGTAAATCCACTACGCAGATCTTTCGTTTCATTGGTGCGGAATTAGGGGGGGACGTGGTAGTGCCACGGCCTTGACCACCGCAACAGACGAGGAAGACTCATTCTATATCTCGATCCTTAAGTCCTTTGGGGCCCGGCGACCACGATTTCTCCCAACATCTTGTGCTTACGCAACCTCAGGGTTCGAAATTAGATATTTCGACACAATGGCTCAAATGCAATGCGCGCTCTGTTCTTGATCTATAGTTCTAAGCCCCGATACTCCATTCCTTATCCTAGCAGCTGACTATTAACGCGGCTTCCACAGTCGAGGGGCCAGCCTCCGTCCAAAGGACTCGGGAAAAGTCGGACTGGAAATGCCATGGAGATGTAGATTATGTATGAACAGCCTCAGTCGTTACTAACAGTTTAAGTTATAAGAGACTTGATTAAATGCCAAATTTTTTCGGATTTAAACGAACGGAACCACGGGATTACAAATTAACGATAACCATAACAGCCCTTACAAGCATTAATTCATTCATCTTATACTGATACGATATGCTGTGTAATAGAACTGTTCAAAATGAAATAGAAATACTCTAAAAATAAACGGCATTTTTAAAGAATTGCGAGTCGCATTTGTAGTGTAAACGTTTTAATGCGTACTAGGCAATTACCTATTTGCTGCGAATAGACACATTGTACTTAAATGGCAACCTTTCTAGGACTCACAATAATTTCCTTTAATTTCTAACCATTCTCTTGGAAGTCAAGGAACTTCCGATCCAGTATATGCACATTTTCAATTTCCTTTTTATAACATGTTCTATGATACTGGAAGATGGGAATAAATTTTTTTTATAAAAAATTGTTATTCCGATAAATCAAGTCAATTACTTTTAATTGATAAAATAGTTACTGAGATTTAATGTGTGCGACAAAATGAAGGAATAACTTTTCACATGTTAATTGCTTACTATATTAATGGATTTTTTTGAGCTGACGTTTGAATTCTACTCAATTCAATTGAATGAAGTAATTTATCCGCATAAAAATAACAATAGTACTCTTATTTCAAATTTACATTATTTATAGTCAAAATACTATTTTACTTATTTTTAGATTAAAGCTATAGAATAAATTAATAAAACTGTGAATTAATAAGTCACTTGTGCTTACAAATTCCTCGTTTAAACTAATTTTAAAAAATCATGTTTCAATGATCGTTACAATTAATTGTTTTTCATTACAATGTATTACTATAGATCATAAAATATTTTTAAACAAAAGATTACTTTTAATTGGCAAGTATTATTTGATTAAATGAAAAAGTTTAATTAACACATTGTACTCAAATAAATTAATTAATTTTTATATTTTTTTCGACCGATTATAATTTTTTGTTTAGTCCTTCAACCAAAATTTTTTTAATAAAATTTGATTATCATTTAGTTTGATAAAAGTATGATTTCGAATAAAACGTCAAAAAAAATATGATTAACCTCCAAATGTAATAGGAAAAGACATAATTAGCTTTTTTGAAAAGACGCCTTTTTAAAAATAAAGATTATATATGATTAATCAATTTTTGAAATCTATTTAAATAAAGAAATAATATTTATGCATTTTTTATCCTCTGTAAAAAAATGGAATAGATTTTCAGGTATACGTAGTGTCCGTGTTCCAAGCATTTAGAGCTTTTTAAAGATAAACAACGAAAATGATTCCACATCTACATTTTTCAAGTTCAAACAAAATATTTTTACGAAACATATGTTTCATCATAATTTTACGCACAGTTAATGTAGTAATATTTCAATTTACCTCAAAAGTTATCATATATATAAAATATTTACAGCAGATTCATTATACACGAGTTTTTGCAATAATAATTATCGCAGCTAAAAATTATTGTTAACCGTGGTAATTGCATTATTACAATGTAACTTAGTTTATAATTTATACAATATTTAATTTTAATTATAAAAAAAAACAATACATTTACTTCTTATATCGAAAAGATTATATGGAATATTTATTACAATTAATTTTGCATATTCTATAAAAAAAAGACAAGTTATTTCATTTCTTTTTACGTAAGCTTACCTTATTTTGAAATAAGCTGAAATAATAAATTGATATTTTACTAATACCATTTGTACGTTAATAATTAAATTGACTTGCGAAATGTGTTTTTAATTACGTAAAAAGTTTATGCGTTTTTTGTATTTAGGAAAAAACTTTGGATAGTTGCAACTAATAAAATTTAAAATTGTCTTAACAAAAGTTCTCCAAAACGAAAGTCAACTTTTAATTTTTAAAAATTCCTATATATGTATTTTTTTTGTTATTTTTTATTCTAAATCGAGTGCAAGAGCTTAATACATTTTTTTAAGAATTGAGTTTATGGTACAGAGCTCGATTATTATTTGTACATCAGTGCTATCGCATTTGTTTATTGTGCGTTACTTTACCTGAGCAACATATTTTTTTGGAATACAATTTTTTTACATAGTACACGATTTTTAAATTCTGTACAAATATTCCTTACTTATCTCGATATTCAACAACAATGAATCTTCAAGTTTACATAAAACTGTTACTAGAAAGATTTCGAAATATACGATATCTCTAGGTATATTTCTCAAGCTCCAAGTTATGCCCTACAAATGCTGAAATAAAATATACCACATGGCCTATGATAACACATACGCAAGTAGCCCTACAATCGTCCCCGTTGCTACAGGGACACTGTCGCTGCAATTACGTGGTTACATTGTCGCCGATGAGTCACTTGAATGTACATCGACGTTCTCCCTCCTTTCCTCTTATCCCTTACACCATCTTTTTTACTCATGTTCTATCAACTCTCGCCTAAGAAATCTAGTTTCCGCACCAAGGGTATGCAGCAGCACTGTTTACCAATTTCACAAGTATGTTTGCCAAGCTCGCGAGAAGGAGATTGGGGGACCCGTTTTTTTTACGCAGATCCAAGAGATTATTAAAGGAAAACGTCGCGCGATTTTCGCAATGTCGACCGATTTTAATTTAATTCTGCGCGATATTACTATTACCGCATAATGATAGTTCTATGTTATCTAAGCAATAGTGCCCGGGGTTCGAGTAAAAGCAAGGATCGCGCCGAGCTCGCAACTGAAAATACTGTTATTACACATTTGAACTTTCGTGAAAGCAAATACAGCTAATGCCCGACTCCTTGCACTGTGAAGCGCTTATATTGGAGAAGTTAAAATAAAAGATTCATCATAATTTATTCGTTGTGTATAAATGTGTGTTGACATTAACAATTATATTGATTCAATTTTAAGAATGCTGCGCACTCGGCGTAAAAATTCACTAGGCTCTGTCACATTAGCTACAATGAATATAACACTGCGCAGTAAAGCTAACAAATGAACTCGGTAACATTGATTAAGCGTCTAGTTTTACACGCGATGAAGCCACCACCGCAGGTAGATGCGGAACACCTCGAGTACACGAAGTCAAAACGAGGAAAAGATCAATTTACTGTTGACATTGTATAATTTACCAGTACCAAAACTGTTTCTCTACGTTTCCTGCTTATTGTTTAAAAAAATTAACAGAAACAATGCGCGTGCACACCTAAATATACTATTCTAGAAATTTCAAATTTTAATTCAAACTTGATCCACCATTCATGCATGAATGAATCTAAGTTGATCTGGAGCATCTAAATATTTTAATATTTTCAATATATTAGTCACTCATTTTGCAATTTTGCATTGGGTATCATAAAGTACTTTTAAGGAATAAAAAATAAAATTACACGTATAATTATGCACGTAAAAATCAACTAACTTTATAAAAGAATTATTAGAACACAATCAATTAGTAAATTTAACGACGTTTTGATCAATTAAAAAATTTGGTTCTTCTTATATAAATCCATATTTATAAATTATATTCTTTTTTTTTTAATTTTAAGCTGACAATATAAATTTTCATTTCAGTTTTAAGTTTTTTTGTCGAACAGTTTAATAATTATGGTTATGTTTTATAAAGGATGGTAATTAAATTCGTATTCATTATTATGAATTTCAAGAATTCTTTTACTTTGCTCATTTTACTGAACAATTAACCGTAGCGTCTATTTAATATTTACTGCACCAATATAAGGCTTCCATTAACAATAGTTTATTGAATATTTTCTGTTTATATCGACAAACTTTTTAAGAGAATTATCATATACGTGGAAGCATTCATTATATGCATATTTTTCTTTAAAAAATCTTTAGAATTTTGGAAAACAACCTGTGTAATTTATGTTTAGCAAATTGAAAAATTAAATTTAAAATTAAACTTGAATAAAGGTTCAGGAGCTGATTTGAGAGTATGAACATATATGGCTACGTCGAGTAAATTTATGCGGCCACAACATATTAACTGTATAGAAAGTTTAAGAAAAAGCTTTACACGTGTATATATGTACGTTTATGCAGATTGTTAGAAATATAATTTTAATGATCATAAATAGCTGTAGATATAGCATTATTATCTTTTTTGTAAATGATGAGTAAAATTTATTCGTGTATAATTATTTTTACATAATTATAGGATCAATTAGACATCAGGACGAAATTAATTATAATATTCAATTATTACTTATATTTATCATTTTTTCACTGAACTGCTATAAAAAAGACTTAAAATCTTAGGGTAATATATTAATTGTTATATAATATATGGAAAGAGCCGATATTTATAATATGTTTATTATTGTAAAAATTGTGTGTTAAAAATAAGAAATATAAGAAGAGTTTTTAAAATTTGCTAAGTTAAAATTATTCATTCTCCATTACTGTTGATTGCTTTCTTAGTAAACATTAGCTTCTGTCATTAGAGAGCTCACTTGTATTTTAAATTTAGTCTTACTCTGGTATCTAGTACGAACTTAAAATATATATATTTTTTTCTAATCAAGGTGCAAGATAAAATGCAGCAAAGGCTTATCTCTTCCAATGCTCTTACATATCTCCCCAAATGACGCAATCATGATCCATGATAATTCTCCAAAGTACCGAAAATGCAAATTCTTAAATTGTGGAAACTAAATGGACGCTTGGCCTCAGGAATGTAGTAAAGATAACATTAGATAGCGTCACCGCTAATTGTTTGCTCGCTACATTACAGCGAGGTTGGGACGTAAAGGAAAATCGCTGTAATCACTTATTAATAACATCGGTGGCGCAACTCTGAGCATTACTTCGGACGTAAACAAAAGCGATACAAGTCTAGGTTCTTAATTAAAAACCTAACTGGCGACATCGCTCCTCGTTATGCGGGAGGTTTCCGAGGCAGGCACACGTGCTGCAGCCATAATTGGATGGACGACAAAGAGGTGCGAGCTGTCCTTCCTCCTCCTTCTCTTGACGATCGTGAGAATATCGAATTGTCGGAGTCCGCGAAAACCGCAAATAATGAAGCCAACTTGGCGATTCTGGAATTCACTCTTCGTCTCCTTTAATTTTTCCCTTGTATATATACATAACTCTCTCAGTCACTCGTTCGTTCGCTCACTCACTCATTTTCTCTCTTTAGCAACAAGCCACAATCATGAAGATGAGCTTCTCGCTGTCCTCGCTGCAGCCCTCCGGCAGCAGCCCAGAGAGAGTCGAGCAGACGAGGGTCAGGGTGGATCGACAATACAACAGTCTCACCAAGAAGAGGTCAGTTTCATTCAGCGCTATTATTTTACGCTAACTCGCGATTTCTCTTGCTGCAACCGAAAAAATACTTCAGGAAGAAACTCGAATGATCAAGTTTGTCGTGCACCGGTATTCTGCTGAGTGCTTTTATTTATCGAATTACATTGATTATAATCATTCACTCGTGGCAAGCGCAGCCTTTCTTTATAATGGAAAACTATGTTTTTATATTGGAAACGAAATACCGTCTAATGATTTACATAATTACTTTATTATATCGACGATGAGGACCGTTGCTAATCTGTAATTGAACATTGTAATAAATCTTGATTATGGGTATTTAATAATAAAAACTGCATTTTTGAGCTTCATTAACATTCATAAATGAAGAGACTACATGAGAACTAATATAATATTAATTAATACATTCCGATACATGACAAATTATCAAATTAACTTCATAAATTAAGGAGAAGTTCCTGCTACATCATGGCACTTAAACGTGCTCTTTAGAAAGTACGAATGATTTTATTTCTTATTAAAAGTTGATCGATAGATCAATTTATTCTCTCATTAACATTTATTTATTAAGGATAGAAGCAAAAAAATGTGATTTTATTTATCAATAAACTTATGCTTGTTACTTCAATCAGCAATATATATATTTCTTTAACATTTAATAATTTAATAATTAATATTGTTCAATGGGTGTTTATTATCTCATTATATCATAAAAAGAGAGGGTATATATACGTGCATTACCAGTTTAATAAATTAAAATATAATGTTAAACAAAAATGGTTAGAAATAACATTCTCTATTAATAAAAAATTACTACATAATAATAAATTATTACAATCTAATACAATTAAATTTTTATTTTTGAGTAAAAATTGCTTTTTATTTTTTTAAAAAAATTTATCCGATAATACATGATGTATAAGCGCTTCACCGTTTGGATTATAAATGTTAGTCGATAGCCTACAAAAGGTATAGTTAATTCAACAATTATGATTCAATTTTTACTTTTGTTACGAACAAGCAAATGACTTGAAAAATTCTAATAACTATTGCGATTGATCGAGAATTCTTGAATGGAAGAAGGAATGCAATGTCATTGAAGGTATGAGAAAATGTTTGTTTTTTGTCTATGTAGATCCTCAGCAGATATTCATCACTTAATATTTATTTATTCACTGTAGATAAAAAATTTACAATTTAGTAGATAGGGAATCATGAACTTTTATAAATTTTGATTGAGTTTTAAAATATAAATTATTTAATGTTTAATAAAAAAATTAATTTTATTTTATATTTAATTAAACCTACTTTACATTTTATTTCAATTAAAAAAATAATAATATTAAAAAATGTTGATATTTGTCTTACGTAGAAAAGAACCAATGCAAGAACAAAGTATTATAAACTGGTCTGGTTTAGAAGATAGCAAAGATGATTTTTGGGCTGCTATACGTACAAATTATGATTATATCATGGACACAAACCTTATTGATACATGCAAGGTTGGTATTAATTTAATATTCTATGCTTATTTTTATTATTACAAATAGTATTCGAAATCAATATGAAAACGTCAATAAATAAGAATTCTTCATTGATGACTTTCACATAATTTTTGTTAAACTTTTACTTAATAATTGAATATTCAATAAGAATTTTTCAGTAAATATTTAGTAATTTAAAATAAATGATGGATGATAATCTTTAAAGTTCTGCTGCAATTTTATAACTTAAATATGTATAATTATAAATAAACGACATTTTTAATTAGCCTAATTTTTTTTTAATATTTTTATATCTAGATTTATATAACTGCTTATAATACCTAAACATAATGTATTTTGTAATATTAAACTTTGTCAAATATTATTTATTTCTCTTTGATAATATCGCTTTTAATATACCTAATAATTATATCTGAAAATTAGTTGAAATTTCTTATCTGAAAACTGTGGAATGTAATACAAAACTTACCGTTATTCTTACAGACATAGACAATTTTACTTAATTCACGAACTGCTTTTAATCTCATTCAATTAATGGGTATTTGAAGGGCCTTCAATTTAACTCAGTAATATAATATCGGTTTTTGAAGTATAAATTTTTTAAATGTTCATAAATTTGTCACTTTATGGACGAAATATGCAGCCAAGTGTACATAATCTTCAAATAAATTTTTGGACCTTTTTATTTACAATCAACAAACGAAATTTGAATACAAATGAGTAAATTATTTTTATCATGAAAATATCATGAAAGAACATAAACTTACTTGATGTTACAGTAGAATTCACATAATGATTAACATTTGTAATTATTGTTTTCAGCTATTATTTAAAAATGAAATGTGATTCTTAAATATTAATTTAAAATCTGTTTTTGCATATTTTTCCAAAAATGTTTTGTAGTAATTTAAACAGCAATTTGAATTCAGTTATAA
Organism: Kradibia gibbosae; assembly: GCA_018907135.1. Classification (NCBI taxonomy): domain Eukaryota; kingdom Metazoa; phylum Arthropoda; class Insecta; order Hymenoptera; family Agaonidae; genus Kradibia; species Kradibia gibbosae. The sequence continues at coordinate 5,440,691 of JACCHX010000007.1, forward strand.
CATTGACATTTCCTATATGCAAACTATTGCAAATTATTTATAAATTTTACACAATTAGTGTATTCATCTCGGACTCTAAATAAAAAAAAAAATTAATAATACATGTATTTTGTAAAAATTTTCTAATTTTTATCGTTATATTAAAAAAACATTTAATATTAAAAATATACTATTTTGTTATTGTATTAAACTAAAAACAATACTTGTTTGTAATTTATATCATGAATGAAAAATAGAAATTGCTGATTTATTATCAAATTCAGGTAGATTTCAATTCATTCGTTTAAACAAAATCTAGATAATAATATATTATTATATAAATTGTAGTCTTTATATTATATCTTTGTTATCAATAATTTAAAAAAGTTTGAGTAAATTATTCTTATACTTTTTAAGATTTTAAACGTACATAAATATTTTAAGCAGAATGCCGATACATACTTAATATATACGCCAATAAAAAGGTATTTAATTGGCATGATATTTATCAAATAAAATTAAAATAAATATAGTTCAAGTAGCGTATTTTGAAATTTGTGTTAATTAAAAGACTTCCTAAATTCTCATTTAGAAAAAAAATACCTTTAGTATAAAAAAATATTTGAATGCAAGTATATTTGAAAATCGGCTGATGAATTCACTATTTACATATATACATACATATATATATTTATTTCTTTATATTCTATAAAAGTCAGAGAGAGAGAAGTTTACGGGTTATTTAATATTATTAATTTACATTAGCAATAATAGTTATTGTATATATATATATATATTTAATAAAGAAAATTTCTGTTTTTTGTTGCATTCTAACAGGAAGCTAATGGAGAATTAGCTTGGGACGAGGGCGACGTCTCAACTGTTTCCTGGGGGTTAAAGGAAGTCAGTTGTCAGTTCTCAGAGCTTTACTCGTGGTTACGAGTTCTTCAAGAGCTGGTTTATTCAAAGGAAGAAAATCTCTTGGACAAAAGCCTACGCGTGGTATGTAAAGTTAATGTACAAATCGAATTAGACAATCGATCAAGCACTTTGTCTTTATGTTACTCATCAATTGATTGAAGCAATTGCGATAATACCAAATTTAATTAAGAAATGTAATTTATTTTAAAATTTATCTGAAATTATTAAGCAATTAAAATATAGAGATTTGTTTCTTTAAAAATTTCCAGATTACTAATTTTAATTGTAATTATAAGTTTTAAAACTTATATAGATCGATTCACACAAAAAGGATATAATTCAATAAAAAAAAGATATATGTAGTATTAATTCAGCAAAAGTAAAGAAGTGGAAGAGAGAATAATGTAAAACATTTATTTTTACCATAGAATACATAGTATGTTTTATTTCAATTTGAACGCCTAATCTATATTAAAAATACTAATTTATAAAATGTGTCTATTAGAACAATTAATAAAAAGTGTGCGTCTTTGTAGGCTCACACAGAAGAATTGCGTCGTAAGGCGTATCGAAGGCGATTGTTTAATGAACAAGCAGAGAAATTGATTACTCGAGCTCCTTCTTTAAAAGAAGAAGTTTCTTGGCGAGTAGATCATTTAAATGCAAAATGGGATCTTGTAGAGCAAATAATGGCTCCAGTACAGAGACCTGATGAACTGGATAATCATGACGTGACTGCAGGTAATATCAAATAATTAACATTTTCTATTTTATTATACATAAGCCTAATTGCTAAATAAAAATGATAACGATTTTGTTTATACAAACATTTTTTATAAAAAAATTTATTAAATGAAATATTGACTACTATTCGAGATTTAATCGAATCTCGCTTTGCACGACAAATCCCCCAACTAATCACGAGGCAACAAAGACACGCTTCCCTAAATTTCTTACCTATACCAATATTGGCGAGCCATCGAGACCTTGTAGTTAATCTCCAGTTCATGCATCAGGGGCGGGGGTCATTGCACTATTAGTTTACCTCGCCTAGAATACAAATAGAGACTCACCATTCAATTCGTGTCTACTTCTAGCCATTGTAGAGTACTTCCTAATTACCTTGTCTGCTAGTCTAATGCTATCTCTCTAAGCTATTTCATGCATACAGCCTTACAGTCTATATTGTGTTTCATCTTCTACATAGAGCTTTCTTTACTCTCCAGCTTTTTACTTTATTAGAACAGTAAATGGTCTATCTCGTGACTCGCTTGCAATATAGAGCTTCCCAACCTCTATTAGTTTCTCTTTGCCTTAAAAATTTAATGAAGCAGCGATCTGCTTCTGAAAGAATACACATAGTCCGGAGTTCCCTTTCAAAAGGACTCTTTTCTTCGCCCATTATTGTGGGCATTGTAAGGATTTCTAAGTTGGTGGTGTAGATTTGCTCAATTATAAGATTGTTATGAGCTATCTTTGCCTATTCAAACTGTTTCAAGACAATGTCAGGGCGCAATCCATTATCAATATTTGTAACCCCTAATACAGGAGCAAATTCGGGTCACAACTCGTAAACCCATTCAAAAACCTCTACCCTGATGATATGGCATGGCATTTTAAGATTCAATTCCGTATTCTGCTGCAGCTTTTAACTACCCAAAAGTTTGTAAAGTCTTATACTGTGGCAAAAGTAGAAAGGCATGTTAAACTGAAAGAAATTGTGGAATCATAATCGGGACTCGAGCTGTCCCTATATTCAACGTTTAGGTATAAATTGTCGAGTGCTATGAGGCTACGAGAATTTGTTTCTTCCGTGATACACCACTCACTCACTATATACTTGTACGGATCAAATGAAAGGAGTGGTTTGGAAATAAAGGGAAGTGCGAAGGGGAGAGTCAGCTTAGAAACATAATTTATAAAGTCTTATATAATATTATGTTAAGCTAAAACTAATTATAACAATATGGGTTCATTAGGAACATTCAAATAGCAATTATGAATTATAAAAGAATATCTCATTAATCAATCATTCAATTTTTCTCTTTATTGGTATTATAATTTGTAATTTTCAAGCAACCATATATTTTATTTAATAAAAAAAATGCCTATAAAAAAATCATTGATGAAAAATAGTTCTTTTATGTGTGATTTGAAGTTAAATTATTTAGTTTAGAATTTTTACATCTATAACTGATATTATACGAAAACAAAATTGATTAAAAAAAGAATTAAAAAAATTTATGTAAAAAAATTCAATACTATATACTGCCTAAATACATAAACATATAGTATAAATATATAATATATGATCTTTTAATTAGTAACATTAATTTTACACTAAAAATTGTATTTGAAATTTGAGTAGAAGAATTTATTGTACCAGTTGAAAGTGTTCCCGGCTTTTATGTCGAAGCTGCATACCTAACTATAATAGAATTAAAATGAATCCTACATGCTTACAATCCGAGTTCAAATTCCAGTATGTCTGTATTCGGAAATGCATGTGGTACTTAATGGGGAGCTTATTTCTGTAATGTAATATTTATATCTTTGGATTCACAGATTTTGAACATGAAGTGAAATGTCTACGAAAATGGTTGCGTGAAATGGAGACCCGACTGCAGCCGTTGAATTTTCGTGTCGATTGGAGCAAAACAGAAATTGAGGAAAAGGCTGTAGAACACATGGTAAGTTTTTTGCAGTAATTATACATATACAATTTACATCCTTTAAGTATATATTTTTGCATATGAAATTGGTACACATACGCATAAACATAAACATTATATATATACATATATATATATATATATACATACATAGTACGCGCTTAAGTCGTATATTTTTAAAAAATATCATTTTTATGTTGGAAGTTAAGTGAGTTTTCTGCAATACCAATTGTAGATAAAATGTTTACAAAACAGTTATAAAAATATCTTGTTTCATGAAAAGTTTAGATAAATCAATACAGGTGGCAGCATATACTATATTATCATTTTACTTTTCAAACACTTGTTAGCATTTTTTTTTATAAATATAAATTAAAAATACAACAAATTTAAAAATGAAAAAATTTATAATGATGTTTATAAATTTAAAAACATAAAATTTTTCTTTATAACTTTTTAAGTTAAACATTAGTTTTTAAAAATTGAGTTTTAACAACCTAGTTAATTACAAATTAAAATGTTACTAAACAGCACTTATATGATTTTAATTTAACTTTTTAAATATAATCTAAACAAGAATTTATATTATACTCATATGCAAATATTAAAGATTCTTTAATATAATTTCTATGTTAATTTATAATGTAACATTCATCAGTAACAGACATCATTCAACAATAACAGGCGCTTTAATTTAAAAAACCGATTTCTGTTTAGGAATATTAATTGTATGTTGTATTGTATATTTGTTTAAATTTATTAAATAATATTTTTTACATTACTAAAATATAATATAATGCATTCCGTCAGAATACGTTATTACACACATTATACTTAATCTTTAGTTCCTGTCAAATTTTTATTATTTGATTTCTCGGGAATAGCATTCTTCCGGATCTATTTTCAATTTTTTTCAATTCTTTGTATAGATAGAACTACTTCATAAATATAGCAGTTTGCAATGGAATCTAAATTATAAAATTAATTCATCCGACTAATTTAAATATTGAGTTAATAGAAATTAATATATAATATAATTTATGTTGAATCTTTTAAATTTATATTATAAATGATTTATATTTATTTTCAATTATGATACGAAAAAATACTTCGTACATTTTACGATTCAAGTAAGTAAGTTTTAATTAATTAAATACTTAATTACTTTTGCATGACTCATAACAAATATGATATTTGATATAAATACTATTATATAAACTATACTATTATTATAAAATATATATTTTGAATTAAATAAGTAAATATAATGTTCATTATTAGTTTTTAATAATTATCGTAGGTGATCGTTATCGTTAATAATTATAGTAGGAATTTTTATTGCAAAAAATAATTAGTAAATTTATAGTTTGACAGGTAAGTAAAAAATTTATATATATGTAATGTGCACATACATATTACAGAAGTGAATGTGTAGTATTTGATAATGATAAGGTACTGTAATGATGTTGTTAAAAATATCATTAAGCAAATAAAAATAATTTTATGGTTTCTATAAATACATTTAAAATTTTCTTGATAATACCAACACAAGAAGATGAACTTACGTTTAAAATAGCTTATGGTATTAATGACAAAAATTTATTGTACTTGTTGGTGTATATATTTAAAAATTACATAATCTACATGTTTTTATTTTTTCTGAAATTTTACGAAAATTTAAATGGTAAAAATAATTGTTTTTTATGAAAAATTTTCGATCAAATACTTACAAAAAAACTATACCATTGTTAGTGATTGAAAAGTTGTTAGTATAGACACTATAACTAATTACAAGCAGTTTATTGGAGTTTAATATTTCAATGCAGTACCGCGGATATGCTGATAGTAGGGATATCTAAAAACTAATCTAGGCAAGTCGTGCTTCTTAAGTATCGTAATAAAAGTTACATGTGAGAAGGAATCCAGAACCGGTGCTATGTGAGCTTGTGTTTAAATCATTATCTTGTCAATTGCCACGTTGACTCTCAAGCTCCTCGCCTTCTTTCCTAATTAACCTATTGAGCGATCGTCTGGAGTCGCGCTCGACACCTCGAATCGAAAAGTACAACTCCGCCCATCCGAAAAAAGTTGCTTTTCCATATAAATCGCGGCCGTGGATGATAAAAAAGTCGCGTTCTTCTCGATCGGCCCGATTTGGTCAGGCAAACCAGTTCCGTGACGGAACGGCCCGATTAATCCGTCATCGCTCGACTGCGTTTTCATAGCTTTTCCCGGACATTCGACATTTCCCCCAACCGATTCGCTTGAGGTGCGTCGGACTAGTCTCGTGGCTCCGCTTGCCGCACGTATGCTCTTTGTTCTCGACGACGTACGGCTACTATTCGTCGGAAGGCCTCTTACCTATCCTTCCAGTCCATTCGTACAATTGTCCGAATTGCATGTGAATCACCGATAAAACTAAAAGCTCTTCTTCTCTATATTATAGTTACTTCTTATTTACTGTGCTCTCGTCCATTTAGTATACATTCTTCAATATAATTCGACCAGTATTGTATCAATTTTTCATTTGGCAACCAAGATCGCTATTAACTTTCAAAATTATTGCTTTCAATGTAGCAATATCAATACAAATATTTACGTTAATCTCCGTGACGTTAGTTCACAACATAAGACGGTCTTTCAATACATTTAAATAACAAAGTCGGATTTTAGTTTGAGCGACAAGCGAGTGCGCGAAATGTATATTCTAAAATTTTAACGTATAAATTTATTACGAAACACATTAGTGTATTTTATACATGCGCTCCTTTTTCTCCTTCTTAACATCCAACAATTGTCTACATTAAAATAACGTTTGACAATAGATTGTATGATAATTACCCAACAGTCTTACAACGCAATATTTCTTCTAAAACAAGTACTTAGCGTTTATAAGCGGTGTGATTATATGAAGAGTCGCGTTATTCATTGATATTAAATGAAAAGGGCATTTTAAATACAAAAGTGACAAGAGTTTTTTTTTAAGTTAATATTTTTAAATTACGGATAATAAATCACTTATCGATCGTCATTCAAAATTATTGAAGAAACACTGTCCGCCCATGTGTAAGTAGTACACATAAAATCAAAAATTAAAATTACGTACAAACTTCACGAGCATGCCTCTTGAATCTTCATGTAAACATAACAAGTGTTATTTAAATTAAGTAATCATCAATGTCTGACATTATTATTTCAAATACCAAATGATTATAACAGTCAATATTTTTTTAATCAATATTGGCTCACTACTTTACTTGCAAAATATTTTAATGAAGTGGTTTTATTAAAGAGGCACGGTAAAAATGTAATTAATATTCGAAAATTGTTTAAAGCAAAAATTAAATAACTTTCTTTCTTAAAATCGTAAATTTTAATTACCTCACTTGAATTTGATTTGTAAATTCCTTGGGCATTTTTTATGCTAAATATATTATGTCTGAAAATAAATCACCTTTCTTTTAATCAGGCTATGACTTTTATTTTAGAGGGTTATGATTTCGTTTCATTAAATCTTAAATTTAAAAAATGCATATCTATTAACTAATATTTATTATTTCGTAGCTTATAAAAATTACTATTCATTATAAAAAAAATATTTTGATAGATTTTAGAAAAGAAGTGTGTGAGTATATGCGTGTAATTTTCTGAGTATTCTCGGACAAATGTGTAACTTTATCAATTTTAGATAGTTGATGCTTATTAAAGTTTCTAGTCATGCATAACTTATGAAAATAACTGAATGATATTCAGAAATCTGATTGAATTGCATAAATGTATTTCTTGCTTCATGAAATATTTTATATCATTAACTATAATATGTTATGCTGTTGAAAACATAAATTTCGATTGGTAAACGAATGAATGGTACAGTATACTTTTATGGTTACTTTTCGTGAATCTCTCGACGTTTAAGCTGAAGCGAGATTGTCTAGACGTGGGAAAGATTGGTATATATATTCTAAGAATAATTTATTAAAATAAAAGGTAAGTGAGTATGTTATTGTTCTGATTGGATTCGAAATTTAGTGTTAGAGTTGCATTATAACGGTGTCGTTCGTGAAACTAAAACTTCGCCCTTAAGCTCGAAAGGAATCTTTGAGACTCGGTACGTTATCTGACCCGCGATTCGACAGCGAAGAACTAATCGATCGACATCTTATACCCGTACTCGGATAACCAATGACATATCGCTATGCAAAATAGAGCCTGCGAAATTTAATCGCCCTTTGACTGGAATGTCCATAATGCTAAGTTTGTAAGTTCAACGGCAGCGTCGTAATTGATGCGAGTCCGGTGAAGGGGAGTAGAACTGGCCACGAATTTCATTTTTCACTGTGTAATCAGTCTCGCCGCGACTTATTGGAAAATAAATATCCCGAGTATGATTGAAGAGTTCGTTCCCGAGTCCAGTGAATTTTCACGGAAAACTTAGTGCTTTTAATAGTTTTATTTAACGAAGCGCCGTACAAAAATTGCTGAGTGTTATTATTTGTAAGATGATTGTAACTGTCAGTCACTTAATTTAAGTGAGGTCTTTTGTAAGCTTTGTCTAGAAAAAAATGCTCCAAATATATATTTATGTTTATATTTATTATCGTCTAAATAATAGTAATTTATTCCTATATAATTACATTGATTCATATTTGTTCTAGTTTATAACTTTCAAAGCTTGGTGAATGATTAATGAATATCCATTCATTTTCCTCTCATTCTCCGTTTTTTGAATTTGTACTTCATACGTCGATCTTTTACATTCATTTAATACGATAGTGTGACAAAATTTATTTTAAAAAAGCATTTTCAAGGACCATATAACTAATATATTGTTGTCATCCTTTTATTATATAGCTGTAAATTTCTTCATTAAAAGATCATTAATACTGCAGTTATAGTAAATTAAAAATGTGAGTGAGTTTAGTAGCAATTTTTTATGATATGTTAGGAAGTATTCAATTATAAAAAACCGTAAATAGTGGAAGAGAAGATTTTATATCACATATTTAGCCGAATAAATTTCTATGAATTTTGATTGTAATAGATCATATTATGAGTTTAAAGTTTTAAATATCACAAATAATTAATAAAAAAAAATCGTTTACATTTTAACTGAAGTTACCAAGTGCATACATAATAAAAAACATAAACTCAATAGATGGTGAGAAATTTTCCATACAGTTTAAATAGCACTTAATGCTGAATAGTTTTTAAACGAAACGTCACCTGACGGGTTGTACAGTGTACGGTTATTAGACTTTAATTGAAATTGAAGCTGATTAATTTTCTAGTTATACCTATTATCTAACGATCGCTGCTGAAATTCTCTATCATAATTAATTAAATAGAGACAAAAAATTTAAGTAATTCCAACCTCATTCGTTCTATGAAATGTGCACTATATCGATATTATTTATAGAATAAATCTTCAATATACAATTTTCGTACAGTAGCGATTAGTAAGAGATTGACGGCGAGCGATTCTTTCTTTTTCAATTCGCATCCCGCATTAATCCGTAGCTCGTATCTACTTTACGTACGCGCATGAGCTTTAAAATATCCTGACTCTTATCAATATTAAAATCGTTGGCAGCGAGCGTTGCGTTAAACTTTATCAGCAGCAGTGTAAGAAAATCTCTACCCCTCCCACCCGTCAATTCACGTTCTCTCAGCATACTGAGAAGTAGAAACGAGAAAACATAAAAGCACTGCGCAGGTCGCGAGTTGTGGCACGACGTCGCTTTATCTATGGAAAATCAACGGAGCACAATATACTCGAATGCAAAATCACCTGGAGAAAAAGAGAAAGAGAGAGAAAGATAGAGGAAATAAAGGAGAGATTGAAATAGGAAGGGATAAATGCACAATTACACATTCGCACAAATTTCGTTTCCTTTAGCTACTATCAGCTCCTGTACAAACAAGATTCACGTTAGGATTTTAAATGCAGTGGTCATTGAAATTTAAAATATTTTACGAGGTGTCTTATCAAGTCATGTGAACGAAAAATATCAATCCGACATTTTTATAGTATTTGTAAGGCTATGATGAATCGGTTTTTTAACATCAATGACATTCTAACCAATGAAATACTGATAGTCGAAATTAAGGATATATAAAATTTTACTAATTCATTACCGTGTTACAGAAAACGAAATATACCACTACAGCAAGTGGGTTATATGCTCTTTTTTAAACAGACTTTCAGTACAAAAAATAAAACAAAAATATTCTTATCGACTAAATAATAAACAATCCCACATTTAAAGTAATACTTACGTTTGAAAATTTGATAGATATTGTTGGAATTTATTGTTATATTATATAGGCTTCCAAGTTTCCTAATGTTTATTCGAAAAACTGATTCGGTCGGTAACGTTAAATTTTTATTTCAATTTGGAAGCATGGTTATATAAGACTCATCTTACTTTATAGAGTCGAAGGCGTTAAATCATTAAAATATAGGCGTAAATGTGTGAACCCTTATCAGTAAATTCCATCTACAATCGTGAGAAGCTAAATATAAAAGAAAACGTTTTATCTCTCATAGTTATATGATTTTCTAATTAATGTTTTTATAAATATGATTTGTGATTATAAGTTGACGGATAACAAAATAAAAAAGGCTAATTTTTACACCGAGCTGATGTGAAGTAACGTATGTAAGAGTTATAAGCTTTAATTGTGGAAGTTGTATAAACGAATGAGTTGATTTTCATGAAAATATGAGAACTGCTTTAAAATTGATGCTTATTCGAAAGTTGTGACTAGAGTAAATTGTGTATAAGGTGTATAATAATATACACGCAAACGAATATATTATCGGTTATTATTATCGGGTATTATTGCGTTAAATTGAAAGTGCTCATTTACCACGAAGAAGCAGTGATTGATGGTTAGCGAAAATTAATTATGTACAGGACTAATTGAAAAATTATAAAAAATGAAAGGAGAATATCAGGATATTATTTATATTGAGAAGCGACCAAGACAATTAGCGTTAATTTGTCACTCATGCGCTAAGTTTGCAATTTTATTTCTCTTTATTAGTAAATGATTAATTTTTTAGAGAAGTTGTCGGATAAAATTGGATTTTTTCATCGTTAATTTTATTAAGCAAAAAATACCAACTCCAGATATCCCTTTCTAAATTGAATTTAACAATAAGCTGTGATGATTCGTACATACATGATTGATGCATCTTTTCACGGACTCACACCAAGTGTTTAAATAATTTTACACAAAGAATAATCATAGGTAGAAAGTAAGCAGGAGTCGGCGCTGTCCCGGCCGCGATTCAGCGACTATCTCAATACTTTTTCAGATCAGCCATTCTATATCGGAACTTTCAGGCCAAATCAGACTCTAATCGAACTCTACTAACGAGGCTTTATGGCTCTTTTGGTGGCGCTAACCACGCCTGATAACCTCATATGAGCAACGGAACACCGTATCTTTCCTCCGATTGATCTCCCCGAAGCATCTGATCAGGGCGTCCTGTCAAGTTCCGATGGACGGATAGACTCGGGTAACATTCTCAGATTTTCCGATGCTTTACGAATCCGTCAATCTTGGGATTCTTAAGAGGAGCGCTTTCGACGTGGATTGAGATTTAAACGATTTCACAGGATTTCACATAACTGCGAAAAAGTCGTGCTTGAATTTTCTTCCTCATAACTGGAAACGTGATGAAAGAGGTTCGTGAAGGCTTTTGAAGCTTCGCCACGGTTCTCATATAATATTTTTGCTTTGCTGTGGCTGGTTGCTTTCTTTACATAAACAAGCGTAGAAATCCTTTCTTTAATTACTTTGCAGAAGCTGCATACCAATATTTCAGTCAACTCATTCTACGGAACTTAAAGATGGGCGGACCCTCGAGTAAACAGGAGTTGAGCGTACACGGTTCTCATTACATGGTACTATTATCGATAAAAAGAGTTCGTTGTTATAGATAAAAAATCTTCAAAAGTCATCAAACTGTAGTTATAACCGGCTATCTTGAATTTTTCCGATTAATCTTTCTATTCGTAAGCAAAGGATCGAGCAATTTGGTGATCTGTGTGATATAATCACTGCCGGCGTCTGGTCAAAGCTGAGCGCCGGCCCCCCAATGATGTCGATGTAGATAATTACTATAGATATTTAACGTGGCAAAGTACCTCCTACCAAATCATTCTGTCTGGAAAATTTTCATTATGTCTTTGCCAAAGATACATCAAATGTAATAAAAGAGATAATTAAGTAGGCGGTAGTGATTTTATTAATGAATGGCGGGATCGCTTGTAAACAACTTGTGACCCCATAAGAGCATGACTTCGATTTTCAACGGTAGCTCGGAGCTCGTTCCTCGCGAATGAGCAATCTTAATGGCAGCACGAAGATTCTGATCTTATCGTCCTATTATTACAGAAATACTCAGCCCCGATCATTTTAATTAATATCCTCGAATTAGCCGGAAATAGCCGAGTTGATCTCGATGGGCGCAGCACATTCATAACTGGGTTATACGCAAGTGGAAAAACGGAACAGCCGGGGATGTGCAACTGCAACGCAATGGATAATTTAAAGGAAGAATTTCGATTTATCATGTGTAGCCCCAACTATCAAGAGTCGGCGTAACTAGGACATTATCTTGGTATTCTGCTTAAATGTAGACCAGACGTTTTGTCGCGAGCTTACCTGCATTTTTTTCTTTTCTTTATTTCTCCCTATATTACAATTAGCTTTTGAGGTGTCTCTCTCGCAACGTTTTTTCCAAGACATTTGTTACTCCATCATCCAGGTTGATCCTGGCAGGTTCCCATCCTTGTGTGCCCAGCTAAAAGATACATCGCAGCGTGAAAATCGACTCTTGTGCATTATAATTAAAAAATAATGCCAGAAGGAGATTTGTATAACTATCAGTGCAATAGTAGTGCGTCAAGTTTAATCGATAAAAGAGCATCACGCTAGCTTCCTTTTGTCCTGCCTTTTTTCTCTTTTATAATAAAACCTCTATCCCCCAGTCAATCTTTCTTTTCTACTATTTCTTTTTGTAACACCAAACCTTCATCTGCGTCCTACTACTTTTACCGGTATTTCTTATAGAACTCATCACTTTTTATCTTTTATATTGATTCAAGATCTTTCTTTACGTTAACGGGATTTCATAGCGAATTGCTCTAAGAAAAATTTCATATCGAAATACAAAATTCAAGCTCTCCAATATATATGTATAAGCTTATGTGTGTACATTTTAATAGCTAATATTTGAAAGTAAATTTATATCCAGTACCTGCAAGAAAAGATCCTTGAGTCTCCCTGGTAACTTCAGAGCTTATTGCAGTTTGACAAGAGAAAACGTTTTTAGTGTACATTTTTTTTCCTTCTTAGCTTTGAAATTTATACCCCTCGGACAATCGTAATGCACACTTGATTTTTAAATGCTTTAACGCCGTAAATATAGGAAAACTTAGTCTTCTCTCGCTATTCCTTCACATTCATTCGCAAACTCGAAAGTCGTGCCCATATTCAATTAATTTGCTCTTTCCGAATTACGTCATCATGGGTAAATCGTCACGATATATGACACTTTTACCCTCAGCTTTCCAATCTACGATTACGAGCTATCACGGAAATGGGGCTAACAATCGTCCCCTCCTTCTAAAGTTATTCCTGGGAGCGAGAGGCGTCGATTTTTCAATCGAACAACTATAACGGGAGGATGGCCTCGTCTTGAGCCCCGCGGACACGGCGTTTCGTATTTCGTAAGCAGTGAAGCGAACAAGGGAAGGCGCAACAAGCTCAATCGGTGGCAGGTCATGGAAAAACGAAGTAGCGTCGGGACGCGGTAGGAGTAAAGAACGAGCATTGAGACGTACTCGTACTCATGGAAGAAGTTTAGGAGGGAGGCGTGGGGTTCAGGCTCCTAACTCAACTCGCTTTTAACGGAAAGAGTTACCATGGCATCGCCAATTCATACATGCGTCATTATGCCCATGCGATAAGTGCCGTCGGCACAACGGGAGAATGCGCTTCAAACGATGGAACTCCACGGGTGTTGAGGCCGATCTGCGGTTGCCGTAACTTTGTACCTTCAACATTATGGCTCCAGCGGAGAAAGTTGATTTTGCAGCAAGGATTGGAATTTACGATGAGATTCACTTGATCGGCGGTTGACGATTACATTTTCGTAAATTCACTCTGCGAATTGTCAATTTCAGTAGCAATTTCAACGATTTTCACCTTTTCGAGACTTACCAATAATCATCGAAACGTTATTCTGCATTTTATTAAGCTTTATTAATATGAGATTTGATTTTCTTAAACTTTTTTAGCACCGTTTTCTCAGAATTTAGATATAAATAGCAAAGAAAACATTTTTCAAGATAACAAATGCCAATTAATTCGAAAGTATAGGCGCGCACAAATCTGGTTTTTACTAACATTGGTATTTGCAAGATTCGAAGTTAATGATTTTATAAAGCATTCAAGTATAGTTAAGTATTTACAAGTAAATTAACAAAACCCAGAATGCATTTTTAAGTTCTATTATGGAAGAAGTAATAAATTTAAGGAGACGAGCATAGTGCAAATTTTTTTGTACCTTGGAATACGAATCTTTTTTTTGTTAAAAGAATAAAGGGACGCAGTTTGAATTACTGAATGAGATGTTTTGTTGCTCTAGTAGAAATTACATTGCAGGCTGTTACTTTAGTCCCCATCGTCCGAATGTCATTTAAATAAATTTCTTCGTACAGACATATCAACGCAATACACTTACATGTCATGTTGTACGATTAAATTAAATTGGCTATTATTTCGCAAAATTGTCTCTCATCCTGGAAATTCAATATAAAGAGCATTGCAATAAAACTGGCACCAACGCGATCAAGCGTATATTTTAAATCGATTTGAAAATTTAGCTTCATTGACAAAAGTAAATAATGTTTCTCCTCCCCAGAGTTTTTTACTTAAAATTTTTCATTATTTTAGTTCATAGCTGGAGAATTTTCTCGTCTAACAAACGATGGTCGTAGCCGACCAATGATCGTAGTAACAGGCTCCACTCACTTTTCTAGTATTCGCGAAGTTAACAACAGGCCACACCAAGTACCCGACATCCAACGGACAAGTACAACGGAGTCCAAATGATAGACAATCGTGAATTATTCGATCTGAGATGCCAACGGCTTTAAATATTACTAATCGAGTTCTGTTGAAAGGCTTGTGCTTTACAGTAAGGGAAACGCGCGGACCGCGTCTTCTCATTCACGAGCACTTCTATTTTACTACTATCATTTAAATATTTTAAATAATAATATGTAAATACATTTAAATTATAGAATTTCACTCATATCTAATTGTTTATTTACTTCATATCGATAACAGAGTTAATGCAACCTTGTTAAGAAGTACTTTGTTGCTTGTCTTTGTCGGACCTTATTTAATTGATAATTAGATAAACCAAAATATACACAGAGAAATGTTACATTTTAGCATGGCTTCGTTAAAATAAATACTAGGAAATGGGAGTGATCGATAATTATTAAGTTAATTAAATAAAAATAGGCTGCAATAGCAGTCTTAATTTATTAATTGACAGAACTTTATGATCCTCATAGTTTTAGATATGATATTTTCATATTTCAATAGCGGTTAAACGTGGTAGTTCTTTTTTGATAAATCAATTTTCAATTTTTTATACTATATTTCACATACCATACTCATATTCATAAAAAAAATATTTACTAAAATAACTATTATTGTTTCTAAATCAATTGTTATAGATAATAACAAAGTTAGACTTCATCGTTGCAAATACCATTTTTGATTGCAATAATAAATAAGATATGCTTAAGATGTCCCGTTAGGTCAAACAAGAACAGATCTTAAATCGGAATATTGTATAGCCTAAATACTGTGATATTACCGACTTACTCAACTATTAATTCTAATAGCTGTATAAGACCATTGCATCCTTTCAAATCGTAAATTTAATAACGCAAATCTGAAATTGTCTGCACAAGAGCATCAGTACGTAGATACTCGTTGTAAAGCAATTCCTATTGACTCTATCTTTGTTAAGTGTAGCACCAAAGTGGAATGAATATTGCACAAAAATTAAACATGAATTCGCGGAAGGCACGAATTTGAAGCTGTAATCGCCGCACTCTCACACCGAGACCCGGCATTTTATTTATTATTTTTCTCTGCAAAAATTGAAATTTCTTTGTGTTAACACTGTAAAAAAAACTCCCAGCGGTACCTACACGTTTATGTATCATTCCTTCGAATTTTCGCACGATTTAAAACAGGCTCTCTTTGAATGGACACTGATATGTTCAAACGAGGGAATGAAAAAAAGAGAGAAAGAAACAACGCGTGAAAATGAATGCAATATTAAAGATGAAAGTCTTCGATTTGGGCATTTTTTGGTTGACGAGATTCCTTGCCAAATGTGCGCCACTCGTTATAACGTATTTCTAAGTATTTTAGAAAGTGATCGATACACGCCCGATTTTTTACATCGTCCCTTTTCCTTGCTGTACGTTCTGAGGCCGCTCGAATGAAAAGCCGCACGTTCGTGCGTCTTACGTAAGTGGAAGGGTTTATGTGGTTCATTAACCCTTGGTAGGTCTTGAACAACTCCAGAGCTTTTCAAAATGGAAAGATTCGGCGACTGAAATCGTGAGCCCATTTACGAGGTGAAGTGTGGGCTTCGTTTGATTTCAGCGATCATTAAGCGACTCTCAGAAAATAATGCTCGCGGATTTATCTACTTTGTACGAGATCGATGAAGAATACGTGATTACGCGTAAAAAGGCTCTGAAAATGTGTGTCCCATTAATCTTGACTGCCTATATAAAAGCGTTTTATTATTTTGCGGAATAATAGGACGCTTGTGTATTCCTGTCGTAAGGCCTTACAAAATATTCAATCGATCTTTCTATTTATCCTCCTATGTGATCATTATTCTTCGCCAGTTGAAAACTTTTACTCCGCGCCTTTTACTGCTTTTATTTTACATACAATTCTCATTCCGAGACATTTATTATTACAATTAATTATATGAATATCTATTATACTAACCCTCCACATCCCATTCCAATTCATTAATGTTTTTCTAGACAACAGTAATCTTTGAATTGTACTCCTAATACGTAAAATTAAACATTTTTAAGCTTAATCTTACGAAATAAGACAAAGTGAAATATGATTAAGTAATTTTCACGCTTCATTCTTTTCTGACTTACAATTTCTCTAATTATATATACTTCTGTTGAGTAGGTAGATTTTTTTTAACTTTAGATTTCAAATAAACATGAAGATAAAGTTTCTTTTTACAATTGTAATGTCGTAAGTGAATGACAACTAAAGCTGTTTAAAATATTATAAGAGTAACTATGTCAATTATTATTTTTTTAATTAAATAATGTACCAGAAATTGCATTAAAAAATTCAGTTCTTGAAAAATAATAAGATATTAAGATTAGTTTTAAGATTACTAAAGGAGCAACGAAAATATAAATAATATAAATAAATAATTGAATAAAGAGATATTTCATATGTTTCCGAATTTTAAAAAAAAAGTTAAAAATTGTATGTAATAATCCTGAGTAAAAAGGAATAATATAAATATAAAAAACACTAAAAGTCTATGAAATTAGCAATAAAATGTCGAAAGTTTAGAAACAATCATTTTAAAGTAAATTAAAGCGACGATGTGGAAACTTCAAGAGTCTGGTGAGAAAACATACAATGAAATACTGCGTACTGAAACGAAGCAACAGGAACTGCGTCAATTATAAGGTGTGATCGATTCAAACAGCTTTTTCTTCTGTCTGACTACTGTAACTAGGTTTAGTACTTCCGAGAACGTGATTTCTTTCCGAGACAAACGCAAATCATTCTTGTATTTGAATGTTATTTCCCTGAAAACGTTTGAAGGACTTTTTTACGAGTAGTTTCCAGCCTATTAGCACAAAAAAAACTAAATTGTTAAATTATTTTAATTATACTACCTTAAATTATTACAATTTAAAGTACTGAATCAACATTATTTTATAAAATGACTTTTTCTCGGAGCATATTTTATGTTTAGGATGCTTTTACTTCTTTAACAAGTACTAATTTTCGGTGCATTCACAAGAATGATATTTGGGTCGCTGTTTATTTTTTACGTTGTAATTATTTTATGTGTATATTGTACAAACAATAGATTTTTATGTATTCTACGAATAATGCACTATTTTGAAAATGTATATATCTACATTAAATAATTATAGCGGTCGGTAACTTACTTATTGTTCAATGTGAAATAATATATAAAATATATCTGATAGAAATAAGTAAGATAGAAAACAATGTTTTCAAGATGTATAATACTAACGCCTTACCAATAGGAGCGTTTTTTCTAATTTAAATGTTGTTATATATAATTTATACGAGAACAAGCGTCACCAATAATATTAAGACGTTCAATTATAAATTAAAAAACGCGCTTCCATCGACCCAAAGAGTTAAAAAAATCAAACTTTTTCATAATATATCCTCATTTTCTCCATTCAATTAACTTCTTCAAATTCATCTCCAAAAGTACACATAAATAAAAAATACTCGGGTAAAAAGTTGGTTTGCCCCGTTTCAGCACGAAAGTATTGTGTGCCACAAGGTGCAGTGGCCTTCTTTAAAAAAACTTGCACATGTTATGTTGCATACAATAAGTTCGGCAAAAATACTACATTAATAATTTGAGTGCCGAATAATTAAGTGAGTAACTGCACCATCACTGTTAATCGTTGCAATATTTTTGTCGCTTTTTTCGACAAACTCTAAATTACACGGCCTTCTACCGAGTACAATAACTGCTACAGTATTGTGGCGTATATAAATATACATTTTTTGGGTAAATCATAATTTTGCGCCACAATATACGTTGACTACCTCACACAATTACGTAAGTACAAATGTTAAAGGTTATTGGGCGCATATAGACACACACCTTTATGCTCTAGAAGCCCTGAGGTCAAATTAGTCAGCGTCAGCTTGGAGAATACGAGAGCTGTATTTTTGCGAGCGAAGACGAAACATCGTTTTTAGGTATCCTTTCATCATACCACCGGGGCACGCATTAACTATAATCGTCGGGGTTCCATGTTATAACTCAAAATTTTTTTTCAGAATCACTCGGGCGTCTCGAACTTTTTATTTCGCAAAGATCCGGTTCACCCGGATCTATGTTCTATCTACATTTTTAGTACCGTAAGAATTTGCCTACGACCTAATGAACGATATGTACGCCTCAATTACACCTCGTGAGTCCATGTACGAGAAATTCAGAGGTGGCAAGTCTTGAGCTTGAATCTTGTTTCTTGAAAATTTAAAAATGACACAGCAGATCAGTAATGGAAGAAAAGTATAATTCGTGTGATTCGTTACCCTGCAATAGTACACTTAGTCAAACTATACTCTATCAAAGCATCAACTTATGTGTACTAGAGGATAGACCACTGAAAAGTTTAGTTTTTCCCTACTCAGTCATTTAATATTAACTTCCTTAATAAAAAAGGTTAATTTTATGAGAACAAATGTAGTGGGATTTAATCTTTAACACATTTTTAAATATTTTTACAATTAAAGGAAGTCAGATTGAAGGAATATTTAATGTTATGTATTAATAGCTTTTAAAAAAATTTAATAACATATCACATGTTATCTGAGTGCAAAGTTATAAATACATTTGTTATAAGTTTGTTAATAATTAAGATAAAATAAAATTATTTGTCCTAAATTTTAACTTCATGTTCGGTAAATACAAAAAATGGAAAGTTTTGTAACAACTGATAAAATCATAACAAATTTTTTGTTAATTACAAACGAATTCATTGCGGTACACTTTGACTTATTACAACTTCGTTTTCCCATGGAAAACAATTTCTCTTTGCGCAATTATAGTTTCAAAGTAACTTAATGGTCAGTTCCGGAAATCCAATTAGAGAACGAAATTTCATGAAATTTTCTGTTGTTTTTATACTTTAATGTAATACCCTGTAATAATAAAAATTGAGTAGAATAAGGTTCATTATGATAAAATGTAATTGATTTTTACGTATGTTTTATATGTAATGAATAATACTCTTAGGAGAAATTTCAATATAGGACTATGGTTTTTTTTAAATTTTTTTAAAAGCTCAAATATTTTCTAAAAGTTAAATGTAAATTTAAGAATTATGTAAAGTAATAAAAGACTATTATTAATGTAATATTATATCATTTTAATAAATATATACCATATTTCTAGAATAATAATGACTCAAGGAACCTGATAAGTCAATAGACTGATGTGATATTATAGACATTAATAATTACTTATTAATATGTGTAAAAGGTCTATGACATATGCTATTGTTTAATATCAGTGAACCCAGGACAGTAAGGAAATGATTAAAAGCAAATCAATTAAAATAACAACTAAATGTTATAATACTGTATCATGGACGGGAAAAGTATAAAAATTTATGGAGAATTGGGCGTCAACTAATATGTAATCATTAATCTACTGTCTACAATCACAAGTACGTATTTTATTCAAAAGGTTTGTGCTAGTATAGTAACGCATTAGCCCTCTTATTTACGTGTGATGCACGGGAAGTTCGAATTCCTGCTCCGTAGAAAATCTAATGGTAGAACGCAAAGGTCATCAATCACCGCTCATTAATAAAATCCAATTAATTAACTAGGCAGCGACACGCGGGCAAGTCCCGGTGAAAGTTAGAAACTTAGAGGAATCTGCTGGGATCGCAATTGTTGACTCACCAGGATAACAATGAACGACGGCCTATAGTGCGGACGGGTGGGAGGGAGAAACATAAAAAGGCGCCCGTATTCATTATCCAATTGAGGAATTCTGAAATAGGTGTTGATTGTCTGGAGTAGTTTCGGAGGAAAATCAACCTCAACGAGAAAACCCGTCCTCCTCTCGTAATTTAGTGAA
Source organism: Kradibia gibbosae (assembly GCA_018907135.1). Taxonomy (NCBI): domain Eukaryota; kingdom Metazoa; phylum Arthropoda; class Insecta; order Hymenoptera; family Agaonidae; genus Kradibia; species Kradibia gibbosae. The sequence continues at coordinate 5,461,235 of JACCHX010000007.1, forward strand.
ATTCGTAAATTTGAAATATGATATTCAAAATAAAGTCTGAGAAGCTTCGATCCACGTGTAATTATTTTAAACCGCTTCTGAACTACAAGTCAATGTATTTCAAATATATTCATTATTTTCATTAATGAGCACAATCTTCAGTGTCAGATCGTTTATATTCAGCACAATATAACCACCGCGTTCAACTTAAATAAATATCATTATACTATTAATTTTTTATATTATATCATACGTCAATAATCAACCACATTATGATATACATAAGAAGAAAATATAAATATTTAACTAATTAACTGGAAAAAATTTATCTTTGAGAGTTGTCATTTGAAATTGTTATAAAACTATTAACACATTGTTGACTTACATAAATAACTCTTGTTAATGATGTGTATATGCTGAAAAAAAATGGATATTTTTATGAATGGATGTAATTATGTGTATTCACGTAGTGTTTATTTTTATTTCAGCCGTATAGAAAACTAATGACCGATATTAATCTACAGAAATACAGTAGTTACAGTTTCAAATAATATTGTAGAGAAAGAAAAGTATAATGCCTTTCGTAATTTACATACCAAAACTAGTGATCAATTTATGTGTTATGTACCTATTTACGTAGTAAGTAAAGATTTTACATACGTAGCTTTAATAAGATAACATAATTCAACTTCTCACTACGATTTTTAATTTCTAAGTATTCAAACTATGGAATATAATGTTTGAAATCATACTATATTAATATAAAAAAAATGTTTTTTTTTTAATTTAATCTTAAAAACATTATTTATTTTAAAAGAGTTGATACTATAACTGATACTATAAGTGAAGTTTCAACATGAATTTACATATAGGGAGTATTTCTCACACAGTTTGTCATACAATTGTGGAATCTTTTTTAGTTTTAATTGAATATTGTAGCATATTTTTAAATATACATCATAATCAATTTTAAATAATTTTTTGTGTTAATTATATATATGGTAACAAAACTATCGATTTACCCAGATCAATATTACAGATATATTTCGTCAAGAAGAATACTTATTCAATATATTTACTTTTACAATACTTGTATTGAATTTTTTTGCTCTCTACGCAAATACCGCACCATCTTAAATAAGCATTGTTTTATTAAACATAATTTTTGTTTTTACGTATCCAAATAGGAGCAAATCAATTTACTCAAAATTAGTTATTCATTTATATATTTAAAAATAAAGATATCGGTTTAAACAATAAAAAGCTGAAGGATGAATAAAAAGCAAAATATTCTCTAACTAATCGATTGTGTTTATTAATATATCAGCTTCCTATTTGTTGTTATCAATATTTTTTTGGAACATTTTAATGTGATTGTAAATAAATATTTGATATCACTTTGAATTTTCTTCGTACATTTATATAGTAATTTAGACATTTAGTCTTTTCCATATAATATTAAAAAAGAATGAAACTGTTTTTTAATTAAACCTATGAGAATTATTTTGACTTTCCCAATAAATAAAAAATTAAAAATTCATTGCCAATGAAGCTTTTCATTTGCAGCGGTTTTTCTGCAGCACTTCTTCTGATATTTAAAATTTTTAAATCATAAAAGGTTGTATTTGTCGATGCATCATAACAAAAACATGATTTTTCAAAGCGTTCTTTCCTATATTCTTGCTCATGAAATCATAAAACTACTTGCGTATTAATATGTTTGTATTATTTTTGTTCTATTTCAAAACTTGAATGTAAGGCAAATATTAAAAAATTTATGAGTTTATTGATTTATTCAATCTTTAATCTATATTTTAATTTAACGTTCCAACGATTAGAAAAAGTAATAATGTAATTTTTCAACGTTACTAAAGAGTAGACCATTAATAATGTCAATAAATCGTGTGTTAATATAAAATTTTAAACATAATTATATACTTTTTAGAGTTAATTTAAATATTTAGGTAGTGTAAGCACGTGTTTTTAAGTTTATGTAAATATATGATACTAACTGTATGAGAAAAACTAAGACGTAAATACTTTTGACTAATAAATGTATTTGATTAATATGATATGTAGACATTTGTGACAAAAAATGAGCATTTAAAGAACAATACTGACAAAGAAAATCGGATCGATTTTAATTTAATTATTCTATAAATATAGGCATTTAACATTGCTACATCAATTCCTGCATTTATAAACAAATTATTCAACAGGAAAAGTTGAGGAATATTGAGAACCGAAAATTAAAAAGCTTCAGATATAAAAACATTTATAAATTATAAAAGGAAAAGATATGAAAGGATGACATTTTTGAAGTTTTAGAAGCACATTAAAGCAAACTAAAATAAGTAGGAAATAAATTCACTTTTTTCCGGAAGAGTACCTGATGAAATAAATCAGAAAACAAAATCATTAAGAAGCGTTTCCTTCTAAGGCTTGATTATAGTGCTAGTCGCATAACTTAGATAGATTGCACGTCGGAGCACATAGAAGAGGAAAAGAAGCCCACTTTGCACCGAGCTCTGATGTAGCAATGATGCATTCATCTTAGGAAAGAAATACAAGTACTTGCACATCTCTAAAATACATTAGGGCTCTCTCTCTCTATATATATATATATATATCTGTTCAGATAAATGCGAGAAAGACAAGGAGGGAGGAATAGCAAGGAGAGAGAGAGAGAGAGAGAGAGAGAGAGAGAGAGAAACAAAGACATTGTTATGCCTGGTCATGATCCTAGTAGCCAAATGGTTAGAATAAGTCTACGTATTTCCTTCGGGGGATTATTTAAGATAGAGCTGTTGTCGAGATTTCTACCGCTTCGTGTGCGACTTCGATTGAAGTTGCACGATACTATAGTATTTTATTCGCCTGCGCGCTTTAACGCGCTATTAAATCTCTGATTAAAAAGGTACTCGTCACGATTCGTGAATAGAAGACTACGAAGGTAGTTTCATTCTTTGCGTTTTGTGTATTTCTTTTTAATTGAGATTTCTATGACATTTTATGCGAATCCCGGCTAAGAAAAAACGATAATACGAAGTTCTTAATTTTATTTAGGAACATTTATGTAGACAAAAGTTCGTTCGCGTGATAATTGGATTACAATGCCTTTATGACAGGATATTCCAAGATCGTAACGTTCATTCTGCACGAGAAAAATGTATAAACTAAATTGTAAAGATACTTATTTATTGCCTTTTTCATACTCTCGGCCCTCCGTAAAAATGCATTCAATTTGTTCTTAAAATATTTGTTTTACTATAACAAAAATATCACACTGCAAGGTATAAGGCAAGTCTATTTATTATTCACTTCGTTTTTTATGTAACTTTTTATGTTAAAAATACCAACTGTGAGCTCCTTTATCACAGATGGAACTAACAAAGAAGCTAAATTGGTAATTGATTAAAGGATGGGGGAAGCAGATGAGCTTACATATGGAAAATGTTAGAGGCACTCTATAATGTATGTACACAAACGAACGCACGTAACAAACTCTAAATAAAATGTTAGTAAATAGATATGCAGATATCAAAGCTTTTTGCTTTGATATTTGAAAAATAGCGCAAAACTGGGGAAGATGAACCAGAGGAAATAGAAGAGTGACCTTTTAGTTTCACTTCTGTATAAGGGGTAATTGAATTGTTAATAAAACAATTATGAATCAAAGATAATTACTGTTAAAGGAATGAGGTTATGTTAACAAACTTCAACCTTCTTACTATCTTATTATTCATAACAATTTGTATATAAGCAATTAAATTAAAGAATAAGCAGATATATAGGAGTATAGTTATAGCTATACACTTTAATTACTATTATTACAAATAACTTATAGTTTTAATAATTTCGTGAAAAGTTTAAAAAAGTTTCAAAAAATAGACCTTAAAAATTTAATGGTTAAAATACTTTTACGATTTATATAAATATTGTAAATTATCTGAAAAATAAAGAAAAACCGTTATAATACGATACTTTATTATTAAAAAAATTTTTTACAAGATTTATCACCAATAAAACTTAAAATATTTCAAGTCAAATTATTGCTTATTCAAAAAAGTCATGTAAGAAATATAGATTATCTATTAAAAATCTAATAAAAAGTATACTAAAAAAATTTATTCTTGTTTATAATAGTTACTGTATCATGGTAAAATATGCTATAATAATTTAATCATTAACATGAGTAGTAACATTACTTCTTGTTCCGAATGAATATTAATGTTATGTTTGTAATAGTTATTATAGCATCAAAGCTTAGTTGCAAATATGATCGTATATTATTAATAAAGATCCTGTGTATTGATCTATACAAATATGTAGAGACAGAAAGAGAATGCAGCACTAAAGATAAATGTACAGTTCTATATATTTCATTGAAATTTGTATTTTTAAAATTTAAATATTGCAAGATCAGTAAAGAATAATGGAATTCACTCGTGGGTCGGTTTATACTTTTATAAAAACAGTTGGAGTAGCGGCAATAAATATACGAAATTTTTTCGTCTTCAGAGATCTCGTATATACACGCCATCCATGATTACATGTATTAGACTCTCGTCGGCGAAAACTTTTGTGGATCATTCGAAGAGGCACGAATCGAGTTAAGCAGTACTTGCGGAGTGGAAGAAGAAAAAAGAGAAAAGAGAAGAAGAGAGAGCGGGAGTGTAAGAGTGGCGAATGAGAGTTCAGAAAGTGTGGTAAATGAAAAAGAAAGAAGGAAAGAAACAAAGTGTTAGAGAGGGGGAACCTAAAAAAGTATAGTTAGGAGCTTGTCTTGAGTGCGAGCCGCGTTGAGGTCGGGGCCGGGGGGGCAACGGCTGTGGTAGGAGGAGGCAGCACAGACCGAGGATCATGATATTGTTGCACTCGCTCGAATATGTGAATTCTTCGGGATTCCGATTTATCCAGAATTCAGCCCATGCGCAAAGCCCGGTCTTTTTCCGATATCGGTAAAAGGATTTAGCTTAGAAATCGACCAAGAAATTATCCAAAAAATCAGCCAAGCAATACTAGAGCAGAGCTCCTTCGTGGGCCCTTGGCCTCACGCCTGAAAGCTTCTCCTAGGTCCCAGAGACGATCGCTCCACGTCCGGTGACTCCCCTCCGGCTGTCCGTATCGTCCAAGAGTATTGCAGTCCCCTCCCATGAGTCGGTGATGCGGCGCGCATGTGCGCCCCCGTGGTAGGGAGCCGGCAGCCGGCGCTCGCCGTCGCGGACGCCAGAGTTTGCTGCTCCGCCGAGTTGAGCCGACGACGCCGAGGCTCGCGTTCCCTCGCATTGGCCACCGCCGCTGCTCTCCTCCGATCGCCGACACGGTCGCGTCGGCCCGCGTTGACGTATCGGTGGTAAAAAAAAAAGTGAGCTGTGAGGACGAGTGGCCTTATCACCCTGGAGCCCCGGCGCACTTGGTGAGTGTCCGCGTATAATCGTAGTCCGCTTGCAATCGGCTAAGAAGCTGAGACGCTTTCTTGGCTTGGTTACGTGTACACACACACACACACGCACGCACACACATATATATATATATATATTAATCTATGCGGTTGTGTTGGCCGGCTCCGCTTGCTGGGAAGCGACGACAACGACTATTATTTTTTTTTGCATCTGGTTAAAAGAGCTTGGACTTCCTCCCTCGACCCTCCCAAGCCCCTTTCAACGCACACACTCCCAATACGAGATTCATTCACTCACGAGGTAAAGACGTGCTATTGGAGATGACCAAGATTAATCAAGACGGGTCACGAATTTTCGAGAAACCGACTGGTAAGCCAGCTAAAAAAATCTACTCCTGTTCCAGTTCGTCTAAGCCCTTTCTCTTCTACGCCTCCTCGCCCTATCAATTCACCCGTCGCATTGTACTCAACTTAACCGATGACAGTGGTAGGAATGCACTAGCGTCGTGCATCGAACCACAGCTGCGAATACTGTCGAGGCTTCTTTTTGAGCAGCTTGCCTTCCCCGAGCCACCCAAGACACGCTAAGTCACTCTCATGTACCGAGTCAATTCACTCTTCCGCAATCAAGCATCATGTAGTTGTGTTTTCGGTTTCGGCTTATTCACTAAAATTTTATTTACGCAACTAGAAGCACAACTAACTAACGCTAAGGCACACTAGAATCTGTTTACCCTCCTAAGTCCCTGAATCGACGAGTTTTTGTCGGTTTCTCCTCCTCGCTGCGTGCCTCATTTACATGATGCATCGCTTTTCCACGGATTTGAAAATCGAAATTGGTATGCGTTCGATTAACGAAAGTAATCTTTGGCGAGTATGCTAAGACTCCTAACTCGGCTGCATCTCCCCCCACCCCCCATCACCGTGAAATTGGACATGATCCATATAAAAACTATGATATAACTAAAACTTTTTTTAATTGGTCTCATAATTTTTTTTTTATTTTGTAACAATTGAAATTTATGTGTTAACGAGCGATATATTGCATTAATAAGATGGCATCGAAATTTCAAATTTAAATGACTTTAAGATTTAAAAAAAAAGACATTTAACGAATCACATCCTATAATTTCGATGAAATGCAATAAGTACTATGGCACTGACAATTAATGTAAATAATTTATTTCTGATCACCGAATAAAAATTGTCGTTTTGTTTTTTAACTTCATTGAAATAATGTATATTTATTATTTCCTACATTGACCTGTATAACAGCGATAGTTATTTTATAATGTATTTTAAATATTGGCAGCTACAGAAAAACCTCTTAAATTACCATTTTTATACGTTCCAAAAATCATTAATCAGTAAATAATTGTCTCAAACTAAATAGTATTCAAAGCATCTACTTCAAATCAATTTTCATGAATAATATTTTTTATAAATGGTGCAAAGTTGTAAAAATTGATATTAATACAGCTCACAAGTCACATGAAGGAGATAAATAATGAGAAAATTATTAATTATTAATAATTAATAATTGTTTTCAAGTTTTTGGACTTGAATTAGCAAGAAAAAATCAAAGATGAATTATTATATGAGAATTCGCTTTTCAAAAATATTTTAATCGTGTATTATTTTTCACATACATATTATTAAAATTTTCTGATTTGTTTGTTATCATCATAATTACTTATACATTTTATTTATTTGCAAAAATTATTTTCAAAATGTTATACAATATTGGCATAATATTAAAGTAAATTTCAACGAATATAAAAACTATTCACCTCTTTGCAATTAAAGAATTTAAAAATAGGCAGTTTTATCAATACTAAAAAAAATAAGAAAGTTTTCTTTGAAAAATTTTTAGATTTTGTTTGTAAAAATTAAATTAAATATTGATTATTGATAAATTAAATATTGAAATTAAATATTAAAATTAATTAAATATTGATATTTTGCATTGTTATAATATGTATAAATTTTCAATTAGTAAAATACAAAATACTGAAATTGAGAGATCAAATAATAGATCAAATATTTATGTTCTTTCTTATCCTTATAAGTATAAAAATTATCTAAAACGTTAATAGTTTCAATAATCATATAGCATTTTAAACGTGTATATTGCAATAAATTTTATATCTAATAATAATTCGTCTAATAATAAATGTGTGTATGTATGTGTGTATGTATACATTAATAAAAAATCATAGTTAACGTGTAAAAAAACAATTGGCAAAACTGTTATTATATGTTTGAAATGCAGAAGACCATTATGGTGGTTAATAGATTAACAGAACTTATAATTAATAAAAGAGTTAAATCTTGTGTGATATAATTTTTTTTATTAGTTGTAATATATGCATCAATTCGCAAATAATTAAGATGGCGGTAAGCCTAAATACTTAAGAGAAAACAATTTTGACAAATTTAAATCTTTTAGTACTTTAATATTTCATGTATCTTTCGTATCTAATATTTTGCAAATGGTCATCGCGGTACTTTATCATTAACATAGATTAAAATTACATGTGATTATAAGTACCCTAATAATTTCATGGCTAAATATTATACTCCTATTACTCACTTTTATAACAGTATATAATAAGTAGCGGTTACAAAAAAAAAATTTAGAAAAATTTAATGTTATAATTAGCATATGGGTAGTAATATTATTTAAATTGGCTTATTCAAACATACTCGTCAGTTATCATTTTATCCTATTTTGAACAATGAGGTTGATTGCCAAAGAATTTTAATTATCATACAAAGTTATACGAAATTAACGATCATGAGTATTAAATATGATTCGTTTCTGTATTTAAAATCAGTAATCGAGATATCCATAAAATTGTAAAGTACGAGATAACCGTTATAAATTTCTTAGCATATTACTAATTACCGGGGTAAAAACTAATTTATATTTTATATGAAATACAATCGTTTTAAGCCGGTAACCATCTTTTCTTATTACGCCTGCGAGTATGCGGTATCCTTAATAGAACTTGTAATAAAAGTTTTTTGAAAGGCTTAAAAAATGTACAGCGATTACTAACTTACAAGAAAGCATGGGACTTTTTTCAGATAAGATTTCTTTCTGAAGTCAAGAATTGCTAGTGGGTGTTATATTGTACACAGCTAATTTTCATTGCGCTTATCATAATGCAGTTGCAAGGTACCGGTAAGACTTAATAAATGTTCGTAAATTAATCATTGATATATAATCAACAATCGGCATATTGTTTTTGAAGCAGCTAAAAAAGATCATGAACAAGATAAACAAAATTTAGAAAATAAAATCATATTTATAGATATATCAGCGAAGTAATGACAATCGCATGGAAACCTAATATGATCCTTAATAATAGCCACTCAATAATCATTAAAAGTTCGTAACAAAGTACATGGATACTTGCGATAGATGTAAAAAGCAATTCTAGCAATGCGATAATGCGCAAGTATATGGACATCCCATATTAGGTGGAAAAAAGTAGCCATAGTGATATAAAACGCATTCATATAGATATAGCTTCACTATTGCCCCATTTAAAGTATTCGTCTGTTTCCGTCCGTCTTTTTAAAAAGAGGGAAAAAACGAGAGACCGAGACTCAATATTGCCAGCATCCACTCATGTCGAGTCACCTCTTTGGCCGGTCATTTACGGCCGATGCACAATGACGAACAACCGATGACCGAGTACAGAGCATCAACGGATTTCTCTTCCCTTTCCCACTGGCCCCAACGACTACTACCACCTCCTCGTTTCTCTCACCACTCATCCAGACGCTAGCTGACACTTGTCCGAGCGCGCTGAGAAATCTAGAGAGCAGCTGATGTCAAGCTCAGAACAGAGCAACCGAGCAAAGAAGAATCGTTGGACTTAGGAGGAGGTGGAGGAAGAAGAGAGATAATGAAACACATGATGAAACACTAGACTTGACTCGTCGATGATCAAGAAGAGAAGCCTTATCTCGTTTTTCCACCTCGTTATATTCTGTCGAATGCGTGGGTGTCCTCGTATATGGAATTTATTCAAGATACGCGGCACACAAAGGCACAGAAGAGTCGTCGTCATCTTCCTATGTTACAAAGGAAATGGCTGTATCTCGATTTTCATTCTAAGTCCCTGTTTATTAGGAATTTTTTTTGAGGTGTGCTCTTTTAAAACTAAAATTCGTTTTGATTAATAAATAGTATCAATTTATGTATCAATCAAATATATTGACAATATGGCCAGAGCAGTATGTGACAAAATTAGGTATGTTTTATTTTAACACTTACTCGTTTTGGAAAAAATAAAATAATGAACCATATAAACTTCTATTTGTCAAAAAGTTCAAGCATTATAAGCACTAATAAATTCAATATTCCTTCATTATCTCTACTAGCCAGGCATATATAATTATTTTGTTTTATTTTTGAGTAAAATGGAATAAGCAAAAAATTACGAAACTTTGAAACATAACATACAAATAACTTATTTGATAAGAAAGATTTCCTTAATCCTAATAAACAAAATTAAAAAATTTAATCACTATTGATCTATGTTTCTAAGAAAAAAAATTGGTATCGTTTAAAAATGCTCTACATCAATAACAATATAATATAATTATAAAAAACAAATACAATTTTTTTGGTGATTCGTTGCATTTTATAAATTAAGTTTTCGAACTTTTGCAACATGAATTTTGATGCAGTAAAAAAACTATTTACAAATCTTAAAACATGCAACAAAATATTTACGTATTTATCAGTGTAATTCATGCACGGAGTGAAAAATAAGTGTATGTTATAAGTTGGAGGAACCATTAACTTATGTAAAGCGTAAGGATTAGAATGCGGTATTAGTACTTTTAAAGTTATGAAATAGGATTTAATTTTTACTTATAGTTAATCTTTCTTTATCGTTCCAAAGAAATATTGCTTAGTATTTTATTTCTTAATCTTTATTTAACTTAAATCATTTTTTAATTTAGAGATTCAGAGATTAGATATTATTTTTATTGCAACCTAGAAAAAGCATAGCTCGATACTTTCTATAAAAAAAACGAAATTTGACTCGTAGTATTGAAAAAAAGATAGTGGCGTAGAGCAGAAAAATGAAAATTGAATAAATAAAATTTGTCCCATCCGAAATGACAAACACTGAATTCGAATCGATATTCAAATGGGTTTCTTGAATAAATTTCAGATTTATCGTTTACTAATTTTTAATTTGCATGCGATGGATTGAATCGTCGAGCGATAGAAAGATTAGTCGAATAAAGTTGCATGCATAAAACTTTATATATAATATATAAGCTTGGACTAAGTGAATTCTTAATGTAACCCTCAAAATGTAAGAGTAGAATGTTTCCAAACTAAAACAAACAGACGAGCAAAGTAAATTGGTGGAGCGATATATATTTTGGCATCTGATCTTTTTGTGGTCGATCAGCTCACATGTAACTGCCTGTGAATGTCGCTCACTTTTAAGAAGCCTAGCCCCTCCCTAAATCCAGACGATGTTCAATTCGCGCAATCTCAGTCGTGCGATCTTTTGAGATTCAAAGAATTTCGAGTTTCTTATCATTGCAAGGGTGTAAATTTGGAAAAAGCCAAGAGTCAGCATATTGTGTATGAGCGATTCATTCTGCAAGTTTGACTCGACTTGGCCGAAGGCTCGGCAGCTCATATCAAGCAAGGAACGGGCTGCTTTCCCGGTGGCCTAACTCGCACGCTTGGTAAGCGTGGGCAGAGGATCATAATCTCGCGGTTAAGAGTCCGCCGCCATAGCCATCATCATGATTCAGCGAACGTCTTACCGACGTAAGGGTGGCGCACGAAAAATCGGCACGCGCGTGCCTTGTGTGCGGGTTCAATCTCCGCATCGAACAATGGTGAAGACAATGGAGTGCTCGCGCATGCAAATACGCACATGGACGTGCGTAACGGGAACTTTGAAGAATGAGCACTGTGGACGGGATTAGTGGAAGCGATATTTCAAATCAACACGCGGTCATTGTGAGGCTCTGGTGGATAGCTTCGGTCTCCTATAGCGCATACCGATAAGCGGATACAAGATGCAGTGCCTCGAGGACGAGCAGCTCGAGAAGGCAGGCAATGCGTGGCTAGTCGTCGCGATCGGACTTTCGGGGTTGTCGGGGTGTTCGGGGATGATCGGAACCTTGAGGATCGTTTGAGCGAGAATCAAGGGCCAGCGGAAGAAGAGATGTGATTTTGGTGTAAAAGAGCTACATATTGTTGCAATGTTGCCCTCATTTTCGTCACACACCCGTGCGACTACCGTTGAGCCGAAGCAAACATCACCAGCCAGCAGTAGCAGCCGAGGTCAATAGCGGGGCGAAAACCGGCGGGGGCGAAAGAGTCGGTCAAGGACTGTACGGTACATCGTGAGGTCGCCTCGCCTCGAGGACAACGCGAATCCACCTCGATTGACGTATATGGGCCCCACGCGGGGAGGGCAAGCTACTAACTGTAAAAATCATTTTACTCCGCGTTCTCGGATCTCGCCGTTGGCACTGGGTTAATTCGCTTCGACACGACTCAAGCTTCATTACCCGGTTTCAGATTATTACGCTATGTGGAAGTAGTAGCATAGGATAGGATTCGCCTTGGCGACCAATAAAGATCTGATTACCAACGGATGCAATGAAATTACGCAATTTTCATACGGCCCGTAATGATAAGATGCTCTCGAGATTTCTGTTCGACGGATAGGCTAATTCTACTTACATTTCGCTTATTCACATCATGAAAAAATATACTCTCCCGTATATTAACTATCACTATTTGGTAAATCGAAAGCAATATTCAATTTTACTAATCGTTCAATGAAATATCCAGCTCTCTCTAATTCGCTTATGCAAGTGTAAAGATATCTATCTATTAATCGGTAACTCGCTTGCTTTTCAATACATGTAAATCCTATATTCGATCAATATCTTGTAAGATAACCTAATAATAATTTAATTTTAGCCCTTTATTTTAATACGTTTTATAGTTGTTTATATGAATAGTAATAATTATCTTTATAACTGTACGACAGCTTTTGACTTTCGCAACCATAGTGCAATTCAACAGAAATCTTCAGAATCGATAGCAAACCTATTTAAATACTGGTAAATCCTTGTTATTTTGTATACGTATAAGTGTAAGCCTACATCCCATCCTCCGCCTTATTTGCCTAGTTAATTCTGACAAAACCTTCGAGTCGAAGATACATCATCTGAATATTTTTCCTTGCCTTTTTACAGACAAGTATTACTTGTAATGTTGTTATTGAATTTATTGATTCAGTCAAGTGGTATACTCTGTGCAGTACAAGAGCTTCTATCGTGCAAAAACTACTCGAAAACTTGAAGGTAAACGCCAATAGCTTCTTTAAACATCTCTTTGGAGTACTCTCAGTTACGTGCGTAAACTAGAAAATTCCCACGCATAACAGATTCCGATACTTTACAAAACCCAATGAAACACGTCATTTACTTTTAGCGGAGGGGGGAAGCAACGAATCTCCAGTTTCTGGACTCATTAACGCTCTACGGTGACTTTACGGAGGCGGAATTCTCGAGAAAGGTTGATCATGAAATCCGGATCAGGTCATTTGCCGCAACACATCTTTTTACTCGCGGAAGGACCTTTTCCATTTTTAGAGTATGGAGTCGCTTGTGTGGGTCGATTCATCCCCCACCTGGACATTAATATGGCCGGATGTTGCTTGCCGGCTTATCACTGCACAAGTCTCTGACATTATCCTGGATTACTAGTTGCGTGTCCTTGAATGACGCTTGGATAGGAAGCCGAAGAAAAACCAAATAATGGTGCTCATGATCTTTACATCGTACCTTAATGATTCTCATCTTATTTTGCAAAATCAATTAAATGGACCGATGAACTTAGAAATTTTTCCAACATTAACTGATTTGTTTAGATAAAAGACTGTTTCAATGACTGATAATTAACTGATCATAGTAATGCCATTAATAAATGAAAAATTTCTTATCATGTATATACTAATCGTTCTTATGGTGTTGCATGTTTATTAAACGAGTAAGTTATCTTAAAGTAATAAGAATGAGTAAAATCGTATTCATGGTTTAAAAACGCATTAAAATATTAAATTCTTATTAAGGTGTAAGATACTTGCGTTAGGAAAAGCTTTTAAAAGAATTTTCAAAAATTCTCTTTTAACGGCACTAAGTAATTAATTATTTCGCGTGCAACAACATTGCGAAACGCCCATAAATACATAAAAAAGACTACATTTGAAATTAAAGCAGACGGAGAGAATGGACAAGTCACGTGCCACGCATGACAGCCTTATATATACCAGCAAAGGCATGCCGCTTCTATGTTTTTCAGACGATGAACTTCTTGTTCGCTAATAGCAAATACGACGACCGAGGACTATGATTTCTCTGGAGAAAATGTAACTTTTCCACCATGACTTATAATCTGTAGGATTTCAATTTGAAGAGTTTTTTAGATTATGGTCACCTGTCTACGACAATAAATTTTGTCTATTTTTTAAACTTTTGAGCTATTGATAAAATGAAAAAAGTTTAAATGACGTACTACATTGAAACTTTAGTGAAAAATCTTATTTTAACTCTACTTTTTTCCTTTCCACCTTTTTTGCTCTGACTACCGTAAATTATATCTATGTCCGTGTAATTGCAGTACGTTCACATTAATCAAACTTAATGTGTATTTAATTTATAAACCGATTTTGCTAACTTGCTTTTTTAAATTAAGAGTAAGAATGGAATTCAGGGAAACGTAATTTAAAGGTGAAATTTTTTCCACGAGTACACTTTACTTAATGCAAATGAATAAGCTTGAGAAAAAAGGCTTCGAAAGCCATTTACAGTGGCCTTTCATACTTGGCCGTCGGGGATCCGAGCAAGGTTGTGAATCCAAGTATCCTCAATCGGCGGCTCCTAATTCCCTGTGCACACAACACCAATGCGTCCCCCTATAATTGTGCGCCGGTTTCTAAGCTTAGCGAGTAATAAGAAATAAGAGACCCGAGAATAAAATTGCCAGTCCAAGAGCATCTGAGTTGAAATTCCCCGTGGCTATACGCGAACATTACGGTGGCAGAACGTTGAAAATATCCGCGAAGAGATCGAAACGTTCGCACTACCGCGTCGGCAGTCCCGAGCGCGACGCGGAGCAAGAAGACGCGGAAAGGAGGAGGGAAACCGCTAAAGGACCCACAACCACTCGGCCCTGGAGTTGGAAGGATCGGTCGAGTCAGAGGGTGCCCGCACACCTTTAGCACCGTCGCCTCGACGTTATCTCGACCTAGGGATCTTGCGTTTCGAGCATTCATAATGACCTTGGGTCCGCGCGGCCCACGCGTCCCTCATTCTCCTCCCTACTCAGACCGGCTTTTTTGTAAAAAGGGTCCCTCCTTGGTGCTCAACCTTGTCTTTACCTCGTTTCTCGTGGCGACGCCACTGAGGAAGAGGCACGAGAAAGGAACGGTAGAGAAACTGGCAGAGAGACGCGAAATAAACGGGAGAGAAGCAATACCACGGCGGTCCAAGACCAAAGCGACGAAGAGGAGCAGGATACGGGCCAACGAGGGGCCGAGGAGACACGGAGGGGATCGGCGTCGAGAGCCGTCGCCGTAAAGCCGCGCGCGGTTTCGAGCCTCGGGGGCCAAAAACAACTCCAAAAATACCATCGCGTGCTTTGAAAACCGAGCCAGTCCAGTAACCTGTGACAGGGTCATCTGGCTGAATCGTGCGCCCCAATACTCAGAGCAACTCAAGCTCGGAGCCCCGAAATGAAAACTGCCAATGGCTTCGAAATTATATCGCATCCGGGAGGGATTCGTTCTCTGACTCTTCGCCACAGCTCCAACTCATACCCGAGACTTCCGAGAAGCTTGTCACCCCTGCATTATTATACCCTACATTCTATATCATCCTGACTCGGGTTTCGGTACTTGAAATTGTCGAGGCACTAGAGATTTTGCCTTCCTTATTCGTGAATTTTGCTGACCAGTCTAATGCCTTGTGAATCGATCATTAATTGAAAGCAGCGTTAGCCATTGAGCCCATAGTCAAGCAGAATTCCATCGCAACAGCATCCAAGCGACTTATTGCCACAATCTCAATGACTTTGTAATTTACTAAAAATAATTTAGATTAATAAAGCTTGAATTATGCACCTGACATCCTTTTTTACACAAGTAATTAACTACTATTACATTCAGTATTTCTAATTTTACATTATAACAATGTGAGGGGAAATGTAATTATTTGGCAACTTTTTGATGTACTTCTCACATCTATTAAATACAATTACTAGCAAGTAAAAATAACAGGATTAACTTATCCACCGTAAAATTGAAACTTCGAGATTTTTTTATGATTTGCCATTGCATAAGCTCAATAACATTCATTTTAAAATTCTTTTACATTTTCTTTTTCTACTATTCTTTCAAGAAAAGTGTACTGGATTGTTTGGAAGGCTATTTTATAATGTAATAAAGCATCATCATCCCATCTAATTGTTAAAATATCACATATTTTTTTTGTTAAATAACTGACTTATATATACATTTGAATAGAACTAAATCATCTGATGGCATTGTTAAAGAAGTTCTTAATAGGTCGACCACTACTCGTTACGTATTTCTATTTTTCAATTCTCAGAAAACTTTCACATCACCTATCATGTTAAAATTCATTCTTAACGGAAGGTTTATGGAGCATGCTTTATTATGTGCAATGACGACATATTTGAAACCCTAATCTAAAACGTCCATCTATTTTTGTTTTTTTTTTAATTACGTACAAAAGTGAACTCCTTGAACTTGTAAGTCTTCAATATTTGTCGCTAAAATAATTATTCGTAAAGTTCTGAGAATAATGTAACAAATTGCCTAAAAAATTTTTCGTATTAAAATGATTAGAAGAATCACAGTTGAAGGAAATTCAGAGAAATAACATGTGTCTGTGTGCAAAAAAAATTTCTTTAAAAGTTATTTTTACAAAACAGTACAATTGAGTCTCGGCCATGCAAAATTCTATTTAAGAACAAAAATTTCAAAATTATACGTACATTTGTGTATAAATGTATGTATATATAGATCCATAGCTTCTAGTCGTTCGTCTCTATCAATACGATGATAGCTACATTGTGTTACGAGCTATTAATATATGCACTGGTGCCGTGAGGAAAATCGCAAACGTTGCATCCCTCGAGTTTCACGACTACTTAGAGTAGTACGCTGCAGAATAGTACAGTGCACACAAATGTAAGTTTACATCTTGCGCGTTATTGCCTGAATTTTCGGGTAGGGTAAGGGTTATTCTTACCATTGTATAAATGCACGGATGGCTCATGGAACTCGGAGTGCCGGAAGCGAAAGAGAATTGCCGAGAACTCACGAGGCGCGATCGCCACGTGTCCACACTTGGGAAGAAAATCATCACACTGATTGTTAATGTGATTATTAAGGCTATTCCAGAAAAAGACAGTTATTACCTCGATTTTTTCTTTTATGATTGATTTTAGTAAAGAAGCACTGATAGCGAGTGAAGAGGGAGGTAAGCTGCATTTAACTTATGAATTTAATGCTTAATTCTATGCTGTTACTACGTATATATTATTACAAAATTTTATTTGAATTATTACTCTTTATACAAGTCTTAAACTCATGATTATAACTTTCCTGACATAGCATAGTTCATAGCATAATTTTTATTCTTTTCTCCATAATGTACTTTCTAAACTAAAACAGAATTACGCTATATTGTAAATTCAAATTAATTAAAAGAAAAAAAATTTTCTGCCTTTTATTCATATGTCTTTTTCAATTTATAATGTACTATTCTTATAAAACAGCTTCTTTAAAGGGAAATTGAACGAAATACAAATAAACAGTTAAATGCATTTATGGCCGTTTTATAATGACTAGAAAACATTGTCTTCTCATTAATATTTAATTGTTTATATTATCATTATTTAATTTAAAAAATAGAAGAGATATTTGTAATAAAATAATTAAAATAATATTAAGGATAAATTAATTTGTTTGTCGGAAATATCTTTTGAATAGTTAATGCATTTAATTGTAAGACTTTATAATAGACTTTTTATAACTTTTTATAACTTTAAAAACCTTAGTACACTAAAAATTTTAAACATAAATAATCTATTTCATTATAATAGTTCACGTTTTATAAAAAAATATTTTGCATTTATTTAATTGTAATGTAGGCTCAAAATTTAATTCATACGAATATTTAGTAAGATTACGTAATATTCTGCTAGCAAAATTAATTGATTTATAGTTTAATAAAAATGAAAACTATAAAATGTAAATATTATAAAACTCATATGTATAAATGAATCTATTTTGCAAAATTTAATAACTAAATTTCATTTTAAGAATATTTTTAAATAAATTTTTTTTTAGAATAATAACTCTGTAATGATTTTCATTGAATGAACTTCATTTATATTAAATGAAAGAATTGTTTAAATACAAAGTAAAGAAGGGTTGTATTGATACTAAATAATTTAATAGCTACTAAGAAATACACAGACTTTCATTGGTTGCATTTATATTATTTTGTATCAAACAATTTTAGAAAGTTCACACTAAAATTAAGAAAGTGTACTACAGTTCATAAATATTTATGATTCACACCTTCATATTTAATTAAATACCAAATATAGTTTACTTTTTTAATAAAGCAGTATACTTACGAAGTTTCATGTGACATTCACATGAACCGATTAACAAGTAATTATTTTATGTGATATTCCGAAGACTCTTGCAAACATAAGTCACCGACAATGAGACTTTAAACCGTACAGTACTTCTTTTTCCCTCGCTGCGTCTCTCTCTCTCTTTCTTTTTTTGCCGCGATATTACAATTTTTCCTATCGAAGCCATCACCAGGCCCCGGGAAACAGGATAAAGGAGAGACCTAACAATCCTTGGTAGCGCATTTCCCGACCATAAATCAATTGGAGCGACGCATCCGACGTCGACTAGTTTTCCAGGGCGGGAGAAAACCTTTGATTCGCACCTAATCCACGAAGATAAGCTCTTCAAAGGAGATTGCTTTAACGTACGTTAGGACCAGAGAAGCTCGCGGTTAGCCAGCAGCATATTTTGCACTCGCATGTGCACTGCGATGATGCCATTGATTTCGATCCGTACAGTTTCGAAAGACACTGTCTTCCAGCAAATTGATGTTGCCTGTCTTTGTGTTACGTGGCTGAACACCATACTATATCCGCAGCTTTATTTGATAAATGTTAATTCTTCTAAGTGAATATTTACAATTTACATCGATAAAACGCTTGCGTGATACGCTTCTTTTTATTAGTAAATATATTAAATATATGAAGTTCATTGAATTCAGATAGATATTTACATTCTATTTTTGCAATTGAATCATTTGAAAGTCTACTACCTAGAATAATTATAGAACGAAAAATTCGTATGTATATCGAAAAATTTACTTTTGAGCTGACAGTAGCTCTACTAAAATAAATATAAAGTCATTAATAATTAATTATACAGTAAAACGAAATAGATTCAAAGACTTAAAAAATTAGTATGTTTTTTTAGAAAGTAAATGAGACTGGTAAGCTTAGTATTTATATTATAATATTGAAAATAATAAATTTCAGTCTAATAAAATTGGAAAACATATCTCCTATGTTTAATTATTGTACTAGAATATTTAGCTCTTTAATCACTAGTAAGCATACTAGTTAGTGATGTACTAGAAGCTTTTCTTTCAAATTGGCATAACAAAATTTTTATGTATATACATAAATTATTTCATAAATTAGGTGGATATTCTCGCTTCTTCTAAAATATTTTCTAAAGTGACTTCGGTTTCTAATAATGAAACTGTTAAATCATAAAAGATAATAATAAACAAAAATGACTGAGAAACGATATGATATTCGAAAAGATGTTTCGGATAATAGCGCAACATATTGTTATTCGGTCACTCGTAGTAAATAAACATTGAAAATAAATTGTTTGATTTTTGACGTTAACAGCACGCATATATGTATACGTGCACGTACATACGTTCGTGTTAATAAATTAAAAAATACGCGAATTTTTCAAGCTATGACGATCGAAAGGTTGGAAGCACCTTGCACATTTACAAAATCGGGAAATATTTTTTTTTGCAAGTAACCGTGTAAAAACGAACAAGTGAGGATGTCCCCATCGGAATCCGATTTCTCTCTAAATTGTTTAAATAAATCTTGCCGTAAAATAAGACTCAGACTTTTAAGCAGTATCTCTTAAGTCAAGCCAAGATAAAAGCGCATAATATAATTAGTTGTTGGGTAGTTTTTCACTATTCCCAGCTATTGTCAGCTAGTGGCGATTCATTGACGGTAAGAAAAACAAGCGAATAAACAAGGAATGCTTATCTGGCACAAGTGAGCCCTGCATCGGACCTACCGATGCGTGTGTGCTCTCGAGAATCCATGAATCAGGAACGTGTATTCGTCTATAATTTTTTCTTCGCAGCATCGTCCCCAAACCCCAATATCGCCTCTATCCCACTCTACCGTAAGTTAAAAAGGCCTTTGTTTCTTAGCGTTGCTCACTATCCAAGTGGTCCTTACACGGCAACGTTGCAGCAAATTTTCGAACAATCAGCGCAGTTCTCTGTATGCGTCAGAGTTTGCGGAATAATTATAAGAGTCTAGCATCGATAACTAGAGGTTCGAAACTTCGTTTTATAGAAGCTACGTCGCCTATTGGCTCTCGTGGCCTATCACCTGAGCCTGGGCCCCTCACGCTTCCCTCGGCATGCTCCAATTCGAATTGCGCATTTTCGACACGTGTGCGCTTCTACGAGCTCTGCGTGTCCTGTGTGTACGTGTGTACATCCTGCAGGTGCTTTCCTCGATGACCTCGCATTTTTTAATAATATCAAATTTAATTGAATGGTCGAGCAAACAGGGCTCAACTTTTTTTATTCTCAAATTTCCGCGGAATATTTTTACGGTGTTCTAGATACTTAATCGGTTTCGGGAATCAGTGTGAAGTACGTTTAGGAAACAGCTCCATCAAGCCCCAGTTCGACTCCGCTCGTGCTTATAACCGTTCAATTTTCGATTTCAATCCCAAACTCGTGTTTGTGCACAATATTCGGGCTTTTATTGAGCATAAAGCATAAAACTGCACTTATCAGGGAAAAAACACGAGCATGAGTAGAAAATCACTGGCTCTTGTTAGCCGACGTCTTCTTTTTCACTACCAAACAAAGAAACCTAATCGTATCATCCGCTTTGATATTTTGGTAGCTCGGATTTTTTAGTTCAATTTACATAATAGAATCGCATGTCCGTCGTCCTTCTGTATTATTTCGATGATTCATTGATAGCGAAGACGCATTTACCAAGTCGTGTGCTCAAATTCTTTCATAGACTATTCAATAATTAAACGCGAAAGGGATTGAAGTAAACGATAACCAAAGACTAGTGATTTAGCTTCTTACTGTTCCTGCTAAGAAGTATGCTTTTTCTATTGAGAATTTTCGCTGGAGACTCGCGAAAATAAATCTGCTAATCTTTTCAAGCGTTGAAAAAAGTTGATTTTTAGTTGAGTAAGTATACCATGATTTGAAGGTCTTTTAAAGAATCGAAATACCATTACATTAACTTTGTGAACTGGCAAATTATTTTCGAGAATCAATGTTTATCTTACATATCTTACATTGAATAAGCTAATATAGTAAAATATCTCTTATAGGTCGACGCCAATCGATTAACATTAATTCGAGCGTGACTGGAAATTTATTAAATTTCACCCATTTCCATAACTGTATGTACGTGCTTTATGCGTACACGTTTGATCTAGAATTAACAGTTGCTGCGTACTTATATAGCGGCATCGATCGCGAGATTTTTGTCATTCTGCAAACATGCGAAAAAAACGTCAACTCACTACATTTTGTGGGTTTTCGTTAGAATCTAAGCTTCTTGCTGATCTGCCTCATCTTGGCAACTGCTGTAGGTCCTCTATGTGGTTTTCATCCAGCGTTTGCTCAATAGCGTTCGCTCCCTATTTGAAATTACTTTAATGTTCTTCATTTTTCTATAATGCATATACCAGGATATAATAATAGACAAATGGCTCTTGGTAAATTTATACCACTTTTTATCTTGTAAATATTGTTCTCATATTGATTTGTTTCAATAATAAAATGTCTGTTTCAATAATATATATTGAATATATATCGTTAATTGAGATTCGAGATGTGGTTAAAAAAATTCGTTAAAAAAAGTTTAATAATTGTAATTGCATTCTAAATGCAAAAATGCTCAATAAATACAGTACATTTACAATTACAGTATTTACATGAACTAGCACTTACAATGCATATAATAATGTGTTCAATATAAAGCAGTTTTAAGTTACATTCGACAATAGTATCTAAATTAATAAATATAAAAATTAATTTTTATGATTTTAATTAAGTCAAAAAAATAACGATTTTCAAACGAATTATCCAAAAATTAAACAGGAACTTTTTAGACATGTACAATAGTCAATACATTATTAAACTCTTATCGATATACTTCATCAAACAAAATTAAAGCAGCATAATACTAATTTAATTTAAAGCTTATTGGAAACTATTTAAATACGGTTAAATTTCCTTCTTCTTAACAACATATATTCTGTAACTTTACATTTACAATATTGTCAAGTTTTTTATGAAATTTGCACTGTTTTTTATATGCCGATTAAAGAATAAATAAATGATTGCGCTTTATCGACGTAAATTGCATTTTAATAAAATAGCAAGAGCTCCAGTTTAGTAGATACAAAATCTTTTGATAGAGATTCTGAAAATCTTGCTCCCAGTTTGTCCCTTACACTATCACGGCTATCATTTTGTATTTTTCTATTCCGGCTACTCGAACTTAACTGTAACAATAAACTGATCACGAGCTAGCGGCTTCCTAACAATTGTTCACGCGATATAATGCACACAATAGTGCGATCGACTTTTGTTTATACAGCATCAATGACAAATCCGTCGATTAAGACATTAAACTTTCTCCGTTTGCATCGAAAGTTACACCTTTTATATTTAGAGCACTAGTGAATTTTATATATACTTTTTAATGCCTAGAAAAATTTAATAAAATAACGTTTTATTTCTTACTCGAACTTGTTTAACCACGATTTTAAGAGTTGTGACGAATTTATCCATGTAATTATAATGCACTTTCTGCGAACTGTTAAATAACCATGTTTAGCATATATTTAATATATAATTCTGTACAGTCTTATAAATTTTGAAGGAATTTCAATTTTAATATTATTTTAACAATTAAAAACCATTTTTCGGTGAAAATATTCAATGAACTTTGTTGCACTACTGAATATAGATACAGATGAATATTTCAATCTTAATTGATTATGAATACATAGTCTTAATAATTTCATTTCTTGTTTTAGGTGAGTACTAATTACACTCTTTTATTGCATTTCTCCAATTTTCTTTCACACCTTCGGTAAGTTTTTTTATCTAATTTGATATTATACTTATTTTATTATTCTTATGAATCGGTATTAAAGTTTATATAAATGTTCAAAATAATTTATATATCACTGTCATTGTTAATATGAATATAAATCATTATACAAATAATTTAAAATTACTTATTTACATGAAATATATAAAATTATTGTTATAGAATTCATAATTATACATCGTCATTTACTTAAATATCCAATAGGCAATCATATTGCACTGATTTATGATTCATTGTTAATTATGAAGAACAAATTAAAGAAAATTTTTATTGTTTTTTATAATCGATTATTGTGATATAAATACCTGAATTACATAGTCTATTATAGCTATCAACTTAAATTGTATTTTTGCTACCTGAAGGTCATAGATTTTAAATAAATAAACTTCAATCTCATCGACTCATTTCACGTCATCACAATTGAAACCAAATAAAAATGCAACATGTATTAACTATTCGGTACTTAGTAATTTTTTTTAATTATGCAATATTGTAAATTATCCATATGCATACCAACTTATTTTTTAATATTTGTACTAGACATTTAATGTGATGACAAATTTAAGTTTTTGTAAAATTAGTAAAAATATTTAGTTAATAAAAATATTAGTAAAAATACGCTGTATACTCTAGCTAAATATATTTCATAATTTATAAATTAAAAATTACTAATGTATTAAAAAAAGTTGAAAATTTTTGTGCGAAGATAAAAATAGAAAGAGCTTAAAAAATTTTGTGTGAAAAAATTCCATCAATCATATTCAATGAATGATATTAGTGTTTCAAGTATTTACGACGTAACCTCGAATGTAATTGCAAAATGTTATATAATTTACAATCTTAAATAAAAACGAATTGATTTTCATTTATTGATTAATCAGTAAAAGCATGCATTCGACTCAGTCAAAGGCAGTCATAGAGCTAATGACGAAACAAAAGAACTACGATGTATTTTTGGGACGGGATAAAAGCAATAGAGAGGCACTGGTCTATTAAAACAAAATTTGGTGCTTACAAAAGGTCAATTATGAAGTTAAATTGGTGTCACAACTCAAGTAACTATCACTACTCCGCATTTCATAACTGGATTGCACGATCCTATTTCGTATCCTCGAAATTGATGAGGAAATCAACGTGTAGCTTCACAAAAATTATGGATAGACAAATCGAGTGTTCTAGGATTTAGGTCGCACCCAAGTATTTTGCATTTGCAGAGAAAATGTAGAATTGAGCCAAGATTTCAATTCATTAAATTGAGTAAATTTTTCCCATTCCAGAATAAGAATGTAACCGTTTTGAGTTTACTGATCGTTGTAATATAATTTACCATCAGCGCATCTTAAATATTTTCTAAAATGGTATGAATAGCTACTGCCGGTGATACTTTATATGTGTTGATCTTCTCTTATAAAAAAATAACAATATTATATTTAATAATAAGTAACTACAATCTATCAAATACTTTAAAATAACTGTACTTGGTTTGTAGACCTCCTTCATATGATTCTTACCATAAGCGGATTTAGATTATTGCATTAAAAGAAAAATAATATTTTATTATATTAAAATATTCTATAATCAAATCCATTGAATTTATGTGCGAATGCATTGAAAAAGTTCATTGTTCTATCATAACATCTTCATCAATAAATAAAGTTCAAACGACATCGTTTTTTAATTACATATTATGTTTAAGAATGAAAAAAAACGATTATATTCTACTCTCATACTTCACTATGCACCCCATCTCTTATCCCTACATGTTTTCGTGTGAGCGCACAAACATGCTCCTGAATCGGCATAAAAATGCCTTTCAATGTAAACCATAACCCGGAAGTGGTAGTTCTTATTTCAACTTCAGGATCCCCATCCCCCACAACCCTTATTCAATTACTATCGAATTATCTCTCTCTCTCTCTCTCTCTATATATATATATATCTGTCTCTCTGTCTCCTCTCTATAGTGAAAGTGTAGAGACGAATGATGCCCCGAGTGGAGCTCGTGTCTCGTGGGAGCTCATCGCTATCGTGTGTACACTCCCCTTCATCTCTTTTTTATAAAAAGTATGTGTATATTTACGTAATAGCTTAGCTTCTATCGAGAGATCGAGGTACAGATATGTTGGGTAGGCCCTCAAAACGTTGAATTCAAGAAGTGATACTCAAGAATTTCTATGTTAAATTGACTAAGCACCCAATGTATTGTGTTTTTGTGAAATATTCGATCAAAAGAAAAACAAAATATCAAATTTTTATACGAAAATAATACTATATCATTCACCATTCTCATTCTTACGTCAAAATACGCATTATTTTTATTTTTTTTCCTTTTCATTACAATAACTGAAAGATTAATAATTGTAACATGGGCCGTATTTTTATATTTTTTGCGCCAAAAAATCTTTAAATAATAAATAAAATCGAAGAAACAATATTAACTAAAATTTCTATACAATTAACTTAAAAATTGCTGCAAACTGCATACGGTTTTCCAAAAAAAATATTTATATTTAACAATATAGCACTGCTATATTAAAATTTTACTAGAAAGAATATATTTTAGAGTAATTTTAAATACATTGATTAACATCGAGTTATTTCATAAATTAACATTTATATTCAATATATTCAGTGTATAATTTAATCAATAATTACAGCTACAAATCTCAATGACGTAATTTTTATTTAAAAAATATAAATAATAAAAATAATTAAATGCATGAGAAATGCGATTTTAAATAGGTTAAAAATGCGTCCAATTTCTATTTAAAGAGCTAGTCATCTAGAGTCACGGTAGATACGAATTATGTCACATATGTACACATATGTACTCGTAAATTGAGATATTTTTGGAAAGTCTGTATTTTCTAATTCAAATTTCTCTTCGCAACACGTAATTATTAAAAGAACACTTTTTCATTGTTAAAAACAAAAACATCTTATAAAAAAATTATAATGAAAAATTAAAACGACTATTCGAACTTAAGTAAAATTGTGTAAATGAGATTGCAGTGAACTCTATAATTGGATGAAGTATAATCAATGAATTATACATAAAGAGATCCAAATTAAAGTTCAGATTTTTTTAATAGTGTCATAAAGTTGGATGATTGAAGTCTTAAGTTATAAATGATCCGGTTAGATTTCTGAAATAAATTCCGCCTGGTAAAATATTGACAATTCATATCAGAGCTCATTTATAATCTCTGAAAATAATTCATTGACTTTGAAAGTAACTTTTTAGAGTCATTTTTTTATTAAATCCACTACTAGGCATACAAATTAATTTTAAGCAATCCTAAAACGTAATTGTAATATTCAAATTTTTTTTATTTCTCTTCTATAAGAAATTGAAACTTAAAAGTTATTTACAAATGATTGTTCTAGTTTTAATATTGTAAAATTTATATTTCATCATCTTTTTTTGATAAATAATTATAGTGATACAAAAATCTCCATTATCCTAAAATCGAAATCTTTTTCCCATTTATTGTATTTTATTATAATGAAAATGTCACAGTTCGCTGCACAAGTTTCAAAGGTTTGTTCAAAGGATTCCGTATATGCAATACCGGTAGAATATAATTTTATATATAAGTGCACACGATGGAAACATCTGATAATGGTTTATAAATCACGAGGTTGGCGAGGCGCTTAATTAAAAAAGCCAGAAATAGCGGTTAAACATACGTAATACAATTTTTCGAAGCGTTAGGCATTGAAAAAAAGAAAAAGAGCAGGAAAAGATGCAAAACGATGCAAACGATAAAATTTCCCTTTTAACCGGAATTATAACATACATTAAGAAAGAAAGCAATAATAAAAGGAGGAATAGAGTAAGAAGACTACTGTATCATTACTTCTAATTAAGTTACTTACTCGTTGATATTTACATTCGCGAACGTCTACTTACATAAATCACACCCATACGGGGCCGATGGCGAATAAATAATGACCTATAGGAAATCCAAATTCTGATTCGGCCCGGTGTCACAACCGAATATTTCGTGAATTTGATTTACGGATGTCTAGAGCGTCTCTTCGAGATGGAGATCGAGCCATCAGATATACCGTTACTGTAGATTCACACTTTGGCAGTTCCCGATGCCATTAGCTCGGTGGCGTGCTTAATATGGTCCTACCGCATAGATCTTTAATGATGACAGTAAGCGCGTCGCACTTGTCAGCTAATAACATTTTTCTTTACATTTGAATATACGATGCGATCTCTGATAAATTGACTTTTTCAGCAATACGCTCGACATACAATCATAAAACAACTAGCTTTCATTCAAATTATACCACTCATATCCGAGTAATATATACACACATAATTTGTAAACATGTTCATCGCTTTACGACTCGTGCCTCTCAGAAGATGAAAAAACTCTTAAAAAATTAGTTTTCTCTCAAAAATAACAAATGTATCTGAGCATTTTTATCGACATTGAAAAAAGAACATTCTGTAAGTTTTTTTATTTTATAAAACATGTGCGTATAGTTTCAAATACTAATATTATTCATATCGTGTATGTATTAATCATTTCACAAGATAAATTTCAATCTTTAAATTTTTAATTTTTTAAAATGAACACCTGCTTCCATTTGTTTCCTCCTAAATGATTGTGTGACATAAAAACCAAAATCGTGTTAAATTTGTCGAAAATTCATCAAACCCCGATAAATAATTTGATGGACTCAAACACGCAATGGGTAAAAATAAGTAGCTCCTTAGCTCCATAAACATTTGCGTATGTCTAAATAAATGCAGTACATTATTTATCCTGAGAAGAAGAAAAGTAAGAATTTCAATGATTCACTGCCAAATCTTTCTCACCATTAAACTCCGTATGGAGCTAAAAAATAAATAAGTTCTATTACAACACTTTAAGAATGACAAAGAGGCCAAGTTTCTCTACCAGTAAGGACAGAGAAAACCTTTAAGGATGCGTGTATATGCGTTATAGAATTAAAGAGGGTGAGGAATAGATTGAGAGAGAGAGAGAGACCACCCTGACCCTGACCGTAGAGAATTTCATTATAACTAAATACAAAGTTCATTTTTTTAGATCAATAATTTATCGATGCAGGTACGTAGATTAGATTTTCCTTATTATGAATTTGTAAAAATACATAAGGTGTAGTGTGACGTTGCGTCAGTTAAAACTTATAAAAAGGAAGAATTTATTGAGCTAGGGTATTTGTTTTTGATTTATGAGAATCTGCAGAACTATCGGGGATAAACGAAATTTTTAACATAAAATAAATTATCATGGGAGCTCTTAAGTCTTTAGTGAGATTAGATTTATACTTGAAGATGTGCTTAGTTCTTTTCATTCTGTATAATATCTGTACAAATAGTCTTACAAATAAACTTCAATATTTATCGTGTAATGCTTGCAACATGAAAAACACGCGTCTGTATAAAAGGTTCACAAATTGCAGATGTCAGTAGCACATAAATAAGTGGCTCATAGGATAACGCTTGTATTTTTATCTAAAATTTTTACTTCTTTAAATCTTGTTCTTCTAATCATAATTTCATAATTGAATTTTTATGTATAACCTCTACAGTATAGTTACTTAAATGGTGACTATAATTTAAAAATATCAGAATGACAATATTTTCAGTTATATTTTACTTGACTATTTTATCAATATTGTTTTTATGCATATATATATATATATATATATATATATATATATATATGTGTATATAATGGTATCTAAAAATTCGTAAAAGATGCTTTCATATCCAATAAAGTATATGACAAATTTTTCTTAACAAAGTATGCAACAGTCTTTCAGATTTTACTTATTTACTTTTAATTTATTATTGATAATTTGAAATATTCATATAAATTTTTAAAAGAAATGTACATTGAGTTGAAACAATATGAATTTGGGCTAAGCTTCAATTTTTTGTGTATGCCGTAACACAAGAAGTTTTATGAGATTGTTAAGAAGAAAAAAAATCACAATGCTGAACGAGTAAAGCATAATTATTGGAGCATTAAATTAAAATTTCGTTAGTTACTCGAGAAAAGTGATCGTTTATTACAATGGAGCGCGTATCAACAAGGAAATTAAAAGTTAGTCGCAAGATGAAAAGGCGCAACGGCATTTAAGCGAAAAGGTAAAAATAAATAAATAGTGAAGTATATATGGAGCGGCAACGACTAAAGATAAAAGCTAATTAAAAATACAATAACTCTTAAGTTTTGACGAGCGTACAAAAAAGATGCCCTTATTCATTAAGGAGCGCACACGCATAAATGCGTGTCAAACAATAAAGTCTCAAGGAATTATGCGTGGATATTTCCTTCTCCACTAGAGACTTGTTTCTACGGCAAATCCAGGGAAGAACTTTGTATACTCATTGAAAATTTTACTATGCCGATGTCAATCTTCCGCCATAGTCAGTCTGGCTGATTGCGGTGTATCCATGATCAACGAGTGTTTTTCCCTTTCCATAGTCCTCGGTATCGCACCGACGTTGCACCGTAGATTTCTTTTCTCGTCTAATGCTGGATGCTGAGGCGAGGGGTGTGATCCCATGGTCTTCCCCACTCCGGTCTGAAATCATCTTATCATCTGCGTTTACTGGCCACGGCTTCTCTCCGCTCACGCTTCGTGTTTTTAAATTATTCGCTCAACCCCCTGTGAAAACACTCGACAAAGTCCGCCCTTTTGTGAGACATTAATCATTCGGACTTCCGGGGCTCTAGAGCCTTTCATGGCGCGTGCACAGTCAATAGCTTTATTTGATATGTTTAACGTATTCGTACAGCTCGAGCGGCTCGAGCTCTAGATAAGTGCTTTCGAAATTGATTTAGCAATTCCTGATGGTGCTTAGCACTCGTCGGTCAAAGTAAACTCTTTGGAATTACATAAAAAAAATGAGTTCTTCATTTTTTAACTAATCTAAGCAAGTCGAAAAAATGGAAGAAAGTTCGTTTTTGCAATGCAGACCTCGAGCAGCAGGAACGAAAGCTAGGCTTTCGCGACGCTGCAGATACGGAGTCGCGCTGTCCGATGAGGAGAGACGACGCGGCACAGTAAGCGCCAAAGTCGTGTCAGAGCTTCACCTATGAGGAAGTTATTTATAGCCTCTTCCTCGGCACCACGATTCTTTGCCAATTGTGCCTCATTCGAGCGCATTTACCGGGCTCTACTCGGCCTTCCATATCGATGAAACTTCCATTAAACACTCGCCTCGTTTGCTTCTGCAACTATTACCGCGGGGAAGTCAACGATCTGAAAATATGTACAATTTACCAGTGATAACATTATAGAAATATAAGGCTCAGGACGCAATCGATACCTCCTGTGTTATACTACTTTAGAATTTATTAGACTTCACAGAAACATTGGTATCTCTTTCTGGTACATTCGTCATCAGCTCCATCGTATTTTTGAGATAATCAAGTATTAATTTTGTAGAAAGTTTGGAAAGTTTTTTTTCTAGTTGAGAAATTGTTTAATATTTCAATATAGTAATTTTTTAAGTCTATTTATTTGTTCAAATTCAAATTTAATTAAGTCTATCTACAAATATGCAAGTCTCAGCCCTGTCTTATGAATCAAGAACGTTCGAGAAAATTCAAAGATCATTTTAAAATTTTAAACTTTACATATAATAAGTAAATTTATAAGTAAATATAGAATCTTTTTAAAATGTCCTTTTCACAGAAAGAAAATTATATCCCCTATTATTGTCACTTGAATATTACTCAATACGTAATTCCAGTAACATTTTTTGTTATTGCTTGAATAACAAAATCGAATCAAGTTTATAGTTTATTGATTTATAATTTTGATCTTAAATTATATTTTTTTAATCTACAAAACATACTAAAAAAAATTCTAATAAAAATACATTTACCATCGATCTAAAATGTTTCGGTGTAATTAACATTATTACTCGAACCACGTAGTTGGCAAAATAAAGTAACCTTACTATTTAAAAATCAATTTTGTCAAATTCTTTTATCTAGCGTAACATAAAACACAAGACTCACAAAAAATTTTTATCATGTGACACTTTAAACTATTGATCTAAGTCAACCAAATACATTAGGGGAAGTGAAGTCATTAGGCACCGAAAACTCAGTGTATGTTTATGATATCGCTGCTCTATCTCTCTTTCTCGTTTTCTTTTTGTCGCTGTGTACTTTTTTTTAATTTGACTTTAACATAATAATATTCAACTAATTTTCTAATACGCTATATTATATAATTTGAATTACTATGTCAAAAGCATATTGATATTAAATAAGCATACATGGTTTTGATATTCTAATGATAACATTTTTACTATGTAATTTGCAGATGGGATGATTGAATTCAAATGAGAAATACGTGTATGAATCGCATACGAAAAAGTACAAAAAATAAATATTTTGCACATTTTGAATCGAATATACATAATGAGATCTTAAAATTTATAATCTTAAATTTTACAATTTACCCGATTGTATTTTAAATACTCATTTAAAAAGTATTTATATTCTTAAAACTACAATTGTAATGACAAATACAATAAAACAAGTATTAAATTATTTTAATAAAGTTTTTTCTTTTTATAATATTGTATATCAACAGCTTAAAAAAAAGTGAAAAATCTTTCTTTATTTATACAAAATTAAAATTTTGATTATTTTATCACAAAAACCCTTACTATATATAGTATTTTTTATTAATACACAATTTCTTTACATCATTTACAGTTTTTTTATGTAATAAACAATACTTTATATTATTTAAATTGTACTTTACAAATATGAATCTCATATTTATATTAATTAAATTAGAAACGTTTTCACAAAATTGCTTTCATTTATTATGTTAGCGTCCGTTCATTGTTTACAATTATATAGTAATAATTGGATGAGTCAATGGCAATTTTCGTTAAATAGATAGATTTTCAGTAAATTGTAATAAGAAAGTTGATTAAGTGAATTTGAACACTGATTTTTTAGTTATAAAAAATAAATATTCGTTGCGTCAAATTACTATACATTTTATTTATACATACTACATATGGAAATTCTGTTGTATATTTGCATACGAAACAGGATTAAAATACTTTCGGTAAGATTGTATCCAAATCGTATACACAGTATCGTTATTTATTATTTCTGACTTTAAAGTTGAATGATTGAAGTTGAAAGTTGAATCTGAAAGTTCAATGATTAAAGAAATTTTTATTTTTTTGTTTCAGGTGAGTGTCCAATCATTTGATACCTTAAAGACAGTTGTAAGTATTTATATAATTTAATGTTAGGAGATTTGTAATTAAAATAGTTTTATTTTAAGTAATTTACGATACTTCTTTAGAATCTTCGTTGTATCCTCCTGTGGTATATGTACTCTGCAAATGTTCAAAAAATGTGCAAAGAATAATGAGCCATTTTACAAAGAACATTTTTAAGAAAAATTTTGTTCGAAAATTTCTAGTGATCAAACATTGTATGGTTAGTATTATAAACCAAATTGATTTAATCTTCTAATAAAGAAAAAGTATTGATCCCGGAAAAATAAAAAGTTAATTGCTTTAATTCTAAAATATGCAGTTTCGATTTCTACCATCAGTAGTAGAAAGAATAGATGTAATTACTTGTTCAGTCGAAATACATTATATTACGTCTAATTTGGTCAAATTCACTTTGCTGGTAATGATATAGACATGACTATAGTTTCGCAAGTAATCTAGATGTAGTTGCACTTCTTAAACTCCTCTCAGATTACTTGAGAACAAAAAAGCCTATTTGCTAACACAAGCATAATGAGCGTGTCATTAGAATTACCAAAGCACGACAGAAAGGTACTAGATGTTCTTTTTATAGTAAAATGTAATTATGTAAAGAGCCAATAAAATTATTTCAAAATTTTAGCAAGAAAGATTCCCTTGAATTAGCAATTAAAGTATTTGCACCCATTAAAGTGAAAATACGAGTTCATGCATTATGCACTGCGAGTTATAGATTATAATTCTTTTTTTTAAGAAAGACTAAGAGATAGAAAATATAATTCTGGTACAGAGAGAGAGAAAGAGAAATAGAGAGAGAAGAAAGAGCAAGCTATTAAGTAATTGTCATAATCACGTATTTAATTGCATTCATGTTTCACTCCCCGTCACATACACTCTCTTTTAGTAAAACACATTGTGGGTAGAGTTTCTATTAATGATCATCATAAAATTCCAAGGTTTTTCTCTTTTAGTTGATGTTATATTAAAAATACGATATTACAGTCTTCCTGATTCCATTATTGATCATTTTATCCTTAAATCCGTGGATACATATCGGCGAATATTGCTCAGACGAAATACGCGATAACTAGAATCACTATCCAGTATCGTAAGGCTAATGGAAAAACTAATGCTGACTGCTTAAGGAATTGTTTTTTTCGAGAACACAATTTTTTTTAATACAATTCTCACCCCTTATGTTTTTTTACATTCTGTTGTTCTATCGTCGTGTTGAGCAATGTTTTCTATTTAATTTCTGCCGATCTATAGTATCTGCTCTTATTTCTCCTACATATGCTTATGTTTCAGCCTCGTTTCGTAATATTCTTACTTATAGATTATAAATGTATAGTTTAAACTATTTGCTAGTAAATTATTGTACTTTTCATCTACTTATATGTCTTAAAAAGAGACTTGACGCTAAATTTAGCGGCTGTTTTTTCATTTCGTTTTGTAATAAGTAATTGACATAGCAATGATTACACATAGATTTCCTTATGATTTTACTTTATTTATTATCCACTCAAATTCAAATTTTAAATATAATTTTTTTAGGCATTTAAAAATACTAACATAAATTTATCTTAGTTTTAATGCAATACATCAAAACGGATAGTTTATTCATATTTAAATTATTGTATTTATGTCACATAGGAACTTTTACGTACCTGAATTAATTTTATTTATAAATAATATTTGTACATATACATATATATATGTTTATTTTTTCGAATAAGAATATTTTAAAAGTTTTTTATATTGCATACCTAAATAAATATATTTCATTTTTTTTGTCGATAATAAAGTTGTCACACATTTGTTGTATATCTTTGCATGTATACCTAATATTATGTTGTAGTCCTGTGCATACCTGCGATTACTACTCTTGCTTTCACTAATACTAATATGCAGATAATAAAGTCCGCTTATCATAACATTTGTAATCGCTATTGTTAAGAACCACAGAATGTTGTAAAAGATATATATAAAAGACATGAAAGTAGAAGGAAAAGCATTTACATATATATATCCTATAAAAAGTATAGCTTATGTATTCATAGTTAAATCTTAAATGGCTAAATAAGTAGCAGAAATGAAATTAGAATAATGTTAATACAGAAATTATAAAAATTTTCAAATCGTGTGAATATACTTTCAAAAATATGGTTTATTAATACTTTAAATTGTATTTATTCCATTAAAACGATTATATTAACAGGATAGCGTTTTTAAACACTATCGTGTTCATGTATTTAAATGTATAATTATCAAATCAATAATATAAATATAAAAATGCATTAAATTTAATGGTATTTTTGTAATAAAAATAAAAAGACATTAAAAAAAAAAGAAATTTTGTTTACGTAATAGATTATATAACTTTTATTATTGTTATATTTAGTTCAAAACTCTAGAATTTCTTTAATTTGAACGATTTAATAGTGCATTGATTTTCGATTTGTTGTAAATTTTAATTTCTAATGTTTTATTAAAGAATTATTTGTACTACTACTTTTTATTATTTACAATAATATTGACGAAACTTACTATGATATAGAAAAATGTAAAGTATTTGATGACAGATACATGAACACGTGTTTCAATTCAAATTTAAATGACATCTATACAAAATAGAAAAATGTACTGAAAAGTAATTATACTTACGTTAAGATAAAAATTGCATTAGTTGGATTAACGATATAGTTTAGACACTAGCTACAATAAATGCTAGAACAAATAAAAATTAAAATAAAATTTGAAAACTTTCGAAAGTAAGCACTTGTAAATCTTATACAACTTTCTTTATCAAGTACCACGTATTTATATAAAAGGACTCATATAAAATGTATAATAATTCATAAAAAATTAATGTCTAAATATAATTACTGAATAAAAAATTTATGGGCGCGAAATTAAATAAGTCGTGTAGTCAATACAATGGTTGAAACTATAGTGCCTTAAACTCATCTCTTTACCGATATGCTATCATGAGACCCGTGTTAAAAGGATATGAAGAAATAGATTTAGCACAAAGAAAACAAGAGCTGCTATCCTATATGGACATGCTTATCCTAAACATGGCACATTTATTACATTCAGTTATGAGCACGAAAATCTCGCTGTTCTTGAATCTAGAATATGGAATGATAATGCAAGAAATATTTAATACTTCGGCACAATATTTGCGACAATATTTCGGCACGTTTATAGAAAAAGTAGGAAAAAGAGAGATAGAGGAGGTTTTTAATGTTATGGCATCCTCGGGATACTGTTCCTCCATATCTTTTCACCCTGCGGACCTGCAGCGAAGCGGTACTATATTAATGCTCACACTTTCACGCTGCGCAGCAATTTCTTCATCATCAAGCTTTTAATTGACCACCAAAATTAGGATAATTATCTTACTTTTTGCATTGCTTAGACTGAAGAGTTTCGTCTCTTTATAATAGTAATAGCTCTGTGATATGCTAGGCTGACTTTCTTTTCATGAACTCAACTTCTTTTTCTCCGATTAAACTAAAAAAATATTTTATTCTTTATGAGTAGCCGTTATACGCCGAATGTTAGGTAATAAATTCATAGTCTCGCGTGCTTGATGTATCTTAATTATCCTTTGGGAAAATTGGAGTTGTTATTAATAAAAAAAACAATTTAATATAGTTTCACATTTCACGGATAAGGTTGTACTTAGTTAATGAAATAGAATGGGAACTTCTTAAAAATATGTGAAGGATAGTTATTTTTTAATAATAATAGAACATCCAATTTTTAGCTTCATTTGACCAATAACGTTTATAAGTAAGAAAATTGTGACATTATAATGTAGAAAATAGTGATTGCCTATGCCCATAAACTGAGTAAAGGGGATTCGTAAATGATAGTAATATATTTGATCTCACAGTTTCGCTAATTTGGGAAAAATCATTTTTTCAAAATCAAATGATTAAGTCAGTTAAAAAATTGTAAGTTAATCTTATCAAAGTGGTACACTGTAATTATTATGTCGACAATTTTCTCCTGTGATGTTCTGACATTTACATGATTAAAATAGTCAGAAAGTATTGTAAAAAAGTTCATCCGAGAATGAGCCAATTCCATATTTATTATTATTGCTTTAGACCGCTTTTATTTATGTTCGAATCTGACGAGAGAGAAGAAAATACAAATGCATAAGAGAATTGTGTTACAAATAAGATTACTCAATGTCACACAGAGATCTGAAAAGATATGTATTATTTTTAACTACTATAAGATGTGGTAAGTTGTCTGTAAAGAAAGTTTAATTGGAAATCAATTTCAGTTTGGTGAAAGTCAATCGATTGACACTACACAAATGTAAAACCTTCCTTGGATTATTTATTATTCAATGTAGAAACGTCGAAGATAATTAGTTGATAAATTTGATAAGTAACGATTCGACATATGCAATAAAATTATAATGCGTATAGATTGTAAACAGCGCCGTTACATTGTACTAATCCTTAATTATTATTATAGATAGACCTCACGTATCTTAGGATCAATGAAAAATTGTGTATCTATTAAGAAATTCGAGACAACTTGTTCTTTAAACATACGTGATATATACGTATGTAAATGCTCGATCATAGAATCAAAAAAAATGGAGAATTTCAATGAAAAAGGTAAGCCATTAAATATGAATAAGGAAATTACAAATCGCTTTATACGTATCGAAGTGAAAGACAAAGGGAAAACAGTGCAAAGATACTGGACTAATTGGATATTGAAATTGCGCAGAATATGAACCGGGGAGTCGTCCCGGAGAATATAGCCCTGCCCGATCATGTGATTTCCCATTGGCCCATTTTCACAACGTCGGATTAACCGATGGCAAGTAGCGGATAGTGAGGTGAAAGTGCTGCTTACCTATAGAGGAGTCGTGAATAATTTATGGCGCCCTAGAATTTTCCGTACTGAGCCAATTTGATTTTCTTATCCTGCCGCTGCTTTCATAAAGTTAATTTTTTTGAGAAGCCGTTTCAATAGCGCCCAAGTGACAACTACCTGCTGATGTAAAATCAATCCTGCATGAGAATTGTAAAGTCCACTTGTCATCCGCACTTATCAAATCATGCATCTATTTGGACATTTTTGATATCCGAGTATCTTAATTGCTATGTCTTGGAATAATTCGATTTCTTACAATTGCTTATGATATTAAAACAGTCCCTGAATGTCTTCGAACTAAATCTAGAAACTTTTACCACGCACAACTAAACTGATGTACTTGTCTATGCCGATTAAAGCGAATCGTAATATTTTCACATAGTAAAATTTTATAGAAAAATTGATAGTATTATAATGAGAAATTAATGGAAAATAATTCGCTAGCACAATTACGGTACTTTCAGGATGTCTTACTTTTTTGAGTAGTCTAACAGGTAACATATAAGATTAAACGTTTATGCTGCACAGGTACTCGGGATGTCTTTTTTGCGCGATATGTAAGAGACGGCAAATGTCGTAAAATAATATGTCATTCATCGTTTAAAACATAAATATTCAAAAGCGTATACAACGTAATTTATATTGAAATACGACGAAACGTCAAAGCGATACAATAATCACTTCTTAATTCTAAATTAAGATGTTCTATCAATAAAAGAATTGTACTCCTCGAGGAGGATATTTCCCGAAATGGTATTTATTCAAAAGCAATACACGCGTTGTGTGCATTGTCGGACTTAAATTGAATCGTCACGCTGCGTAGAAGTGGCATAATTTTCTTGCTCGTAGAGGAAGTCTGATCTACGCTGCCAATATAACCTAACCTTTCTCAGTGGTCATTTCGTTCAAAAGATGCCATTATATCCCGTATATTGAAAGGGCTTTTGAATAAAATAATAAATCTCCTTGCAGGCTAATCTTTTCATAAAATCAGCAGCTCCTTGCTCACTAGTACAAGAGCACTTATTATAAAGCGAAAAATATCATCTACAAGGGATATACATTACCACTAGCACCCTTAAATTATTCTACTCACTCTAGTCAGGTTTTTTAAATCTCCACCGAGATGAGGATATCGTGCGGAAAGAAATGAAGCGCTTATCGCAGTAACGCGGCCTATTGCACAATGCAACAACACAAGGAATCAGCTTTTATATAAATTAAAGGCAAGAGTTGTTTTAGTTGCATATCGTTTAGTAACTCTCTCTCTCTCTCTCTCTCTCTCTCTCTCTGTGCGCGCGCGCACGTGTATTTAGAATGCTCGCAGGAAACGAGAGAAAGCTTTAATTAATAAATAGAATAAGAAAATTGGTGTACTCCTTTTCACGAGAGACCGTGATTATATTTCAGCACCAGATGTGGATCGCAAGCGATCTTTAATGGTAACGCATTTGAAAAGTTGGGTATGATTTGGTGACAATATAGCGAGTATTAGCTCAACACTTTACAAGACTTACTCCGCTGGTCAACAACTTTTCACGTCCGATGCAAATTGTTGATCTGAGAGGATCATATTTAAGTTTGCCAGTTTAGAGCAAGCAATTTTTTTTATTGTAGGATATACGTAGGTTCTAGTTAAAGAAGTATAATGATACATATAGTGTCAACGCACGAAAATGTATAATAGAATTTATTATAATAGAAAAAAGTTATTTGTCTCTAACTGTAACTAAAATATACTCAGAATAATTTTGTTGTTGTCTGTGTTTTAACACTCGTACGAATTCAATGTATTCGCGTAAATAAGCAATTATTGAATGTGATTCACAAAAGAATCTTTCTAATTGTTTTCCATCTTATATATTTTATGCTAAGATCCAGGTTAAATAAAAGTAACTATTTGTTGAAGTAATTCTGCTAATAAAAACCATAGAATATACCTTTTAAAGCAGTATTTATTCGATAGAATGATGCGGCTATCGCTGTGATATTGCATTTTTCACCTTCGCAAGTGCATCATTAAGTCGGAAAAGTAAAACAGAAAAAAATTGAACCTCGCAAAAAGCATCCAGTGTTTTGGATCACATTATTGATTCTGTTAAGCACGTGCGAAACTTTAGAGGAACGAAGAAAGTTGCCAATGCTTTTTTGTAGTTATAAGTGTGCTTGGTTTAGCGTAACTAATACATAATTAAACCGAATGTAGAAATAATATTTTTTAAATGTTAGCAAAAAGCCTGCGAATATGTATAATGAATTGCAGGTAAAAATAACTATTACTATGCTGTCCTTTAAATCTGCTTTGGTTTTCAACTATTATACTAAATTGATTTTTTTTATAGAAAGAGCTTTATAATTATACTTTATATGATAAACCGTACTATATAGTTTTGTGCAAACTTTTTACATTCGATATAATTGTTATATATAACGAATGGGAGTATAAATTTGAAAAAAGTATAAAGTGCTACGTTTTTTATACGATTACATTTACCTAATACAACACATGCTACATTAAAATATTTTCTTTATCTTTATGAAAGTTCTGACGTGTATTATATAACATAATAACATTAACGCTTGTTTGTGGTTACTTTTTTCAAGTATAAAAATATTTTAAAATAATTATAAGACAGAAAAACATGAGCATGTTTTTAAACTGTAATTTATATAATATAAAAAAGGCAAAACTTGCAACACATTTGCGTGAGTGGGTCCGTGTTTTGAACACGTATTTATAAATAAAAACAAAAAAATTTCAATTAATATTGAAATTGAGTTTTTAATTTAATTTAATTTAATTTTGATGGGAAAACAAAATTAAAAGCTAATTTTTAAATACCGATGAATTGAAATGTAAAATTGGTAAAATTTAAGTAATCATCTCTGTTTTACTTTCAATTTTTCAATTTAATTTCTCCATGCCGAGCGTAATTCCAAATTCGTAAGTAAAGATTTGTATAAAGGATTCGCAGCTTCTTCGGACGCTTCGTGAAAAATAAGCCGGAGGTCAAGGTTACGGAGATACTCCACTCTCTTTCGACCGTTGCGGGCGCGAGGATGTTGCAATTAGCCATCGAGTCACGGGAGATCAAGCAAACACTTATTCACTACACATCGCGAGTAAAAGCCGTACCAAATAAGGAGGATATGTTGTCTGGACCTCGGGTAACTCCCACAACATATACAAAACCTGATTACGTCCCCTTTGGTAGACAGTACACAGCATTGATTGTTTATTTTGAATCTAGGATTCATTTGCTCTAGTGAATTACAACCTGATGGCTTTACTCACGTTTATGGCTCCTCTGAGAGCGTCGGGATGACGATCACCGTGAAAATAAAGTTAGCTGCGAGCGCATGAAAAGCATCGCGTGTCGGCCAAGACATGGATAACTCAATTAGTTCATGACTGATAGCCTTTCCACGCGATCAGCACTTGTCGTTTTGAAAATGCGGCGAAAGTTGAATAGCTCGCATCAATGTTTATCAGCTTTTAGAAAGGCTTTTAGAAGCCAGCGAGAATCAAATTCGAACTTGATTAATATTATAAATAATCGGCAGCTTCGATTAGAATGATTTATGATAGTCGTTTTTATGCGCTCGAATAAGCACGTGCACATTTATCGCATTTAATACATGTCCAGCTTATTATAATTTCAACCATTACATTATTTGGGGAGGGGTATTAGAAGTTTTAAATTTTTATGTTCATTCAAATATTTTACATTAACCCAATATTGTGTTTATTGGGAAAATAATGCATTAAATATAATCTTGTGAAACTTATGAGTATATAAAAATAATTTTTGTTTATCCTTGTGTAAGAAAAATGAAATGTTGAATAATTATTATGGGCTTCAAATGTCTGTAAAAAATGCACAAACTGCATTACATCAAAGAACTTTTAAACAAATAAAGCAAAAACAGTACTGTCAGTACCTTGAATTCTATTTATTGTCTTCATTCGTGTCTGTTTTATTTTTTTATCGATTTCGCTTAGTTTTTTAGTACGAAAAAGATACATATATGATCAAAAAGTATTATGTATGATGCGGAGATCAGTGAAGCAATACATGAATCAATAAGAGTCCCTATGACGACCGGAAGTGTAGTTTTAATAGGATTGCATTAGTAATATTCTTAACGCATTTAATGATCATACTAAAAAAATCTTTTTAATTTATTGTCAAGTTAAAATGATTTAAAAATGAGTTATTATTTCATAATAATAAAGCATTTAATGACAATATAGATTTAATTTTAAAATGAACCTATGAAGCTTAATATATTTTACAATATTAATCTTGATTAAAGTACAGTATATTTACTTGAACATTTTTTTATTATATTTTTTATAAGATTAACTGTTTAGTTCATACTTAGTAATCCTGTAAAAAATTGGCTTTTTTTGACTATTGTAGCAGAATTAATTATTATATCAGAAACAGCAAATTGTAAATAAAAATATGTATAGATAATAAGTTAGTCTAGCTTAGCTTAGTTAAGTTAATTAGGCTACATATAAATACAATAGCATATTACTGATCAAATAGTACACCACAAATATGCAATTTTAAATTAATCTATTTGTTTTCTCGAAATAACGAGTGTTCCTTTCTGAACAAGTTAAGACGAGTTAATAAAAAATTAATAAAGTCATCATTGAAATATTTTTTATTATTATGTATATATTCTAAGTATTTATTTAATAAAATAAATATACTCAAATTTTTATTTGCGTGCTGATAATTCTACCCAATTATATTTTACCACAATCAATAAATATGAAGCAGCATGTAATTGCATGGACGCTTAAGTTTAATAAATAGAAAATAATTATGTTGAAAACTGTTTGAAGTGTATATATCATAAACAAAAATTTTCTCTTTCAACAACTTATCATAAAGAAATGTCACTTTTACGTTCGTGCATAAATAATATTTTTCATTAGATAAAAGTATAGAAAGATTGAAAAATCAAGTCATAAGTTCAAATGAAGTTTAAACGTAAAGTTTAAAGTACGTATGGTGGCAATCAGCTTGCGAGGTATTTGTCCATGGCTGGGAAACTGTTGGTGTCTCGAGATTTACCTGAAAAGCGTATTGTAACGACAACTACGAAAACAAGCATTGATGTAGTTAGATAGAAAGAGAAGATCAGGAACGTGGATTTTTTTGCTCTTATTGTGCGCCGCTTATCTTTAGCAGTCTCCAACTTTTTTATCAATTCGATGTCGTACCGTAGGATACCACAATAGTCCTTTATGAGGATTGTCACAATTTGCTCCTATAAAAATCGTTGTCTAAACGGATAATGAAAGCAATATATGAATAGTTTTTTTTCAATCTCGGATAATTGCAATCTAATAGCTTATCGATTCAGCAAAAACGTTACGCTGATTCAGCTTTACGGCCTTTTTAATGGGCATTTACTGTTTTAGTTTTTTTTTTTAATAAATATTTCCTAATAAGATTTATTTTTAACCTACACGCTGCATTATTCGGCTTAATACAAACATGAAACAATACATCGCATAATATACTAAAATACAGCATCGTAATAAATAAGTTTTAACAATATTTGAATTATAACGGTACTTTTCTCAGTAGCACTGTGATTAGTAGGCAGATGGCTTGCTATTAAATCGATTTCAGGATCTGATGCATGTAGAAGAAGCAGCCAGCGAACTACGACCATACTAGAAAATCAAGCAAGGTTGATCGTAAATAAAAAATAAATGACTCAGATACTTCGAGGAACAAAAAGCCAGATTGTACAGGTGAAACTAGGGGAAAATTTGTCAAATCAAAAAGTGTAAAATACTGATTTTCTAAAACAAACGCAAAAAGGAGAAGGCAACCAGCGTGAGAGTGGCTAAATTTTAAACTCTGCAACCGCATAATCTGGCAAACTTAGAAAAATGATATAACGGTACTATGGGGGCTTTTTTGTTCCCGTTGGTTTGATTTTCAATTCACGCGATTTCCACGACTGGCTCTTCTTGTCATCAGCAGCCGAGCCGCGGGGAAGGAAGGACACGTGGACCTTTTGTTGGAGCGCACAAAAGCGCGGCTTCGTTGTTTCCCAACAGAATTGTATTCTAAACGAACCCCGTATTGGCGTACTTGTGCTAACGCTGCTCCACGATTATAACGAATTTCAACATCCTTTAACGCTCACAGTGCCGTAGGCCGATTGTTCCTAGATATACACCCACAGACATGCATAATAGTGAGCGCTGTGAAGGGAGAGCTATCCTTTTGCCTTGGAAGACCCTACGATCTCGCGGGGTCTCTGTAGTCTAAAGCTGAGATGACGGACGTTGCGAGCAAAATCATCACTTTGACTCAAACAGTTTGAGAAAGAATCGCAAAGCTAAGGCTACGAGTAGTAACTCTTATGCAAATTACGCTGAAGAGGTCAAATCACTACAATCATGTCAGCCTTACCCTCGCTAAGGGTCACAAGGTTGGTTTTTTAAAGATAGTGCCCTTTAATGATAGTTTAATTTTCGAGTGAGTTTATAGAAGAACTTAGCGCACACGACAAGCGCCCATTTCATGACTCGACTTGATGATGTTTTCATGAAATTTCAAGCGTAAGTGAAGATGGGCCCGCGATACTGGAGCTTTATTGAAATATAATGTCGAGTTTGTGATACGCTTAACGTAACTGTAATATGCTCATGCTACTTTACTGATATAATTTTTTAACTTCAGTTTTTTCAATTTAACTATTGATTATGTAGATTTTAAATCTCCATTTACATTAGTACACATAATATTTTTATCCCATTATGAAGTGATGATATGGTAACATACGTTTAAGCTCGTTATTATTATTAATCAATAAACTGTAAAACGCTTTAAATGCATACTAGTATATACTAGTAATTCAAATGAATTACGAATCTATTGATGCTTTAGCGATTAATATTGTTGAATTGTGATTAACCAATACCAATACTCTACATTTAAAACCATAAAGGCAATTTCACCGTTTAAATCCAAAACTACTGCGAGAGAATTCTTGGCAAAATCTTCAAATAATTTATGTAAGCAGTGATTGTGGCGTGAAACACGAGAACTGCGGACTCGGCAATGAGGGGCTATCGCTTGAAAATACCACCGATCCCTGACATCTTGAGTAGTACAAATACACCTACGTTATAGAATCGCGAGTTTGGAATGTTCGATCTGTCTTCGGTCAAGGTGAAAAGGGACACGAGCATGATCGTAAACTGAACTGGACGTCACTCTAGTCTCTGCTATGCAATCGGTAGGAACATTGAAATTACCAATGGATTCGAGAGCAATAGGGAAAACTTGGATGATAATTAATGATCAGGAAATTGAAGAATAGCAAAGTGTGCTTGTAAGTAAAATTGGAATACAAACTCGTGCGTGTACACGCAATATGTATGGCCATAAGTAAGGCGCTGAAAATGAATCTTATCGCGAATGTAATTTAGAGCGACTTTCTTTTGAAAAAGTTTGCAGTTAGAGAAGTTGGCGTAACAAATGCCAACTACATTCGACTACAGTTGGTAAATGCATGTATGTGCGCACACGTGGGTATGCAAGAAATGTTGAAGATTATATTTCAGGAAAATAATTTTTCTAAAGCATATGAAACAACTGTACAGATTTTTCCTTCAATATTTTAAAAATATCCTGAACGTTCATAGGACGAATGCTCCATGTAGTTATCCTATCTAATCCCAGTGGATATTAATAGTAGGCATAATGCATGATGGTACTTTACA
The DNA here is from genome assembly GCA_018907135.1 of Kradibia gibbosae. NCBI lineage: Eukaryota > Metazoa > Arthropoda > Insecta > Hymenoptera > Agaonidae > Kradibia > Kradibia gibbosae. Next base: position 5,506,113 of record JACCHX010000007.1, read on the forward strand.
AATATCAAACAGACGACCCAATCTACGAGCGATTGAATTCATGTCTTTCTTTTTTCATTGGTATATGGAATACGGGAGATCTGCATTAAGTTACATTAATCGCGAAAAACATATCCTTTTGTGTAAAGCCAAAATGAAAATGTTGCTGCGGTGCATTTGGATAGGATTTAGAGCCGTTAATCTTTTGTACGAGTACGTGGAACGGTTATCGCGACGACAAGATACGAGCGTATTGCCAGGTTGTGTGCAGGCGGCTACATAGCGGTAGGCAGATAATTTTGGATTTTTTTACAGGTAATGTAAGAACTTCAGTATTCGCGAGATAGAAGAAACAGAGCCGGAGTATGTCCACCACCTGTGTAAACTAACAGAAATCACAAGAATAGTTGGTGCCTGCTTGACAAATGGAACATAAATTTGTGATTCCAAACAATGAGCTCATTAATTTTTGCAAAACACTACGTTTAAAAAGACTTTTCAACGTAGGGTCTATCATCCTCCCCTTTCCATTACACACACATGGAGATAAGATAGTCTATTTTGTATTACAGGGAATGCCATAAAATTGCTAGGGGAAACTTTAATGAGGACAAAGAAACGATGATAACGATTAGAAAATACGAAACAGCTAAACATCCAGTTTTCCTTTTATTCCGTAAAGAGACTGGCTTCTTTCATCAGCTATAAATCTTTCGATACTTCGATGAAGAACTATTTTACTTTTTCAGTGATTCCTTCAAAGGTCATTCACTCGTTTTAAAAATAGAATAGCTGTATTTCTCTGTCCCTGATAGAAAATAGTACAAATATTTGACCCCTGTTACGTATTTAAACTGTAATAACGTATCATAAAAAACAAATCATATGAAATTTCTAAACTTTAAAATTGTATTCATTGATGAGTATTTACTCAAAAATTTCTAATAAAATGAGAGCTGAGTTTACCCAATTTGAACTCAAGTGTTTAAAAAATATCATAGAAAATTATTTTACATGAAAAGTTAACAAAATGTTTAAATTAGAAATATAAAATAGTAACTACTTTTTAGAGTTTGAGCAAAAGCTCGGAATTATAATTGTAAATACGTATCGATCAATATAGTTTCCAGAAAATATATATTACTAACTATACGTAGCTATTACATATATTTACGGAGGAAAATTCAATACATAGCATAAAATTAATGCATAACTAAGAAGAGAAAAAACCCATAATTTTCAAAACAAGGTTTTTAAATGCTTTAATAATACAAACATTTTTTTTCCTTTTTTCATGTAGAAATATAATAAAAAAGGGTAGCAACGACACTCATGTGACTTATTTTTTCGTTTCGAAGCAAAATAATAGAGGCGAGCATATGCTCATACAACGATATGACATTCTGACAGTTGAAATACCCAGAGTTAAATCCTGAGCAGGCCCAGAACGAGACTACAAAAATCTATAATACGGGTGTTTGCATTAAAGTAGCGACTGAACGATATATTTAAAGTGGTCCGGCGATAATAAGTCTTTCCTTGCACATTCGTGCGTGACTATGAGCAGAGGGTCAAGCACAGGTGCACCCGCGCGTACGTACAGATATCGATTTTCCAAGGGGCAGAGATATATGTAGATAGATAGAGCAAAGAAACGGGGGAGAAAGAGAGAGAAAGAGAGTGGGAGTGAGAGAGACAGGGCGAGAGCGTACAACGACCCTCTGTCATTTATACGACTGCGCTTCGCCTTATTTACCTGCATTTCCGTTAAATTCAATTCTTCCCTTTAATGTCTGACCTTTATCTTTGCCAATATGCCTGCGTATTATGACTAAGTGTTGAACGCATAGATCATCGAATCTCATTGATGTAATGCCAGATAGTATAGAGAAATACTCGAAAATCAATCTATGGCCGCGGTCTGCATTTATTCATATTATTTTTTCGTTTTTAAATATATTTTTCATGCCCCTCATGAAATTATCGTATGGAACGATCTGGGAAAATTATCCAACGTACAGGAAATGACACGAGCAAATAAATTTATTTGCGTTATTGGTGCCTTAAACAAGTGATTTTTCACTTCATACCTCTATATATTCAACAACCAATCACATGATAAATTGAAGGTTCATTCTCATTTTTATATTGATTAAAGCGAATGATTAAATCATAGGAATATGTTTGCAGGTATTTGACTATTATTTGGGGTGTGATAAAGGGCGGCTTCCCATTAAAAGGTGCAATTTGAAAAAAAGCTACAAGTAATTATTTCCAGTCACTAAGTTTTGCGTTCCCGTTCGCTTTATGTTTATGAACTGTAAAAAAAGGGAACCGATAGTCTGATGGAAAATAATATTTTTTTCATAAAAAAATTATACAAAGTATCCATAATTTAAGTGCTCGCACGTTTTATTGCTTTATTATAATTTACAAAGAGCAAAACTATGCAAGATTAAAATATAATCATTGAATTTCGAGATACATTTTTATTCGTTTTTTTTATAGAAAAATTTTTTTACTTTAGAAACTATAGATTTCTTATTCAATTATATGCAACAGTTACATTTTACAAACATTTTAATAGAACCTCTTGTTATTTGTATTGATATTAATGATCGATTTTACATTATATTTAACTTTTGTTTACTTTATACTTAATGCAAGGATAGAATGCTAAAAAATAAATTTCACTTTAAATTACTAAGTTCACCACTTTTAATTTTGTACTCTATTCGTATATTAAGTTACGTCGTATATCAGTTTTAACTTAATAATACATATATAATAAAGGTTACTAATTCTCCACCATACAACATAATAATTTATATATAAATAATAGAAAAAATTAGTGTTTCTAAAAAATGTTTCTTACTAAAACTTGTATAATCAATTTGATATTATAGATAAGCCTTAAATATAGTTTATACGTCATTATATAAGACTCAAAGTACATTTACAACTCATAATTATGTATTACATTATTCTGTTACAATGTTTAAGATCTGCATAAATTTGTTATTAAAAATGAAAGGAAAATACAATTTTCGTCAAGAAAAAAAAATTAATGAGATAGTATATTTTCTATAGATTATTTTATGAAATTTGTAAGACTTATTAGATTACGGTGTAGTATTTTAACCGACTGTAAAGATGGTTAAGATAACTATTATAAGAACATGCCTATGTGTGGTAATACAAAGAGAGAGGTAAGAGAAAAGACAAAAAGAAATAAGCATAGAGATCGATGTATTAAGATGAAACGATAGACGAATCGTTTCGTATATAAAGGCCCGTTCTTTGACCTTGCTTTGCAATTTATTGTACAACAGGAGGTTTTCTTTCTCTTTCTCATCCTCTCTTCCACTCTTATCCTTTGACCTTTATCTTTAATTCAAAAAATTTTTATTGTATCAATAACTCAGTATATTTTTCAACCAAGAGTTAGATGTGTCTTGGAAAATCAAATATTAAACCATTCGATTTATTATCATTTATTATTATTAAGCATACGAAACAAAAATAATAATTAGCACTCACCGTTTTTTTTAATTTACAATTCCTGCAGTTATTTGATATGTCGAGTCACTTATATGTTGATTAATAGTGCCGAGGTAATAATTCTTTTTCATTTATTCGTCTATTTTGAAATAATGTAATTAAGCTGGAGTAAAATGATACTTGAATCGATTTACCAGCGTTAATTAAATATCGGACAAAGGAAAAACTTCGGATCGAAGAAAGTTCAGAAATCTTTCACCAACGCGTTTTTGCACATGTGTATAGTTCCCCCAATAAAACGTAGAAGCGCATGGTCAATGTTACTGTGGTGAAAAGAAAGTATTTTAAAAGCAAAACATACCAGTGGTTATGTAGAGAGAAGTACATTAACATTCTTAGATTTGGGCCATTATTTACTTCTATATACAACTGCGATAATACTGCAAGACTGTTTGCATTTTCGTTCAAGTATCTCGATGTCGTCGTTTTCAAAAATGTTTTTGACCTTCGGCCAAATCAACCTACATGTGGGTGATAGAGCCGACTACGAGCCAAAAACACAATAAAAAGCACGCGGTAGGAATTGTGCAACTTCGAAAATTCGAAATTTACGAAAGTGAATTATGCACTATTATAATTAACTTTTTCTACTATTTAAAGGATACTCGTATCCATGGTTAATTAATCATTCCTTCAGCCAAGTTTATTCAGACTCAACATAGTGAGTAATTTCTTATCGTCTAATTCGAAATAAAAAATGTTTAATGGCGCATAATCTTTGCAGACCATAATTTGAATGTAGTTGTTAAATATTTTACCTAATGCGAGATAATCCAGTTCGAGATTAGAAAATTTATTTGCTACTTTCCATGCTCATTTTTTAATTATTAAGTGACATAGTACTGAGGCTTTTTCGTAAAATTGAAGATATATTGTTTATATACATGAGATAATTACTATTCAGATCTTCCGTACCCAATAAATTGAGTACTGTAAAATACATACTGTCAGGTTTGCTTGTTTAACATATAAAATTACAAGTGAAATATCATTATAAGAATGATTAGAATAAATTTCTACCTAGATTTCATGCGATTGAAGGAAAATATCATGAATTTTCTAATAAAAATTCGTAAATATTTTATATATATTTCTTAAGCTGTGTAGCTTTGTTCTAAATTTTATCTTAGAAAATTAACACCGACAAAAGTAGATGTTAATAATAAAATGGAAAAACAAAATGGAACAATTTCGGCATTTAATATTTACAGAAAGGTAATTAAAGTAAATTTATATACTTTTGAATGCTACATTCGGTTTACGAACTATTAATATTACGTATTATTTGATAGCATTAAAGTAAACAAAGAAATGAAACTCTTTAAATAACTCATCAATTTCAATATACTTTCTGTGTAAATACCAATATATTAATTTCGTAATTTAATTTTTCAAACTACTGTATTCATATGCTACAAGCAAAGAGATTATATTCGAATGGTTTATAAATTATAAAATATAAATAAATTAAAAAATTTTTTTAATATTTTACTTATCTAACTTAGCTAACAGTGCTATTTACCGAATTTATTACACTATGTACATCCCTGTATATTTAGCTTAGCAGTATTTATATCAGATTTAACCATTTTAAAATAAATATTTTTAATTTCCGTATTTTATATAACGTATTAAAGCAGTTGTTTTGAAAACCACGTTTACCGTGAAATATAAACTTATATAGGTATACATTAAAGTATACGTCCGGGATGTCTAGTCATTAAATATGTTAAGAATGTTTTCGTGATAATAAATAAATTTTAATTCACCAACATATTAATTATATAATAAAAATTGGTTGGCTTACGTAATAATGGTTTTGATTCAATAATTACACAGTATATATAGTATTTAATTTATTTTTCTATTTATGAAATAAATTCCTCGTTCAGCTAAATCATATATTGTTAAAAAAATATTATGACTTTTAATAATAACGTTTAAATTTTATAATAAGTAATGAAATGGGTATGATCAAGCCTCGATATGTTTGTGTTCTGATTTTTAAAATATTTTTAGGAAGCAGTTTTTGCATATTCTATGAACTGATAGGTGAAACTAAATATCTATAACAATGTAACCTCGACGGCAAAACCATATTCAATCAATAATGTGTCATTTAAAATCAATTTAGCATTTCAGTGTTATACATTTTAAGCATTAAGGAAGTGGAGCATCGCCACATACATCTAAAAGTGTGCAATTTCAAATAAAATTAATAATTGCTGAAAAGAAAAAAAAACTGTTGAGGGAAAAGAGTAAAAACATCCATAGTCGAGAGAGAACCTCAGCAGAAAATTCTGTAATTTGAAACGACAGCTGAAGAAAATTAATTGATTAGCATGAGCAAATAATACGAGAATAATAGTCCTGCAAAAATTGCTGACAAATAAAATAAAAAAGGAAAAAATTAGAAGGAAAAAATAGTGGTGTAGTAAAGTTAAGAGAAGGGAGAAGAGAGAAAACTGGGCTTGTAGAACAACTAATTGCGACGATCAGGAGTCGGAATGGTAGTTGGTAATATTGCAAACGCAGGGCTCCGTTCGTAAAGCGTCGTTCAATGTACGTTTCAAATACGAGAATAAAAAGAATTAGACCTCTGTAGCTCTCGTTGTACGGCATTTGAAGAGGCATATTACCCGCGCCCATTATAACGTAGATTCATGTCTGGGCAATAATCCTTTATGGGCGGCGTAGCGAGTCGGCGATGTTATTCAACAGGCACTCGTCGCAACGGAGTCTCTGCTCCGTCCTCTCGAGGGTAAAGCAGTAGGTTCAGGTTGAAATGAAGCTAATCCCGAGCGGTCGTTGCCTCCTACCCGGGCTTTATATTACTACGTCAGCAAGCCCCAACAGCTACCGACCAACCCTACGGTCCCAGGTGCATTTCTACTCGCAGCTTTTATCTCGCGTTGGTAAGATCTCTTTTAACGAGTCCCTTAAGACGCGATTGCCATACCGGAAGTTCTGCTCGTCGGCTTGTATAATACAGCGCCGAGGAAGGCTCAGCCTTGCCTCATAGCTAACCAAACGATAGATATCTCATGCGCGGTTAGTCATACTTCGAAGCCTCTTGCCGGCAAAGCTTTATCATTATTGCGCTCCTGACCGGAAGTCGAACTTCATCCCACGGTTCGAATAACAAAGATGTTCTTCGCCATCGACCGACAGGGGCTTAATTCTAAGTCGCGTGCATCTCCCGTTTCACGATGCTGTCCACTTCTACCACTTCCTGGTCCTCGTGCGCCTCAACCCCCGCGCCTACCTTTTTACCTTCCTCGAACCTTTTACCTCCCATTGTTATCTCGTGAGACTATTATCCATGCCCAAGCGTATACGCGGCACATTCACTTTCGGGAGCGTTGGCATATGCATTAACATAAGTAATACGCATCATTAGCCTGAACGAAATTCATGCACTGACAACGAAACTGTGTTCTCGACTAGTGCTCTTACTTTTCAAAATAAAAAATTCGAATCAGCTATTAATAAGCTTATAATTAAGTAAACCAATAATTACAAATTGATACATTATTTTAGTTGTTACTGATGTTTAAATTAATATCATATTCTAAAATAAGTAAAACGTAATGAAAACTTATTCTTGATCTCTACTGAAGTATCCAATTACCTTGTAATTGAATTGTCTGTACAAATTCTAAAAATACAAAATTTTTCTGTACACGTTACTTATACCAACTTTAAAATTCATTTACAAATTGAACTATAAATGATTTTTAAAATGCTTATAATTTGTTCGCTCGTATTTGAGTCCAAAAGTATATAAATCAATTCCTTATTCGTATACTCGAGTGTGGCGATGCCTACAAAAAAAATTAGTGACAGCTATTGAAGCAATTACAGCATAATACCTACACTAGTACACGTGAGCTTTAAAAAAAAAGTAGAACTCGGAATGAGAATCCAACCAAATGTATGATTGAAATTGCAAAATAAGGGATTAATGCTCAATTATATGCCATAGCTATAACTTTTCGACTGTATTATATAAATTTAAATGGTAGATTATAGTTTCTCAAACGTCACTTTCACTAAGAACGCGAAACAATAAGTTTCGAGGAGCTTTGGGCGGCTTTGCGTATATTCATTTGCATTGTATAAGAATGATCCTGTAGCTTTCCCGACTGCTTTTCACTTGTGGTATCACATAAATATTTCTAAAATACCTTATAAAAGTAAAGTGAGAAATATAGGATAAATTATACCATTTAAAGAAATTTCTCCGTAATGGATTTAAATATTTTTAAAGAAAACACCCAGTATTTTATTTTTTGATTGTACAAGTATGCTCATGAAAGTATAGAATTTTATGATATCTTTCTAAATCTGTATAAATCATGAACAACGTAAAAGACGTTTAAAGCGTTATTCACATCATTTAAGATTCAGGTCAACATTTTATTTATTTACAAACTCTGAAAAAAACATGCATAAATAATAATTAAACTCCGTCATATATGACGGACATACAAATAATTTATTGTAATGCCATGGGTTGTTAATTGAAGATTTGATATAATGATTTTTAAGTTTTTGTTAATCTCATTTTATTCAACCAATTTGTATCCAATTTTTTTACTAAACTTTATTATTTAATTTAATTACGAAGTTTTAGTAAAACAAAAATGAAAATGTAGATGCTATACATAATTATTTTAGTCCAATTTACAATAAAATCTAAATAGAAAGATGATATCAATGGTGTATTGTCTTTTTTGTACGAAATACGAAAATATATGATGCCTAAAAGATATACCAGAATAATCCAATTTGAATAATTTTTCTGTCGTTGAAATAGCATCGTACGTCAACGTATTGTCTTAGAATATATTAATAATAATCTAATATAAAGTAAATAAAAAACGACTTATTGTTCCCTTTCTTTGTATGCATAAAATATATATCGTTTACTTGACTACATAATTAATATTGGTTACTGGATTACATTGTTCAAGTTTTCTATTTAATTTAAAAAATATTTACGAAATTTTATAAGTGATCAGCTTTTTAATCATATTTTCAATTAACTGTTTTTATATTTAAAGAAGACAAATTCCTTAATAATGATGAAAAAGGTGGTTCTATGCATTTTATATTCAATCGGTTATTATTTTGTTTAGTATGTGAAGTGGCTGTATTCGAGACGTTTGAAGTGTTTTGGTATTTTAGAACCACGATAAGTCATCTAAAACGTTTAATGATGTGCAGATGATAATAACATTACTCTATAAATCATAAATTCAGCAAAAGTTTTTTGAATTTGGAGATGCAGGTTTACTACAAAACTCATTTACTACATATCTATAGTTCTTCATTTGGATTTATATAATTATATATTTTTGTAACTAGTATTTACTGGACTAAAATTTACTTGTATGTTTTTTACATAAATTAGAATAGTGTAAGAAAAAAAACATTCGGCAGAAGGAGTAATGTATTAACTTATCCAATATACTGTATTAGGTAATTGAATATAATGTGTTAGAAATTAGAGTTGTTCTTTACTAACAACTTAAAAAATATTGAATAATTACAGATTTATGAATAAAAAAACATTATATAAAGAAAGAAAATGCTTTAAAATATATACATTTTGATGCATTACTTAAATTACTGTTTGCAGCCCCTATCGAAGGGAATTTTCCTTATAAAAATTTGAATAACGTTGTTCGAAGTACTAAAGTTTTTCATTAAGCCTAAGCAAATGCTAGAAAGAATTATTCAATTTGTGTAAGTGTTACTTTCTCTTTCTCAAAATAGTCAAGCTTCGTATGAAGCGTAAAACAAATTATTCGTCACATACATTAAAGGCACAGTTTTTCCTCTTTGGTTAGCATTATATGACAGAATCCATATTCATGATTCCAAACCGATATATCAGACGCACACGCATTTCCGTTAACAGTGAGAAACACGCGAATGTTTATGTTGATTGGTCAGTACTGATGACTGCGCGAAGCGCAAGAACTTATTCTATTCTACTGTGGAAGGCAGCGGAAAGCCTCGAGGGGCGGGGGTCGAGGTACTAGATAGTCACGAGTATATAAACACTGAGAAATTTCTTTTGAGGAAAGTGTTGACCCTGACATGACCCGGGGAATTGGATTTTCATTTTTCTAAGGGAGCACGTTCTCGTAGATTGACGAGCGTACCAGATATTACTCGAGGCTCCTCCAGACTCGCGCTTTGTGCTATGATTCATTATTATTTTCAGAGAAATCTTGTCCATTGTTAGAAAAGTCGTGTACATTTCACTTGGCTTCACTTCTTACCTCCTTCCACAACATAAACCGACCCATCTTGCTCTTTTAATCTTAAGTCCTTGCCACTGACTTGCCACTGACTTGCCATTTATTTCTATACATATATATACGTTTCCATTTATGTGTATGTATATGAACACACACGACTAGTAGGCGCACCTCACGAGCGCACGCGACCGAGGCCTATTATGGCCTGGAAATTGCCGAGAGAGACTGATAACGTGCCAGTTGTTTACATTGATAATGGCTTTAATGAAATGATTAGATGCTCTCGTCGTTGTCCAACGCTACATTCGAGTTCATCCTCTTGCTGAGACGAAAAGATCCGTCGCCCAGCGCATAATTGATAACTCGTTGAGAGAACAAATCCCTTATAAATAATTTATAAGCTAACCACTTGCCGGACTCTAGCTTTCCCCCCACCTTCTCGTATGATTTTTTTGAAAATAATCAAAACTCGTAGCGTTTACTCGGGCTTATATAAATTTGATCACTTTGATCAAATACAGTGATTAAACTTTCTTACACAAATTTATAAGGTGCATATAAGTTCTTTTGTTTCGATATTGTACTAAGAGTTATTAAAAACTAATTGCCTTCATGTTCATTCCCGCATATGCTTTCAATTTGCTACTTCATTATTTAATGCTTATTTTAATTTATTGAGTCTTGCACGAATGATATTAAAGGATTTATTCTATTAATAAATGTAAATAAATACTATCTATTTATACCTAAATTATACCTAAATTCCAATTATGAATTATTACTTTTTCCACAAAAATGCTTTTATTCTTATTTAAAAACCCAATTAGAATATTAGGTAATGAATATCTAACTGAACGGTCTTTTTTAATTTTTAAAAATATCTTAATAACGATGATTCCTAATTCATATAATACATATAAAATTATAATAAAAATAAAATCCAATTATTTAGGCTTAATTTAGTAAATTACTTGTTTTATTATTTGTAAAGACATTAGTTAAAACAAAAAAAATTAAAACCAAAACTACAGCTAAAATCTGTTTATTTCGATCTTTTATTTTTATGAGCTAATAATTTGAATTTTTTTAATCACACTTTTCTCTATGATTTCATCTCAATTACAAAAGAAATCAGCACCTGCAATATATTTTATAGTTTAGTGCTATTTTTATTCATCAATAGCGATCTGACAATTTCTTAAAAGTGTAGAATAACAGTTGAATAAAATTTGAATAATGAAAGGGTACCGATGCTTCTCGAAATATTCAGTATATTAACAAGAGACTAACAGAGGAAGAGAGAGAGAAAGAGTGATGGGAAAAACGAGAAAATCTGCTCTTTCAAGCACGTATAATAAGCCGTTTGCTTCAGTATTATTAGGCTAGCATTACTAAGTACTGAACGAAGAAATTAGAGGTCTAAGTAAGGAGCGCAAGGTCCAGGGCACAGATGCGAATGAGGAGAATATAGGCCTACTGGAAAAAGGAGATGAACGAGAAATCAGTATCGATCGCTTGCTCGACTACGTATATTAAGATGCAGCTGCACATCCTCGATTCTAAGATGATGATCTTACCAATTTTTTGCACTGCATTAATCGTGTTACGCATCGTATGTAAGTCAATGCTCTTACTGTGTCTTACAGAAAATTACGATGCGATCTTTCTTAATGTAAGCAAAAATTAATTTGCACCCGTAGTTTTTATTATAAACATTAAGCCTCTTCAATGGTGATTAAACGCATGAATTTTAGGTTAACAGAATGTGAATAAAAAAACTGACAGAAAAAAATTTATTTACTTCTTACATACGTTAAATTATTTGGTAGTATTCTATTTCATGTACTGGTATAAGTTTATTAAAGTTTTAATGAAACTAACTATCATTGCTATTATAAAATGAAATTTAATAATGAAAAATCATTGCATTCGAACGTACCATAATCACAATTGTAAATTTTTATAATATGTGCAATTTTGAATGTTTACATGATTCTTTCTTGAATAATTATAGATAAGTATTCTTCGTCTCACAAGCAATAAACTTCATCAGCATTTAATGTGTACGCTTGAATTTCTTATCTGACATACTAACCATTTCCTTTAGCTGCAATTTCAAACACTTAGGCACCTACAATTAGAGCATCACTTCTAAACGCAAGCCTAGGGTGTATATAAGTGTTTTTGTTAACACTTCGTTTATTTGCTACGTGTAAAATAATGAAATTCTTAAAAGTATTGTAAACGTGAAACAATAATCGTAATTATTATTAGAATGTTTATTAAAACGTTAAGATTTCTTTCTAGCCAACTATTGTACACAAAAATAAAATAAAAAATATATGGTACAATTGTCACAGTGGTTTTCCTATATATATCATCGCATTTCGTAAAAGGTACGTTTTTAGAGACTTTGAATGCTTCTCAAATACATTGTAGCGCTTATGATGTATGTACCTACTAAATATTCTTAAAAATAAGAATTGAATGAAAATTTGCAGGCTTCGTCGTAGGGGAAAATGAAATACTTGCGAGCAATGAGCCAATGAGGCTTTTTAATGATAGGTAAGGTAGTATGACATGAAACGTGAAAGAAAGAAGCATCAACGGTACTATAATTATTGCACGTGCCCCTCGTGGTTTGCAGCCTGGCATAATTCGAAACTTGTATGCCTTCTTTATCCAGAATCTTCGGAAAAGTTTCGGAATAGTTTTTTTATGCTCCTGTGAAAGCAGATTCTAAATCGAATTCCTTCTCTCGTTTAGTTACCGAGTCCGATAGTGTCCTTGATTATGACGTCTGAGTTTCTTCCGTCAAGACCTCACACTGCTGTAAGTAGCTCGGATTTTATTTATTCAAAAATTTTTTGTACCAAGCTTTATTTTTAATTAAAATTTGTGCCGATTTCTATGGTAAAAAATTTGATAACTGATATTCAATATTCCTTGATTACGTTGAAGAGGATTAAGTCTGCGAATTTTTCTTTTAAAATTATTATTATTAATAATTGTATTTTTCTTAAATATAATAGTAGGGCAAGTAATATTAATATGTATTCCCCTTTTCAGCCTCGATATTTGACTGGAGTAGATAGCAATACGACTATCATTTAATTTATACAAGCGCTTTAATATATTGTAAATGTCGACGGAAAGTAAAACGAAACATTTCCTGATTTGATTCGTTGAATGAAATGTGAATATATAATTTCTATCTAATAAAAAATATTGATTTTATGATTTATAGTTCCTAGAGCCATTGTATATATATAAAATAATTAAGATTTTACGGAGGTTAGCTTAATTCATCATTAGGCAAATCAAGACTTTACTACTTTAGCATTTTCGATGCTAAAGTATTTTAATCAACATTAATGGTAGTCGTTTACGAAATCCTACGAGAGAAATTTTGCTACAGCGACTTATATAGATACTTCAAAAATGTAGGTCACTAAATATCGTTTTTAAAGGAAGCTTCGATTCACTGTAAATATACTGTGGTTAAAAAAGTTTCATTTTACAGAAAATTTTGCCAATCGTAGATGTACATGCTACGATAAGACTCATGTTTATTTGTCCCCGTAACCTTGATTGCATGCTGTTTTTTTCATCGAATTGCATCGATATACCTCTTATGAAGATGCGGGAAATACACGGGTTTGATTCGCTACCCTACTACAAAGGAAAGAATGAAAACCTCTCGCGATAAAATTTCCAAATAGTCTGCAGTGGTAATAAGAAAACATCTCGAAGCTGTTCTAAGTGTCGTAATTATAATGACAACGAGTGCTTGCATAGTTATGGAAAGAAGAGATTTTTACGCGAGCGTTCAGTCAATCGTATCCTGCACTCTCCATCGTCCTTGTCGCCCCTCCCTACACTGATATACTCGTTTTTATCCTTATCCGGCAATTCGTGGTCGCAGGGAGAAATAGATCAACATGAAAAAGTGGTAGAAGAGGGTGATAGGGGTCGACCGTAACGAGTTGGAGCGGAGTAGTGGCGTTCGTGTAAATGGCTACCCGCGGGAGCCTCGGCTTTCCACGTTTCGAAACTCGAAGCTTTTTCCCTGTAGCGCCGTTTCACCCTAGTACACCCTCGAGTTCTCAGTATAGTGATCCCGACGCAAGCTTTATGTCCTAGCGTCCAGCATTTTCCCTCTAACATTAGGAAAATAGCTCCCCGTAAATTCTTGGCTTTGTTTTAATAAAACCTGTGCTGGAGACATTTCTTACTCATTTTCTTGCGAAGCGATTTTGAATTGAGGACCCTTTTTTTATCGTCGGTGTGACGAAGCCCTGATTGTTATTATGATTCATTAGGACGGGAGTTATATAAACAACTATTAAATTACACCTGTAATACACTTAGATTTCTGGAATTTCAATATTCTTGTCCAAAGGATAACGGAGAGTTTTATCCTTTTCTACACAAACATCGAAATCACACCACTCGCACACCTTTAATTATCTTTGTAATTAATCACACCGATTCAATAAGGGTGGAATCAACCTTTCATTTAAAATGGATTTTTTTTTACTCTTCGATTAAAAATTTTTAATAAAATTAAAAGCCGTAATTAAACTACGAAGAATGATAGATCGTTGGTAAACTTTCTTCGCTGCCCGCAATTCGAACTTCGACTGAACATCATGTTAATAAGATGGCTGGATCAAGTAATCATAATCCCTGTCTATTTTGTCACAATCTTAGATAGGTGATTAACCCATTGAAATTGTTTTAATATTTTATCTACATGCAGCCCAATTTAAGACGACACAAAGAGATCGATTGAGCTCGCGAATTATGGACATTCGACTCAGCGCGAAACACTTTTCTTACACTGAAAAAAAGATTACGTTCAAAAGGCAATTCAATGGTCAGTCAAACATTAATCCTCGCAAACATTAATGGGAATTCTAATTAGTGTCCTATCTTCCAAAGCTTCTCTTAAGCGCATATCTTTATATAATGTACATTTCCCCCCAGAAGATCATGGTTATCTCCAAATCCTGGGAATCCGCATTGTCGATTATCGCCACTCTAGATTTCTTGTGAAAGTCTCTGGTTGCCGATCACGCCGTCACCAATAAATAGCTTATTATTCACGCTTGAATAATTAGTAGCCGCGAAAATACCAAGCGTATGAAGGTTTTTTTATTCGGGCGTTTTCATCTGCTACCGGATAACTTGCGCTTGAATAATTTATGTTGTTTTTCTATTTTATTATTGATTTTTGGAGTTAGAAGCACTCAAGATAATATAATGTCGAGCATCAATCTTTTACTAATATACGACATTGCTGCGGCCAATTTCTTTCCAACCATGAAATAATTTTGTATAAAGCCCTGAAATCGTTAGAAATGTATGATAAGGATGTCCTATATTTTAATTTCAAATAAATTGAAACCAAGAGTTTGCGTGCACTACTCGGAAAATATATTAATGTACATTAATATATAATTCGATTGAATAATTACGATAATGTTCTGCAACTATGTTTACACAAACCGAGTATTTATATTATTTTATTTTATAACCAATACTAGACAACTAAAATATGATATACGTTTTTATGTTTTAAAGCAACCTTCAAATACGATTCAAGCAGTTCTTACTTTCTGATCGCAGTTAAAAGATAAAAATGTTCACGTCTACACGTACCAAGTACATATGTAACAAGTATTTATTCGGTATGAGCTAACTTTTAATGCGTATATATATACATACATTGATAAATATTCAAATTTATAAGATGAAATATTTACCTGTTAAGTAGTAAAAATTAAATGCAAACATTCTAAATATAATAATTCTTAAAAATGGTTATATTTTCAATATATTTATAAATATTTACGTATTTATACTGTAAAACTGTAAATACTAAAAAAAATTTAATTGAAAGGCATTTTTTTATAATTATGATCATTATTAAAAATATAAAATAAATTAAATTGAATATAAAAATATATATTCAATTATATAGACGAAGAAATTGATTTTCATTTTTATTATATAGAATATAACTATACACATTATAGTTATGTATAACACGACATACAGCCTCTCTCCATTACAATTGTAGTTCACGCATTAATTTTAAATATCTAATAGACAAAAGTTTATTATAAATAATGTATAGAAATTAAATTTACTATTACCGTACATTTGTTAGAATATTTATGTCCTTCAACACCCACAGACTTTGAGCGCACTTACATTGAAGTACGTGGGTAGCTACATATTATAATTTTATTAGGAATGAAAATAAAGTATTTTATATAGTGTTGCTTTATATATGGGTTGCGCAATGGATGACCAGAACGATTATCCTACAAATGTAAAATGATTTTTAGGTACACAGATAGGAAAAATAATAAGCATTATTGTAGTTTGAAAAAAGTTAATTGCTCGTCTACTTCCTAACGTGACTGTGTTATCATGCGATATCGACGCAAGTCGATTATTGAATATGAAATAATAATTTTTATAAATTATTATTTTTCTTTCAATCCGTAGACCTGAGAAAAAATACTCTTGAAACATTGTGTGCTGAAACAATGTGGAAAAATTTAATAACAGAGTTGGTGCGTAATTATTTCTTAAATAATACTTAATAGCAATGGAGAGACGAAGCTCACGGTTTTCGGTACAAAGGAATCTCTGCTCACACGTGAGAGTAAAAGCGAGAATATCAAAAAGTATCGCATATGTTACCATCACCTGTAAGCATTCATGACACATATCGTAAATTATACAGGCTTATTTTCCTCTTCTACCACGCCCTCTCTGAAATGCACTTCGAAAAGTTGAAAAGCAAGCATTAGATTTGCGAGTTATTAATTACGTGCGAACAATGAATTCATCATAAATGAAAGTTGTGTAAAATATTGTTGATAACCCTGGAGCAGTGAACACCAGCTGTCGAAAGTAGGTTTGAAAATACGCAGAGAATCGAAGAAAAGGGCAGACGTCCCGGTCCAATCAGCAGGGCTTTATTCATCTGCCGACTTATTGAAAAAAGTCCTTTGTTTTTGCAGGTACTGCAGAGGGACATCGAGGCGCACGGGCGGATCGTGAGCTCGGTGGTGAAACTCGGGGAGCGCGTGGCCGAGCGAAAACAGTACTCGAAACCCAGAGACCAGGAGCAGGAGACTCACCACCAGTGGCAACAGGCTCTCCGGGTCGCGAGTTCTCTTGAGCGTCGCTGGCACCTCCTCTTCCTCCGCGCCCTGGAGTGGCAGTGCCACATCGAGGCTCTCGCGGCGCGGGTCCGCACTAAGGTGAGTCCACAATGATTGGATCAACAGGGAGCGCTACTAGAACCAAAAGCTTGCGATGCGCTGATGCTCGCTGAACCGAGTAGACCCTTTCGTCCGAACCTGATATTGCTTGACCCCGAAAATACGACGGAAGGCTCGTAAAGCAAATCATACTCATTTATAAGCAATTTCATGCTATGAATCGTGCCCTGAGATTACAAGCTGACACTTGCGCTCCATTAACTAATTACCCGACAGACCACGTCGCGCTTACTTTGCTGAGTCGCTCAAACCGAAACCCCAGCTTCAAGTCGGACACGAGATTAAAAAATAGCTTCTATAATTGGCTCGAAAAAACATTACTAAGCTAGCTCTGCGATGCTGATTTAGTCGAAAGCCGGCCGCACGCTAATCAACTTTGATAGCAATGTATGTGTAGTTAAGCCCTCTTTACTTTCGCGGTACGCTCCCCTCACCTAATCACTCTACTATTGTAAATTAATTTTAATCGACATATCTCAGCATAGCCTCGGATCAATGGTCATTGCTGCACTTTAAGAGGAATATTTCTCTTATGAATTTCCACCTCGAATAGTATACGCCAATTTACATTTTCTGCAATTACTTTATAAATCAGTGACCAATTGGTTCCTATTACATTCCGTGTATTTTATTAGAATTTCGATTATTTTAATTAGCATTATTCAATGCACTCTTCAAACATATTTAATTTCCTCGCGTTCACCCAAATGAAAAATTAAACTCTTTTTTCGCTAATTCTAGTATAAAAATTAGGCCTTTTATTTTATTTCTATTTCACATATTCAACAAAAGTACGATTTAAATTGTATAAAAAAACTACTTTTATTATATCCATTTATTACTGTAGACTTTTTTAGTCATCAATCAATTTTTATTTTATCAATCAATTGATATTAGGAATTATTTTGAAAAAATGAACAAATAAAATTAATTACTGGAAAAATTATATGTCTATTGCTCACTCAATATTTTTGGCAATCTATGTATAGGTTACCATATAATCACAAGTCATTTCATCTTAGTGAAATTCTAAATCTATTTATTTAGCATATGAACAAAAAAGATACTGGCTTGTAGTAGTGTTGCCTTTGCTACTGACAACAAATTTACAAAAAATTTACTCCTCTCGCATCGCGTGTAAAGTAGACGAAAACTAAGACTAGGAAAGACATTCGAAAGGTATGTGTCCATAGTGACCCATCGATACGATACAGATAGTTCTTTGTTTTTCATCACCCCTTAGAATATATTGATTTAAGCTCAAATTAAAGCTTTTAAAAATATCTATTTTTAACGTAAATTCAAAATAAATTTAACATTTCGCCTATAAGAGGTTAGATTCAAGTTCAAATTAACTAGTAAGTAAATGAAAATTTTTAGTTTGAACGTAGATTTAGTGATTAACATTTTCTAACGATCTAATTATATTCTAAATTACTCATTAAGAGTTATAAAATTTTTCAAAAAAAAGTATTGTAAAGAATATTATAAAAAAAAAAATATAAAAAAACATCGCGGACAATTCTAATAAACCTAACAGCATACAATGTACAATAGTAATGGAAATTATGTTAATCCAGAATAATTATATACTGATAATTCAGCCTGTTAGTAGCTTTCTTGTCAGATTTCATTTAAAATGTTTTGCAGAATGCATGTCAGACTTCATTATATATTATTTTAAAATATTATGCCCTTTATAATCAGAAAATAATCTAAGATTCAAATTACTATTTTAATACAATGAAATAAATTTTTACAATTGTAACTACGTAAATATCGTGGCTATCTAAGACGAATTATTAATCATCTTTTTTTATTATCAACAACAATACATGCAGTTGGCACGATACCGAATATTGCTCGAAAAGATAAACTGGTAAAGAAAAGAAAAATGTCGGTGAAAGTGTAGGAAAACCATGGAAACTCCAGGTGCTATAAAATCTGATGCAAGCGTCTGAAATGAAAATTCATTGTTTATTGTTTCTGTACTTGCGCCTGTTGAGCAGAGGTAAAAACTCAAATTTTGTGCCCGAATTTATCAATTAAATAATAACACTATAAAAACGTACTTGCATACGCATGTGCGTAACTTTACGTTTATGTAAATATATGAGAGGTAGAATCGAACTCGTTCGCCAACATAGGAGAGAGAGAGAAAGAGAGTGAAAGGTTCTGAAACGTCAAAATGAGACGCGTCAAAGTGTAAAGAAAGAATAATACGTTTTTCTTGATTGCCGTTCAAACCTGTAGATATGTACTTAAACTTACGCAATATTCAACCTATTCAACTATTAGTTTTCTCCCAATAAAGAAAGTCATTATATTACAATGCATTAAATGTATTCGAAATAATGTTAAAATGATACGCACGATAATTGTAGAGTAATGTAAATTATTATTGTACAAAATCAGAAGTAGGTGATTTCATAATTAACAATAATTTCCTTATTATAAAGAACGATTATAATGAAAGATATTTTGACAATAATTGAAAACATACATTTCTTTTCGTAATGAAAAACAATGGGATTTTACTTTTTCAAAATATTTGAGACTACATTAATAGCAAAAAAACAATTGTCTGCAGAGACAAATGCTTTTAATAGTTTATTATTGGCAGCATTAAATGCAAGGGCAGTAGTATTTAATGATAGAATTTAGGATAGAAACAGAGAATTAGAATAGATTATTTAGAATAGGTTATTGTAATAAATTCTTTTCTAGTAATGTAAATATTAGTTAGAAGAAAATTGTTTTTGTACCATGAAAATGAAATAGTTGCATAAAGTATTTGTTGCTACTATTTTACACAGCAGCAACGATACATAATTTCAGCTTTTCATGGAGAATACAAAAGGAAATTGAATCGCTTAAAAATCTTTTTTAGAATTTTAATGAATGGCTGCACAAAAGAAAGCAACAAGCTCCCTTCTTCGAATTTCTATTAGTCGAGAGCATTGCTGTGCGATGTCCATTTTTAAAGATAAATATTTTTCTACGCCGAACAGCTGCAAGTTCCAAAGGCGCCATCTGCGACTGGTGTTGCGGTCTCTTGACATCATGTACACAAAGTATATTTCTAGTAGAAGAGCGCCACCAATCATTTTCCATAAGCCGATGATTAGCATTCGAATAGGTAAATGTGATTTATAAAACAGTCACTTGGGAAGAGCAGTCGATTAAGGTGAGCTCACGAGCATAAACGGAAATAGGTTTTTTTTCGGTAAGCGTCATTGAACGGGAAGTCGTAGTTAAGAACACGGACGAACGACAGTTTTGAACTACTACGAGCGCATGGGTCTTCCTGAGGCAGTGACTATCACGTGATGACTCGTTTCCCCTCGAGGCTATGCAATCTTCATCCAGGTACGCCCCACTAATAAGGTAAGACCTTTTAACACCGCAAGTCGAAATGTTACCAATTTTTTAAATTAATAATATTCTAGGCGATGAATTTTTTGTGTCTTTAATAATGCACTTCCGTAGGTATGATAAAGTCGTCATTTAATTGAAGATAGATTTAATATTTTAACTTGATCTCAAACAAGTCTAATCTGCTTTTAATACTCTATTGTATTTTTTGCAACAAGCCCGAGAAATATGTTTTATTAAATATATGCAGATTCTTTTAAGTGTGCTCTCGTAAAGATTTTACAAACGAATCTGTACTATATCGACAATTCATTCTTTAAATTACCACCTTCGTCTTAATAGCAATTAAGATTATTCGTACAGATGAACTCATTAGTTGGCATTATTAAGAAAAAGCGGTTTAGTAATAAGCCGCTAATATGGTGTGGAATAAAGTTCACTTTCGGTTATAAATTTTTTTTTAAAATGATTTAATGAAAATGACTCAACACTCCTTGAATAATCTTTAAGTAAAAATTAATAATTTAAATAAAATTACAATTACATTTATGATAGAAAAATTTTGATCAGTAGCATTATATTCTAATAAATAAAACTGATTAATTTGATCCAAAGTACTAATGTAATGTTATACATAAAGATTCAAAGATTAACATCAACATACAGAATCGTATGCGCACATAAAACTGTACTTGAAAAAAATACTTTTAAAGCTATTCATTCAAAATAATAAGTATGTAACAAAGACAATTAAAATTTTGAAAAAGCAAAGTACAAGGTAAGAGCAATTATTTACTTTTACGCAAGTATTACATTATAGTTAGAAACTTCGCGCTTTGTAAGCGTACGAAAATCTTTTGAAAGTACACAGTCGTCGATTTCGTACTTTGTAAAAAGCATGAAAACACGAAAATTACCAATTAAACGAGCAGTTACTTATCTGTTTTATATGCAGTTGGAAAAATACGATAATTTTGAGAGAATGACAGTAGACGGAAGATAAACTTCGATTCGGCTTTTAATTTTTCGTCTAGCCACATCAATGAAAATTCTAATGACTGCGCCTTCATTCAATTACCTTAAGGCTTCCTTTCTTTTCCTGTTTGGCTACCGAGCTTATCGAGCTATGTATTACTTTCCTTTTCGTTATTGCATCGTGCTCTTGTAATTGAGGCGCCAAGTGAAAAGCGCTTAACGAAAAACTAACTTGGCCTTAAGCGTGGAGAGCAAAGATCGGTTCTTTAATCGCGAGTGAAGATTAAATTCCCGCGCACACGGCGCGATAAAAGGGTGACGATGAGTCATTATCATTACTGGGCATTCATCAGGCACATCCCCGTAGTTTTCAAAGCTGACGTACCGTCCTTAATCATTTTTTAACCGGTTCTTTCTTTTCGACCGCTTCCAATTTTCAAGCTGTCCGCCGTCGGCTATTCACCGAACGCGTAACAAGCGGACTTTTACATTCATTTTTCTCGCGCTTGAAAAAGTGTGTCAAAATGAATGGTACATAACCTCGACACGTGCAAGACATTGTAAGTTCGCGAACTAGTACTTGTGAAAGTTACATGAAATTCTATTATTTGCAGTTTACCCGTTAACTTAAATTTGCCTTTTGTTGTGCCTTTTGTTGCACTATATGCGCATGAATATAGTAAATCTTTAGGCATTTATTATTTAAAATATTCATCTAGTAAAGGTGTAAAAGTTGCAAACATATTATGATCTACCTTCACGCTTGTTGACTGTTACCTGTAAAAGTGTAAATTTGCTATTTACATCATTTTTTAAATTTTATGTGCTAAACAATTTACACGAATCTTAATATATTTACATAGTATAAGCTATTAGGGAAGACTAGTGAGTTTTTAAAGTGTTTTATATTAATAATACACTGTTAATGTAAATAAACCACGTATTATAATTAATCATCAGGTATACACGAAAGCTGTGAAAGATACATTTTCTTAGCAAATTAGAAGCTCATATTAAAGTTTATTATGAGTGATATATGCTTTTAAACTTAACCATTTTATAATGTTATACAACATTATAACATAGATTAAACAGTCTGATAATAGAAATTGTAACAAACGCTAAATATTTAATTGCTTTTCTTCTTTACTTCAATACTCTACTAAGATTTCATAAATTTTTCCTCTTTTTATAATGTATTTTAATCGATTAACTATAAAAAGTTTATAAATATAATTCAAAATTGAAAAAATTATTTATCATAAAAAAATACAAAATATTAATAATTACCAAAAGTATTCATAATTATCCAAAAATTTTAATTAAAAGAAAATGAATAGTAATGAATAATGATAGGTATTATTTATATTTAATACAATATGATTAATAATACCAAGAAAAAAGTTGATTATTCATCTATTTTAATAAGATGTATAATGTTCAAATATTTATTATAAACTGTTACCATGATAAAAATTGGAATCTAATAAAAATTAATGTACAATCAAAGGCTTATTACTTTACTTATAAAAATTAATATTTTTACACTTTTATTTCGTACAGTGAAATCATTTAATAGAAGTACAATTGATAAATCTTAAAGCCACTACAAAGGACAATCAATGAGATATAAATAAAACGAACCGCTTGAGATTCAGGAATGATTGAGATTATACGTTGCTTGCTTACTATAATTCTGTTATTTATAAATTTTCGAATAAATAATAAGATTACTTTAATAATTACTTTTATAATACTTTTATAATTCTATGTGTTTACGAAGGCGACGATTGCCTGCGTTTTCTCTCGACACTCGATTTCACTGCTATTCCCTCGCGCCCTACAAGCCAATATTTATACTCTTATTTTGAAATATATATAGATTTTTTTTAGTATTATAATTATTCATGCACACTTAACTGATTGGTTCTCAGTTCTTACGTATCTATATTGCATGCATGTGTACGTATACATAGTCAGCTAGTAAGGTATAGGACAGTCTTAGAAATTAATTCTCGACCGACCGTGAAAAGGTCTAGAACCTCCGAGTGTGCCTTCAAGTTTCTCGAAACGATCCTCTACGAACGAGTTACATTTCTGATCAGTCGTTTGTTCCTGCCTGCTACCGATGAACCAGAATCATTTAATTGCAAGAATGCTTTACCACTGGAAAGTAAGCTCATGAAACTCTAAATTTCTCGCTGTACCAATGTCTGTAATAGTTAATTGCACATTCATCCCTACTGAATGTCACGTAAAAAGGACAACCTTTGTATAAAAAAATACATATTCAGTTTGATGGCATTTTTTCTTACGAAGAAATATTAGGAAAAGAAGTGATATTATGTTCAAAACACTTTTTAAATCGATATTAGTATACTATTAAAAAAATAGATAACGACCTTCGATATGTTATTTACTCGGTTCTGCTAATGAGCCTTAAATCTTCTTTATGAGGGCAATCTAAATTTGAAAGAAATAAAGTACAGTAAGCATTTTGCATAAAATAATTAAGAGATATAATTCATTTTTAACGTATCCTGCATTACAGATTTTTTTTTAATTATATCGGCACATTTCTTTACAGGACTTCTATTTTTTATAGCAGTTATAAGTGATTCGTGCAACGTTTTAATTTAAATCAAATATAACATATTTCGAATTCACAATGCTATTATCAAAAGTTAAAAACTTGTTTATTATTAATTTTTTATTAATACTTTGATTCACGGCTCATGATTTACCTGCATTCATATCTGATTAAACTGTGCTTTCTATATTTAGATCGCAAAATAGTTTAACTATTTATCATCAAATTATGCAGAATTTGCGTTTGGAGCAATTCTTTAATGCATTATACATCTTTGAATTTTTTTTTTTTAATAAATATTTCGCTTTATCAAAAGAAACAATATCAACTTATATTAAAATTGACATCACTCGTTATATGAAGAACCTAAGTTACATTAAGAACAAAGAAAAAAGTCTGCCAAAAATGTTGCCCATTCTTAGTCACTTTGAAATGAGTTTTAACAGCTACTTTGTGGTAGAAATAACTAAATTCGTAGACGCTACATATCATTCTTAAGGATGATAAGCATAAAAGACGCTTATTTCAGTTGTGTCTGTTGATTTTCACTCGTAGAATAAGGATATGCAAATCCTTATTCCTTTCTCTCTTCGCTGATTTGCTCATATTCCCGAAGCTCTGACGGTTAGGCCTTTAAACATGCGTTTCTTCGTGCGCCTAACAACGTCGAAAAGAAATAAGATAAGCACTTGTACTTAAGCAGTGAAGTGATGTCAAGATACAGCTCTTTTTTGCTGTTCTAACCGAGGGTCATTAAACTTTAAATAATTTTCTAGGGCTAGGCAGTCTATGTAAAAATATCTGCACCGAATGAACGCGTTCATTAATACCATTGGGAATGAAATTGATGGATTGGTCATTTGCTGATCGAAGGGCTCGTTTATTGCTGTTCTGAATTGGTAATGCTTCATAAAGTAATGCTGGATTCGTAAAATCAAAGAGACTTGAATTAAAAGAGCAGTATTTTTACTTATTCCTGGCGAAGAGTGTAAAGTTTGGAAAAATTCATCAAATTCGACTTCGAATATGACGTTCGTTTATTGAACGAGAACATAGAAAACTTTTTAATCTTAGGCATCGTTTTTGAGGCGTGCATAAATTAATGGGCTCGATTGAAGGGTGAGTATTTGATGGACTTACCACGGAAGTGAAATTCGAAGCATCACGCAAAGTTTGTCGGGAACAGCTACCGAGGCGAGTACTTAATGTAATGTAGACTAATAACATCGTTATAACAACGTTATATTTCGGCCATTAAATGGCATTGAAAAATCATCATCAAAGCTACGGAAAGTGAAATGATTTACGGGCACTTAGTGAATGCACTCTTTATCACTGCGTTCTCGATACTCGCACGGACTCTGACAACAAACTCTGACAATAAACTCCTGAGTCTTTACTCTCCCTTCGTTGAAGCTCTTCTAATTTTTGCTCGCCAGCTTTGCTAAACGCCTTCGCTTCTACAATTTACTACGTTCTACAATTTACTATAATTGACATTTTCCTTACGCAGGGGTTTTTTCTCCCCTTTAATTCACTATTATTATTTATACGCATCACCTTCTTACCTAAAAATTAGTTAATTTACCTAATAAACAATAGGTACCACTATGAGCATTCTCAACGGATTATCAACCTCACGCATACTCGAAGATGTATTTTATGATAGAGTAATAACATTGACGTTCGAATGAAAATTTAAAACTACTTTTTTACAATAACTCCCACAAAATTCTTTCACTTTTGCGTAAAATATTTAAATTCTTTTTTTGCTTTACTATTTTCAATTACACTATCATTTGGAATTTTTTAATTTATGAAAATGCTTTAATCTACATACTATTTAATACGATTTTGTATTACTCTACTGGTTATAATTATAAAATAAACGTAGATTATTACATAATTATATGAATATTTTACAAACTTTGACTATTTACGTTTGTGGTTAAAAGTATGTAAAATTATTTTTAATCTAAAATAGAAAAAATGCACACTACCTGGAATATAGTAAATTACTTTGAGCATTAGATTTAACGAGTGAAAAATTAAACTAAAGACTGAAAAATATATTGTACGTTAGTAAATTTCAAAGAATAATTCATAATTCTAAAAAATCTTATTGTAAGGGTACTAAGGCAAATGTTTATACCTAGATAATCTAAATAAAAAAACAGAACTAATCACCTACAAAAAAAAATAATTTGTCCTTTTACCTGGTAATCAAGGATATAATTACAAAAACGAGCAACCCGAAATCGACATGTTAAGTTTATCCGTGCCTTTTCTAAATTATGATTAAATTTGACATTCCTTATAAATTTCATAGAAAAGCAAATAAAGATACAAATATTTTTAATCGATTACAAATTTTACTAAATCTTTTATAGGGGAATTTTCTTTGTCCTTAAAAATAATCTTTAAGATTTTTCCCAATCTTCACAATGAATTTCTTAAATCAAATATGGAATTATCGTTTTTGTAATATTTATTTTAAAATACAGAAATACGTGAAATATATAAACGCGAATTTCATGCTCTTACATTTTTGCAGTAATAATACTATTAATTATTCCCAATGGTAATAAAATAATTTAATTTTTTGTAATTTCATTATGATTTATTTTATAATGTGATTAAATCTTACATGTTAGTGGCAATTTTTATGCAAATATTTAATGTCCTTAAAACAAAACGTTCAGTTTAATAACAAAAATCAAGAAAATATTTCAAGGCTTTAAAGTCATAGTTTATCTAAAACCTTACAATAGCAGACTGTTTTTTACTGCTCATTATTCTCTTTAAGCTCCATCGATTAATTGAACAATTTCGAAGTATATCCCATTCTAAAAATATTTACTTTCAATCTTTCGAAATATCTACGTTTTAAATTAAGTGTAAACAAGATATTAACGTGATAGTTATTAAAATATGCACTTAATAGTTCCGATAAGATTATAATGATAGCAATGTATCGCTTTCCATCATAAACATTGGCATTTATTTATCTGGCATCAAATAAATTATGATTACAAAAAGAGAAAGGGTAGTTTCTTTCTTTATAAGTTGGTGAAACATAAAAGAAACTTACTTCACGCGAATGGTAGTCACAATAAGCAATATACATACCAATGTTATTTCATTAAATAATTTAAGTTATTAAATGCAGTCACTGAATATATCTATTAAATGCTTGTATATATATTAATAACGCAAATAGAAAAGCACTTTAAAAAAAGTCAATGCTCACTAAATTGTATCAAGAAAGAAAAAGTATAATGTATTGTATATTGTGTGTGCGCGCTCATGTGTGTATCGTTTAGTTACGGCATTTGCGAATGAAATAGACATGTGATTACGAAATTAAATTTTTCGATAAATTAATTATTTCACAAAAATATTTCAAATGCAGCAATAGCGCAGCAGCATTACCTGAATCATTGGTAATACGAAATAGTGACCAAACATCTAATGTCGGCTTTGCACGAAACGAGAATTTGTCGTGAGATGTCTTTAAATTAACTCGTTACGAAAACAATGACATGAAAAAAAATCGATAAAAAATAATTTCACAGATTGACAATTTATGTACCGTTTGCAATAATTTCATCACCGATAATCAAAAGAATGGTCTCTAAACGTAGCTGAATACTTCTCTTTTCTGTAACTAGTTTCATACGTGCAGATAAAAAATTTCTCCAGTAGAACATCATCATTAGAGTAATAATAGAAAAAGTTATTTATCTCGAAAACTCGTTCCTTCCGAGCCTTAACCATTTTCCGACGTATAAGCGTAATGCGCTTATTGGCAAAGAGAAACATTTTTCTCGCAGTCGGATTCCAGCATGGTACGTCAAGCTACTGGGAAAATGAACAGGGCTGTAAAAAAAGAATTAAAATGCCAAGCTTAAGGTATATAGAAAATCGCCACGAAACCGAGGCGTATACGTAGAAACGCAGACAGACTGACGCACAAAAGAGCTCAGAGTTCGTCGGGTGCGGTGCATCTGATGCAGCCTGGCCAAATTTAAAATCAGATCCCCGGGTTGTAAGGAGAAATTAATGGGATGGGAAGCATGATAGTCCAATTAGTCGTCTTCACCTCTGGAGCGATAAACATCACAGGTCTCCTTCGTACACGTAAGTACACGCGTGCTGTTTCCAGGTAGGGCGAAAACCGTTGTGCTCAATTGGGCAGTTCTGGTTAGATCTCGCACGAAGGCTCATAAGGATTAGTTTTTAACGGATTATCACAAACTTAAGCATCGGCACCTACCGCTCGATGAAATATACCTTCGAAAACATGGGGCAAGGTCTTGGGGGTCCGCCCTTCGGCATACCAATACCAATTAACGGCTCTCCGTATTACATCGCGGTTTTGCAGATGAAGAAACAAGGCTATTATGATTAAATGACGCGTATCTGGCCTTTTTTCGTGGAACACTTAGATAGAAAATACGCGTCTTTGTTTATTGCACTTCGCTGTATGTTTCGACAACTTTGTAACTCGTTTCGCTTGATTACTTTCATGGCGTTTTATTTAACCTCCTTATCGTATACAACCTCGCAAAAAGTTGCATATACCACTTTACGTTGAAGTGGGATTGATTTTTCCTATAATACATCATAATTTGCCTTCAATTTTCATAAATCTTCACAAATTAAACATCATAATAGATCTGATGATTTTTAATAAGAAAATTGTTTATTGTCAAATATTTGTTTATTTATTTTTAATTAACTATTTGACTATATGTTTTAAATTAAATTTACTAAAAATCACCATTAATTCACCATAAATATAATATAAATTTTATTTTCCATATTGTACGTTATATTTTAATGCTATGTTTGTAAATTTTTATTTTCCTTGTTTAAAATTTATAGTTAATGGGAGAATTTTCACGACGCTTATAACTATACTAAAAGTATTTTTTTCATATTCTGAGAAAAACAAAGTCTTGCCAAAATGGTTTATTATTGCTATTACTATTTTAATTATTTTCTTTAATTTTTTAAATCAGCCATGTTTTATATAATCATTCAACCCACCATGGTGTTAATCTAAAAAAAAATCAATTCCAGAAAACCAACGTACTTAATTTTCCGAAGTTCAGGCACTTGTAGCTAAAGAAAATAAATATCTAAAGATAGCAATCAAAAATCTATACATGATCTGAGGCTTTGAATGTAACAAAGCTTTTGTAAAATAATGTTCAGCAATCTAGCAGTTCGTAATACCGATAAAAAGAGAAAAAAATCTATGAGCTCTACATTCGGCTGCTGGGTTTGCGAAATCCCAGGAAATTTATCATCTTGCACAGAAACTTGGACATAATATAATTTGTTCTGTTATTCTCTTAAGAAAAGAGATATGTCATTGATTCCTAGAATGTAAAATCCATCATAAATTAACAACGAAACCGAAAAAAGTAAAAAAAAAAAAAGATGGGACGGGGAAGAGCGAGCATAAGCATTACGAATATTAAAATGACAAAGTTTCGCTACATAGGTACGCTTTAAGGGAGACTGAGTAGATAGAGTCCATTATGTACGATCTTCCTTTCGATGAAAGATATGATATACATACAACTAGTTGACGGTAGACCTTCAGACCCAACGATTTGAGTACTCAGAAGATTTTTAACGCTCTCCCTTTCTCTTACTCTTCCTCTCTCCAATATCCTCCCTCTCTGCCCCCCCCCATCACATGTTTTATCTATAGCGTTCATATTTTAATAAAGTGTTGTGTATAAAATATCTTGTCAGTGCTTTTTAATATATTTTAACGTTCATTGTATATAATTATTAATTTCATGCTGAAAATCAATTATTTCTATTGCGGCTTTTCAAAAAATTACTATCGAATGACTTGTTAATTTTATACATTTCATTTCACGTTGTTCCCTCATATTTTTATCTATAATTTTGTTTTTAAACCGATCGATAAAAGCTTGTTTTGGTTGATGTGGGATATAATCTAAGAATCATCAAATTTGTTATTGTGTAAGTCAGATATTCGTTTATAGTATTTTATAGACAGACGTTATAAAAGAATATCATAATCCAACTCTAAAGATTTCGTACATAATATTTGTTTTTTGTTTTTTTTATTAATTCTTACTAGCCCAGAAACGATCGTTTAAGTAAAAGAAAGTTCTGTTAGCTGTCAAAAATTGAAAGTTTGAAGACGTCATTCTAATCTATCAGATTATTTTTTATCTGACTGTTTCCTTTTTTTATTGTCTCATGCAAAATCTTGTATTTGCAGGTGTTACTAAAAAAGTAAAAAATGGCTTAAAGTACATAAATAACGATTGACATAAATAGAAAACAATGATTAATGATTAATTTTATTTTGATTATCTACATTTACTTTCAATAAATTTGATACGTGATTCATCTGTGCAAATATCACTGTATCGTTAAAGGTTATGATTTTACATCGAAATTACTATTAAACATGTAAAAATATAGTTTATATTTACTGTAAAAGTTCAATCAAAAGAAAACTTTGTTAAGAAAACTGATTATTAAAATGGAAAAAATTTTCAAAATTCCTAATATGTATGAATCTAGCGAATGAAATGCTAAAAATCAGTGATTGTACAATAATGTGTGTACATATGTACACAAAAGTAATAATATTTTCAATTTACATGTTTTCGGAATGTTCAGTACAGTGAAAAATTTTTAATTTTATATGCTATTTTAAGATTTTTTTATTAATTAACCATGAATTTTTATGTGGAAATGCGAATCTCGAAATATATATATTAATACAAAAATAAAAAATTCATACTTTTCTTAAAACATTTAAACATGAAATTAAGACAGATGCATACTCACTAAGTAAGAAGTTATTGATTATCTAGAATATGGAAAATATCAGTATCTTCGTTAAAAAAGGTCTTACTTTAATAGTAATCAATCGCTGTTACCACGTTTTATTTCTTTCCGCTCGTAGCTCCTTCAAAGATTCGCCTCTTGTCTTCTTCATGATAGGCTCGTTTACGTTGGTCTCGAGTAACGAAAGAACTTTCTCCCTCGCGATCCTCCCAAGGATCGGATTTATGCCGATAGAGAAGTCACGTAGTCAAGTAGACAGGAAATCGGTCCAGGAATCAAATTGATGATTCTGCGGTTATTTCAATGCAACGCGCTCAGCCACTTCCCACTGTTTCTGCGCGAATTTACGCTAAGGAGCTCGGAGTAGACAATCTGCGACAGGACCAAGAGTTTCCAATGGAGTTATAAACTTTGATGGGGCAGGAGTTCAGGTGATTTAAAGTAAGCGGGAATTCCTGTCCTCTAGAGTTTGGTCGAGGGACTTCTAGAGAAGAAATTAGGTATTTTATAGCGTCGACTCGAGGATAAGATGAGTGTTTTCGTGTCACGCTTTACAGTTAAGGTGATGCACATTTACATGTGGGGTCTCATAATCTACCGCTGTTGCATCCAAAGGTTCTCGTACTTTATAAGCAATGGCGCAGCAACTCTATATGAAAGAATTAGTACCTTACACATCTTTCCATGCGCACGCTCTTATTTATCAGTTTCTTATTAAAGGATATGCCTACTGCAAAAGGCTTTTAAAATTTCTATCATTCATCGAACTTATTGAAGCCAAAAGATCGACGAGCACATTACCTAAAACAATAGCGACCCATCTCCCAATATGTAGACTATTGTAAAGGATTTTACAGATAATTCTATATTCATTCGTTTTTAAATAAGATAAAAAGTATCGGCTCCTTCGAGCCGAAGATAAAATTTGTCTTGGAATTCTTCCTTCTATCGACTCCGTTATATCTAAGAAGATAAACGTTGTAGTATTTCTTGAATTTTATCTAGAAGTAAATTTGTGAGCGGAAATTACTTTAAAAGTTTTACTATAAGTCATTAATTCTTAATTTTGTTTAACGTAATCGCTAATCGGTAATGAAGGATCGGAAGATCCAGCGATAATTTCTTTGATATTACATTAGCTATTCGGTAAATTTGACGAAACATTATTTCGTACAAGATGTGAAAAATATTTATATCAGAATATTACGTATCTCATTATATATTGGAAACGTGTAGATTATTTTTGCATTCTTTTCGGATTTCCACGATGTAGTACTGAATCGAGAGACCTCATTTACATTGACCGAGTTAATTTAGCACATTAATTCCAATACCAATAATGAAAGAAGTAATATTTGATCTAAAAATAAAAGGAGAAGCAATTAACGTAAACGATTACTTTTTAGACATGGCTATCATGCATAAAGCATATAAAGTCCGTCAAATGTAGTGTTTGGCGACAAAGTTTTCTAAGGGGTGGGAAGAGTAGAGAAAAGTACCACGGCTAAAGTAAAATGAATGATAGGCCGAGAAAATTTGTGTAGTAACTCATGTAATTACAAGGAATTAACTCTTCAACAACTATAGAGTGCCGTAAATGAGAGGATCACGGCGCAATCCGAGTTAAAATGCAGTAGAAATCGTCTCGAGCATTAGAGAACTCGCGGGCCGAGATTGACCCTCTCATTCGATGTAGAGTATGTGCACCTTTTTTCGCTTCCTGATTCGGGATTATAACCATCCATCCAGCGAGCAAACTCTCGAGCAGCTGCATGATTTTTATTCGTCATTATCATCCAAATGGACAAAAGTAGATTTCATAGGGCAAACTTATTTTCTTTCGACCCCCCTCCCCTTTCTCTCTCTCTCTCTCTCTCTCTCTCTCTCTCTCTCTCTCTCTCTCTCTCTCTGACTACCCCAATACATCTATAACTTCATGTCTTCGCAGATACAGCTTATGTAATATTAACTGCAGGGTAGCCGATTGAAGCCGGAGCTAGAACACGTAGGCTTAATTGCGGTACCCCTTTTACTTTAAATTAAAAAAAAATTGTTGCTCAAAAGAGTAGACCACCTTTACACATAGTTAATACATACGCTACACACGCGCGCGCGCACACATAAACACAAACACACATCGTATTCTTAAGCGCCTGTCTGGTCTAAACCTTCGGACGTAACGAAGTTTCAATGACTTTCTAGTGATTCAATAGCAAAAATATTAATTGCAGCCAAAATACTTACCGAATTGCTATTAATGCGTATTGTCATTTATGACGATTTATTATAAATTTATTATAAATTGAATGGAAACTTCTTTACCACCATTGACTGACTACTATTATTTTAATGTTACATATTAAATAATGTGTATTTTTACAGTCAATAAGTGTTGTCATTAGGAAGCGTAATGTATGTTTATATACATATAATGGTGGTAAGAATGTAAGAATGGGAGTGGGAAGTACTGGAAGAGAAGGGACTTCTGTCTAAGAAAAGGGACTTCCAAGTCAATCCAAAGGTTGTTCCTGGAACATATGCGACATTTTGAACTCATATTTAGGAGTAATGTTACGGTTGAAATTTGCTAGATATAAAAGAGGTCGCATCTAGATAAATGTAGAAAAATCTTAATAATACCCTCAAAGAATCCATAGCATTGCGAAAAATATGTATTGGAAATCTATTGTTTGGAGCGCTTATTTAGTTCTGAGCTGAGTTTTATAAATCGCGCAGGTATAGCCACTTAATGCAACTGAGGGCATTCACAGATCGTGCATCACCTGTCTCCCTTACTTATACTGTTACATATTCAACTGCTCTCTCTCTCTCTCTATCCTCTCCCATTTACTCATCTTATGATATTGCAACATATATCGTAAATTTCTAGCAGACAAGCCTATATAGATTCAACCAAGATTTGTTTGTATGTACGACAGGGGGAGGGAGAGAGAGGCACACACACACATATATATATATATATATATTACAGAGATTATAGAGAGAAGATTATAGAGAGAAAGAGAGAGTGATTGAGAACAGGTGAGTTGGTGGGGTATAGAAAAAGAGTGGGGAATAGATTCTCTCAATTTTGTGTACGTGCTCCGACGAGAGAAAAAGTTTGTTGATAGGTCGCCAATAGCAGTAACCGATGCCCCACGTCCTCATACCTGTCCTTTCAGTCCTTTGCCATCCTCTCAGCGAGTAGCACTTGAGTACTTCAAGACATTTTACCGCGTGCTGATCCGCGGGATCTTGTAAGAGCTGGTAATTGACACTGCAGAAGCTTCGGCGATGTTTGTCTACGACTCTTACAACAATGGCAACTGTCGTCAATATGCAGTGCTCATAATATTATTCGAGACAAGTGCGCTTGATTGATATTACTAGCAACCATTTACGTGGAAAATGTGTCGGATATACTGCTGTTAAACTCGAGCAAGATCTGTGAATACCTTTTGAATTTGAAATTTCTCCGAATCTCGAAGTTAATGATTCGATAAAATCGAGGACTTTTGCGTAGATAAGTCTCGTAATTAAAATTTTGTTGGGTTAATCATTAAGGATAAAAAATCGTGTAATTTATATATATATATATATACATACATACACATATTATTTATAAAAAAATGTTCTATACGGATGTTTTAAGGAATCCTCAACTGCTTTATAGACTTTTAGCTTCAAAAGTTAAACAGGTAAAAAATAATACAAATAAAAAATCTCATACGTATTCTAATCATTATTGCTCTTTGTCAAAGCTACATTTGATTCATCATTGTAAATCTACGAGTCTAATAAAAAAACTCGGTCAAACATTAATACAAATAAAGTTATACTATATAATATATAGTTTAAAATGATATTGTATCGTTTACACTTTATTTTTTAAGCCATAGTCAGCTTTGCATCTCTTTCAAATATTGCTATACATTTATTATTATTCTTATGAAACATATAAAAATATTGATGTTTAATGTTGAAATCAAGGTGTAAGACTCTTCTGATCTCTAGTTGAATTCATATGAGAAGAAAGCGATGATCTAGGAAATAACAATTCGTTGTCTAACTTGAGTTTCCGAATCTTTGCTTCCAGTTAACGGTGAGTCGCTGCAGCAGCGACAGTGACGACGAGGAGCCGGTGTCTAAGCAGCCGCGTCTCAGCCGAAAGGCCTCCCAGAGCCAGTCTTCGAGCTCCTCGATCTCTTCATCCTCCTCATCGAGCTCCCAAGACGAGAGCAATCGCGACTTACCGAAGCGACGATCAACGGTACGTGCTCGGCGACAGCTAAGGACAAAGGTCGGATCGGAGGCCACCTCCAAACCCTCCGATAATAATTACAACCTCGGAGGAGCAGCGGACAATCTAGAAACCTCCTCCAGATCCGAGCATTCTTCCGACAGCGACGTATCATCCGAGAACAGATTTTTCGATGATGGCTCCTACTTTGAGGTGAGACACGGTAATCCTTCATTTGTGAACGAGAATGCGTTGGCAAAAACGCGTAAGACGCTTACATGATTAATTTATTATGGTAAAATAATCATTTTCATTGCGTATGTAAATAGCGTACGAGTTTCCCGTTAGTTACTAGAAACTGAGTCAATTTATTAAAAGGGAGATACATAAATCGTATTGAAAATTAATAATTATAAGTACAATTATTTTGAAAAAAACTACATTAATTTATTAGTAAACAAACTAAACTAGATGCATTTTAATAAGTCCTATGGAGCAGATATTGTATCGTTATACACCAGGTTGATTTTATCTTACAATACTTTCCAATGAATTTTCCTATAAAGATTCATAATAATAACATATTTGCGGCTAGGTTATGCGTAGCATACGCCTATTTATCATTATTGTAATTAATGAATTGTGGACTTTGGCTTATGAGAATGTTCATATTCCGTGGTAGTAGTGGACGTTCAATAAATTATCATAGCTTATAAAATATATATATGCACTTGTGCATTCGACTGAATATTCAATCATTAATGTAATATCGACCACATTAGCCTCGAGCTTTTCTCTAAAGTAGAAAGTTTTTTTCTTCTAATCCAATTTTATTAAATAAATTAAT
This sequence comes from Kradibia gibbosae, assembly GCA_018907135.1. Lineage (NCBI taxonomy): Eukaryota > Metazoa > Arthropoda > Insecta > Hymenoptera > Agaonidae > Kradibia > Kradibia gibbosae. The sequence goes on from JACCHX010000007.1 coordinate 5,542,105, forward strand.
AATTAATAAGTATATAATTCGTATTAAGTAACTAAGTACGTATACAGTTACTTTGGTACAATTTTAGAAATGTGGTAATATTGTCTTTATAATCTTTATTTTGTCTATGTTAAAATACTTGTAATTTGTATTTTGTTAACAATACATAAAATTACACATTTCTGTAATCAATGAGTGTCCAATAAAACAAAAACGCATGGAATAACTATTGTCTAGAATATGACAAAGGTTTGTTCAAACTATAAAGAGTTTTTATTCTAGACGCTTCTTTGATAAGAAAAAGGAGAGGTATAGTTGGTTGTTGCCCTTGACCAGGTCGTCGAGCTAATTACGTATCATCTTACACGTCACGTCAGGCACAGAAAACTTTACGAATTTGGATGGAACCTAACGATTATCAATGGTTTAACAACCTTAGAATTTACCGAATTTTCGTGACCGCGGTTTTCGGTGAATACCTGCAGGTTACTTTGTCCGTCAAGCATAAAATTTGGCAGTCCACAATATTCAATACTTTAATTTTACGCTGCATAATATTCTTGTATGAGCACACTTCAATGTTGACTTGATCCTAAAATAATTCAAAGTAGATTGAACGAATATCTTGCGGGTTTGTTTCCATAGTATGAAATTTATAACGAAGAGTCAGCATAATTTTTAATGATCTAGAAAAAGTAGGTTTCGAATGTTTGGCTGTTGGTGCTCCTTTGCTGAAGAGCATATCAGCAACATTTGAAAAACTTATAGTTACGTAACATAAAACTCATGTTCACAGGATGATCTGGACGAGCTCTGCGTAATGAATGTAAAGGCAGAGGATTTGCCTAGTCAGTCAAAGCCCTATTCCGGAGCGAGGCTGGAACGCGCAGCTTTCGGTGACCAGGGCGCCGAGGCGGACATCGAAGAGGCAGGATTGAGCGAGGAGGAAGCGGAGACCCCAGCCAAAGGGCCCGCAGATACCCAGGAGCCAGCCATGACTCCGAGTCCAAACCCGGTGACAATGACAGCGACGTCAATCGATGAAACCGACGGGAGCCCAGGCCGTGCCGAGAGCCAAGCATCCGAAGGCCCCGCAACCGACAATCCCAAACGCCGCAGGACTGATGTGGACGAGACAGCGCTATTCAACACGTGAGCCCCTTTTTTTAATTTTTCAAACGCGGAACCCCTACCCCCATAATAACTATTACTATATCAAGAGACTTGGGCGTTTCCTAAACTAACCCAAACCCAGTCGTTCACCCTCACACGCGCCTTATAAACAGATGCGCATTATTTTTCACCTGTATTGTACGCTCTATGGCCCTATTCATTTTTTCCTCTACTTAATCTTCGTAATAATTATTCAGGACAAATGATTAAAAAATGTATTTTTATGTAAAGTACTATCGCGACTATTAGTACATTATTAATTTCGAATTATGGTATTGAAAAAATGTCTTGCGTTTACGTTTAAACTAATTTCATCTAGAATTATGTTTGCTTTCTCACAATACTGATGACAGTAACATTTCAAGATTCACTTTTAATGCATTTGTTTTCTATGGCAAACATGCATTATTAGTAAAAATATAAACTTCTCTAAGGAATAGAGCATTTAAGCATGTTTATTCCTATTCTAAAAAATGACTAAGATTTAAAATGTTCGCATACGTAGGTATACGATAATAGTTCATATTTTATTTTATAAACGAAATTTTGTTAAAAAGCACGTTTATGATATTTATTTACATTGAAACTAGTTTCTTTCTACGATTAAGAAACATTAACACATACATGGAAATTATGAAAAGAAAGTTAAACGTATTAAATGGTAATTTATTTTCAGATATGCTATGATAATAAATTTATAATTATAAGTTTAAAGATTTATTTTCTTAAAGTTTTGAAAACAATTTTTATATAAAATTTTTTCTAATAATTTATCGGGCGTTATATTTTACGAGTTGTAATTAAATGAATGTATAACGAGACATATGTATCGTGAATAATGTATTCACATTAAAAAACGATACATTTACATAATGAGAATTCTGTTGCTAAAAAGTAAAAGCTTAATTGGTTGTATTTACGATAGCAAATAGATTTTCGTAAGCTTATAAATACTATCTAAATCAAAGCGATTAGCAAACGGATACTTTTTTTTAAATAAGCCTTTAAATGCTGTAAGATAGGTATTAGCTCTTTGAAAATCTTGATCCATGACTGGCGCTTTATGAATAAGTGACGAGTGTAACCTGTTTTACGATTCTAGCCAGAAATCACGAATGTCGAATCAACGCGATAGTCAACTTTCGCATAATAATATAGGACCGATATAAAGCTTAATGAATGCTTGTACTTCATGAGTTGTAGATCCAATCGAAAGTCAAAGAACTGCGCGACCTTCTACTTCAGACACATGGATACAGATTCGGAAATGGAAAGCAACGGTAGCAATGAAGGTGTAATCGAAGGACACCAACACAACCAACATCCACATCAGCAGTCGAGGACCGTGGAGGAGTCTTCGGAAGAGGAGTGGACTTACACCTCGACGCGCATGGACGTGAAGCAGCAACATCAAGTACAGCAAAAAAGTAACAGTATTAAGCAGCGCTTGGATTTTGGCCCCACGACAATGAATGGCGACAACTGCATCCGCAATGACGCCCTTAACGCAGCTGAAGTACCCCTCAACAACATCAAAATTGAACTACAGCAGGAGGAGCAACATCCCACCAAGGACAACAACAACAGCGATGACGAGTACACCAGTAGCAAGGATAGCATTCAAAGGCTTATCAGAGAAGTAAGTCGTGTCAATTACACATCCAATTTTTTTCACTACTTTTAATGTCGTTATCTTTTCCCCTCGCATTGATATTTTTAATGATTTTTATTTCTTAAACCTCAATTGTTTTCCGTATATTTTTTTTGCTCTTTTGGTTCGAAAATTATGATCACGCAATCATAGACGTTATTTTATGATATACTTTTTAAAAATATTTCAACATTCTTTCAGGAAATCTTATGAAAGGTAAGATTTACGCGAACAATACATTAAAATTAACTAAGCTTTTCTATTGGTTCGAGTAAATACAAATAAACATAGATTATACGTAGACTATTTATAACCTGCCAATTATCCTGAAAATGTTATTGTATGATTGTAAATGATGGTTAGAAAACGATTTCTCGGCATTTCGCGTAATATCGCGATATAATAACCCATAATCTAAGTTTTACTAATCTTTTGTTGTTAAATCATGAATACGTGGCTATAAGGAGCACATGGACGTACAATAATTGATACTGAAAATACATTAAAGTTACGGCATAATCGGAAAATCTAAGGCGAAAGTATATCTGTAGTCGGGGCTATGCTTTCAAATGTAAAATTAGAATTTAGACTTCATCCACAGTCCCTGCGACTCACTATAATTGACTCTATAAGTATATAACGTAAGCAGAAGTTACAATAAAAATACGAGAACACGGTCAATAATGGAAAGAGATCAGATAGGCGAGTGACTTTGTAGTAACGGAGGATGTAGAAGAGATGTAAGGCACGTGACGCGCAAATACAGATAAGCCAGGGTAAGCGCCAAAGCCAAGCGAAGTAGATTTACCTTGGTTACAAATGAAGGAGATAAATCGGCTTTGATTCCGAGTAGCGATATAGCGAACTAATGAAAACTTGAACAAACAAGTATAAGACTACGAAGTGTCAGATCGTGGCCAAAGCGACGTATAATGGTGGCTGGCTAAGCAAACGAAGCACTCTAACAACCTGCATTCGCTTGTTCACAGGTCGAGAAGCTGGTGCGCGAGGAAGGCAAGGGCTCTCGCAGGGTACCGTCGCTCATCTTCGACGAGGACAAGAGCCTGTTAAGTCCCCAGAACCATCGGGCCAAATACGCTAGAATCAAGGAGTGGCTAGCCCTAAACTCGGCTCTCTGCCGCGAAGGCAGGTGCACCTCGCAGGTTAGAGAATAAATCTATTAGTCACGCAGGGAGTCACCTCTGCGCCTGACATCATTCTTTATTTATATACGGTCAAATACGACGGTTGATTCTGACTTTCCATCAACAATTGTCGGCCGGACATTTTACTCCGCGTCAACTTTGGGCTTATCTTATTTTATCCAGATGCAATTATCCTGGTAACTTTACTTCCTTATTTATCATTTCCGGTAGTGCCTTAGTAATCCGCCAGATTATGGGTTTTTATTACTCTGCCAGTAAAATATGTATACCCTGATTTACAAATTCAAGAAAAAATAACATCTTGGTGCAATTATTATTCATGACCATGGGTTATGTAATGTATTATTTTGTATACGTAATATTGTGATTAATAAAAAAAATGTTAGATTCGTTTTACGCATACGCCATGAAAAATGACTCAGCCTTCATGGGGCTATTATTATCCATTCAGTTACGTGATCCAATATCTATATTCTACTCGTCGTATTTTTATCCGCGCACCTTAATCTCGTTTGCATCATTAAAATGCCAACATCTTACGAAATTTTTTGCCTACGGTTTTGTGAAGACTTTTTTAATCTAAATATTTAGAACTATTCTTAGAATTACAACAATTTATAAGGCGCAATGGAATGTTTCTCATAACGTTGAAAATTCATCCCACTATAATATGACGTCGAGTGATAAGTTATGGTACTTTAAATATTCAATGAATTGGGTTGGGAGGTCATTCGATGAAAGTCTTAAAAAGAGGGAAGCAATGCGCAATCAATGTATTGAAATTGTAAACGGTGTGCAGTATTGCCTGCTGAGCACCTCTGAGACTCTGGACAGCTGCGACGCGAGCGGCGAGTACACGACCGGGGAGTCCGACGTGGAGAAGCAGTCGGAAACCTCCGAGGAAGATCTACAAAGCAGCGTCGTCACCTGCCGGAGACTGGACGACCTTGGGCTCGTATCCCAGGCGACCTCTGCGGAGATACTGGAGGAGGATCGGGAGGGGCCCCTGACTGAGCGCAGTCCGCTGCCTCAAAGGATCCCGTCTCTAGAGGCGAGCACCCCCAAGGTAGTGCTGCGCTCGAAGCGCAAGTCCAGCAACGGCCAGCGGCCTTGGAGCGTCTCTTGCATTACGCAGGTCAGAAAGCGCGCGAGCCTCGAGGCGAAGGCCAACGACCCCATATCGCAGTTCTCGATATCGGAGACGGCTCTTCACCAGTTGGTCGCCGTGCCCCTAGTCAAGTCAGCATCCCTCGAAACCACGTGAGTACGACTCGGCTCTCCTCGGAGGGGCCTCTGGTCATAAGCTCTCCTCGTTGTTCCTTTTTCTCCTCTATGTCCCCTCCGCGGACACTACCGGAACTAAGAAAACGCAACCGGGCACCTGTTTCAAAACGTTCCTCGTAGCCTCAGTCATAAATTTGTTCTCGGCCCTGGTGCTTCTCAGGGTTCTAATTGCTACTCAACGCTCACACACGCCTTTTATTTTCATTCTGTCAATTCACGGAACCAAGATTATTTGACACTGACGTATGAAGCTTTGATTTAGACCGGTCGTCTCGCGATACGCTCACTTTCACTATCCGACACTAGAAAACCCTCGAGGGGCCTTATAGTTATCGAAGAAGTCGTCAAACTAGAGCGAACTGAAGTGTTTCGCGGCATAAAATATGTATCGTGCGTATTTGCAATTGCACTCTTGTAACATGTATACCTGGCAGCTCGGGTTGCGCTAGAACTTATGGGGGACTATCCGGAGGAGGAGGAGGTTCTCTTTGCCTTCTAAACCAACAGACAGTCGATAGTTCCAATAATGAGAAATAGAAATTACGCACCGGATATTGCTCTACTTTTGCTTCTCTTTATTTTGCAGAGAATCGCGTGCGCCCTTCAATAACTCAACGTCGACGTTGCTGGAAGAAACGATAATCGGCAACGATGCTCGTGTGGTGAGAAACAGCTCACTACGCCGCAGGAAAAACAGGCTTCGTAAAAAAAATACGGTAAGCATATGCTATTCGTTCTTTTCACGTAAACACACCTACTTATCATCATCACAACCGCCACCAACATCGCCTGACCCTCCACCCCCTACCTTTCACCCATTAACACCCTATTTCTACTCCTATTGCTTCACCCAATCGACTATCGTCTCGAGTCCTAGTCTCACAGCAATTCTATTATCTTTACCTCTTATTCCGTTGAAAAATATAAGAACCCTCGGCAATTTCCATATAAGTTTTGTTATTGCTGGAGTAGATATTATACGAACCTGTAAAAAGGACTTTAACCGGATATTTAAATAAGTAGATATCAAAATGTATAGCTAGAATTAATCAAGCATTGAAATTACATTTATGGATTATATTTTTTACCTATGATGTGTATTTTCTTAGAAATGAAACTCAGATCAATTATCACATTATTGTATTGAAATGTTTTTGTATCAATTTTCCAACAATTATAACAGCGATCTAGTCTACGTGCAATATATTTATTATTAAGATACTTAAAAGTATAAATATAAGTATGTTTGTTCGTTTAATAAGGTTAATTATAATTGCAACCAACAATTTATAAGCAATTTAACTTTTAAAATAAATGTCTGATGATAAATTGCAATATTTTATACACCGATTACGGTTAAATTCTCGGCAATTTCCTATAAATCATTTTATAATTCAAAGACGTTAATTTCGATTTAATAAATTGATATATATTTTCAATGAATAAAATGCTTATTTATTTAACAGAACCAACATTAAATTAAAAATTTCTTAAAACATGATGTAAGCAAAATAAAAAGAAAAGAAACGTAAAATTTTCTGTTACGGTGGACACAATCTTTTTTTGAGTATTAATTGTAATATAGAATTATAGAAATACCCATAATACAAATAATGAAATAATTATTAAAATCAGATTTCTATACTATTTCATTTTAGTAAGTTTCTGTGTGTATCAGAATCTCAATTCTCTCTTTCCCCCTTCCTACTTGTTGCTTGGGTTGTCTCATTATAACATGTTAAAGAGTCTTCAGTTTCCGTAAATTAGCGTTAATTTTCCGTTTATAAGCAGAGATAATTGAACGATAGAAGGAAGTAAAAATACCTGTAACTGTAAAAATTAACAAGATAAAAAGCCACGGTGTTATTCATTGGCAAAAGAAACGTTAAAAAATTGCTGCTCGTCTTGTGGCATAAAGCTCGACTAAGCATAAAGCCAAAATGATTGAAATAGAAGGCGATGAGCCTTAGTCCCAAGCCGATGGTCTCATCTCGATCTCATCGAATTCCAGGGTCGCAAGAGCGAGTCCGACTCGGACGGCGTAAATGCGAGTAATCATCGCTCAGAAGTGAGTGACGAGTTCAGCTCGGGCAACAACGCGCCACGTTCGGCGCGAAAGTCCATAAGCGCCCGGCAAACCCGCTCATCTCGCACGACGAATGCTACGACAACGACTCCGCGCCAACAGATAACGAGCGCGAGGATGACGAGTCTCGTGAAGTCGGGATCGTTCTCGGGCTGCAGTGCCCACCGAGAGGCCAGCGAACGCACGACTAACAGCGACCCCCAGCCGAGCCACCCGAAACTGCCTTGCTGCGCGACCTCAACGACCTCCTCGGAGTCAGAGGAACACGAGGAGGAGGCCTCTGCTTGCAGTAAGCCGAGCAGAGTCGGACGGACTTGTAACAACTGCGAAGACAACCTCCTCATCGGCAAAAAGATGCATACGGCTCAATTCAATGCCGGGGACAGCGATACTGAGAAGAACAGTCTCGGCAACAACTCCTTCTCCGAGCAGGCCTGGGACAATTATCAGGTTCGTAGGAAGCGCGATTCACAGCTGCTCGACTTACAATTTCGGGAAAAGGAAATCAATAATTTCAAGCATAAGATCACCTGCCGTCGTTAAAGGACTCCTATGACGATCGTGTCTTATTCTTCAATAGTCAAGTGCCACATTATCTATCTAAAGAAACTATTGCTGTTCGTTTAACCAACTCATTAACAACTATTCCATTTCGTATTTCATTTTGTAATCGAAACATATTCAAACTTTAAATAATCGAATGTAGCGTACGATCGAAGAATTTATAGTTTTATCGAATTAGCTAAAACATAATACCTTAACTTTAAAATATTATATATGAATATTTTAAAAATGTTATCAGGAGAAGTACATGAGCGAGCCGTACAGCGAGGTGGTGGATTTAGAAACAGCTAGACGTCTTTTAGAATTCGGCGATGATTATAGAAACTTTCTCGACAGTCAATCCGACTGTGCATCTAGTTTGAGTGCAGTTCATTATGTGAGTTTAAGCAGCTTAAAAAAGCTTTTAAAAATATTAACGTGAAAACTAAGAAGTATTTGCTGAGTAGAATCCTATAAAACAATGCCAATAAGCATTAAAGCAAATTTTTAATAATTTATTTTACTGTTCTTAACGCTATGCATAAAAATTTTAAATTCTTATTATTTTGATGCAGCATACAGTATGCAAGTATCAATCAAAAACTGAAAAATCAAAACACTTTATTGCTACAAAATATGCATTGCTGTAAAAAGTTGTGTTTGACAGATGTTTATCGTTCATGCTGATTGTTGAATGTTATGAAAAAGTAAAATATAATATCAACATTGTATTTGTTATCATAAATAATAGAGAAAGGCTTCTTGTTGAAACATATTATTTGTTATTAAAATTTAATTTTCACGTTAAAATGTTTAATTTGATACTTATCATAGTGAATTAAGCAAATATGATATATATATATATATAATTTTATTGCATAATACTAATGCAATCATAATTGTTGTAATTCAACAGAAAAGCAACGTGACATCAGAGGATAGTGACAGCGATTCAGAATTCAAGCATTTGGCGGAGACATCGCGCAATCAGCTTCTGCTTACGGAAGCACGATACGGAACTATGGCCGACAATAGCTTCGTATGTATTGCACTCGCGATATTTTCTAGATTAGTGAAGCTTTTTCGGAAAATTTTTTTCCCGCTTGTGCGCTGGGCTTATCAAACGACTAAAAATTCGTACATATTTTGGCGTAGTATTGGAACAAAAGTCATTTGTTTCACTCGTACACTATTCTGTTCCTAATCATACTTGATAATGACGTTAATCGTTAAAATGTAGAATTTCGTATTAAGAATATGTTCGTCATTTTAAAGAACTTGGCAATGAGAATAGTGGCTTTAGCAAGCATAAATTTTTTTCCCTAGTCAAACAAGTAGTGACAATTATATATTGATTATCATTTTATTAACTGACCCGAAGGATTTAAAATTAATTTTTTTAAAATCATTTGATGCTTAAACATTTACGTAGAGTTTATTTGCCTTATTTGCCTTTGTTAAGTACGTGTATTTTATGTATATATTTTACAAAAAAGAAGTGAAAGAAAGTCAGAGAACATGTTTTCTTGTATTATGATTAATAATTAGCTATACTGTTCGTAGTGATAACTATTGCATAATCTATTTTACTAAAAAAATCAGTGTTCTTGTATTGTACAAAATTATAACTGAATTTTTCTTATGAATCATTTTTTATACTGCATGACGTAGATACAAATATGAAACGCCTGACAATAAAATTGTTAAACACGTTTACTGTTCCATAAATTAATGTGAGAATGAAAGTGCACTGCATGCGCTCATTCGTGTACTCGTATATATTCGTGCGTGTACGTGTACTTATTTGTGGGTGTGGGTGTGGTGTGCATTGGTGTGCGTATGCGTGTTTACATGGAAATTGAAGCTGCTTATTTTTTCGATCATATGTTGAAGAGTGCTTTTACGTGTATATGATCTATTCATTTCATCCTTTTGTGCTACTACGGAGCTAAGACTTCCTTCTACTTTTTATTTTAACTTAATCTATGCTTATAATAATTAACATTATAATACATTTAAACAAGGGCTGTTAAATAGATATTCTTACAGCCTTTTTCTACACTCGCTTTCTATTGATACTTTTTTTATTTATAGTCAAATATAATTGTAAAGCTCTTTGGCTAATTCGTATATAAATGTGATTAAATGCAAATATTAAATAAAGCATTTCGTTTTATTTTTAACAGAAATATTTCAATAAGATATTTTAAAAAACTATTTGCAGCATAATGTTACTAGAATTTTTTTAATACATATATGGGTTATAATCATTTTTTCCCGTCAGTTCGATTGATTAATTTGGTAGATTTTTAGCAATGTTACGTAAAAATTGTAATTACTATTTTTTTATTATAAATTATTATTATTATTATTACAATTATTATTGCTATATTATACATTGAAAATTTTTATTATTTATGAAAATTTAAAGAAATATTGTACAAATAACTTTGAGGAGAAATAAAGAAAATAAAGTAATGTATTTTATCGTTTCTATAACTTATGAAAAACTCTTTCCTCGACAACCTTTGCTTTTCTTTACTTTAGTAAAGTGAAAAATGAAGCCTTATCAGTTATCACGATGTAAATATATTAATACTAGTGTAAATTAAAGATCATGTAAACCATCCGCTTAAAAATCTTAATTCTGCATTCAACTGCTTATTTATTTTCAATTAATTTCACTTTTTCAGTTTGACTAATTCTACTGCTTGTTTATAGAAGTTGCAACTGAGCTAATGCAATTGCTACTGTGTGAAGCGTGTCATAAAAGTATAATAATGCTTTTGTAGCCTTGGGCTTGTAATGCTCTCCAATTCTTTGTACATAAAGATGCTCTTATACGAGTTTTGGTAGAGCGAGAGATAATTCGAAAAACAAAAAGTCAGTTTGTATGGGACATGTTTCAGAGCGAACTCACGCGAGTCTGTCGAGAAAACATGAGGTGCATCCGTGCCATGTCCGAGGCGAGTAGTATTTCCCGTCACAGCAACAAGCATAGCAAGCAGATACGTGGTGAGTACCCATTAGGAAATCTTACCCTCCATCTTATAAACACCTACGATTCGTTTCGAAACTCGTCTCTACAATTGTTGCCATCCTCGTAACTCTCCAGACCTCGCTCAAGATTCTTCCCTCTAGTAAACTAATCTTGCTTCTGTCACCTACAATCATCTCCGCACGTCTCCTGTTCCTACACTGTCTTTACCCTGGTCAAAGTCTTCAGTACTTGCAATTTCTAACAACTTTAGAAAATCCCCGAGAATGTTTAAAGAAAAAATCCACATCTACATATTTTATATCTAATTCTACACATGTCTATACGAATTCTAATTCTATACATGTTTTAACATTAACTTCATTATGTACCTGAAAATTAAATACAATATCAAACTTCTATCAATTTATTTAAATAGAACACACATTTTTGTTATTTATGGCTAATTTTGATTATAAAAATTAATAGTTCTTAAGTATACTTCTTAAGTATCTTTCTTAAGTAACTAATAAGTATAAAAATCTATAATAAATTATTACTATATAGTCTTTATGTAGTATCATTATTACAAGTATATTATTACTAATTTATTATTAATATGTAGTCTTCAATGAATCATTGATCATTTAATATTATCAACATGAATTTTTAAATTGTATATAAAAATAAAAGATGTATTTATAATTGAAAACTAATCCTATTTTATAAATATTATTATCCGATAACCAAATCCAATTATTCATCGAGTACAATTTTTCAATCGGTAAATTTATAAAATACTCTTGTAATTCTATTATTATCATTTGACTCAGCTTTCCAATCATGCAGCTTATAATATATATTTGTACATCATAATAAAGTATTTTAAAACTACAATTAATGAAATCATATTTTTTTATTACATAATTCGTAAAATTCTATGCGTTGATATAAGTCTTTGTAAATATGGATAAAATCAAATAAATTTTACAAAAACTTATATAATTAAAAGTTACGTGCTATTTCTTTATTTATAATTTTACATATATATTTGAAAATTTACGATACAATAGAGTAATATTTTTACAAAAATATATTTTGTACATCATTCACCGTAAATTCGCAGATATACAATTAGAAATTTAATGAAATTATATATAAGTAGATACATTAATAATTATATACATAAACCATCTGTCATATAATTTGATATATTTAATATTCATATAAGTTTTACACTTTCAGATTCAAATAAGTAAATATTTAATATATCTAGAATGTTAAAATTATTCTATCTGTTTATTTAAAAAAACTTTTTGAATAATTAATGATTTCTTTAAAAAAATTATTACGTGTTTTAAAATTAAAATAGCTTTAAAATGATTTTCGTATTGAAAAGTTACAAAATCTAATTAAAAAATAAAATTTCCTAAACAATTTTATTCTTTGACTATATAATTTTAATAACTCATATTATTTCTATTCTGCCAGTTATAATCTATCGAAAAAAACAATAATGAAGTAGGAGATTCAAAATTTTATAATTATAAAAGCTTTTTAAAGTATACAGAAATTCGGTTTTATAATTTCATTTGCAATAAGAAATAAATTGAAATCTAAAAATTGTGATAAATAATAAAATGATGAATAATGAAAAAGTATCTTTTGTATAATGGAAATAGAACTTTTAATAAAAATATTGTTTCGACTATCGTTTTTTGATGAATAATGTTTAATAGCATTAGATTCTATTCGATGACGAATCAATGTTTGATTTTTTTTAAATTAACTTTTATTATATATATATATATATATGTATATTATGATTCAATATAATTTTTGCAGCTATAATCTATATTTATCATTATGTATCTTTAAATTTATAGCTTATATGATAATTTACGTATATAAAAAAAATTTTGTTTATGTATCAGAATATTTTTTTTCTTTATGAATGGATTTCATACATTATTAAAATAAAAAAGTGATTAGTTAAACATAAAATAATATTAAAATGGATTTAAAAACAGTTTTTCCGTATACGAATAGAAAAGAAAATATTACATCACGTAGGGGACAGTACGTAGGACAGTAACAAAAGGCATGCATTAATATTCGCCTAATTATCATATAGGGAAAAACAGTTTAAAAATGTCAGAGAATATGCATTTTCTGGACGCTTGAATTTCATTGACTCGAATAAACAGAAAAAACGAAAAGTTTTTTCGTTTTGATGATAAATTTATTCCAAATGTGAATATTTTGTTCGTAATTTATTAATACAGCTAAAAGTAATAATATAAATTATATTTGTGGTCTGGTAATTTTATCATGGATAGAATCTCATTTTAATTTAAAAATTAAGAAAAGATATATTTTCAGTGCAAATGTGTTTAATTGGATATGCTGACATATTTTCTATTTGAACACATTTCTAATCATACTGGTAAAAGCGGTAATATAAAATTCTAAGTTTTGAAAAACGAAGGCAAAAGTTGACAAGAAAAATTTGCATATAAAATAAAGCATTGTAGACTATGTTGGTCGATCGGATTACTAGTATATATTATATTTACAGCGAGGAAGCTAAAGTACGTAGTAGGAAAATGATCGGCCGGCCCCCTACAGGCCTGTTTTTCCTTGCATCTTCGTAAAAGTAACGAAACGCCAATTAGAAAGGCCAGTCAGAGATGGAGTAACCGTTACTTTGATTATACAGGGAGCCTCGTACGAAGCGCGACTCGACGGGCACTCAATTATTCGGAAGCCGGCTTTAGTTCCTGCCGCGACGTAGACTCCGTGTTTGCATATTGTGAAAGCTCGAGTACGGCAAAAGTATCTCCTCGAGCCTTGAGTCGAGTCTTGCGCCTCCTCCTACTCGGCACGAAGCGGGGACAGGCGTCAAAAAGGTGGAGGAATCGCCTGCGAACTGTTCCTACTGCTCCTCCAACAGCTTCCCGCGAACGCTCGCAAAAGAAGGAGCGACGCCAGTCTCGATGCGACTTTGCCTGTGGGAGGACGCAAACCGAGTGTCGCGAGTGCCATGTCAGTGCGAACGAATTTCATCGCGGCCAACACGGCCCTCGACGATCGTACGTACAGGCCTTACAACTTTACTCGGTCTTACTGTATCGTGAGCTAATTACATAGAATGCCTCAGAAGCTCCCACCCGGCAGCCCGGCAGTTGCTCGTTCTACTTGTCTTTCATTTTCTGTGCGCAGTCATTGTCGCGCCAACTGCGCGACACGTACTGCCAATGATCAAATAAAGTCAGGTGTTCGCGATAGGGATTTCTACTGCTTCTTCGCAATTTTTTTCTACAGTTCACATGACGTTAAAAAATATTTTTTATGTACAGAAAGGCTAAACGTGGGGGTTCAAACTTAAATTTGAGAAGATGAGTTACTAATCTATTGGGAGCTCTTGCATTACGATGTACTGAAAATCATCCGTAGCGTGCTAATTGTTTTTATTTTCTCTCAAACATTTGGTAATAACTCTAGATAACAAATTTGGCTAAATCCGATGATAAAAGTTGTAAACCAGTGGCTTACCTATTCGAATAACCTCCATTAATCAGAGTAGCTAATTGCAACAGCGGTTTATGATCGCTAAAGATCAGAGACTCTTAGCAAACATTTCTCAAGTGGCCGGGCCTCGAGGATCTGCAGGAGATTCAAGGATGAGCGAATGTGTAACGCGACAACTAGTAATTAATGGACTCGTAAAACCGTCTGCAATACGGGGGATAGACAACAGGAAGAAACAGGAGCCCACGAGCAAACGTGTACTTTCCTCTTATTTGGGACACACACGCCTACACGTGGCCTTGAGGCTCAGGCAGCACTAAGAACCGAGATACCATCCGCCTACGCGAAAAATCCCGGATTCTGGGGCTCTGGAACGTATAAGGAGCCTATATCACCGAGTCGGTGCGAGCCGCCGTGTCTCGAGATTGCGATTCTCGCTGACCTCTCTTTAAGTGGAGAGAGTTTGGGTGAGCGACCGGCTGCATCAGCTTCGCTTCGAACTCATTTTTGGCAATGACGTCAGCTTTGCTTACCTTCGAACTCTTACCAAAATTCGTGTTGATTTCGCCGGGGAGCTGAAGCATCGCGTCGACTAGACCCAATCCTCGGAGTCGTAACATTTTTTCATGTGTTAAGACTTTCTAAAAATTACACAATATTCTATTACTAGGGCTTTCAAAATGGTTCAAAGTTCACAATAAATATAATTATTTATCTGAAAATTAGTCGATGAGTTGCAAATTATTTCTAATTCACAAGAACAGTAGCAAAATTATAAAATCTTACCTATCTGGGTAATCATTCTTGTTATAGCTTATTAAAATTTTATTATTTTGTTGGCAATTATGAATAAATTTACACATGCATTTACTGACTCTTTCATTGTTTTTTTTATTATCGTTTTGACCACTATATCTTTTCATTTTTAAGAAAGTTTATATATGTAAATATTATTTATACGTAATAAACCAAATATAATAGTTTTGAGAAAAGTATTCAGAGACAATTTATTAGATTTCATTTTCAGTTAAAATCGAATTGCGTCATACTCAATTATTTACTTTTACTTTACATTTATTTACGTATTTCACAGTTGAATTCATTTTTCAAAACTTCACTTGGATATTTAAAATATAATAATAATATAATTTTTTTATTAATAATTATAAATAATAATTATAAATAAAAATAATTTTAATTAAATAAGTTTTTAATTTATTGGTCCAGTTATATATTTACATATATCTGTAGCCAAGGTTATTTAACCAAAAACAAAATTACCATTGAAAAGATTTTCATGTCGAGTGATATAGAATCTACCATATAGTTTAATATACCAATTTATCTGAGATCTGAGTATTATAGGAAAACGGAAGACTAGAAAATAGGCAAATCAGAGGATTTGACGGGTTTTCAGTAATTAAAATGGTTAAAAATAGTGAATTGAGTTAAATGAAGTAACGAATAAATAACGAAATTCAGTGGGTGAACTGATATGCGGTTAATATTCGAAAGAGAAGAAATAAATAGAAAAGTGCGACGTATAGTGGTATCGAAACGAACTGATAATACAAAGATAGTGAAAGATAATACTGTACTGATAGTACAGATAAACATTAGTCAATTTAATATATTAAGAAATAGTGACCTCGTTATAAAACGAAGACCTTATGAAGAATAATAATTTATTAAAAACAATACATTTTAGTTTTTATAAAATGACAAAAATTTGCGAAAATATCCACTTTTTCATAACAAAGTTATTGGAAACTTTAAACGTATTACTCTCACGTATCCCTTACTCATAGCCATACGAGGAGTTAGGTCCACTACTTTAATCGAGTAAAGCAAAACAACATCGACAAGGAGTTTATGTATACTTGTGTGGTGCATGTTCAATTCATTAATGGTGTCGAATTTTACTGTACTTCGTTATGTTAAAATGTTACTTAGCTCCAATTGGATAATAGGAGATAAAAACAGTACTTATTCTTAATGATTCCAAACAGAAATTTTGACTTGTAGCAGATCTACGCAAGTCGATGACCGTCCAAACTCCAAAGCAACCTCTAGCATCAAACAAAAAATGCGATTAAGACACGCTTTATGAGTGGAGAAAATGCTTATTGATATCCATTCGAAACACGCTTCCTATCACAGAACAATGGATCATCGACAGTGGTGAACATTGATGACTATAATCGATATGTTTCGTAGCGACTGCATAAAGGCGAACATGACTTTATTAGCTCTTACGGTTAGTATAGCTAGTGTCTTGATAACATGTGTATTGGTACCATAAGCTTTGACCCGCTCTTCTCACGACTCGAAATGATATTTTCAAGGATACCTGCATTCACCGCTATAAAGAAAATCAGGATTGAACCGTGAACGTTGGGCAATATGTTTCCAATGGTAACGTCTAGCACCTTCATAAGGATGTTTGAGCAACGATTAGAGTAATCTTGACCATCAGTACTACTTACGAGAAACTATTTATAAAAAATTGCTTACGAGAAGCAGAAATAATCATCCCTCGACCAATGTACTGCGATGGAAACGCAATTTCTAACCCCTGCTTCAGTTATTACGATCCTCCAGATACCTCCAGATCCTCGCGATACCTTCCTTTTATTGAGGCGTTCAAAACTTGCCTGTTTCACCTCACGGATCACAGCATCTTGATATTAAAAGATACCCTATAATTTGCCTTATGTTTTGTTTAAAAGTAATTATATTTTCTTTGACATATTAATTTTATTTAATTTATCCTTACATTTATATTTAAGTAGAACCTATTTACGGTCTAATGGCTTCCTTAATGAGAATTTAAATAAAAAAAATTTATATTTACTCATATCTGACAAAAGATGAAGTTCTTACTACATGTATATAAGATTATTTTTATAAAACAATTATTGCGATAAATCTAGCAATGAAAAATTTTTTTTTGCTTTTATTATTTTTATTAAAAATTTTAAAAATATAAAAGAATAATAATATTAAAAAAATTAATATATATATATTAATAAAAAATTGTTATTAATATACAACTATTATAAATTATAAATATTATATCATACTTAACCACTGTTTTGTATTTTTTACATATTTTAACAACTCTATGTTGTCCTTTTACTGAGAGCAGTCAACAAAAAGATTTAGTTAAACTTTTCTTTATATATTGATATTCTAGTGTAGATACTTCAAGTTTTGAATTTATTTAGAGATATTCATAGTACTCACAAATAACCAGTAAATATATTTAGTATTTTAATTCGAGAATATGTAGAGCGAAATAATAAAGGGTATTATTATATTCGTGAGGGTTTCTTTTATTAAATTTCGTGTATGAAATGGTATTGATAAAATAAAGAAGCATCTAAAAATGTAAAATATTATGGTATTCTTTCATTTTTAAAGCAGCTTAAAGAATAAATAGAAAGTTGTATCTAAATTAGTAGTAAAACACGAGCTTGTGTTAAATTGTAAAAGGATCAAGTTAAAATTTAAAGTTAGTTAAAAGATTTAACTTATATTTATAGGATCACATGACGTAAACATAAAAGTATTCTATCAATAAATCTTGCAAATTTTGTGATACGAATTAATCAGTACTTTCAAAAGTTGAAAATAGACATAGACATAAAATAGACATAAAATAGTCCTATTAAAAACCTGTAATTATGTGTAGTTATATTGATGGGGAGCGAGTATATACAAGATTAGAAGATTAAGGGTTTCGTTTAAACTTAAAAGCCTGAGTTTCGACGGATTTACAAAAACTTTCTAAAAAGGAAACATACTAGGCCATTTCATTTCAATTATGGTATATCTCTGCAATTTAGTTACCCGTCCTACAGCTTATCTAATCGTCTAATTGGCTAATTAAACTTAAAGCGTAGCAAGAGGTGTTGAACTTAAATCAATCTGATTTCGTCGTGTAGTATACGCATTTCGCTAGGTGAAGAGTTGATCAGCATTTTCGAAATTCTAGGATGCCTAAGGCAAAGGCTTGGATCTCGTGTCGCAATGAGTACTCGGTTTTTAAACAATCTGTCGATGATTTTTGTGATCGTTACATATGTCGACATTGTTAAGGCCTCGGTGAATTCTTAAAATAAGTGAGATGCCAGAATGTCAATAAAGAACGAGAAAAATAGATAGACGCATAGTAATAAATAATGATAGATTAATAAATACAGAATGAAATAGAGATAGAGAGAGAGAGAGAGAGTGAGAAAGAGAGAGAGAGAGAGAGAGAGACAAACAGACTTACGAAAATTTTACTGTTATGGTTGAACGCTACTTTGGTAGCGAACAACTGATAGAGATTTATGTCATTGCGTATCGAGTTGGAGAGAGGCCACAATTAAATTAGCAATAGCGCTTCCCGGTCGACATTCGTTAAAGAATGTACCTGTTATTGAAGAGCTGAACGAATTGCTTGGGTTTATAAATGTAGAAAAAAATTTTTTTCAATATATTAGACTGTTTAATTCTACAATATCTCACTAATTTGTATCTCAAGCCCGATTACATTAAAAATTGGTGCACCGCTTTTGATGTAAAGAGGAACTTGGCGCTTCTGTCTATTTTGCATTACTTTGATAATGTAGTTTTTAAATTGTAATGTCAAAATTTTTGTATATGGACTAGGCTGTTTAATAATAACTTTCCCACTTGAATGTAAAATAACAAATTTTGTAAATCTCCATCTCTACTATAATTAAAGAATCTCCTATGTATCGATTCGCACTTAAACAAGAGACTCAACAAAACACTTGACAAATGTCTTGCGGATTTACTAACACCTGGATATACAATGCTCACTGAGAATTGATTCAGTTTTTCATACTCATTTTATATTTAACATTTAATAATAGGCATTATATGTAAATTAAAAATGATCATATTATATAAATATTATTAATATGGTTACAATGTATATTTAAATATATAGTATTATTTTATAAAAAAGATATTTTGTAATATTTCGTATTATACCAATGATATTAAATCATTACCTGAATTATAATTAGGTTGATTTATCGTTAAACAAACATTTTATAATTTAGAATATTAATATCATAATATAAACTTCACTAGTATACGTAATATGCACGATTGTAGAAAATTATATATCCCGCATAAGTTCTTATAAAATAAAATATCCGATCTGATAAATTAATTCCAATTGTTTACTGTATATTTATTTTCTAATACATATACTGAAAACCAAACAAATATAATACTAGTTATTATTTTTCGATTATCTCGTTTTCCAAATCAACCTCTTTAGTTACTGGATTAAAGACCTTGAGCGTAAAAACTTGATTTACAATGGAATGTCTGCAAAAAATGAGATATTTCTTATCTACATTTCTTGAATGTCAAGAAGAGAAGCATAAGAAGTTCAATTAAATGTATTTTCATGATATTTAAACTTTGATTTTCTGTTAAGCATAAAGGCTACGTGCGGTGCATATTAAATGGCATAATGCTTAAAACCATTCATAGGAGTAGGTTTAATCAGTGCTCAATACAGCTTCCCCAATATAATTTGTTAGAGATGCAAAAAAGTACCTGTAGTGAATAAAAGGAATTTTTGAGATTTTTATTTACGAGAACTAGACCCTTATTTGTATAACTCACTAATATTTTATTTATTAATTATTTCGAATAACTGTTTTAACTATGTCTTATGATTTTTTATTATATTTTTTTATAAATATATTGAATTCTGAAAGAAATTTGTAGAAAGTAAAGAGTTGCGTTAACTTGTCTGATTGATCTCTATTTCACACACGCGCACACTCGCGCAGACACACGCATATGCATCAAAGTGCGACAAAAAAATCCAAGTCCTTATATACAATACATATATTTAAATTCGAATTACTAGTATTCCAATTATTTAATTCTTTCCTCCGTTCAGTTTTTAATAAATAATATAGTTAAAAAGCGATTTGTTGGCTATTGCGTCATATTGAAATTTAGCAATTGGTAATTAATAATCGAAACAAAGAAAAATTATTGTATTCGTCGATTAAGCCTAACTGTTCTATTTCAGGCTTAATAGAAAGATGGGAATCTCTCTCGCTCAAGGTAGAAGAGGCACAGAAGATCAGTACGATTCATCGCGAAATGGCAGCCATGAAGTTGGAATTCTGTGCGGTGAAAGAAAGACTGATGTCTTTTCAAATCGCTTTAGATGAGTCTCACGTCATCGAGGTTCGCATCGATAAAATTCAAGTAAGAAAAAAACTATTTTCGCATAAAAAAATAGTTTAGTGGATGCTCGAAATAGTATAGCTTCTACACGAAGTCCAATAGTAAACTTATTTTGGATAGTAAGTGTCTTTGTAGTATAAGAGGAATTTTAATCAGTGTGAAAGTCATTCACAGTCGAATTCCAAATATCGTGAAAGTAAGCTTCTTTTTTTTAGTTACTCAAATTTATAATAAGATTATTTACTTAATCGAATCTACGAGCTCTTATAATATTATCTACACAAATACCACAGTCACACTAAATGAGATCGAACATATAAAACTTTATGCCGGTTGAACCTTGAAAAACTAATTCCTAACAACCAATTTGCCCTCGTCAGCACAATTTTAAAATCGAGTCCAGAATTCCGAACAAAAATAATAAAATGCGATTCCAAAAAATCCTGGCATTAATCGTGACGAGTTTTGCGTATACAGATTATAAAAACTGGAACTCGAAGAACCGCGCAGTTATTTTTGTGAAAAATTTTGAGAAAATCATGCAAGCAAGCAAGAAATAAAACATTCATAACCTTCAGGCTTCAGCCCTCTCTACTAGCTATTATTTATCCGTTAAGCGTGATTGAATGTAAAAAGTTTTTAATTAAGTAGGATCATTGAAATACAGTTTCTAATCGCTGGTTTTAAAAATAAATTGTTTTCGTTACTTTGCCGAAGAGAAAGCATTATGATACATATAAAGATAATGTTTCTTAAAAATAATTTAACTTTATCTCCTTCATATTTAGCAATTGCATTGTCTATGAATTGAGGACCATTTTGCCGCTGAAATCAATGAGTAGTACATTCGACGATTAAATATGCTAAGAGGCATAGAAAAAATCGGCATAATGTATAAGGTATTTTATACAGTTGCGAATCATACAGTTACCAGTCATTTTCCTTTTTCTTTTATTTTCGACGAAGTGTTTCACTTGTACGATGATCTTGATAACTTTTTTCCGTGACAAGCCGATTAATGATTGAGTACTTCATACTACAGTAAAAGTAAAAACTCACTGAGTATATATCTTTATAAAGCTTTTCAACTTGAAGAAAGTGAGAGATATGTGCGCTAACGTGATTGATGATATTACTATACTATTATTATCGTCAAGTAAGAGATCAGATTATAAATATTCCACTGCAAAATATTCGTTAAACGAATATTACATTTGACCCAATTTCTAAATTAACTTCAGTTTGGTTTACCTCTCTTAAAATTTTACATTTCCGTTTGTTTCTATTTACATTTCTCACATAATACAATTCACTCATTCTATTTTATAATATTATCTTTTATTTAGGTAAGCTATTAAAAAATTTAATTATGTTATGAATTTGACGTAAAAGAAAATTGTTTATTTTGGCTTGGCATACGTATTTATGATTCAACATTTGTACAGTTCAGATTTTTTTTAAACAATATAATCAGAAATTGTTTTTTAATATTTGAGTAAGCTTTTACCCCCGAGTAAATCAGACAATAACATTTACGAAACAAATGATGTCTAAATCGAAATTTTAATTTAATAATGATGGAATGATAGTGAAGTTTATATTTTAAATCAGGTATCTGATTGATTCATGTATTATCACGCGCCGAATTGTACAATAATATTATCTTTCTGTTTTTGTAGAAAAATCCCAATAGAAGGATGTATGAAATTAATATAGATTTCGTTTTCTAATTCGAGCTCGTAATTCTCTTAGTTATTTAATAATATAAACTATATATTTATCTAAATATTGCTATTTGTTGCAGAACGAACTTGCCAATTTAAGAGATCGCAAGACTGCTATGCTTGCGTTAAATGTTTCGACGCATCGTGTTATTACAGACTTGGGTCAGAAACTGTCACCTACATCAGCCGCTTTGAAAGATGGAGTCGCTGACTTGTATAGACTCTGGGATGAAGCTTTTCAAAAGTTAGTCACTATTCCAAGTTTATTCATTTTTTCATGTTTTTCGTATCCTGTGAGAAATGTCCGATAAATAACTTATTCAAAAGTATTTTCTATTATTCGATTGATGAACTGTCTCAGTCAAGTGTTTTTATTTACTACCAATACACTTATATAAACATACAATATATAATTAACTTAACAACGTTCTCAAAGTCTACGAGTTTACGTTAGCATTTGCATACGTTTTAAGTAATTTTGGAAATTTCGGAAAGCACGACGTAGGCGTAAAAAGCTACTGCTGAATTCTTGTAATGAACGTTGTGAACTCAATACGGAGTAATGAAAATAACGTCATTGCGAACAGATTTTTTGCGGTCAAGGGCGGAAAAGTGATGTAAGCACTTGGCTCTTTTCACATCGTAAACATCAGTGAGACTAGATTTCGAGCTTCGTTTATGGCGAATTGAGCAATACTTGTTTTTCCAGGGGTAACCAGCAGCTATGCGCTTTGCAAGCGGTTCAGCAATTCGGTGTTCGGCTGTCGGAACTCCGGGGGGCCCTGCGAAGAGACAAGGACACCCTCGCCGTTTTGGATGCGGCGCTCAGCGCCGGGGCGACCATGGAAGTGGCCTCGTCGGTACGAGATGTCGCTCGGCTCTTGTCGGAAAAGCATGAGGTCACCAATAAGGTGAGTATGGACTTCCTTCCCAGGGCAGTGGAAATGGGGAAAAAAAAACAAATAAGCAAGGCCTCGACGACTCATCTCCATTGAAACCACCGTTGGCCATCGTTTCACCGGAGATCGGTCTGCGAGCGCGTCCTTCGCTAGAGCCAGAGCTAAAGGAAGGGCCTCGTGCTCGAGTTGTAGAAGGTGTTGCCGGATGTGGAAAGTAGTTTAGCCGAGGATGGGAGTCTAGAGGAGATCGGCAACAGGACACAGAGCTCGTACGAGGGGTCCGCGATGACAGTCCGCTCGCTGGTGGGACTCGAGGGAGGCTCCCTCTCGGATAGCGGCATTTCGGACAGCGGGAGTGAGCAAGAGCTGAGCGAACGGGAGCGTCGGCTCGCTGCATTGCGTAGACTCACCCGGAGCCTCGAATCCCAGCTAGTGCCAGAGACAGGGGAGGACGTACTGACCGAACTGCGACGGCGCATCGAGGAGGCTGAAGCCGAGCTGAGGACGCTCCAGAAGCAGTGCCGTGAGCTCATCGTCAAGACCGCGGCGAGCGTCGAGTCCCGAGCAGGGAGGGCGGACCACTCGGTCGTGAGGTAAGCAGCGGCCCACGGAATTGCGGGCACAGCCCGATCGAAGATTTGACTAAAGCGTGCTTCGATCCTGCAGCAGGCGTAAGAAGCAGCCGGAACCCGCGAGCCCAGCCAGAGCACCGATCTCCGGCGTGAACCTAGGTGGGGAGCCCGGCGTCTCGCGCAGCTGGGTTTGGAGAATCCTCCAGGCCGCTCTCCCCTTCCAACTGGCTCTAGTCGTTCTCTTGTGCGCGGCCTGTCTCCTAGAGCCCCGATGCTGCGAGGGCAGTGGCTCGCTCAACCTTTCCTTGACGCCTCAGCTGCGCTACGTGCGGGGACCACCGCCGGTTTGAGCCATCGCCTCATCTCCGAGGAATCTATGCGCCTGCGCCGAAACGAGTCCTTCTTCCTCAGCTCAACACCCGAGTGGCTTGCTCTACTCGCACATCCCATAGCCATCTCCGACTCGGGATTTTTGCATCGAGCGAACGATTGCTTTTAGAGGGCAGAAAGGAGGGCGAGTCCGACGCCTGCACCCGACGAATCCCACACCGATTCGTTAATTTTGTATTCATCTAGTGTCTTTTCCGTACTGCTGTTGCATCCACTTATGAAGGCATGCCTACACGTACATCTACATCTCTCTGTCGTGTCTTCGCGTCTTTCTATCCGAATGCCTGTCTGTACGTACTGGCGCCAGAAAAAATTGCGAATCAAGGGCATTTTTTACGTAGTACTAGAGCAGAGCGTAACATGAAGTTAACGACTGATATTTTGGACCTTTGTGCCAATTTTACATAGTAAAATAGCCTTTTTACAGCGATTTTAGTGTGCCTTGTATCGGGTATTTTTATTAGTAATGCTTAAGGAAAAATCGTGAAAATTTGCCTATGTTCGCGCTTTACGTTCTGTACAATACTGTAGCCTTGATAATCAAAATCATCATTCAACTAAAATTCTGCATTTTAATATCGGAACAATTATACACCGCTAGAAAATCTCAAATACAACAAAGCAATTTGTTCGAATGCGTGTACGTACCACGCATATCCACACATACGCGCATCACATTTATGTACAGGCAATTATAGGTGTACGTAAGCGTATATTTTTGTGAGGGAATCAATTTAATTTGTTGTGTCCGTGTGTGAGTGCGTGCGGTCAAATGTCCATAAGACATCTATTTTCTGAAATGTATAAGAATTAAATTCCGATGCACGATAGATTAATGACATTTTTCTTAAACGTCTCTCATTTTCATCTACAGCACGTTGGCTTGATATTTATTATGCGCATGATACTGCTCAATTGAATTCTTCTGAGTTTTAATTAAATAAGGATCATTCATTTTCGAGTAATCCCAAAACATCAGCTTTTAAAAGAGTAAATAAGAAGATAAGGAAAAAAAAATTTTTTATGAATGAGAAACATAGCAATACAAAATAGAGTAATAGTAAGAAAATAAGACAAAATAATGTGTTCATGACCCGTAAACTAGTCATCGAAAAAAGAGAAAGCCTCCGTGCTCCTACTGCTTATATATCCTCTTGCACGATGATTTTACTGCAATGTCTAAGTTAGTTCAACACATTTATCCTCCGAGAATTTATTGTGAATAATTTAAAAAAAATCGTTTACCGTGTAAACATATGCTGTATATAGCTTCAAAACACATTTGATTAATGATGATACAATTTTTTATACCAGTAATTATCATTATGAAACTATTTAATAAATTTAAATAAAAAATGCCATTTGTTATTATATAGTGGCGCTTTCAAGTTAATCAATCGACTAAAAGTCTGATGATATTTTTATTAAAGATCAAGGTGATATGACAGCACACGCTGAGTTATCGCCAATTGTTTTATAATTCATTTTGTTAACTTTACAGCATTGTAAAAGCCTTAATGTTAATGTTTACAAAATAAACTGCCTTAAAAAAATTATGAAAATACGTTCGATTTACATGAAAGTAATAAACAAGTAAATGCACAAATACGGAAATAATATTGATCAATAGAACAGATGCTCACATGTAGAGATTATAAAGAGTACTTATAAATTATAAATCTTTAAAGTTCACAAATATAGCTACAGTATAAAAAGAGTATAAAATTGAACGGTTATGCAATATTTTAATAGTATACCTGCGTTAAGGGTTTTTAAGGCTTTTTGATGAGTGTAAAACTGAACGTGTGTATGAATATATACATTAAAGAAGCATGTGTAAGTTTTATGGCTTCTGTTATTATAATCGATGAGTGGTCTATTTGTAATTGATGAGTTATATTGTATATAAGACTATTTTGTCAGTTTTTGATTTTCTTTTTTAATATTATTGAAATAGTCGTAATCACGTATAATATAATTGAGTATGGACTGATTATTTTTGGTTCAGATTTTAATAGTATTAAAGATTGAGTGCATTCTGATAAAAATAATCCATACTACTTATGTTAATAAAAAACGAGTAAACTATGTTTAAAATATTCTGCAAAAGAAAGAGAAAACAAAAAAATAAAATAGGATTTGATAGTTAAAAATGCAGTGCCTTGATAGTGAAATTGTTTAATTTAAGACCTTATGCTTTAAATTCAATAACTGAAAATATATAAATTGTATTATAATAATTTTTTGTATAAAAATTATTGTTATTCTTCTGTTTAAGTAAAATTTTCTCGTTGGTTACTTCCAATTTTTGTGAGTTATTAATAATTAATTGATAATGTATTCATTTTTTATGTTAAATTTATTCTATATAGTATAGTCTGAAATACTATACTAATAAATTTGTCACATTGGAGAGTGAGAGAAAATATTATAATGACGTAAATTTCATTTATTATAACACAATTAAATCATTAATTATAAAAACTATAATAATTATTAAATAACTCGATTATAAAGTATTTCTATTTTAATATTATAAAACTTAAAAAAAGAAATATATAAACTGACAAAATCCTCTTTTTTTCTTGTTATAAAATATAGGGCGCAATATTTGCATTATTTATATGGATATTGTGTAGAAAGTACCTGATTATAATGAAAGTTATTATTTAGTTATTTTATGATATAATGTTTTAATGTTGCGTTTAAAAATCGCGATTAAAGTGATGGTTTATATTATTATTTCTTTTATTATTACTTCTATTATTATTATTATTTTATTATTATTGTCAGCTACTTTTACTTTATTTAAAGCAGTAAAGTCGAGAAACGCCAAAGCGGATTGTCAGATAAGTGTATCTTGAAGTCAATTCGCTTTTGGATCTGCTTTCGAGTATACAATTGAATATACGTATTAAAGACAAAAAATAGAAAAAAAGCGACGCATCGGTGTACCAATATTTTTACAAGGTGTGCCATAACGTTGCGTCGTTATACAATTCTCGTGTAACGTTGCATATTACTTTTTTAACTTTCTCACTTCTTTTTTTTATTCTTACATGTATATGTGCGTGCGTGCGTGCGTGCGTGCGTGTGTGAGTGTGTGTAGGTGGGTATGTATATATAAATGAGGAAAAATATGGAAAATGTGTAAAAAAAATGAATTCATCAGTGGTAATCTGTATTCAATATGTTTTTCTAATAAGGAAGCAGATGTACAAACAAATGGTCGGTTTGATTGTAGTAGTTAGTCTTTATGTTTCACTGCGTGTAAATAATTTATCAATAATTTATCAAGTCCGGAACATCTACTATTAGAACTTGGAAATAATACGAAGTCTTTTAAATTTTCGTATTAGCACAGATATTACTACATACCTATTATATTTTGGTATGATCTATATTCATAAAATGATAAATTAGGCAACATAAGTAACTTCCTAAGTATACTTAAGCAGTTGAATATGTGTTTAAAATCGAACACAACCAGATACAGACATGCAAGAGATCAGAAATGGATTAAGAATTTCTCTATGCTCTACGAATTATCAGTATTCAGCAGAGCAGTAAATTTAATCCATCAATGGATAATTGTTTGGAAGGATTAAGAAACTTATTCATCGTACGAGTTTAACCGACCATACGACTAATATATACACACTTAATATACGAATACATTTTCATGTATTTCCAGCCTGGCATCTTGAGTTTTAGATACAGATTAATGAAATCTGTTGTATCTATACGATGGGAAAGACTTAGATTTTCAGTCTTGCCATTTCTTCGAACATACTTTGTTATGTATAACAAAGAGAGTGTGTATTTAGTTGCGATCATGATCCATAGTAATGAAGCTTCATCGTATTTGAGAACGCTTATAGATGTGGAAAATACAAATGACAAACCTTTAAAAAATGGATCAGCTTCTTCGCAACTTGTTTGTCTCATTCGAAATAGAAAAGATATGAGATATGAGATTACAGTTAGATATTTTGGAATTTTTTAAATTTGTTCTCAAGGTGAGAGGTAATAATTCGGAGAAGGAGGTATAAAAAGAAAGGGAGAGAGGGGGGTGAGAAAAATAGAGATAGAGAAAGAAAGAGAGAGAGAGAGAGAGAGAGAGAGAGAGAGAGCTGTGGAAAAGCTTTGCTTCCCGCGACAAACTATAGAGCTACTACGGACATCTAGAAGCATTAAACAGGAAGTTGTTCTGAAGTGTTGAACTACAAATAAACCTAGTCAGCACTTCTATGTCTGACTCCAATTCGTTTGTTGATTTCAGTAAAACTTTCTTGGATATTATATCTATCAGGATCTACCATGAAGATATAATTGCACTTATTACTGCAAGTACTGATTTACATTGCATCGTATAATGCATCAGTATAACAGAGTAGAGATACGTAGTTAACAGAATTACTGCCAATAATAGCAGTACTGGGATAATAATTGAATAGGTAAATTTTCTGTTCGAGCGTAAAAGGCCAGTCCTATCAAAACTTGGATTGTCGTAGGTGTCTCCTAGATTATCGAGTGACTCTTTAATATAATTCAGGATATATGTCAGACTGAAATTTGCATCTCGATGCATATGGTACACATTTTTATGGAAGCATTTTTCAACTAATATTTCAGGATATTTGATAACAAGTATAATCGTAGCGCACTGGTCTATATATTAAACCTGTGAGAACTGCCATTCAAACTTAATGAGAGTCCAAAACTGTCTTTAAGAATGAGCCTTCCTCCTGAAAAGTCGGCTTCAAGCTGATGGCGTCGCGAATGATGGGAGATCGGACTGACACCGATTTTTACATAAGGTAGTGATCTTTTATAAATGAGAATATAAGAGCGAAAATACAAAAAAACATATAACAAATAAAAAAATTAAATTAAAAAAAATATATATATTTTAACAAAGTTAGACGCCGACTGTTAAAATTCGCGTCGGGTTTACCGAACGTTCTTCTATACTGATCCGCTTACTGTGAGAAAACCATTTGAAAGCCGTTCCTCAGCCAGTTTGCTGGACATTTTCGTATCCGCGCATCACGATAAATCATTTCGACTTAATATCACGTCATTGCTCGTTCAAATCATTGCATTGTTATCGAGTAAAAATTCATCCTAATCAATTCATACGCATATTACTTATATTTATATCGTGCCATTTTTATCATGATTAATTATATGCTTATTAACATAAAAATGTAACGACGATGTTAAACAATTGACAACAACAACAATAATTGTCCCTTTTTTAAATACTATAGAATACCACAATGTATTTTTGGTAAATTTTCAAAAATAAAAATAAATATGTTTCAAATGTCTCATTTATTTACCTCTTTAAACATTGGTACGCCCATAACCTGCATCAGCTTTACTAGGATAAGTTATATTTTTTACTTTATTTTTTATCGCTTCGACTTCACAAAGTGTAGTACAAACTATACAAAAATATGAGATAAATATGATGGATCAAACCTTTCAAAAAACGAGTCGATCACAGGCAAAGAATAAATTAAAAAATCCATTTTTCTCTTACAAATTCGATTTACGAAAATTATTAGATAGCTACAAATTTAAATATTTTAAAGAATATCGTAAAAAGCCCAGTATTTCCATTCACAATCATAAGCCTATTAATTTTTAGTAAATGCATTGAAACCTTTTGGAAATGAATGTGTCTTTTCATCAAACTACAAGATTAAAATAAAATACCAAATTATTAATTTTTAAAAATCGAGTAAGAAAATGATGAATTGATTAATAATTGCACATTTATTAATAAATTGAAAAAATGAGAAGGAAATTTCCATTTTTAATGATAAAAAAATGAATTTGTAATTATACTTCATAAACTTATTATTGAAACGATACTTGTAAACTGTTCGTTTAATATAACAGTTAACAATACACCAAGTCTGAACTAAGGTGTATTTAATGCTTTAGAATAGATCTAAATCAATCTAAATAAGTAATGAATATAATGAAATGTGTAAATCATTCACCTTTATATATTTTGTAGTTAGAAGATTGGAATAAAGTTTATAACAGAATGCCGTAAATATCTTATGTTTGAAAATCTTATCGAAAGTAATTTACATTGATAACATGATAATATATAAATGTCTATAATTCTGAATACTATGGTTAAATACACTATACGAAATTATAAACGGAAATTTTTATTTATACGCACTTCTATATACTCGTTGATCAAAGCAGATATGAAAAGATTTTATCTTTAAAAGATGAATAATGAAATGTATTCAATCCACGTGTATAAAAAGATTTATTCATTAAGCGTATGTTAATTATAAAATAAAACTAGGTTACTATGAATTTATGATAACACAAAATTGTATATATTTTTGATTAAATTTAAGTAAGCAAAATTGTAAAAGTAAATAAATGTGGCGTAGGGTGGACAAACAACTTTTTATATTCCTAGATGGAAAAGGAAATGGCTCGCGTTATTGTGTTCAAAAGTTAGTAGTACATATACTGATTATATACATGCTTATCGATCATTCATATTGTAACAGGTAGATATTACACATGATGTTTCGAAGTAAAATAAAACAGGTATTTCTTGGCATGACAGGATTCGACATGGCATGGTCAGCCAGATTTCTAGAATTGGTGTCTAGAGCCCCTGTAAGAGCCCTGACCCTCGCAGGTCAGAAATTTAAGGGCTTGCGCGGCCAATCGGTCGCAGAGGCTTACAAAGCCATTCACCCGCAAATAAAACTAAAGGGTAGTGACAGGGGTTGTAAGAGCGAGCCGAAGAAAAGACGTGACGCACGGCACGAGTGCGTTTGGCGGGCGAGGGGGAGCGGAGCTTTGTCGTGTGTTTGGTGGGCGAGGATCGGGGCATAGGAGCGAGGGGATAGAGAATGATAGATATATGGAGGGGGCAGGGGTATGTAACAACGACAGTAGCGAAAGTGTGCGCGGACCGCGGAAAGCGAGGCAGTTGCGTTTGAGCCGTCGCCGAAGATTCTTCAGTTTACACGGCAGACGCTGCCGTCGTTAGCTCTCACCGGAAAAGGGAAGTCTGTAAAAGAGGCACTCGCCAAGGTCGAGGAACGTCGGCAGGATGATGGCCAGAAGAGCGCAACCACTGTTCACGGCTACCCGAGCGCTCCGAGGTACCGCGCCTGCGCACCCCCATCGATCCTCCACTATTACCCTGTCACTACTTTCCTGCAGCTTCCCCTGACAATTGCTACCAATCGAACACCAGCCGAACAGCCCCTGTGACCACCGCTTGGTCGGACCTAAGCAGCTCGAGCTCCGGTCGACGTCGAGAACAGCTCGAGTTGGAAGCTATAAGTGGAGTAGTCATAGTCGGACAGGGCAGACTTGGGCCAAGTCTCGCGCTCCTCCGGATTTATGGTCGCCGTTAGAGGAACTTTTCTCCAGACTTTTGAATATTTTTAACTATTGTCAACATAGAATATGGGTGTCGAGTCCCCTCGCGCTCTTTGGGATTTTGTCAAGATTTTAGAAGCTGATGGGCTCGCGGCTCCTCCTCGCTTCAGCCGTTGGTTTTCCTTCAACTTATTTGTCTATGTGTTTCTTCTCGCTTCCTCGGGTCTCGTGACATTTTTTTATACGAATCACAATTGGATCCAAGGCTGAATCAAACTTTCCGAGATGTCATCTACGTGTTTACCGTTACACGATTCTCGACAAATTAACGGGTTCACCGCGGGTTCTTCCACCACAGCATCTATTTAACGTTATATTGCTCGATCTATTTGATCTGCTGTTTACATGCGTTATCAGCTTCATGCTGGAGGTTATTCGCTTTCACGAGCTTAATTGGTCCCCATGACATTGACACGTATAATTATTAGTCTCCATTCTAAACCTAGAAAAAAACATCTTGAAAAACACGAATAGCGAAGAATCATTAAAAAACACTCGAATGATAGCGTCGTAGATAAAATGATCGTGTTTATAAAGAGCTCCGAACATTTAAATGATAAAGCCGAGTGGCCAAGATATTGTGCTTACACGTACGAATAAAGAGGTGTCAACTGCAAGGTCACACTTTTTGTTTGGGGCTTTTTCTGAGCGTAAAATTGAAAGGTTGAAGTAATGGGAGAAGACAGAGACGACAAGACAGAAGCCCGCTATATTACAAAATTATTTCTAACTAGCAGCAGTTAAATCTAATCGCTCTATTTATCTATCAAGGTCCCTGTAATATTTCCCTTCCAATCTCTTTTGCCTATCTTTTTATATGTGCTATATAAAATCATAAAAATTAACAGTAATCGCATCATTAAACTCGTTACAATCTATCAACTTACCACATATGCTATAATAAAACTCATTTTAAGTTCGTCTCTCATTAAAATTTTTTTATTAATCCCTAGACATAAAAAATATCTAAAACACTTCCATCTTTTATGACATTTATAGCTAATAATAAAATATATTTCATAACTTTTTATTCGTTATTGATATTAGTAGCATTATATTTAATCTCTTTGAATCTTGTTTCAAATTTTTGTAAAAAATTATTTTATAACAGATCTTTGAACTCAAATAAAATACTAAAACATGAAATATTTTGAATTAACATTATTAAATTAATTATAATAATACTATAAAAAAATATTCTATAAAAAAATTTTAATCCAATTTAAACTATAAATTAATATATTTTAATTAAAGTAAACTGAATAATTAATTATGCTGCAATTGACAATATTATTTAATACAAGAGCTTAAAGAATTATTAGAAATAAAAATATTTTGCATAGAAAAAATCATGCAAACATTTTATTTTTGTTCTAAAGAAGCTAATTATTATAAAAGTTTATTGAAAAAGTATACATCTTTCTTACACGAGTATTCAATATTAGTCCATTAAAACATAATGTATTGTCTTTACTGATGTATGCATGCGCAATAAAATCTTATTGATTATTTGCATTTACAGTTGTAGATTCACGAAATGAATTGATATATCAAATAAAATTCAAGATACGCTTATCGTCATATAAAAAAAATTTAATTAATAAATTAAAAATAATCAGTTAAATAATAATTATATATGGATGAAGAAAACTAGCTAATAATAATATTCTTTGAATTCGTGAAAATTCAATGAAATTCTTCACACATTTACCTGAGCAAAGACATAAGTTGTATGCAAGATTGCAAGGAAAACTTACGAAATAAAAATAAGACAATTTTAAAGTAAAAATCGATACAAAAATATGAAGTAGCTCGTGAATTCCATGGAGTAAAATAGTTTGCTTGAAATGTTTTAATTCCATAGTGATTATTTAAAAAGAATAATACAAATAAATTGAAAAATGTGACGAGTCGGTTTTGGGTCTCAGGTCGATGTGTGAATTGGTGGTCGCGAACCATGGCGACGCAGCCGCTGCCGAACGAGCCCAAGGGCCCCGTTGTAGTCACGAGCGTCCCGGGCCCAGTGTCTCAGGAACTCTACCGGGAGATGAATTCGATGCAACAGGCCTCGTCGGTTCAACTTTTTGCGGACTACGAGAGCTCGGTCGGAAATTACCTGGCAGATGTTGACGGTAACCTCATGCTCGATGTGTACATGCAAATATCCTCAATGCCCCTCGGCTACAATCATCCGGCCATGCTCAAGGTTCTGGCGGACCCCCGCAATCAGGTAACTCTTCTCATTCTCTTCGATCCACCTTTTCTGATGTTCCTGATAATCCGCCGATTTCTCGACGAAGCTTGCAAGCCTACTTTTTGTTTTGGCAGATCGGATAAAATAAGTCGATAAAATAAGTGTTTCAAATGCATGACCAATTTTTTCCGAACTTTCAATTTTTATAATTGGTTTTAATATCGATAAATGTTTCAAAATAAAATTGAAAAATTCTTCGGTAGAAAGACATTAAAACTGTTTTCATATTATTCTTTCAGAAAATTATTGCAAATCGACCAGCACTTGGAGTCTTTCCGAATCGAGACTGGCCAGATAAGTTGAAAAAAGTTCTTCTAAAAAAAGGAGTCAGTATTTGTTATTAAAAAAACATTACTTTTTTTCATTTTTTTTTATTATCAAATTATCAAATAAATTAAAGGTCGCCCCGCCTGGATTCTCACATATTACGACTATGATGTGTGGATCCTGTTCAAATGAGAATTCGTTCAAAAATATTTTTATTTGGTACGCCGAAAAGCACAGGCACGGCAAACCCTTTACCAATGAAGAAATAGATACTTGTATGATAAATCAAGCTCCTGGCTCTCCACGATACTCAATTATGTCATTCGAAGGTACTTTAAATTTTTAAGACTTTGAACAATTCGTATATTGCGAATATAAGATTTAATTTCGAAATCATTGCATTGTAAGTTAATTCTAAGCAACGTTAATAATTTAATTTTAAATTTCTTAAAACTATATTCAAATTGCATTATTGAAATGTAATTTATACAATTTTTATCTTATAATTAAAACTAGTAAAATTATGTCTGCAGTGCAAATTTTATATTGCACATTCTTTGTTAATAATTAAACAATTGACTGTTCATGTATTAATCTATAATCTACTGTCTTTTTATTAATTGGATACGCTTATTCGCTTACAAAATTTTTGAACTTCCTTTAATAATACGAGGCCTTTCATTAACAAATTTTATTATACTATTTATTGTCTGCAAGTAGTACTATAAATGTAATAAAGTAATCTAAATGTTTATTTTGAATTTTAATTTTAGGAGCTTTTCATGGAAGAACTTTAGGATCTTTGTCAACCACTCATAGCAAATACATCCACAAAATTGATGTGCCAGCTTTTGATTGGCCAATCGCGCCGTTCCCGCATTACAAATATCCACTTGAGAGTAACGAAGGAGAAAATAAAAAAGAAGACGATCTTTGTTTAGATAAGGTGTTCAGCTTTTATATTAATCAAATTAAGAAGCTTTATAAATTAAACATAGTATTCAAAAAATAATTATTTAATATTTTTAACAATCAGGCTACGCATATGTATCTTGTACTCTAAAAGACAATTTGCTAATTTTTTAATTAATAAATATAAAATGACATTTTTTTTCTTTTTAAAAAATTTGTTTTAAAAAGAAGTAATAGATTATTGTAATCATCTGAATAAGAATTGAAAAAAATCCTCATTTTAATAAAGGACCAGAGCAGTTTGAAAGATTCAAATAGAATATAATAAGTTTCATGTATAATGCATTTATATAGATTATTTACAAATAATTTTGCACTGCAACAATAAAAAGTAGTAGATTTTCGAAGGTATGATTAAGAGCTTTGTAAAATTTCCATTAAATATATTTTTTAAGACAGGCTATACAGTAGAATGAATTATATACTAAAAATAAACTCGACCTAAAGGTGTTATTCGAATGTTTACAGGTGGAAGAGCTATTCGAAAAGTATGCGAAGGAAAAACAAGTTCCAGTGGCTGGAGTAATCGTTGAACCCATTCAAGCTGAAGGAGGCGACAATCATGCTTCTCCGTATTTTTTCCAAAAATTACAACACATTACTAAAAAGGTACAACAATATTTCTACTTTTCACGAAAATAAATAACTCAATGGATCGTTCGCCATTTAGCACGGAGCCGCTTTGTTAATCGATGAGGTACAAACTGGCGGCGGGCCTACTGGTAAAATGTGGTGTCACGAGCATTTCGATCTCGAGTCTCCACCCCATATTGTCACTTTCAGCAAGAAAATGCAATTAGGAGGATACTATCATCTAGCAGAAATGAAGTAAGTTTTAAAATATTTAGCACATTTACACATAAGCATAAAAAAGATGTGTTCTTTAAATTTTAACATTACAGCAATTGATGTGTTTCGTATTATTTTATCTTAATGAGTATCAAGTTCATGTAAATAAAATATTGCCTACACAGTAAATATACTTTTTAAAATAAGGATATTAGCATTATCGTTTTATTTACAAAAAATGATTGTAGTTTACTGACTGAAAAGTAATGTGACAAATAAAAGCATTAAAATCGCATTAAATTTCAGCTATATAAATTAAACATTATAATTAAGAAAGTTTAAAACGAACTTTATTAAAGACCAATTATACGAACTAATAATTTTTAAAAGTAACAATATTATATAGTTTATTTTCTATTTCATTAACATTGTACAAATACATTATAAAAAACTATATTTTTTATACAATTTTTAATACTATAGACCAAATCAGGCATATCGCGTATTCAATACATGGATGGGAGATCCAAGCAAGTTAATACTTTTGGAAGCGATAGTAGATGTGATTGTAAAAGACAATTTGCTGGACAGAGTCACTCGAGTTGGAAATTACACATTACAAGAATTAAAGAAACTTGAAAACGAATTTTCAAGCACAATAAATTCATCTCGTGGAAAAGGAACCTTTATCGCTGTTAATTGCGCAACCTCCAAACTTAGAGATGAAACGGTCAAAAAACTATTAAAAAGGGGTAAGCATTATGAACTTTTTAAACAATTTTTTCTTGCATTCAAATTTTAATTTTCTTTTTGTTTATCTATTACTTTCACTCTTATTTGTTTTACTACAATTTTTTAAAATTGACATTATTATTCTTTTAGGAATTCAGACTGGTGGTTGCGGAAACACAGCGATTAGACTTCGACCGGCTTTGACATTCACAAAACATCATGCAAATATATTCCTGGAAAACCTCCGAACTATTCTTAAAGGATAAATGCGATGCTGGCATGAGAAGCATAAAAATTCATTTTAAGTAATCGTGACAATAAATTAACGGTAAAACGCTTGAAATGAGCAGGATTTTATTTTTGTACAACAGTATATTGACAAGTTCGATAAAAAAAGATTACATATTATTAATTTTTCATATGATACATATATAAATTAATAGTACTCTAAAATTAAGTAGTTTTGAATACTTTTGTTTCCGTACACATATTGAGTTGTATATTTTCTAGTAGTATATTTATCTATATTTCAAAAGTATATATGTAATAATATTATCAATAATCTTCAGTACATAATTTATAAAAAAAATTTATATTTCGATATTTTTTTAGATAAATTTAGCTATTTCTATAAACATAAAGATGAGAATGAGAATTATTTTACTCATTTAAAATGATTTGTGTGAGTAAAAATAATAACAAATATTTTTGTATTTTTTCGCTCGATAATTTATAAACTGTTCCACCGTCTTGCTTTAAGTGTGCTCATTTAATATCAGTTCTTTAAAAATATTATACAATCATACATAATAATTCTTACTCACTTCAACATTTTTTTTAACATATCATTGAAATGTTCAAACTGTTGCAATTGACTCTTTTGCATCATATACTCTAACATTTTTAACTGAAAAAAAATTATTATTAAGAGCTTACTTGTATCATGAATTTACCATTCAATACAACATTTTCTATATTTACTTTTAATTTCGAGTCAGCTGCATTGTGCTTTTGAGACAGATTCCATAAATTCACCGCGACATGTAATAGCGATGGCCTCGTCAAATCTGCCCTCATAACCATGCAAACAAACATCTCAAAAGCAAGAGTTGACTGTTTATCTAATTGGTCAGACGTGCCCAAATATTTCAAATGGCTCAATAGTTCTTCGAAAACTTTTGAACACATTTTATTCACTTCATTGACAAACTTCTCATCAGAGCCATAAAGTTTATCGTTAGATTCTACCTATTTTATTTCATTTTTGCTTAAAGATTATTAATGAAAAATAATAACATGCATCGAAATTAAATCATATTAAAAATAAACCTTGTCAATGTGATAAGGATAAGTTTCTTGCGTTATTGTAGATAAAAGATCTAGCACTCTTAGATAGAAATGTGATTTTATCATAGTATTATCATCGAAGCATCGTTTAACTGCATTAAGAAGGCCTCTCATTAAATACAATACTCCATGCTCGGGACTGTCCTGTTAAATTGACATGATAATAATTCAAATGTTGAAGCGAGACAATGAAATTCTTGTTGCAAAATTTCAGTTGGCTTAAAAGTAAAATTGTAAACAAAAGGAGAGCTTTATACCGGAATCACCAGTAGAGTCGAGAGAAAATTTGAAAGATAGGAGAGTAAATACGGCTCAGAACTCTTGTTTCGCCCATCAATGTCTATCAATTTTGGCATTTCTGGTACTAGGGTTAAAGCTGCCTTGAAGCACGCATCGGCTATTAAATTATTATTCAAAATAAATATTAATACAATAAGGTAATCACGTACAGTTTTGAATATATTTAAAATCATAAAATACTATATAAGATTCCAGAGTGTTAGGAAAAGCTTTCGTGTACGCTTAATTGGAGCTCAATGTTTTACTCCAAATAGAAGTAATAAAAGTAAACTTGTTATTCTTCGTGCTTAATAAGTAAGAAGTAGTCCAAGTTATTTCCTTGTCTTACGTAATTTACGCACGACTCAGTTTTGAAAAGAACTTACCTTGACCATAGCATTGATTGAGAAGGGCTACTTGACCCGATAATAAATACAATTGAAGTCTCGTATGAACCAACATTAATGAGGGAATAGTAATGAAACAAAATGCAGCACAAGCGCGTACGAAAGCTGATGTTCTTCTAGTATGATGGCCTCGAACAATTTTCCGAGTATCAATGGATAATCTATTTACACACTAGTAATACGAATCGGATAAAAAAACTTTTTATTAGTTTTGAAAGGAAAATTAATCGTTCAGATAGTTTTTATAATAATTTACCTGTACAAGCTGTATATGTACAATATCAAGATTATGAAAAGCAGCTCGGGCTTCCACATAAAAATTTAACTGCTTTTCAAAATCACGACCATGATCTACTCTTTGAATAAGACTACATATCAACTGACCGATTTGTCTTTTTTCATCTTCTACTGTAAGCGCACTGTAATGTAAGAATACAGAAGGTGTGTGTGTGTATATATATATATATATATATAGGTATATATGTGTATCGATAAATTGTGTTAACATTGATCTTATTACGAAAAAAGAAAAATGTACCTGACTGAGTCGTGCATTATCTTCATAATAAACATATGAGCATTTATCAATATAGGATCTACAATTGGACTACTCTGTTTACTAAGACCTTCTACAACTATTTTACATATTTCCACTTTAATACTTTCTTTTTGAAAAAGATCTATCAAAGACAAAAAGTTATCCTAAAAACATAAGATATTGCAATTTTTTAACGTAAATAAATGTAGTTTTAGCATTTACCATTGTTAAAAGTGAATCAAAATCTTGCATGTGAGCGATGATTTTTTCGGTAAGACTCTGCATTTGTGGATAAAAGTATTCAAACGTTTTGCTGGGTAAATGACTTAATATTTCGCCCAAAAATAAATTTATTTCAGCCGCCTATTACATATCAATTAATCATTAGCAAAACCGTTTAAATATAAATTAAAATTCAACCTTTTTTTTAAATAATATACTCACAGAGAAATGAATAACAGTGAATTGTATCCATACTTCCATTACATATAGAAATTTTGTCGGGTCTTTTAAGTTTTTTACGTATTTCCATACGGTATTTAAAATAGATTGACATTCTTCTTTTGGTGGTGATTCTCGTATTAAACATTCACCCAAATTTCTATACAAACGATACTGCGGATATCCTGAAAAAGTTAGTAAATTAATTTACTGTAAACTATTAATAAACATACATAAGAAATTTATTACCATTATCTTGACACATTTCTATCAAGTTCACGAATTCTATTGAACGAGACACTATATATCCTGGGTTGAAAGAATTCAAAATTGTATTTAGCAATAATGCGCTGAAAAAAATGTTTTTTTCTTATTTATTTATTTATTTTTAATAATATTAAATAAAGAGCTAAATGCAATTTACTTATTAGGTTGCTGTTTACATCGATTAAGTATTTCCGTCAAAAGATTATCAGTTGCAATTTTAGCCAAAACTTGTAAAATCCAATCTAATGCTGGAGTATAAAGATTCAAATATGAATGCAGACAGATATTTTGTTTAGGCAAATAATTTTTCATCGATCCAGAAAAGAGTTGTCGGTACGTGTAAAGAAAATCATAAAAATTTTCTTTAACAAAATCATGGTCCAACGTTGGATAACCAAAACTAACCCGACACAGGTAACATCTTGCATATACGGCTACTAATGGATCACCGATTCCTCGAATCATTCGAGTAATGCGCATAAATATTTTGTTAAATTCACTGAAAATAGAATATGACCAAACAAGAAAATAATGTCCAATTTAATATAATAATACATAGCAATGGTATTAAAATCCATTTGTCTCTGTATGACTACAAATAGAATATTATTTCAATTACCTAGTAGTTAAAAAAGTATACGATTTTATAATTGCCATTTCTACGTAGAGTCGTGGAACAAGTTCTCTTATCGATGCAATTTTATAAAACCAATTTAAACAAGTTTCTTTAGCATTTTCTGGGACCATGTCTGGTGTAAAATTATCTGGTAGACTCATAGGCGTTTTACTTCCTGGTCTAATATAATAAATTCATCATAACTTTCAGTATTTGAGCATTTGAAAATTGAAATAAAATTTTTAAATATACAGACTTGATGTATTCTGCCTTTTCTTTTAATCTTTTGTACACTAACTTTCCAAATATATCCAGAATATCAGTTATAAGAACAAATTTGCTTGGGTAAAATAATATTACTGATGTATCCACCAAAAGTTTTGCACACTAAATAAATTAATGTTATTATTAATTAAAATCCATTAGAAATGAAAATAAATGAATTAATATAACGAATCTTGATAATTTACTTGAATAGCAATCTTTAATGCCTTAACTCGTTGGTCAGAATTCCAAGCATGAACAAGTTCATTATTAAATTGTTCAATCCTTGACATGTATTCTTGTTGGGTTAATCCATACAATATTCTGAACGAACCATCCTCAAAATCATCCAATTGCTCTAGTCTTGTTTTAACTTTATCTGCAACTGATCCACTTGATCGAACTTTTACAATACCTAAAAACACATTTTAAAGTTAATAATTTACAGATTTATGCAGTGTTTGCTTACCTTCACCATCACTATCACCTGGTGCAAAGCTTGTTACAATAGATAATTTTTCTAAAGTTGTATATTTATTGAGTATGATGGTTCTTTTAGAAGACCAAGGTTCATCATTCTCTACTTTGTCTCTCATTTTTCTACCTACTGCTGTAGCATTGGCTGAATAATCCCACTAAAGTAAAAAACCAAGTGTTTTACATAGAAGTACTGTATTTTAAATAAAATACGAAAAAAAAACGAAAAGTGTCAACAAAGTTACAAGCTTTGCGAATGTCAAAGCCATTTACTTAATTTATTCAAGCTTACTTCATCGGATGCCATTCTAGAAAGAGGATCCATTTCTTCTTTGGCAAACTGAGTTAGGGGATCAGAGCCATCAAGAGAAGAATGGCTGGATACAGTATCTCCTTGAGATCCAACGTTGACAGGAACTGTTTGAGTAGGGGTTGGAGTTCTTGTTGAGTTGGTGCTGGTTGCACTTCGCAAAGTGATACGTCTAATCCCACTACGTCCATCTACCATCTTGAAAAGGATTGATTAACTTTAATAAAAATATTAAAGTATAATTAAAATTTTAATTAAATATGATAAGCGATGTTGAATACCGTTGCAGTGACAGGTTTAAGTGGGTGGTCATTGACTTCTTCAACATTAAAAGACTTTTTCACTCCATAATCTAATGCTCTTTCGTACCTGCAAAATTGTTGTCAATTACAATAACAGTTACATTGCAATATGTTTTAGCAAAGAAATAAATTTGAAAAGTCGAGTAATAACTGGAACTCTCATAATGCCATGTATTAAATATGAGTTACCATTCAATATCCGTCATTATGTCGGCAAAAAATAAACTAAGTGTAGAAAATAAGAATCTTTTTCAATATGACGGATGGCTCAATATTTTCATTCGAATCATCTGCACGTATTCGTACGTATCATGCATGGGGAGCGATAAAAAATGGGAGAATACTATGAAAAGAGGGCTTGAAAAGAATACATTTGGTTCATCGACTCAAGCCGAATCATAGTATTATACATATGCCACAGTTATACATATATATATATATATATATACCTATACTTGGGTGCGTGGGTTG
The DNA here is from genome assembly GCA_018907135.1 of Kradibia gibbosae. NCBI lineage: Eukaryota > Metazoa > Arthropoda > Insecta > Hymenoptera > Agaonidae > Kradibia > Kradibia gibbosae. The sequence continues at coordinate 5,584,487 of JACCHX010000007.1, forward strand.
GAGTAGGTAGGGTAGTGGTACTCTAGGCGGTAGTAATGTAGAGTTGCGTCTTTGCGAGCCGTGCACCTTTTGGATTCTGCGCAATAGCAGTTTCGTTAGCATTTAACGTCACTCGAATTGTGGTAATTGAAAATTAGCGTAGAATCAATTTAAAAATTGGAATCTAGAATCACAAATCATAATACGTAAGCGTATAACTTTCGCGCTCTTCTTTTTGACGAGCACAACAAATATAATATTTCTATTGATCTGAATATTTTGTGGGTTCTTAATAATAATCTTCAGAATTGTATGCAAAAAATCGAGAAGGGAAACTTTGTTATGTACAAATGTTACAGCGCTACATAACCGGCATTCGTTTATTTAACAATTACTGATCGGAGCTTAAATTAAAAGCTTCTGTAATGATCTGTATTTTTTTATATTTCTTATATCAATTAAATAAACTAATAACGCAATTCCATTTTAATCAATAGTTAGATCAGGAAACCGGAAACGTTTTTTTCTTAAATGAACGATTTGAATGAACTTGTTATTGTAATCTGTGATTATTAACATAAATGTTCACGTTGCATGTTTTATAATATATATTGGCAGTAATCCTATGTTTGAGTTTAAAAAATCTTTATAAAAATTAAAGTTTGTTGTTTTATGGTCAACTATTGATTAAAAATTAAATATTTATATTTTAAATTAAATACATCTTCATTATTAATTTAGAAAGTTATCCATGAATTTTTTTTCCAATTTGTTCGTACATCTCATTAAGGAGGAGTTTCATATAGAGGCTTCAAAAAATCGATTTTTTTTGCTTAATCTATTTTCAAACATTTTAAAAATATGTGGTAAAAATTAAATACATTTTTGGAGTTATAGCAGTTTTAGTGGCCGAGCGTCGAGCAGGTAAGTGCGAATAAGTTGATATAAATATATATTGGAATAAAACTTTGAAGCGCATTTTCTCGAGTTTTTGTTTTTACGATTTTTACAAATTGGCGTCGGTGATAACAAAAAAACTCTATATCCGATTAAAACAAAGTGATTTTTCTTCAGAATTAAATTGTCTTCTATACAAATTAAGAACATTTTACAAAAGTATTTAAATAATTTTTTTTCAAACATGAAAAAAATTAAAAATTTTGCTACTTTTTCCGAATTTTCTTAGTTTATATAGAAAAGAAAGTTATATTATTTATTAATAATTTTATGTGGACGGTTTCAGATTAAATTGTGGGCCAATTAGCAAATGCATTCACGCGGAGCGCCCTTGATTGAGACTTCCCCCTTAACTTCATCAAATATATTATTTATTATGGTATCAAATTGTAGGATATATCGTAGAAATTTTACTTAAATTTATTATTTAAGTTTAATTTATTAAAGGCGCTTTAAAGGGGATGTGTCCGAGGAGGAAGGATTGTTTTGCGGATATACTTTAGCAGTTCCAAGATTTGGACATAAAAAAGGAGGAGAGGAGCTACGGAATTTCGGACATCAATTTTCCTAATATTAAATAAAAAAAGGAGGTTTTAATAATTCCTCCAGACGGAGGCAGCATTTATTAGTTAACAACGATAAAAAAATTCTATTGCTTTTGCCTGACTAGGGGCAAGAGGGAGGTCGGCGGCTACCTACCTTTACCCATTGTCCACTCAGATGAATCAAAAAAAAGAATGTCATTGTCACCGTACATCCCAAATCCCAATTCTCTTGACGGAAGTCCCAAACTTCTACCTGTCCGAAGTCTTCTTGACTCCTAGCTTCTACCTTTTTCTCACCGGGCACCTTATGGTTGCTATGTTTCGGGCTCCAGTTCCTATCCCTCCTGACGCAACCTAATAATCCATACAACGTTATTCTTTCGCTGAGATATCTGCACAAGTCCCCGGCCCTCCGTGAAAGGGTCCTTGAGTACCCGTTGTCGCATTTTTGCTATTCGAGGGAACCTGTACATTTACATCATTATGGACCTTAACTTCCGATTCCTCAGAAATAATGTATTTGTTGAGTGGTCAAGCAAAAAGTTATCGTAACCCTTGTTCCTGAATGGCCGCCCGCGAATTTTCAAAAGCTGTTGCCGAAGACGCGATGTCTTGAAGTTTAGTTTTATGCGCTTCCACGATTCCATATTTTTTCGGTGTCCTATACACTTTACTATTATTTGTTTAATTTTTTAAATGAGAAATTAAGCTTGAATTATAAAATCTTAGATTTTCCTATTTGTTTTTGAGTTTTGCAAACATATTTTCTAGCTTAATTACGTAACTTAATACTAATGTGGGAAAATATTCATATATATTTTTAAAAAAATTCGAAATAATAATGATATTTAATTATGATCAGTCTCACTCTACGTTGTGAAGTATCTATTATCTATATTATTTCGATATAAAAGCTTTTCCTATAATCAAGTTAAATTGTCTTAACTTATGCTCGATTATTGTGGTTTATTTGTATTTAACTTTGTTCCTGTATATTGTTTCAGTCGAGTTGCTATTAGCAGGTGTTTTTTATTTTAAACAAAATTACTTCTGTAAATTTTAACATAGAGTTCATAAATTGTATGCAAATTAAGAATGTTATTTATTTTTCCACGTGAAATAGTTAAACAAAATTCGTGTCTTTGGGAGTCTCGTTAAGGGTTAATATTAAATCAGATTCTAAATTTAATACATGATTTAAAAATAGAATAGTTTTATTAAAAGTAAAATATAATATATATAAAAAAACTGTAACGCAAAATTTTGGTAATTGAAGAAATATTGTTGAAGAAATACGTTAATTGAAAAAAAGAATGGTATAATTTTAACGGATTTATGTAATTTTGTATTAAAATATAAGACAATAATATAGAGCTATATTATTCAATAAATCGTATATTGTTGTACGAACTTCAAGGTAGGTTGAAATTTAAAAAATCATGTCTAAAATGAAAGTGCAAATATGAACTTTCTTATTTTCTCGTTATGTAAGAATAAAATGAATAACATCTGCAACAGAGATATATGAACTCTTTAATAAATAAGTAGTTATATATAAGGATAAAAAATAATTGAAAAAAAGAAGATATCGATAAAGTGCAATCGTAAAAATGAAGTAAGCTTTTGCAACATTGTTTTATTATCGATCTCAGTGACGTGGATTTGTTGCAATTGTGAAAAATCGGCATCATTTTAAAAAGATAGTCAAGGCCAGTAGATTAATTATGCAATCAGGGTCAGGATTATCTGTAGTGCAATGCAACAATCAATGTTGATGAAAATATTTTTTTCCCTTGACTAACACAAAGAAATCAGTAGAGTGAAGAATGTTGCCTGATTGTCATAGAAAATAAGATTAAAAATTGATTGGTTGATTGATTGATTGATTAAAAATTGTATAAGTGTTACTGTTAAGTCAATCAGCTGTTTAAATTTAAAATACTCATCGGATTACGAACAATGCAAACACTAGTAAAAACGACCTTGCGACCGAGGACGACAAAGGTTGGACGAGGGGGGGGGGAGGAAATAAGACACGCGCGTTTTTTCAAACTGGACAACATGTCTGCTGCCATCTGTGCCTAGTTTCAATATCCTTTCTAAAAGTCACGTCACAGCAGTCCACAGCCCTCACAGCTTACAGTTTACAGCCTCACAGTTTACAGTGTCCGTAGCTATTGCATATTACATCCGCTAAAATATTCGGCGTCTTGCAAAAATTGTATTTTGCTGCTTCGTTATCGTCGATTATAAGCAATAACATTCGAGCTACTCTCGTCTGTCCTCTACGATTTCTGTTGCCTTAGGTTATCTCCATTTCTTACGAATTCTCGGACTATAGGTACGAATAGGTACCTATTCTCTCACCCTTCCTTACTTCCCTGTATTATTGGTATTTTTGCCCTTACATTTGTACGTACATACACGCATACACGCGCCCATACACACAACTACACACGCGCATATATATATATATATATATATATATATATATATATATATATGTATATATATTATAAACATACATTCATTACAATTTGCCCGAGTAGGATAGGCATGACCGCATATGCACTACTAAACTGATAAGCAAGCACATACAATAATTCGCCTCCCCCCTTTCTTCAGTTCAGCTTCTGTGGATGCAAGAGATCCATACATCTCCCGGTTTCATCCTAAAAATATATACGGAGATCAAAAAGTGTAATGGCTTTGGCGAGAAGAGCGAGTCATTCAGGAAGTTGGTACACGGAGAACGGTAATTTTTCATTTATTCTTTATTGCCTTCCTTCATTTATTTGACTAAGAACTTTTAGCGAAAGCGTTATGAAGACGCGAGCTCGCTTCTGTCATGCAACTGTTTTCCTATTAATTCAAAGTCCTCGAAATTCTTGAAAGAAATCGCATATTCACGTGTACATCGATTTATACGTACGAATTTCCGAGTACAGAATAAGAGACTTCGGTGTCTATTAGCTCATATTACGACGCTCAAAGCACATTTGATACGATGATTCTCCTTTTTTTTAGGTTTTGATTTAAACAAAGAACTGGGAGATTGGTTGAATGCAGCCGATCTGACTCACGGACCAGCGAGAGCAATCATATCACCGTTAGTATACATATTTAACTAACAATAATCCCACGTTGGACTACTCAATTTGTAAAAGTATTAATTATTACAGCCATGCTGGCTACAGCTACTGTGGAGCCTGTGCAGCATTCGCTTATCGCCAAATCAGTCCTGTTGTAGTGTAAGTTTAACGATAAGTTTTAAAAAAAAATTTTCTCCCAAGACAAAAAGCTGAACAGACTTTTTAGTTTTATTAAGTGATACATTTCTTCATTCTTATCCATGGTGACTTGAAATGACAGACTTGCTGTTATGCAGCCGCAAGATATTCATTTTAGGCCCGTCCCACCACGTGAGATTGCCAGGCTGTGCTCTGACAAGGGCTACCGTCTACAAGACTCCATTGTACGATTTGAAAATCGATCAAAGAGGTCCGTATAGTCTTGTATTTTTATCCTTCACCTTGACACTCTTTGTTACGACCAAGGAAATAATAAATACTTTTATTTCACAGTCTGTAAAGAATTGGCAGAAACTGGACATTTCGAGTGGATGGACATGGATACGGATGAGGATGAACATAGTATTGAAATGCAACTGCCTTACATAGCCAAAGTTATGCAAGAGTAAGTTTTTTTAATTTTAAGCTTCTATAATTTTCTAATGAAGAAAATGACCTTCTGTGGATATTGTTCTTTAAAAATATATATTTCTTTTTTCTTTTTTTTACAGCTATAAGGATGCATTTACCATTATTCCAATTCTAGTTGGATCCCTTAGTCCTGAACGCGAGGCTTCATATGGAAAAATTTTGGCACCTTATATGGCTAATCCTCAAACATTGTTTGTGATTTCCTCTGATTTCTGTCATTGGGGCCAACGGTTTCGATACACCTATTATGACAGATCTTATGGTGCTATTTACAAATCCATTAAAAATCTTGATCAAATGGTTAGAAAAAATTATAAATTTTTATAGGATGTATACATTTATGAACATTAGAAATGTGATGCGTAAAAAAAATTGTATTTCTAGGGAATGGATATAATTGAAAACTTAACACCATCTTTATTTACTGAATATTTGAGGAAGTATGGAAACACCATTTGTGGCAGACATCCAATAGGGGTCTTACTACAGGTAAAATAAATCAATTAGTACGCTTTAACAGTGAGGTTATTAATAACTATTATAATAGTTTGTAAGATAATAAAAAATATAAAGAGTTATTAAATTAATTTTAGGCAGTACAAAGCATTAAGGATAGTAGCAATGCTCAACGAATGACACTTAAGTTTCTTAAGTATGCACAGAGTAGTCAATGTAATAATATGAACGATAGTTCTGTTAGTTATGCAAGTGCTTCATTGGTGCTTGAGTGATAGTGAAAATCAATCTTATTCCTGCCGATACGATTGCTACAAACGATTGTTGTGATATGTAGTCGTAACTATTATAAATAGTTGAAATTTAAAGAAAATATGGGTAATGAAAAAAAAAAATTATGCATCAAGAGGCAGAATAAAATTACCTTATTTTTTGATATTTAAAATCTTAGATGTTATTTTTAGATACAAAATTACTTAGGAATAGTTGAGTAATTTGGCCTTTTTTGAGTGGTAAACGCTATACCATGCTTAACCTACACAAGATTAAAAATTTATAATTAAACCTATAATTATTTTCCTATAAGAAACAGTCATTACATTTTTTTAAAAACAAACCACGCCGAAGTGTAAACAAAAAAACAAAAAAATTATATTACCCTAATTTTAAATGAAAAGCTGAATTATTTATGTTTACTGCATAAAAAAGAAAATATTTAAAAAAAACAATGTCTCGATAGAAAAATGTCTAAAGGATGTGTATTATACGTATAAAATGTATACTATAGTAAGTAATTTACTTCAAATACTTGCAAAAACTAAATTAAACCACAATGAAATAATGTCTAAATGTTATTTTTAAAATTAATTTCTAATTAGTGATTTATTAAAAATTTTTTTTACTAAATATAAGTTATTTTGATTAAAATTGTTACACCAAAAATAATCATCAATTTTTTTTTAATAAATATTTTAATTTATATTTAGAGTTTTAAGAGTAATATACTGAAATATTATTAGTGAAATATAATTGCAATTTAAACATCAAAATTTAGATTTATTTTAGGCTTTATATTCCTGTATGAATGATAAATTGATTTAAAAAATTAAATTTTTTTCAAAAAGGCATATTTTCAATGTACATACAATAACGGAAAAATTTAAACAATGGCTTCTTAATTGTTGAAACAAACTTACAAATCTTTTAAATTACATTTGTAAGATCAATTATAGGTTTATTTTATAATTACCATTAATTTTTGTGCCACAACAGCTGTATATTAAAACATCAAGATACGTGTTTTTTTTTATCATATTTTAAGTTGCATGGAACTTTATTTGTTTCAGTTGAAATAAATTTAATATTAAATTATGCTTTAGATTAAAAATTAATAAAATTGGAGATCATATATACTGATCATTTTCTATATCAAATTTTTATTTAAAGCACTATGAAATGTACAATTAGATCGATCGATTGAGATATTTTGAGAAAAGAGTACCAGCAAGATGCATTTACTTAAATAAAGTTTTATGAACAAAAATACTCTGTTGATTAGTACATTATTAAAAAACTACTTATTTTAAGCAATCCTCATTTCTATCAGTCATTTTTATTTAATTTAAAATCATAATATTTATAGAATTAAAGCGCAGTCAAGAATGTAATAATTCAATGACTATTCATTATCTTCTTTAACATCCCTTAAATCAATTCTCTTTGCATTATGTAATTTACAGACACAATATTTCAGGTTCACTTATACACTATCATCAGAAGCATTTGGATTGTAATCTGGATCATCATCGTCGTCCTCATCGTCATCCTCCAAATCAAGATCATCTAAATTTTGAAAAAGACTCTCATCTACTTTTACAGAACCAGCTATAAATAAATAGGATAAATTAAAAAACGGTACTAGTTTTTTTGCATAAAAAAGGAAAAAATTCATTTTTTTTACCATCATCCAAAAATTTGAGATCAGATTGATCAAGAGATTTATCAGTTACAAATAATTCTCTACCAGTGAGCTTCTTTCCTTCTTTTTCAGCTAATTTTTTTCGCTTATTATATCCACTTTCTTCATTGAATTTTTCCTTCCAACTGAGAAAAGATTCTACTGTGACTCTCGTCCCTTCGAACCTTTTCTATAATCAATAATCATTTGAAAAATTTAACAATTATTATTTATTATTTAAATTAAAGTTATAGTCAGAGTTATAATGAATCTTTAATTGTACATTATTAACAGAATATATAAGATTTGAAGTAAGTATTATTTTTTAAATTCACAATCTAAAATTACCCTTTCAGCTTCTTCTTCCTCTTTTAATTTTTTAGCTGCATTTTCTTCCCTGCTTAATTTAGTTCTATCCCATTGAATATTAAGCCATTCTTGAGCTGCACTAACCAATGTAAATACCATGACAGTTCCTAGATTTTCATTTATCTGTTCTTGTAAGTGTTTCATAAGTTTTTTAGTGTCATCTTCTTCAAAATTTTCCTCATCTTCAATAGAAACAATTAATGGTATATCTGGATATTTTGCAGTATAAGTAAATTCCAGTCGACAGGATAATCCATTACCAGAATCTGATTCGTATTCTTCTGATTTGATCAGAATAGCAAATTTATGAAATGGTTCTAATTCTAAAACTGAAATATTGAATAGAGTAAAATTTCAAACAGCAATATTTAAAAATAGATAAAAATAATAAGAAATATTATTCACTTTCTAATTCACCACAGTAGATTGAATCTAAAGCTTCGATTTCATTATTCTGCTCATCTTTATAATCCATTGTATTTTATTATTAAAAAAATAATTTCGTTTAAAACTTTGGGTTAATGAAATAAATAAATATGAAAATATAAATTGATATTCCTAATTAACATTCATAACCTATCATTACTTAACCTTTTTATTTCAACTATTTTTTACCGACATAAGCAAATTAATTTTATTAATATATAATAAAATTTAGAAACACTTGTAAAACTTTAAAAATACAATAATGTACTAATAATAGTCGATTAACGAATTAAATTAAACATTTTTAATGCCCTTCCGCGTGTAACAAAGTTTACTGAGAGGCAGTAGAAATACGTCAGTTTCGATCAGCCGCAAGTAGAATGAAATTTATCAAACTTAACCGCTTACATGTAGATATATATTAATTACCCAAAGTACAATTCATCTATGTACGGTAATGATCCGAAGGTCATGAAAATATGATTTTTATATATTTTTCAATTAATGGTTTTACATTTTTCACAGGGTAACAAATTTAAATTGTTAGAAAAATTACAAGACCGAATTACAAATTTTAGAAAATTTATATCTAACGAATCATTCAGTAATTATGAGTTTGATCATGCATTGGAAAGCAGAATATCATATTGAACCCATGAATTATACTATATAATATGCAATATGTCAAGTCAATTAGCTTTGATCGGCCAATGTTTAATGAAGGCAGTTACTTTACTTTGATGTTTTCTCAAATGCAGTACTGACCATATTTTCTCGGAATTAATTACATATTATGTTTAAGAATAACTGAAAGTTATTATATTCTACTCTCTTATTTAACTATGCATCTCATGTCTTATCCCTACTTGTTTTCGTGCGCACATACATGCTCCTGAATCAACATAAAAATGTAAACCATCACTCGTAAGTAGTAGTTCTTGTTTCACCTTAAAACTCCATCCTTATCCACGATTCCCCCCCCCCCTCACACCCTCATTAAATCACTATTGAATTCCCTCTCTCTTTCTCTTATTATATTATATATTATTATACATACGTACTTATATATACTTATTAGATATATCACACTATCTATCTATGCATATATAATGTAATTACTTTTAATCTTTTGCTTATAAGCACAAATACAATCGCATCTCTAAGTTGCTTGCAGTCATTGAATTTACGGTAATGAGAATCAAAGGAAGTAGGTGTGAGTCAGGATAATGAATAAAAGTCGCATAATATAGGAGGAAAATTACGAGGAAAATTCATTCCTTCTTATTTATCCCTACCAATGTGGAAAAAGCAGCGGAACGGGAGCCAAAAGTAACCCTGTGCAAGGTATTAAACCAAATATCGAGAGTGCCCGAGGCCAAAAGGTGATGAGCCGTCCTTCGTTGAGAGAAGGGTAGAGCGGGGCCTAGCTCGTAGCAGATCACGATCGGAGGCTCTTTGGGTGGTCGTTCTCGGAGCCGGGCAAAAAAAGAAGTGGCCAGCTTCGCCGCACCCGGATAGTGCGCGCGAAGGCCGCGAGACGGTGCGCAGTTGCGTCGCCTCAAGCACATAAACAAGGGTTGAAATTGCGGGGGCGCGTGGTGGACTCCGAGGAACAATCAATACAATCGACGCAGTGTCGCGCGTTGAGTTGCGGCCGCTGAGGGTCGCGGACTCGAGGCTCCGACAAAATTAGCAGAACTAAAGAAACTGACTTTAATTTTTTGGCGGCTTTGCCGAGGCTCGTCGAGGAGCCGCGACAAGCACAAGTAGAAACAGATGAGAGATGCGAGACGCGTTGTACTCCTTTGGCATTCGCTACAGTCTAGAAATACAGAAAAGAGTGGGAGGATGAAGAGAATAAATAAATGAAATGCCAAGAGATTTAAAATTAACTGCCCTTAATGTATAATGCTCGAAAAGAGACGGAGGAATTCGGGGTAGGAAACGAAATGCCTTGCATTTAACGAAGATGACTGCTTGTCTTAGCAGAGATGAAATACCGGAGGTGACGCTTAGGTGAGCTGTCATTTGGAATCTTAGCGAAACGAGAAAGAGCAGAGGGCACGGAAATAAGAACGAGAGAGCTCGGGGCATTAAGGAGACGTAGGAGGAGAGAAAAGTATAGATTATCGTGAACGGTAACGGGAGTCGACGCAAGCGAAACGCGAGCGAGCGGGGTTTGAAGGAAAATGCGCGGAGTTCGGCCAAGAGAAGAAGCGGAAGAACAAGAGGAGGCAGTGGCTGTAGGGCTGTAAGGGCGAGGGAGAGTGGTGGTAGGGATTTGGCCGAGTCGAAGGAAAAATCAGGTAAGTCGAAAGAAAGTAAAACCGATCGAGGCTGGCTGTAGGACCCTGACAAGAGAGGCGCCGAGAAAAACGGGGCTGGAAATTCACGGAGAGGACGCGTCGTCCGCGGTGCGCGCCGTCTGGGTGGCCGGTAGGAGGGGTGGAAAGTGCCCCCGTCGGGAGTGGGAGGATTCGTAAGCCTCGCCGACGTAGGTGGCAGCTGTTATTGCAGCACAAACGAAGCCTGGTGGCGCGAGAGCCACTCGTCGGGATATCTCGGACGCGGGTAGTACACAGGGGGGCAACCGTTGGATAGCCCTGTCGTTCCCAGATTCGCTATCGCCGTCACTGTAGCATCAGCAGCAGCAGCAGCTCGCGCAGAGTAGTCGAGTCGGAGAGCTGGCTCAGAAGCAGGAGAGCGATGAGGAGGAGCCCGAAGCGCAGCCCAGTCGCCGGCGTTCTCGTTCCCGGGCCGCTTCCTTGAGTGGCGTCGCGCGCGAGTCCCTAGCGGACGGAAGGCAATCGAAGCCGATCGATAAAAGCCGGACTTCCTCCTCGAGCCGGGGCAGGAGCAGCCTCCGGGGTCAGCAGGGCTAGGCCCGAGCCCCGGCTTTCATGGGCGCCGGGGAGGGCCAGCCCTGACCCCACCTGAAGGATGCACCTCTACTTCGAGAAAAACGACAGTGCCAAGTGCGACTGCAACGTCCTATCGCTCAGCTGGATGGGGAAGTTGCCGGACGAGCTCCAAGAGGTTAGCTATTCCTCGCCCTGTTCTTCCGTGGTCTTCCCCGGACGCACTTACTTCCCCGCCGCGGCTACCTACTCCTCGGTGCCCCGGCACTATCCTGCGCCGAATCATCGCTACTTCCTCTGTTTGTAAACACACTCCTCTCGTGTGCACCTGACTTTTTGCGCCCTTTGCTCTCCCGGGCCATCCGAGCCTCTCTCGCTCGGAGCGTCACGCGGTCATCCCCTCGCCTCTGTCACTACACTATACCCATACACCCCGCCCCCATGCAAACTCACTCAGCTACACACAAGACCACCTCCCTCGCCACATCGACCCTTATATCCAACGAAGCAGCTTATCTTATATTTTCTCAGCCTACGTAATTATGTTTCTCCTGTGTCACTCGAGCCCCGGTTAAAGCTCGGCAAACAGTCGCTTGCTTTCCTGCACAAAATAAATCTCTTATTATGCATGCACAGTCTGCAATTTAATACTTGAACGGATTCAACTTTAATGGCCGTCCCTTATTCACTATACATACTCTAAGTCCGTTTTATCATTCCTGCTCATTTTACCGAATCCGATTTAAAATCCGCATCGATCTAGTTGTAACGAAATCCTGTACACAAGCACAATTATACTCGACATAATGTTTGCTATGTAATTTCACGGAGACTACGAGTCATCGTTGTAACTCCAACTTAATTTTTTTCTTCAAATAAATTTAACCTATGCTAATTATAATAGCATTCGCAGTATGGTTTTTATTTCCGACAATGTCAAATAAGGTTTATTTGTAATTTCATTTTTCTCGTCTTCGTACTCCTTCTTATTACCATTCTTCGTTGACTCCTGTTATTTAAATATACATTATTATTTAAAACTATGAAAATTTACATTTTAATTATTTTAAAATGGACATTAAATTCTATTATTTTTTTATTTTCTATTTTTAAAATATTTTTTTGTTATTATATTAATATTTAAAATTAGCTCAAATATTCTCATACGCAAATTCGTATATAGAGTACAGTTGCATTATTTTACGTATTTTATTTACTATTATACTAATTATAATTATAATTTTGAATATTTTTACATTTATATGCTGCTTTTATTAAACAATTAAATAATTTATATAACAATTTTCAATATTCAAGTTCAATGTTCAAGTTTCAAGTGAAATTGTTTTAATCAATATTCTTAAAAATTAAAAATTTTGTTGTAATTTTTTTCATGAGCAGATATCTGCTAATATTTAAAAAATTTTACTTTTAAAATTTAATAAGTTAATATTAAGGTAAGACCGTGCTCAATAACAACAGTTTATAAGCCATAATAGTATAGTTTGATAGGGTAGTTGTACGCTTAGCAGGTTATACATTTAATATTAATAATGCCAAGCATAGCATATCTGAGTAATAATGAAATCTAACGTATATTTTTCTAAATAAATTAAAAAATAATACTTTCTACAGTTAGAAAAAAAATGTTAGTTTATTTGTATATTTTTAAAGTTAATAATGGGCCATGTTGTAGATAAAAGTACGTAACGTTCCATACAATTACTATAATAATATAAAAACTCGACCTAATCTAGAAAAAAATTAGTTTTTAAATCAATAAATCAATACAATTTATATTTATTTATATATATTTATATATATTTATATATTAAAATCATTAATGCGAAAACTTTAACTTAAAAAATGCTTAATAAGTAGTATTTAATCATAATTAGATATGGAAAATATTTATCAGTAATATCAATTTGTGGAATTATTAAATTATAGTATTTTATATATTGAAATTTTGTAAAAATTTTGCTATTACTAAATCCTGCATATTTAATATGAGTTACTTTTATTTTAGTTTACTTTTATTTTACTTTATTATTATTTTATTATTATTTTCAAACCACTGATTCATTTACATACACAAATATAGGTAATTTCAACGGTTCACCATGTTAAGATAATCAATACTATAAGACAGTGAGAAAAATGTTGCACACTCTGACCTTATACAACACAATGTGTGTCCATAAGCTTTGAAGTTTGTTTAACAATTTAAACATGGAAAATTTTCTACTTCAAATTTTTTTTTATATTTCAAGTATAATTATTTTTTAATACTACAATACAATATACCTAACTATATTGTTTTCTAAATGACACTCATTATAAATTAATACATAAATGTTTATGTTTAAATCTAATTAAGCATGTTATTGATTCTAATTTTTTAAGTGCGATTTTTTAAATAAATAGTGAGTTCAAGAAAGTTTATATCAGTTTTGTTAAATAAACGTGCAAAATATTTCCTAATCTGTGGTTTTGTTTTAAGCATGTAATTAAATGCATATTAAATAATTATTCATTCATACGCAAGTAATTATGATTACTACTTGTACCAAATATTTTTTTTGTAACTAGTTTTGTATAAAATTTTTAAATATATTTTAACCTATAAATGTTATTATATATTATATATAAATATAAATATATTAACTGTATTTAAATTTTGTTATTCTTATATTCAATACATGCATTTTTTACGAATTTCAGATAAGTTAAAAAGTTGAAGCATTATTTAAATTTTTTAGATTCTTTCAAACCAAATATTCTTCAATTAGCTTATAATATTATTGCACATTTATATTATTGTTTTTTATAATATTTTATATTAAATTTATATTAATTGAACATTTATACCCACGTCTAAATTGTCAAAAGATAACAATAAAATATGCTTTATCTAATAATGTAAAATACTATTTAAAAACAATGTTTTATAGCGATCTGGTTAGCAATTTTTATGATAAAGTCATAATTCGGTGATAAGTTTGTTGACCTGAATTTAGTTGCATGGAAATATTATGAAATAATGTGGGTTGATCTAAAGTAGATATTATATGCATGTGATTCGATATAGCAAGCATACATATGAATCGTTTTCTGTATTACAGAAATGAAAGGAACCGTTACAAAAATTATAGTGAATTATTTCGGCGTTAGAACATCGTAGTGTATAATCTTTTTCAATCATGTTATATAAATTAATATGCGTATGCGCGCATATATGTATTATGTGTATAACATTTGACCTAATATACTATGAATATTTATTATATCAAAGATGTGTATAAAGATTTCGAGCTTATTCGTTATCATTAATTGATTAGCTTGATTTCTCTTTTATAATAAGAAAATATAAAATTTCATCAAAAATAGTGTAAAGAAGATAGAGTGCTTGTATGTTACTAACTCCAACCAGTGAGGAATTTCCTATCTGAAATCCTGTTAAAAAACAATTTTAAAGTTCATCAACTAGACTTTTTTTATGTTACTCAAACATTCAATATTACTGCCAGTCTGCGGACAGTAATTTCAATTCAATGTTGTCTTACTGACTTTCAATGAAGTAAAATGACTGGAATAAAGAACGTGAAATTCAACTATCTACGAGTTAAACGTTCCTGGGATTCGAGAGCGTGTAACCGCTTAAGTTTTAATTTGTGAACCATAACATGTTTTCACGTGCAATAAAAGACTTATAACTTTTACGTACAAGCTGGTTCAGTAACAGCCCATGTACGCCTTCGATGGAACAACGCTTGAAAAGACGAGTCGACGTATGTTCCATGTCGACGAGTGGTTCCATTAATAATAGAAAAAGGATGAATTTGTTGAGCGGACGACGACCGGAAATTTCGTGGCGTGGTCTGAATCCAAGAGGTTGACTAGCAGCAGCTTCACGGAAAATTGAAAGTCGCCTGGAGGCGTTCGCCCAACTAAATAGACGGGGCTTCCTGCATTCAATGTTCATCTTCCAATACTGTTGGAGACTCGGTTGGTAATTAGCCCGAAGCGTTGCGTCTTTCAGCTTGATTCGCCCGCGGAAATGAATTGTTTCATTCCTCATGTTTTGCGTCGTTTGTCTTCAATTATACCGCCCCAACTGACTGGGTACATTAGAGGACTGAAAGAGTTTTTCTCGTTATTTTCTTGTTATTACACATATCTCATGACCTTGGTGGCCCTGCCTTTAGAGTAATTTTTTGGTGCATATGAATTAGCCCTTCCTTATTAATTTCCAATGGTATTATTGGTTCAGCTTTCTACTAAAATACAAAAATGGGGTTAATACACGTATTGTGCCTTTCAACTTATTTTCCTATTTATCAAATACGTTAATCTCGATTTTTTCACACAACAAAATTATAAAATTAGTCGAATATCTCAGTTTATTTAGTTGATTGCAGTAATTAAAGAGTCAAGTACTTACTCAAAACACTCACCAATGACTTAAGAAATGTATTAACAAGATAATAATTTTATAATTTAGCATTAATCGACCTTATCCATGAGGTTGATATGTTAGGTTATGCAGCTAAGGCTGACCTTACGTACTTTATAATTCCTTACAGTTTCTCGAATTTTAGAAGACCTAAATTATGGCTTCAAGTGCATTACAAACGACTGTTTCTTCATTATAATTAGTTTCTTACAATCTATAGTTATGCAGTTAGAATTGCAATCACTGCTATATCTAACAAGTATTGATTATATAAATTCAATGTATGATAATAAAATTTATATATTCATTTTTATAATTCTTTGTAAAATTAAAAATTTTGGTTTTATTTATTTCATCAACTCACAATTTGTTTGTAAGTTTAACTTTAAATAATAAAAAGTTGGATGAACACGAAGACTATCCGAGATTAAAAGATAGCGAATAAATGAACAAATGTTTATGAATATGAAAGCCTCATTTAATATGTAATAACCAAAAATGTTTTAAAATATCTTTAAAAATCCGTCCATCTAATGATTAGCATAAAATTTCCCATAAATTCGTGTGATATTCATACAATATTATGAATTATCATTACAGGCTTTAGAAATGAAGAATTTTAGTCTAATGTTAGTCCACAGTTAGTACACTGTAATTTTTATTAATACGATGAATACTAATGAAAATTTACTAAGAATATTATTTAAACATATACACATAGGATTATATTTAAAATAAATTACGAGTAATTTATATTATTTTAAGTTTACAGTGTAATATTTTATAAATTATTAACTATTATATTAATCTATATTAACAATATTATATGTATAAGTACAGTGTGTTTGCATGTCACTACTAAATAGAAGTTCTATATTTAGAGGAAGCAATATTAATTGTCTTTACATTCTTATTATTTCAAAAAAATTAATTAATATAAAATATAAACTCATGATTGGGCTAGTAATTCAAGCGAGAACAATGTATCGAAAATCATGAAAAATTATTAGCATACAAATTTAATTTTTGAACTATATTAGTCAAATTATTAATAAATTTATATTTTTGAAAATACAATCATCAAATTTAACTCCTAAAAATATTATTCAATCCAATTTTTTAAAAAAAATTATACAAATTTTATCGATAAATTTTTAAACATAGAGATACGTAATCATAATATAAATATAAAATTATACGTAAAACTAGTCGACACCGTATATAACTTAGAAAATTTCCATTACGACGTTAAAAGAAAGAGTTTCGTTACAGCATCAAACATAATAATACGAAATAATTAAAATTACAATTTTTCTCTAAAATCTTAAAAATACACTAAGTGAATTTTCACAAGTTTCGAATTATTTCAATAATTTACTTATTGACTTAAACGCTTTATAAATATCAAAGACAGTCGTGACACAAGTCAAATACTAAATACTTTGATTTAATATTTGTTAATTAAATTAATATTTGTTGTAGAAAGTTGATGAAAATTTACGCCTAAAAATGTAGATTACATTTATTGTAAGATGTAAGCAATTTGTAAAATGAAAAATCTTAACTAAGAGCTCGAAAAGAAAAACCTTTAAAAAACAGAAGAAACTTCATACTTCGCTTGAATTTTCGTTAAAAAGGTTTTTGCTTTCTTTATCTCTCTCCCTTCTCTTTCTCCATCTATTTCTCTCTTTCTTTTAAGATATTATATTATTCGAAAAGTATGAGTGTTTAAAGTTTATCAAGACTTTAACAATAAACCCATTTGTAATTAAGCGTTTCTCGAGTTTTGCAAAATTCAATTTAATATCGCAACTAAGCTGCAAGTGTAATAAGTTACACAATTAGTTTAATGCATAATTAGACTGACAGGGGTATCTGTTAAATACGTTATACGCGAGCAGAGGTGGTTAACATCGTCGGCGTTAGAGCGCGCGAGTCCTCGTACAAACACAGTAACAAGTCGTATATCCTGGAAAGAGCGCGTACATGAGATGATAGGGAAAGTGTTGGGAAATTTGAAGTACGTGCGTGCGTGTGTTCGTGAGTGTGTGTGAGCAGAGGGAAGAGCCTGGAAAAACTGCAAGCTCGTAAATTCGTGAGAGAAACATCCCTCGCCGTCGAGAGACTTATGCGAAGGCTTAGAGCGACAGCCGACCCGCTTATCTTTTTCACGGCCTGAAAAGTGATGATTGTTGGAAGAGCAGAGGAAGCACGAGGCGATGCGGTGCCGAGGCGATAGTAGGTGAAGAAAGTCTGTCTCAAACTTCTGATGACAGAGGATTAGGAGTAGCTTTGATAGAAGATAGTCCAACAGAGTGAGCTGACTGTCGTTGGCCAAGGCTCAATCTCGCATTGACACGCGGATGATTCACAGAGACTTAAACCTCGGCACTCGCCTCGCCACCTTGCTCGAATTATCTGGTGCGCATGAATATACAATGGATGCTCCATTGAGCCGAGCAAGCGTCTCTCTTCTCTGACCAGGAGATGTTAATTCAAGTACTGTAATTTCGGTATGTCGTTTTCGAGTAGATGCTGAGCGTCTTATTTGCATCTCTCTTTTCTTCTTTAAGCAACATGATGACTCGCAATTCGAGGCTTCAAATTTTAACGACCGATACCTCTACAATTGTGCTACAGATTTGCCATTAATACGCTTCCTTTTTCCCAATTTCCTCATTTTGTTTACAGTAATGCAAAATAAAATATTTGCAGCAGGCTATGCATGCGGGATCATTAAATATAATTTTCAAATAAAAATAAACATTCACGATTATTTTAGCATTCGCTAAAAATGTGATTCTACGTGTTATACGAGGTATTGAGAAATGCATAATATCTCTTGATTTCAATTTAATTGTAAAATAACTAATTAAGCCCACGAATAGGTATACTCAAGCTTGTATGTTTTAACTTTATATGTACATACCACTGTATACATATATAGGATGCATTTGTTAGTATATACGTAATTTTTCTTCTTTGTATTTATTTAACCTAAAAATCGTTAAATATAATGTAGAAGCTCATAAATTCTTTACAACGCATAACGTACGTAAAACATTAAATTTAAAATCGAAATAAAAATCGATACAGAAAAAATTCAAATTGATGAAACTTTTACATAGGGGATTATAATTCTTGTAGGATGATAACTATTTAAAGCATTCAAGAATATTAAGCTCATTTAAAAATTTCACTTGTAATACGATTCTTTAAATCCTTTATTAAAGCGATGTTAGAAGCTTTTAACTCCGCATTCGGTACATAATTTATTGTGTGTCAAACTAAGCGATTTCCGTTACCTGTTCCGTGTTAAATAGTTACATTAATAATACAAAATTTGTCGGAATATTTAATTACTTATACTTTCACATCATATTTCTGTGGTACCAAATATTTCAAAGCAAATGGTAACAGAAAGTGATATATAAATACCAAATCTTTGTAAATGTATTAATAAAACTATATAAATATATTTAAAATTTATTTACTATAACCAAAATTATTTCTTCTTCAACAATGCACATGATCAAACATAATTAAAAGTCTGAGCATTATTAATTTTCTTTTTAAAAAAATCTTTAATTTTTTTTTATAAATAATCTATAAAACAGTATTAAAAGGAATTTTAAGAAAAAATCTGATAAAATTCTACATGAAAAATTTAGATAAAATAACAAATTTTCAGACAATCAAAAATTTTATAAATTACTGTCAATCAAAAAGACCTAGGTTAAATATTCTTATTTTTTAAAACTTAACAAATTTTATATTAAAATACCTTAAATTTTTGTATAATTATTAACACGAAAATTCATAAAACTAAAGTAAACGGACAATTTAAATGAGAATCCTTTTTCGTTTTAACCTTATTAATATTTATGCATAATAAATGTTACCAATTCATTAAGTTGTTATAATACATTTTACAATATTGGGTGTTATTTAATATTCTTATCTTTATATTATTGTAATTTATGTCGCAATAATTTTTAACTTATATATTGTTTCTATAAAAGTATAGAAAGTTATTTTTTTTTTTAAATATTTTTTGTTAAAAGGAAACCCAAATCATGCACATAACATTGAGAAATAAATTCAAGTATTTTTGTAATATTAAAAAATTTTTATTAATAATAAATATCCAAATAAATTTTATGATATAAGTTAATATATGCCTATTAATTTTGTAACGATTAACATTTCCTTTAATCATGATCACTAAGATTTACATATTTAATAATAAGCTCAGTACTAATAATAATAATGAATGTAGTAAATAATATTTTTAAAACAATATGTTTTACGAAAATATGCTTTTTATATTAATATTTTTTATAATCATGAATTGATAAAAAGCCACGATTTTTAAATTAATAAAAATCTTGATAACTTGTAGTAATTCAAAACCTTTATTATTTAAATTTTAGTAAAAATTCTATTTTAATTAATTATACAATAATAACAGAAGTATTGTATTGAATTTAAGTAGTTAACTTTTGAAAATATTATTTATAACTTTTATAACATTTTTTTATAATTCCCTGCTATGCAATTTGTGAATTTTTTTGGTACTATTTACATCACCTAATAATATTATCTGATAATAGTTATTTTCAACAAAACGACCTTTTTTTCATTATATGTAATCAATCTTTGTAAATGTCAATGTTGTTTCTCTTTTCATTGAAAAAGCCATGAATTGATGTTTGAAAAATTAAATATAGTATGTGTAGTATGTGTAGTACTTTAGAATATTTTTGAATTAGAAAAGTTATACTTTCATTGCTTCAATTCGTATATGAGACAAGAAAATTTACTTTTGCTCTTAATTTTAACAGTTCACTTGTTACGTTATTAAATACATTATTCACGGATACCTTATTTTAGGTAAGGGGCGTTGATGTAAGAGTTTATTAAATTAAAAGTATAATACGCGCATTAAAGTATAAAAAATATGATTTAGCCAAGATCCTCCAAAAAAGTAGAAGAAAGATTTACGAGCCGTTTGAAGAAACCTTGCATTACACTTTTACATGAAATTTTTCCTTGGCGTCTACGGTGCCACTCCGCTGGCGATCGATGATGCAGAAATTGGTTTGTACGGTGGGATGTAGAAGAGAAGTTAAAGAGAGAAATATTATGAGATAGAGGAAGAGGGAAAGGGAATGAAAGAGGGATTATGAGAGAAAGGGTATTGCCGCACCTTCATGATGCAATCATATGAGCCCCAGGCCGCGAGACTAATACAATGCCCGTGTACTTTTTAATAATATTCGTCTTAGTCACTTAAGTTTAAGCAGCATTAATGTGCAGAACTAGTAGAATTTCGCAAAATGATGACAGGTATTGGTTTCTTCTTTTTATTATAAATTATTTATGTACATAGTAATTTTTAAATTTTTATACGTTTTCATAGAATATCAAATAAGTTCGCTTTTATAGCCCTAATGCTTGTCCATTTAGTAGCGTTATATTTTTCGGATTATATCGTTATAAGTTTTGATTCAGTTGTTTAATTGACTAAACTGTCAAGACTTTATTAGTAATGAACTTTTACGATAGTGCATTGATAATATTTATGTTATTAAAATTGTATTGAAAATTTTATAAATGTAAGTTGTTTATGAATAAAACAATAGCAAAATTATATATATATATATATATATATTGCATATAAATATTATGATTCATTAAAGAGCTATTGTCAACATTCAAAATATAATTATTAAAGAATATAAAAAAGTACTCTCATAATTGAATAATTTTCATAAAATTTGAAATAAATCAATACAGAAACTTCGAATATTATTGATCAATAAAAACATAAATAATTGTACTCCTAATAACCACTATATTAATTCAATGAATATATTTTGTTTGCATTTCAGATTTCTATATTAGACATTAGTAAAAATTAAAAAATTATTCTTTTATGCAGATGAATACATTTTTATATTATTATTAACTATATGAATAATAATTAACTATATGAATATTTTATATTATTCCATGCAAGTTTCATCAATCATATTGATGAAATTTAAATATTTTATCATCTACATTAACCATTGTTTACTATTCTTTTAAATTGAGAAGTACTATAGAATCAAATGATTCAAGAATTATTTATAGTTCTTACAAACCGTTGCTATAGATACTACAATATATTATATTACTTTACAATACTTTAGTATATTTTGATAATATTTTTTATATGTTTAGTTACTTAATTATTATTTTTTGTATGAAAATTACGTTATTATTTAAATTAATTAGAATTATAATATTTATTTAACTCAACTATCTATGGTATAGCTTAACTTTTTAAATATTTTATTTTTGTATAAATTATGTTGAGACAATTATATAATTAAAAAAAAGATCAATTATATTAAAAATATTTAACCGGCAAATTATAGTTTTTAATTTTAGAAATTTAGAAATGTATAAAAAAAAATAAGGCATTTTTTAAAAATAAAATTAAAAACTGTTTATAAATCATTTTGTACAGCCCAATTAATTTTGAATTAAATTTAGAAAGGGCTCACTAAAACGAATGCGCATTTTACATTATATAAGAATTATATTAGATAAGAATTATGATTAAGAGTTAATATCAAAATAATTTATA
The DNA here is from genome assembly GCA_018907135.1 of Kradibia gibbosae. Lineage (NCBI taxonomy): Eukaryota > Metazoa > Arthropoda > Insecta > Hymenoptera > Agaonidae > Kradibia > Kradibia gibbosae. The sequence continues at coordinate 5,606,849 of JACCHX010000007.1, forward strand.
ATTTTCCTTTTCATTTCAGATATAAGGAGTAAAATGAAACAGCATATTTTATATAAATAATATTAAATATATATTTAATAAAAAAAGGAAACTTTAAAAACTTAATTATAATGCATCCGATTAGTGAAAAGGTACAAATTATTTACAAATTCGAATCTTATAACAGTGAAACAAGAATATTATAAATTTTAAAGTAATGAAAATATTCAATATTTTTGAGAATGAGTACATAATTTCTGCAGTTATGTAAAATTTAGATTAAGATCTAAATAGAGTGAAAAATAACTAAAATTTATTAAATTTTAAAATTAGATTTACAAAAATTGATAAAAATAACATAAACTCTTTTTTATACTGATCATGCAATTGATATGATTTCAATATATACTAATTTTCATGGCTTTACAGTATCTATGTAAAAAAAATATTGAATTTAAGAATTTTTTTTTTATTATACCAATTTAAAATGTATTGTTCTATATCGAGTATACATTCTAAAAAAGTACTTTTATTGAAATATTTGATTATTGTTTTATTGAAATGTGATTAGTCAATAAAATTTTGATTATTATTTTTAAATTTCGACATAACCTTTGACATAACTTTTGACATAACTTTAATTTTTACTTATGTTATAATTTTTTTATAAAAAAAAGTCATTCATATTTCGAATATACTAATATTTATATTCATTTCCTCGTTTTTGACATCATTTATTTAATTATTATATCTATCAAATAAATTCTTGAAAGGTTTTTTTTCTAATAATTTTTGTAAGAAAATCCTTTTTTTTATAAAACAGAACTCAAATGAATATTCAAATTTATTATGATATAAAAAATAAATGAAATTCTGTTATTGAAATATTTTTTACTCTAAATTAGAACTTGTATTTTATATAATAAGAAAGTCTGCTAGACTAGAGAAACAAAGTTTACATTTAATCTAACTTGGTCCAGATTATCAATTAAAAATTTTAACTATTTAGAAATACTTTTATTGATATTCTTTCCTTCATTCAAAGTTTTATATATTACTGTTTTGTATTATTAATAACATACAAAATACTTTGAAAATCTTCTATAATCTAGCTTTTTATAATATATTAATTGTAAGCAAACAATTACAGAATTAATATTTATTACTACAAATAAATTTCATACAAGGCTTCATTTAGTTAAGTTTTCTATGACACTTGACAAACGATGTGTTAACACTTGAATTAAAGAAATAAAGTAAATGATGTATTTTATCATTTTCTATCATAATTATAAATTAATAATTAGAAAAACCTTGAAGATGCTTCTCCAAAACCGTAGCTAATTCCTTTAAGTATATCAAATTGTGATTTTTTTTTAATTTAAAAAAATGAAATCCTAACTATTACATATTAATTAGTTTATTAATAGTTATTAGAAAAATATTTTTGCTTGGGTAAAATTATTATTGTTGAAAAACATAGCATTGCAACAAACAGTTTTTAGAAAATAATTAAAAAGGAAACAAAATGAAAATAAAAAAAACCTTTTTTTCGCATTTCATCCACATCGCTGTTCCTTGTATTACCTCAGTCAATTTTCCTAGAATATTTTATTCTTTAAGTCACAATTTTACAATTATTTTAAAAAATTTGTATATTTATTTCATAACTCTAGTACTACTATCTTCTAAGACATTGTTGAATAAATATTCTTTAAATAAGAATATTGGGTAGAGTTTAAATATATATTTCACATTTATAAGAAATTGTAAATTACATTATTGAGGTGAATATAATCGTATGATATTTTACGTGTAATATAATAATAATATTATAATTTAGTGAAATATACAATCCGATTTTACACATCATGATAAAAATATGTCTTTAATAGAACGGAGTTTAAGAATTATACTTATTAACATTATTTATATCATTATTTACTTGATTTAAAAGATAACTTTTTATTCTTTCTTTAGGTGTATTCATTAACATTTATGACAAAAATTAAAATTTTCAAACAAGAATTAAAAAAATATTGTCTAAATATTTTTGAATATATTTAACAACATAATGAAACGTTAAAAATGTAAATGATAGAAAAAACATAATTTATTTCCGTTAAGGTGTTCAAATGAGTATAATGGTATGTTTCATAATAGTATAACCATTAATTACGAAATATACAATTAAATATATATAAATAAAGTAAATTTTTTTTTCAATATTCTTAGATAATAGAAACTATATGAAATATAGTCTAAAGAATGTTAAATGTCATAAAATTTTTAATTTATGAATTAAAAGTTACAATGCTTGTATTAAAAACAAACAAAAACTGTTTCGTTGTCATTTTATGTTAAAATTAAGGCTTATTTTATATTTTATAAATTTTTACAAAATAATCTTTCACTAATCAACTCATCCGTTGAACAGTATTAATACGATATTATTCAACTATCTTTTTTATCCAATTCTAAGTAATTTGAAGGCTCTTTCTCTCTGCAAATAATTATTCTATATATTTAAACTCGTAAGTTGGCTTAAAATAACATTTCAATTCTATCGAGTACATAAGTCTTAAAAGTTTTGATTTTTCAATCTTGCTTATCTGCTGTAATTTTTAAATTGTAACAAAATTTAATTTAGTTATACATACACGTACATTAAATTATTAGATTAAGTACTTTGCAAAAAATTATGAACAAAACGTACTAAAATATAATTAACTATGAATTTTTAATAATTTTGATCATTTTTAGTTTTAATGGGACTTTTTATTGATACTCTTCTATTAAAGAAATATTATAGTTTATAATATGTTTATCCTAAGAGTATTATAGTATTAATTATTTATTATTTAAAACCGGAGGATGGTTAAATGACACAGAAATAAAAATTTTCATACTTCCAAGCATTATCAGTTATAGATTCTTTTGCCTTTGCTTAAAACTTAATATTTGACAATTTAATATGAACTTATTATTATTAATTATAGTAAAATATTCAAACAGTTGGAGCTCTTAGAAAAAAACATTATTAATCAAAGTCTTTAATTTAGCACAATTGTGCGAGCCTCAAGAGAAATAAATTTTAGTAATGAATGTCCGATTATTGGGATACCTTGAAGTGAGTAATAGTAAAATCTGCACCGAACAACGTAATATTACAGCTTGGTGCTTAGATTCACATACATGGTTCTTAATTTTTTTGCGTAATACAAGGCGGCCGTGAAACGAAGGACTATACGATCGCGTTAAGAAGAAAGGAATGGGAGTATGTTGTATGGAAACAAGGGGGTGAGGTTGCACGTGGCAAAAATAAAGAGCGGGCCTTAATTTGTCCTTATTAACATTGCAGGACGAGAGCTGGAAGCTTTACCGGCGCAAATATTACCAGGAGGGATGGCTGGCGACGGGGAATGCGCGGGGTCTCGTTGGCGTGACCTTTACAACTTCACACTGCCGACTGAGGACACCAGAATTACCATTGCGCGCCAACTATAATTTGCGCGGCCACAGGAGCGAGGTGAGCTTCCATTTCGGCTCTTTGTGTTCTGATGGCGGCTAAAAGGAGCGACGACCCTCGGTATCGCTAACTCTTTTTGGAAACTTCGATTTTTGGAACTAACTTCGCCCCTTTCCCGCCGGTCATTGTCAATTCCACGTCATCGTTCACGTTCATTTGCGTCAGACTCCCCGGGATGCCGCCCTCTAATGATTCCAGACTTCCCTGGGATAACGAGGTTATTTTTGAGGTCATAACGTCTCTAGTCGTTTAATAAATAATTTTAACCGAGGCTTCGCTTGTTGGAAAGGCAATTGAGTCTTTAGATTTTCTACGTTTCTTTGGTACTTATCTCTATCGGAAACTAAGCTTCGACTGTCCACTTACGGGCTCAAGAAGAGGAAGCTGTCTCTAAAGCTTAGCGTTAAAATGGCTTTTAAACTTCTCGATCACACCATGCTCTTGAAAGATCTTAACGCATTCACTTCTACATAATAAATAAATTTTGTTCAGGTTCTATGTCGCGCGTTGACTCTTGAAAAAGGCCGCATAACTCCTTGTGTTTATTACGTGAAATTTTGTCTTTTAACATCACTTAAATACACTTCTACATTGACCCGAATGACCGTGTCAGTAAAAAACTTTTATCATTACTCAGAGTAAAAATAATACATTGTGCAAATCATCTTTGATAGTAGCTTCTGCTGTTTAAACTTGACCAAGTGGGTCAAATTATCGAGCCGTATATCGAATACTTTCTATCTGAATTGCACAGATTAACTAATATATGTTGTGATTTCTTTTTCCTTCTTATCTACGAAACCCATGCTGCTTAGAATTTTCAATCATGGTAGCTTTCACCTTTGACCAATTTTTTAGCAAAAATAAACAGCTTTATTCTTTTGAGACACATTTAAAATTTTTTTAAATTTTAGCTTCTTAATATTGATCCACACAAAATCATAAAGAAATTGATCAAACAAACGTGATTCGTATAATTCAAACATTTATTTATCTATATATTTCAATACTATAAAAGTCTCAAGCAAATTTTTTCTTCTTCTAAAACTATTTTTTATTGAAGTCCAACATATCAATAGTCGTGGTCTTGAATAACATAGTATTTATGCTTACACATCTAGATTATATTGTCTTGAGAGTAAATCTTATACTTCTCAACATTTTGTATAATTAAGCATTAAATATCTTCGTTACGTCTTATAATCTAATTATTAATAATCGTGTGAATTTAAAAATTTTTAATAAACTTTAAGGCAATTTATCATACTACAGAAACACTTTCGTTGTCTAAAAATTGTAATTTTAATATACTTGTATTTAAAAAATAATTATTTTGAAAAAAGCTATAATGATCTAAATATTTTAACAAGTAAGTTTTACATATATTAACAACAACAAAAAATTAACTTACATAGTTTAAACAAAAACTAAGTATTACTTGATAAATTTAAAAATATTTTTCCTTTCAATACAAATCCGACTTTCGTATTTTTTGAAAACATCAAATTATTCAATAGAATTATGAATTTATATTTGCCTTAGGTGGCAAAAACACCAATAAAGTCGGGTTAGATGAAAATATAAAGTCGGTACTCCGAGAATTATTTCTGCTGGATGACGATCTCCGGTAATGTCTAAAATTTCAAGTTGTTGAAGTACGAGTTGAAGTAATAAGTATGAGAGTATTTATTTGTATCAATAAATATACAAAAATTGATGCATAATTAAAACATTTTATTTTGTTCTAGTTTAATTATTATTTGTCATTCATCTTTATATTATTTTTTTTCATTTCTTATATAATTAATAACTACTTTTATATTGAATTTCCTTTACAGTGCTTAAAATTCATTGTGAGTAAAGCGAATTTTAAATTTTAAATTTTGTGATTGATTACTCAAAATTAATTCAATACCAATTTTTCTTGCTTAACCTTAAAATTTACCTTTAAAATTTACTTTTTTCCTGTTTTAATAAGTCCAGATAATGTATTTAGATGTTTTATTTTTTACGCTTTTAGGGCAGTTTTAAATATTATAATAAGCAAATCTTTTTTCAAAAAATCGTAGGTATTCAAAATACATAGAAAACAATAATAATTTCAAGATAATAATAAAAATACTACAGTTCGTTTTTCAACACAGGTATGATTTGAAACAATTTTTTTATATTTATAATAATGAAGTGACCTATGGTAATACGATGACTTACAATAATTTAAGCGATAATAGTAATATTGTCAAATGAACGAAAATCTGTACAGAATATCAACTAAGAATATATTTTAAGAACTTTCAAATATTAAATTATTTAATACGTCAGATATTTCTAAAAGATATTTTTTTAATTCATATTTTATCACAATAATAGAAGTAACAAATAGTTTATGAATTCCTAAGGAAGTTTTGTATGCAATTTATTATTTAGAATTCCATTTTTAATTAGATATGGTTAAACAAATAATTAAATTCTGGTAATTGCTTATTAAATTAATTCTGGTAAATGATTAAATTCTGGAATTTAAAAAGTAATTGTAGTTAAAAGTATTTATTAAAAAGCTTTTGCGTACTTGAAAAGCGCAAAAACTTGTTTAAGAAAATGTTACCTATTAAAAAAATATTTTTTTGTTAAATTTTATTTAACAATTCGTGCAAATTTATGTAATACTAAATATGAATTCAGTTGTCGTTAATTCTGTATGATAAAATAAAAATGAACTTTGAAAAAGGCTTTGTAATAAAAAATTATAAAAACACGTGGTAGTTTTTTACTGTATTGATATAGATATCAAAATAGTTGCTGCTTTTGTAAATAAACGCAAGAATATACTTAATAGTTACAGAAATTACCACTCGAAAAACCAACTTTTACCTTAAAAAATTTGGCGAAAATCAATACGAATATGATTTACATGCTCATAATACATTCACAATGTTCTCTCTTCTCTCTCTTTTTTCTATTTCTTCAATGTTCCTGCATATAAAGTTTTGGACACTTATTATGTATCAATTTATGTTATTTTTTTCTTTTTTTAAGAATACTTTTTTTTTAATTATACTAAGTGGTTAGCATTAAGGCCTAAATCACAATAAAATTTGAAAAGCATTTTCCAAGTGTTTTAGTAATTTTACTAGTAATGATATTTTATATCAGGCTTATGATAGTATTAAAATATAAACATTATTACTGGATGTAAAGATATTACATTATTTTTTATGTAACTAAATATTAGTATATTGAATAAAATTGTTAGGTAAAGACTAAACAATTATTTTAATTATTAAATTTTAATTATCAATAATAAAATACGTTTATATTAATAGAAGAATAATAATTAAAGTGAAATTTAATCAACTAATTTATAGTAAAAAAAACTTTACAAATTGAACAACTCGAAGAACGTTTTTTATAACGATCTCAGAGGAAAAATGTTTAGATAAGTAGACCTGTTGTGAATAGTTTTTCAAAATAGAGGCGAGTTATAGCAATATCCAAGAGAGAATCATCTTGGTACATTGACATCGATCCTACGAAGATCGAATCGTCGCGCCACCCTATTTTACTATATCACTTCGTGAAGCTATTCCGTTTTTGTCTACCAGGCGCCTTTTTCCCATTATATTTAGACTAATACAGAACATTCGAGATGTACAAAGAAGGATAAAGCTTCGGACCCATTTTTCCTCCAGCAAATTTTTTATTATATTATATAATAAATATGATAGTATGATGATGACGCTTTGAACATTCTTTATACTTACCAAGTTTATAATATTGTGTATTAAACTTTAAAGTATAATATACAAAAAAAACATTTTTAATATTTTTATTTTTGTTATAAATAAATAAGGTTGTTAAATTAAACTACCGAGCAGTTTTTTAATTTCTTTCTTGGTGCTTAAGTTTTCACTGCGTAAGTTGTTACTTTTTCATACAAATATAATAGTTTTAATGATTAATAATCATGACTAACTTTGCTAAAATATATTAATCATGTCGTTTGGGCGCAGGAATAATTTGTCAATTATGTTCAAAATATAAATATCTTTCAAAGTTATTTAATATATATTAATCTGAATACTCCAAAAATATGATAAATCAATAAGTACTTACACACACTTTAAGGTTGGGTCTTTCAATAAATTAAATTGTATCGAGTATTCGATATTCCTCCATACAATATACAATATTTTTTTTATTATTACATTACAAATATTCATAAAATCAATCTTTTTGGTGGTGTTCTTAATAGGAAACTATTTCACCAATTCCGCAATATTACGCAATATTACGTAAAATTACAAATGCAGAAACCTTCTTAAAATATTTATACAATTGATTTAAGTATCATAAGATATAGACAGTATATAATATATATAAATTATTAATTTTTTTAAGAGCCAAATAAAAGCTTTTTAGTGTTTAGCTTCTTAGTGTTCACACAATGTCTTCACTTCTACAAAAAATCCAATACTTTAGTAACTTGTAAACTTTTTTTATATGGGCAACTTTTGGTATTCGCCATCTATCCGTTGATTCATGATTTATCGACTCCTATACTTTGATACTACGCTCGATAATTTGGTTGCATATCGACCTTTTACATAGTAATTATAAGCGTTCTCTACCTACGGGACAGCTCGAGTACTACGTGTACTGTAAGGCCGGGTTACAGTCGTGTTGGCTCACCCCACTTACCCCTCCTCGTGAGATCGTCATTTATGAATACATATTCTTACACTAATGGATATTTATGTGTTGGCCACTTATTTTATCACACATTTTCTAAACGTACATTGCCCCATGTATCTTATTTGTTCATTGTTAACGCTGCTTTCTTAATGTTTGACGGACCTAACACCGTAATTTTTTCCCCTTATGGACTTTTTTTATAATAATTATCGGCGCAGTAGAATTCCATTTTTTTCACGGACGTTTCTATCGTTGCTTCTCATGGACTACATTACTAGCATTGGACTTTCTTAGTAAAGTTCGTAACACACATATTGATCAATAGCACTTAACACGACGAATTCACAGAACGGTAGTTTCGCAATTACCATGTATATTAAGATTACAAATAAATATAAATAAAGTAGAGTATATAATTATTGTAAGATATTATACTATTAAGGTAAATAAGTGTTGTTTATAACGATTGCGTCTATCTGAATCTAAATCAAATCATTTAACTTTTTTTTTATTTTTATTTTCCTCTTAAAATGCATTGAATGTTCGATTTATGATAATACTTTGACAACCAAGAAAAATATTTTTTGAAAATATAATTTTACATGACGTCAAAATGAATTTTTTTTATTGTATATTTTTAATAACTTATCACAATAATAGAATAATAAGTTTTGTTTTACAATTACATTTATATTTAAAAGTATGCATTGAATATAGTTCTTTTAAGAAATGCAGCAAGAAATACGATTAACTGTGCAAAATACTATCTTAGTCCATTTTATATTTCAAAAAATATTAAATTAACCAAAGTTAACTAGGTTATATAAATTCGTAGTTCGATAAGGAATTACTTCGATAACCGACTTCTCTTTATACCTAAGATAAATTCTGGATCGCAAAAGATCGCTAGAGAATGAAAAAATAAATCAATAATGTGTAAAGGATGATATGGATACGACGAAATTGTTGGCCAAGCTTTCATCTTTTTGATCTCATCGCAGTCGCTTCAATTTTTGATTCTCTCGGTATAGGGGTTATCATATTCATACTCAGGCATAAAGCTTGCACAAAAAAAAGAAGTTAGAGTTATACGCGAGGGAAGTGTTAAAGAAAATAAAGAGGGCGAGTTTTTCTAAATAAGTGAAACGTAAAAAGCAAAATAGAGTAGGGGGAATAGGGTAAAGGAAAAAAGATCGACTTATAATCGAAGTTGCAAGTTAAAAACCCTTCTGAATCGTAAATAATCGCCGACTCCCTTGTGCTTGAGCTACTAAAAATCTCCTATAAGATCACGTGTGTATTACTGACGATACTCACATCTATAAATTTTCTTAAGGTCGCACCGCTGCACGCAATAATGTCGGCCTTTTCCATTTCATTTCATGACTTTTATACTACATATTCAAAATGTCTATAGTTTCCATCAAAAAGTTGTGTCTTGGTAGGGTAAGTTTATTTATGATTGATGATGTTTTAAGTTTTGTGGATTCACTTATATATCGAACAATATCAATTTTCAGAAAAACTTTCCTCAGACATCTACCTATTTTAAATATATCGAAGTTCCCTGCTATTTATATGCTACTAGTCTAGAGTAATCCATACAAAGCTGCTTTTTGACGTTATAGAAACATTTTTATTATTTTATAAAATCTGTTTATTTTTCAGCGAATTGTATTTTAAAGTCATTCTTATACCAATTTAACAATTTTATTATTAAAGCTATTGAATTTTGGACAAATTGTTAGTAGTAATTTCGAATATTAATACCAACTTATGTAAGCTCTAGAATATTTTGAAGAGGTTGAGCACGTATAAATTCATTGCCTTGAATCTATTGAGAAACATAATTAGGAAAAGTCATATTAGAATGAACTTTTTACGTTCTTATATCTCTTTTATTTTATATCTACTTATGTGTTACACACATATATATATTTTTAATGATTTATAAGATTTTTAAATGATTTATAATTTATGCGTGTCTGCGCATTACGTAAATATGAAATTTTACTTTGATATTAAACATTGGTATTATATTTAGCATAGGTTTTATACAATTTTAATATATATGTAAATACATTGAAACCAACAATTGAACAGTATTTTTCAGATTCAATGATGCATTGAATGCAGAATAACAAACATCATAAATTATGCATATAAACAAAATGGGCGTAAAATCCGTCATGATATATACTAGATAATAATCGGTGTAAAAAATATAAAATGATAAATTGAAACTGTATAAAATGTTAGACACTAATTAATAAATAACCATTTTTCGTATTGTTCTCGTGCTTGATGCAATCGTAGTTATTGAGTTTAAGGTAGACAAGGAAAATAAAAAAAATCGTGCTACGCAAGCGCGAGTGCTGAAAGCGAAGCGCCAAGAAATAATATGATAAAAGATGAAAAATTTACAAAGAACAAGCCAAACATGAAAACAAAATACTCGACTCTTGTCCCGATAATCTTCTGTTTCCAGGTTATACTTGTAAAGTGGAACGAACCCTATCAGAAGCTGGCCTCCTGCGATAGTACAGGGGTTATTTTTGTCTGGATTAAATACGATGGCCGCTGGAGTATTGAGCTTATCAATGATCGGAGTACGCCGGTCACGCACTTCTCCTGGTCGCACGATGGTCGTATGGCACTCATATGCTATAAGGTACAATCGCCCAACTCGTTAATCCGTAAAATTTGCTCTTGTTTCCGGACTCCAGCTCTCCTCTTATCTGGTTACGCGTTCTGCTACTTTCTTGTTTTACGGTCAACGATACGGATAGATTAATAATACCGCATTGCGTTAACTAGCCTATGACTATTTATTTCGAAGTGTTACTTCAGCTCAAGATCGGCGGCATTCCAAATTTTACATTCCTAGTAGCCTACATTTAACAAATGAAAGCTACGATTATACAATTATACGTAAGAAAATGCGAATCGTGATCTGTTTAGATATTAACTGCAGTTATTAACTACAGAATTTATTATTTAATTAAAATTTATATTATATATATTAATTATATTATATATATACGTACTTATTGTAGGAACCTTTAAATAAAGTAATTGAGTGGAACATTACGTACGGTTTATAAAGTTCAAAAAGTATCAATAACAGTTTCTAATGTTTTTTAGAAACCTATACAACCAAACTGTATGAATAATCGTTCGGGAACAAAATACTATCTTTCAAGGTCATTATAGAATACACTTTTTTTCAATATCACTAACCAATTTGGTAGTAGCTGACAACCTCGGCTATTCTTACAGTTCGTGATCTTCAACACGTATAATCAATTTGACATTTTTAGTTGCAAAACGCGAAAGCAACAGTGGTTTTTAAATATATCTATACATTTATGGGCAACTTGTCTCTGAAATATTGCACCATCAACAGAGAAAGAGAGAACGATGCGATTGTTTTCGCAGGACGGCTTTGTGCTGGTTGGCAGTGTAGCTGGTCAACGCTACTGGTCCTCAATGCTCAACCACAAGGCGGTGATAACATGCGGTATCTGGACACCTGATGATCAGCAGGTCTATTTCGGAACGACGGCCGGACAACTAATCGTCATGGACGTCCACGGGGCCATGGTATCCGAGATTCAGCTCGGTGAGGGATCTGCATTTTTTATGGGGGCCATGATTACTTGATGCGATATGATCCCTTGAGATGTTCACTGTCAACTATTCGGGACGTTCGATCACTGCACTATCAACAGGATTCAAACGGGCGCTCCTGATATTTTTAATCTTTGTGCTGAAAAACTAATTGTTCATTGCTCATCGCGTATTTCGCCTTTAATTCGGACATATTTCACTACATTGGCCATTAATCGACGCGATCTCACTGAAAAAGAAAGTTTTGATACTTAGATATTCAATTGTCTAAAAAACTGCAGTAAATATTGATCCTTTCAGTTATTGTTCTCAATTAAATGACTAGAAATTCACTATTAACTATTACTTTTACTTTTTTTACTGTAATTTAAATTTATCGATATATTGTAATGCAAGATCAAGGATTATCCTTGTCACTTCACGCCACATTGTATATTTTTTTTTTAATATTTATTCCACAGAAATATGTGAGATTTCGTTCAGACTCCAAGAAATTGGTATTTCGATAACATAATAAGCTCATTAGCAGATAAAAAAGTGGATTATATATTTTAACAAACAATATTTCTATAAAACGTAACAATTTCTATCCTGTAAATAATGAATATTTTTCATCTACAAGGTATTTTATTTAATATAATTCAACTTAAATACACGAATCAAAATTAACAAATTAATAATTACTGCATATTTAGTCTTCGAAGTAAAAAAAATTACTTTCTACATTGCCTAATCCGAAATAATACAGTTCTTTTTATTTGTGTATTTTCGAAAACTATCAAGCTTCTTTTTTGAACGATAGAACTTAAGCAACAGTAAAACTAACACGATTGTTTCTAGATGCTGAATGATATGAGTTTATGCTACATTGAAAACTAAAAGTATCTTGCCTACTGAATTCTGAAAATTCGAAAAGCTGAAAATGCATTCTCAAATAATTTTATGTAAGATTCACAAACAAAACATAAACCGATGATATGTATTAAGCATTATCTTATTAAATTTATAAAAACAACCTTATTATCGCCTTACTACATCGAATAGAGTTTTCTTTTTATTGATTTAAAAATTAATTATATTATAAAATAAAATCCACAACCAGAATTTAGGTTTTTCGAAGGCGTCATTCTTTTGTAAATTTGTAAATTAGAAGGCACATTTTTATATATGTATAGATTTCAAATTTTATTATAGCGATAATAATATTTAAAACCTTAAAACCTTAATAACGAGTATTATCTCGTAATATTTAATCTGAAAGTAAATATATGCAACCAAAAATGTATGCTAAATTTCTATTTAATAGCTAAAATCCTTTATTTATCATTATAAGATTTCAAGAATTTAGAAATATTGTGATTTTTTTTTAATTTACAATGAAGACATAGCTTAGAGTATGTTTTTAAATTAGAAAATTTTAACGTTTATATAAAGCTAAAAGTATCATTTAAAATACAAAATAAATTTAATTATTATTTTTTTATAAATTACTCCTGTATAATAAATTTATATTTATTAATTTTTTTTTAATAGTTCTTTAATTAATATAAAAATATAGTACTTTATTTTTAATTATGTTATTCAATATTTTTTAATAAACAAATTAAAATTTGTCGTTTGTTAATTAACTTTTTAGCAAGACTTGTACAAATGATATGAAGGAGTTTAATATAATTATACGTATATATTATATACATATATATCTACGATGAATTATTCCTTAGCTTGTTCTTTAGCATATTGAAACGTTGTACCTTAATTAAAGCGACAGCCATTGTGAAATGCTTATAACAAAAATGTATTGATCAAATTAAAATTTCTTTTTTTAGTTTATGAATAATAAATTAATACCATTATTAAAGTCGAGATTGAAATAATCTAGATAATAAAATTTAATTTTAAAAATACTGTCTGGGTTCAAATAAAATGTATAAAATATCATCAGTTAATTTTCATTATGCAAGTACTTGGTTTAAAAATCTGAATACGTAGTATTAACCTTACTATCTTTTTTCATGAAATAATAAACTTAAGTAGTAGTGCTTATTTCAATTAAAATATTCTATGGAAATGTTTTTTTTTTCTATAAAATTTACTTATATTGTGAATGGCTTTTTTTAATTAGAAAAACTGAGCAAATAAAAGTCGCAAAGCATGAAACTCAAGTATAATTTAATATAATTATAACTCTGTTCTACTTTTTCATCTAAAAATATGAGATTGAATAAAATTGTTTTGATAATATTGAATAATCCATGATAGAAAGCTGATTTATAATCATTAAACTATTCATCGTCTTGTTTTCAGTTCAACGCAACTATTTCATTGCCATCAATGGTGATTCTTAATTCTAGTAATAAATATAATGAATTTTAAGTTTAATGAAATTTCCCCACGCTAGGATCAAAAATTAAATTTAGAATGAAAATTTAATTAACAACATTATATAATTTGTTAGGCGTAATCAAAATAATGTACGAATGGATAAATATAAATTATGCGGGTGGTTAGTTTAATGCGATTAAGTGTTCAAAAATTTTATATTACTACAGGTGCGGGGGTAACGTCTATGGCTTGGTCAGCGGAGAAATTCAAGCTGGAGGAGGACGAAGACGAAGATATTGAGCAGGAGGAACGCGAGCAAGAGGACCGAGACGAGGAGGATCAAGAAGCTAGGAATAACGCTGTTAACACACGTAACTATGTACTTGCTGTTTGCTTAGCCGATGGGAATGTTGTGCTTTTGAGGTCCTTCGATGACATCTCACCCGTTACGATAAATACCGGGTTGAAGCCTCCATTACACGCCGAATGGAGCAATTCTTGGAAGCTCCTAGCAATCGCCGGAATCAAAGACCAGGAGTATCAGCATCAGCAACAGCAACAGCAACAGCAAAATCACTACCATCATAGCCACCCGCTGACCATCGAGTATACGAATCTTCTCAAATTTTACTCAGATACGGGAGTGCTTATTTATACCATCGTTATACCTTATACCCAGGTATGTAGTGTTTTTCAATTCAGCTCTGTAACTTATTTTACGTTGATTTCAATCCTTCCAATAACGCGATTGAAGGACGTCCTTTCTAATTTACACGGTTCAATTATCATTATTTATATTACGATTGGTACAAAATTAATTTTAGTAAATTGTAATGACGACTGCATAATTCTAAATTATTTCATTTTTTACATGTGTATATGTGTATGTGTGTATGCGACCTATGTAAGAGAGATCGAATTCTTGAATTTAATAAAATTGGAGAAGCTTTTTTCTTGAATTTTTTTATTACAAAGTTGTTCTTTTGCAATATTCTACAATCTATAAGTAGTATAGGGGGAAATATTTTTAATTAAAAAATGTTATCACGTGTACATGTCAATTACAAAGAGCTTGAACAAATAGTTTCTATAATTGAAGAAAAGACTTTTTTATTTTTTTTTTTTTTTAATGAATTAAATAACTAAAGTCATCGATTCTTGAATGACGTTTTCGTAAAACATCTCCCCATTTCATCAGCCGATAGATTGCAAACTTAATGAAAGAACTTTTTATGTAATTTATATGCCTCCCTCTCTTTTCCTGACTCTCTCTTTTTGCATCTATCTCTCTCTCTCTCTGTCTTTCATGATTTAGAGTCCAGTGACTGCTATGACATGGGGACACAATGATAGGCGACTTTTTGTGGCTACCGGAGCGCATGTTCACGCGGCTTGGGTATCCAGGTATTACTTGATCCATTCATTATTCTTCTCGTATTCTTTGTTTTTTTTCTTAATAATCTTTCTTCTTTAAAATCATAATGACGACAAGTAGATAAGTATGATAAATTAAGCTGCAAAAATTTAATATATCAAAATTAGTAGTAATAAGTAAAATAACTGATAAAGACAGATAAAAAGTACTGATATTTGTCTATACGCACGAATACGTCATCTTTAAGCGCTAAAATGTTTTTTAATAAATATTTGCATTTTAATAATGGAGTTCTACATTATTTCTTTGAAATGTAGTTAAAGTGAGTTATGAAATTACTGCATGGATTGTATTTTAATTTTAATTCTATTGGTACAATCTTTACAAAATAGTTGATAAAAAACAATTTTTTGAAAAACAACAAATCTTATTATTTTAAGAAAATAAAGGATTATATGAAAGCTATTTTTATTGAAATTAGAGAAAACTAAGAAATACTGCATATCGTAATATGCACAATAGTTAGAATCCAATTATAAATAGACTTCCCCTTCATAACATTAAGCACTAACTTTATTAAAATAAGTCTTTAATTTTAATTAGCTTGGAAATTAATTTATCCGTAAAATATTTTTTGAATTTTAAAAAAAATGACACAAGTAATGATTTTAAATTTGATTAAAACATATATTCCGGTTCTTCTCACTTTATAAAGCTTCAAAGAGCAAAGTACTGCAACCATCGCTAATGTATAAAAGATCATTACAGGCTTGCGTACGTAAAAAATAATATTTCCATTTCAAGTATGACTCCACAATGTTGACAAACCAGGCAAGGCTTAAATCGAAGTTGATAGGGGTATCGTACTTAATTCGGGAGGATCGGTGTATGATGATTGCACATCAAGGCTATAAGCGCTCCAAGCCTAAGGGTTAGTCGGACGGGGAATCGCGTCTAAGCTCCCAAATCACAGTTGGTAGACCACTGCATAATTGTAGTCTGGTTTTATTCAGGGGCGTCGGCTCGCTACAGTTGTTATCGAGGCTTGCGCTCAAGGCCGCCCTTACCAAGGAATCGAGCGTGCAGCAGCTGCCCCTCCCGCCCCGGCTCAAGGCCCTTGTCTCCGGACTCTTCGCCAACACTATTCGGTAAGTCTATTGCGGCTGCTGAAGATCGCATGCTCTCGCAAAAAATTCTCAAGTGGTTAAGACGTATATTCATCTGCTATGACCTCCCCGTCTTTTCTTCGCTTCTTTTGTGCACGTATATGTGCGCGCGCGCATTTATGTATAAGCCTTGCAATCTCCATCTTTATTGCGTGGCACAAGTGTACGTGTGAAGGAAAGCCGGACGAATGTCGTTTCATAAATTTTAATTGCACACGAGTAAAGTGTGACACGTAAAGCTAATTCGAAATTCATCTGTCAATAGTTAATTACATCGTGACTCATGACCTACCTCTTACAACTCAATAACATTAAAATGTCAACAAAAAAATGAAATATAGAATAAATGCTTAAAATTTTAAACTGAGATCTGTTTTGAAAAAATAAGAGGACGACTTGAGATTTCATGCTATTGTATGCATTTCAAATTCTCTTGATATTTCAATTAGAAATCAGTAAACCCCTAGTCGCTTTAACAAGAAATGAAATTTATATGACAACAAACGATTCATAAGTGTTTTCTTTCTTCAATGAAAGGGCCTATTATATTTAATTAAAATGAGAATAAAATTATGCCTTTAAATGATATACGTGATAATATAAAAAATCGATAAGAATAAGAATACTGTTAAAAAATTTACTTTTATTTTATAAAAAATTTTCTAATGCATGAAATTCAAATATACTTAAAAATAACAAGTCAAACTTAAAAATAAAAAGATTATAGTTTTAAATACTGAGTATATAGTTTATATTTGCACTAACATAAAGTATATTCATTATAAAAAATTAAGAATTTATTAATGAAAGTGCCTTTATCACTCACTCATTTAATAAGAAATATATAAAAACCTAAATGATGCTCGCAATACTTTATTTTGTTTTTGCTGCATCACTGCCCTCCTTGTTCCCTATTTCACTTTTACTCAAAGAAACTTGATTCTTTTGTTGAAATGGCAATTGCCTGCTAGTGGAATATTATTGTCTCGTCAATCGTTCCCAGCATACCCTACAATAATTAATTTATTTACAACAGAACAATTTTAAAGCAAACAATTTTGTAAATATAATTAAATGATTTAGTTTTTCGTTGATGAAAAAGTGTTATTTACTTGTGACCTCACGTGTTTACGAAACTCAGGAAGTGCATTTCGTGAAAAAAATGTTATGGAAGCGGATGATAAAAAAGAAAAACAGGTAAGAAGCGAAAATAAAAGAGGATATATATTGTATAGAACAACATCGGGAAATCGTTGAATGGAGGAGTGAGAAAAGGTTGGCGTCGTCATCGTCTGGCTCTTCCTTAAGAGCACCTCTCTCTCATTTTTACCGCTTCGGTTTTGCACTCTTGGGGTTGTCGTCGTCACCGCTTCACCTACAATTGATAACATGAAGTCCGATGTATATCGGCTGACAAGCTAGTCGATCTCTTTGACTCCACCAATCCTGCATTAATAGAAAATCCGTTGCTTGCACGCAACTCTACATGCTTGTTCCTAGTTTTCCTCTCAATCTGCTCTCTTCTTGATCACGTGTAATCTCCGGTTATTTATTAATTGGACGCAGCAACAGTTGATGTCTCTAATCCTATACATCGATAACTTCTTGGTAGTTAAGTTTTTCAAGAAAACTCATCACTGACAGAGTACGCGCGGGAAGGAAATTAATAAAAACGAGATGAAGAAACAGCGCTATAGAAATTGAGAATTGCCAAATTAAATTATATAAACGATTTATTGAAAATAATTCTGCGACATGAAAAATTTTAAATATGAGGTAACTAATAGACGTATAAAGCAAACTATTTTTCTAATTGTTTTGTAACACAATACTTTTTAACATCGTTATAAAATATCTTTACATAAAGTAATATTTTTACATATATATATAAATATATATATATATATATATATATTTATATTTATATTTATATCTACATATATATATATCTACATAGTATATATACTGAGCAAAATGACACTCATAGCTTATTAATAACTACGTCGAAAATTTTTCCATTTTTGTAAATAAAAATGATCTTTTAAATTCAATTAAGTTAAAGTATACTCAGTGCCCATATCATCGAGTACAAAGAATGCTAAGTCATACTCATACTTTTCTCAGCTGCCATCCCGTGTTACAAATGTACATGTGTTTACCATTTATGTACACTTATACGTGGCTTTGCATATTTATGTATACATTTAATTGATGCATTTTAATATAAATATATTTAATATAAAATTATAATTATAAATTCTATTTTCTAATACTTTGATTCAAAATTGATTTAATATATCATACAAACAGATTATGTTACTAATTGTAATATGATTTTCATTCATACAACGATGTAGACTTTAAACAAAATTAGCATAAACATTTCTAATAACATGTAAAAGGATTTTATTTCTTTTTTAGGTATTCATTAATTGAAAGAAATTTATACAAATATTTTAAATTAAACGTTTTTATTGGACATGGAAAAATAATTTTACCTTTTTTATAATGTATTCTTCTTCTTATATAAATTTGTTTCAGATAATATAATAGTTATTTCAAAGTAACAATAGCAAATTATTTCTATATGTGAGATAATATAAATCTCCTTTTATGAATCATCTCTTTTTTAATATTCCATTAGAAAATTTTTCAGATAATATAAATGCACCACCTATCGCTCTTGTAAAATTCTTATTCCTTCGGTTGAAATCTTAAGACTTATTACATTTTGTAAGTACATTCTGAAAAATAAATCTGTTTGAAATACATGATTATAATAACTCTTTTATATTTCATATATATGTACATATATAATTATTTCAAAATAATAATTGCTGTGTTCCTTTCACATAACATTCTTTTTCAAAAAATGAAAGTGATACTTTTATTTAACGTCGATAATATTAATATTATTTTTATGAATAATATTACCTTAGATTTTATTTTTCTTATCTCAATAATTTTTTTTTTTAAATAAGAAATGTTCCGTCAATTTTCCGTATTTTTTTGTACGTGATATGTAAAAGGGATATCTTCAGTTTTTCTCATTTCCTTACAGATAAAATGAGTATTACTGGTTTTCTTTCAAGACCCTTTTATCTATATTATTCAACTTTACGATTCCCTCGTTTTCTCTTTTTTTCGCTCTCTACACTCGGCACATTTTATTGTTTTCACACTTTACGCATTGCATATTTTGTTTCTATGTTATCTCAATGTGTTTTATTAATGAGGATAATTAATTAGTAAGCATCTTTGTAATAAAATAAAAGTAAAATTTTTAATTAAAAATGAAATGGAATATTACAATACGTTTAACATCCAAAGAAATTTTTTTTCGTATTTATTATCATTTTCAAAAAACGGAAACACAGAATAAAAATGCACGTGTAAATTAAAATGTCTTATAAAGCAAAGAAATTAAGAATAATAAATTAGAATAACAATGTTCGAATATGGCTTTTTTCGGATTTTAAAATAATAACCATTTGTAGAAAGAATAAAAAGAAAAATTATTACTTGGTTTACATTTAAATAAATATAAATATATCGCATTCAAGTTCAGACATTCTATTCGTAATACGACCCTTAAGAATATTTTCAAGTAATCGTAATAACTTAACTAATAAATAAATGTCTTATTAAATCGATGTTAATGATAAAGTAGTCAAGAAAATTACTGTATAAAATATTTGTATGCGTATTCGTTAGAAACAAAATAAAATTTATTAGCAGAAGTCAATGCATACTACTGTACACTGTACGAAGGTATTGTTCTCGAGGGATGGCGGCAGGATCGGCATAGGGAAACGCATCTCACAGGGCACTCGCAAAAAACAGTATTAGTCTTCGGAAAATCAGGGAGAAAGTAGAGATAGAGGAGAGCAGAGAAGTCAGGTGGATAGTCGATGTCAAGTCCTCGCGAATGTACAACAGACCTGAGACATAGCAAGTGGTTAATCCCGACGTCGTGACTATTGTCCTCAGCTGCTGCATACCGGAGCTGCGAGAGTTGCGGCGTTTCGTCTCGCGTCCCCCGCCACTGGGAGGCCGACTCCACTGCACGATGCTCCGAAATTCGGGTGAACCGCCTCACAGTTACACCCTCTACGTGGAGTATCTTGGAGGACTGGTACCCCTGCTGAAGGGCCGTCGGACGAGTAAGATTCGACCGGAGTTCGTTATCTTCGACCCGGAAAGCGGACACTCGAACGCCCAGAATGGATGCGATCGGCAGAATACCTTAGCGTCACCGACGATCGAGAGGAGCCATCAGTACCAGCAGCAACAGCTACTCCAGCAGCCCTCCTGTAGCGACGACTCGGACAACGAGCGGGACACGGTTGAGCTCTGCGCCGGTTCACCCCGCTTCCGCAGAAAGAGCCGCAGGAAATGCCGGACCTCTTATGAGCGTAGCGGCTACAACAACGAGGACGACGAGGCCAACTACGTCGACACTCTGCCCGAGGTCTGTTGCTTGTCCGGCCGGTTAATTCAAGTCCCTTCCCGACGTTGGGAAGCCCCACGACTTATCGCCTCCTTGTTTTTCCCGAGCCGGCGCAATAATGCACGGAGACGGATTCTCCGCTAAACATTCAAAACTGTGGCTTTGAGTTCTTTTGAAAAAGCACTAATTGAAATTTAATACCCTGCGTTGTAGATAAGCTACAGCCGAGTGGAAAAAAATGATCCACCTACAAAGTACACAAAATGCCTCAGAACGATATCGTGTATCATTTTGTCTACATAATTAGATTTTGCTTCTTGATTGTTCCACTTTAATTTAAAAGCTTAAAATTACAATTTTGAAAAGCCTTGTAGATATTTATCCTCTTTCGTCGCTTTTTATTTCTCATAATTTCCTTACTAGATTTCCCCTTATACTAGATTACTGTTTTTTACCTAGCTTATGGCTATTAAAAAACGTATTCAAACGAAAAATCAGTAGTATCCGATAAGCCCTATTACTATATATAATAAAATTATTATTAATTGACTAACAAATGAGATTGTTTCGTGACAACGGCAAACTTCATTTTAATTACAATTACACTTTTATTTAACCTAAAACGCATGAATTATAATTAATTGTCAGTAAAATAGTGAACGAAGGTTTTCAAATAATTGAACATATTTCATATTTATTAAAACATAAAAAATTCTGATGACTCACTGCTCCAATACTTATATAATTTAAGAGAACTTTTTTATAAATTGCAACATTTGTTTAAATTAATTCAAATATAAGGCAATCAATTTAATATACATTTAATTAGACATTAAAAATAGCAGGTAATATAAAAAACTAATCTGGCTATAATTTTTGCTGAACTATCTAAATAAAAAATCAATATCATGAAAAAAAAAACTTTAACTCTAAGTTAACCACCAATTAAGAGACGTTACGGTAATTACAGTGATCCGATGTACTCACAGCTCAAATAAGATTTGTCACAGACCAATAAAATGATATCGTATTTTTAAAAATGTTAGCATCCG
The DNA here is from genome assembly GCA_018907135.1 of Kradibia gibbosae. NCBI lineage: Eukaryota > Metazoa > Arthropoda > Insecta > Hymenoptera > Agaonidae > Kradibia > Kradibia gibbosae. The sequence continues at coordinate 5,629,047 of JACCHX010000007.1, forward strand.
TTAAATATGACGGAAGTTAAAATAAATATATTAAAATTAATTCAATTTTATTTCACTTTTAAACAATTTCCTTAAAAGGTAAATATTATTAAAGGAATATTTGAATCTTTTGAATAACAAATGAATTGTTCTTATAAAAAAATCTGTCACTAATATCTATCATTAATATTATAAAATGTACATATCTGCCTATGAAAATATTTTTAGTGCTAGATATATCATATATATATAATTATATGAAGGTAAAGGGCAATTTATTATAAGGACACTTGCTCTGAAAATATTATTTCTTATATTTCTTTATATACGTATATAAATGCTTGTATATGTAATCAAACAATCGTTTGCATTATTAATGCTTGAAAGAATCATTATTGAAATATGTTTTAATGCACTTTTATCAATTGGCAAATGATATACACTTAAAAATATATATTTATGCTGTAAATGTTAATTAAATTCAATTCATTTTAATCATGCATCGATTTTTACGTTGTTAATTGTAATTGTTAGAATTACGAAACTTCGAAGCTTAATGTTGGTATATTGTAAAACTGCTAAAATCTCCTGGGCATTTTTGAACAAAAAAAAACGAAAATCTGTGAAGAAGTAACTCACTGTGCGGTCGATAATATTGAGATTAGCTTTGAAAAAGCAAAGAGGCTTGTGCGCTGACAAACACACGCGCAAACCTACAGCGAGAGAGAGAGAGAGAGAGAGAGAAATCTACAAGTCATCGCGACAACTCAGTATTAGATCGCAAGTGATTATGATCGACGGGCTAAGGATCTGTTAATAGAGTCAGGCTTCTTTCGAGTGCAGGGTCTTCTCCCTCGAACTGTTCAAAACCCTCATTCTCGACAAGGCAAGCTGACACACGATTTGTTAGATGAGATCATCGCCGAAACGACGACGACAAAAAGGTGAAAAGGTGGCTCGGGGAGTGTATACGGGGATTCGAGGAGTTTTTCATTTAATCAACTTGCATATGAAACGCATCCTAGCCTCGTCCGCCGATCCTCCGCCCCAAGGCGCAGTATTAACGGAATTCCCAGTGGCGCGGGCGTCTTTTCATCGAGCTTCGGTAGGACTTGTCGAGGAAATTGTCTTCCCTTGCTGGAGGCAGTCACCCGGGCCCCTCCAGCCCACAGAACCGCAACCCCACCGTCTGTCGACGAACTCACGCCACTTGATATATACCACAGACCATTACTCGCCGAGTCATCTCAATAGGTTCTCCCCGCGGGCATTGAGTCATCCTACCCCGATCCTCGGTCACTAAAGTCTAGTCGAATCATTTAAATCAAGTGGCGTATCCAGCCCTCGCGAAATCGTTTTGCTGAACACTAGAAGGTGATCGAACCGAACAATTAAACAGGGAACTGCACTCAAAATTATTAAAGGCTTCTCTCGCTCCTCGAACCTTTCTTTACCGAGGGGCTAGTGGTCAATAGGAGGCTATCGGGTGAGCATTTTTACCCTTGTCCATTACGTTCGATCGTATTTACTAACGTCTTGCCAAATTTACCGTACATCCTTCCTCGTATTTACGTAGCTCCCAGCGCTTCGCACTGCTACTTAAATATAGATACTTTTAAATAGTAGCAGGAAACGAGTAAGGACGACTTGTAAACATTTTTTAGTGAAAAGAAAAATCAATGAAGAATTTAAAGAAAATATCAGGTATGTCACCGGGTTTTTGCATAATCATCGCGTATGAATATGATGGCTCTCGATTAACAATTCTCAAGAGACTTTAATCACAATCAAATATAATTTCGACCTATTGTTTACCTAGAACGCGAGGCTCGTCGAGGTTACATCAAACATTTGGGGTACCAAATTTAAATTTCATGGCTTAGCGGATTCCGTTCCAGCAAATCTTGGACGAGTGACTTACCGACCATCGCTTTTGCATCTCCAGCCACGACAAATGACTCTCGTAATCACAGAACTGAGAGACGATCTTCCCGCAGGTGAACAATTTTATTGTATGAAAAGCATTAAAAAAAAATTCTTTCAACCTCGCGCAATTGGAAATATGTCATGCATGCGATCGTTATTTTTCCATTGCTATTTTTAGCCAATACTATTCTTTTCAATAAAGCTAATCTTTCCCGAAATTATTCGGGAAAACTAATTTCTAAATGTACAAAATACACTTGCATTATGTATATATGTATATATATAAAGAAGTCTTATTTTTAGAAAGTGGTATTATATCTGAACCAGATGGTCACGAATTGTATTAATGTAAAAAATTAATGTTACTCGTTTATCAAACAAAACGAAATTCAACGTAACCAATAATTAAATTAATAATATTATTTAATTATTACATTAGTATTCAATATTTTTAAATATATCAATTTTAATTATATATATAAATATTTCTTAATTTATTTTGTATATTTTTTCATTGTAAACTATGTAACAGCTTTAAATTATATGAAATGAATTCAGCAAATAAGAATTTTTTACCTAACACAATAAAACCATATTTATTTTCTGCGCAGAGTTTACAATTAAATAATATATGTCTAAAAATGGAAGGAAAAACATATACGTGCACACTATACTAAGAAATATTTTTATAAAAAGTGTAATGAAACATATAATAACGCTTAAATGAAAACTAATCATTATTTTTTAGAATAAAATATCTGTAAAAAAAATTTTCTTTTTACAGTTTTCCGAAGTGAATGTCTATCTGATTATAATGCTATTGAAGCTTAGGTTATAATGGTGTAACTTTAAAGCTTTGTCCTTCTAAATTTTTTTTAACTAAAAAATTTGTATTTATAAATTTGCATTTAAAATTTTACTATAGCTTTTATCGGTGGTTTTACTAAAGTTTATTCTGTAAAAAAATATCAACTTAATACGCTTAAATAACGATTTAATTTAACCATGTATAACAGTAACATTACAAATAAATACAACTTTATACATAAAAATTCTTGTATAATCACAATGATGATGATAATCATCACTATATTAAAATACAATAACTATAAAAATTAACATAACAATTATAATTATTGATAAAATTATTGAAAAAAAAATATTTATATTTTTTAATGCATACAATACTGTCTTTTTTTATATTTTATTTACCTAAACTTATTAGATTTTTCAATTAAGCTGTCTTTTATCTAAAATTCGGCTTAAAATATTCTACATTTTCCGTAATTTCGTCAGTATATTCAAATGACTCCCATTAATATGTCTATCAAGCATCGAATTTCAAATGCCAGTATTGTGAATGGTATGCGATTATTCGCTACCTACAAGAATAGTGTGTATCTATAATTCTTGTCGATATCTTCATATGCGATTATTTTATTTACTTTTGGTGAAATATCAACTGTGAACAAAGATCTGTTAAACGTATTGCTTATTTCTTTACGTATATACACTGTTTCACTATGAAATTCAGCATAAAACAATATTTCCTGATATACATTGATACATATATATGCTGAAAATCTGCATAAAATAATTATTGATATACCTAATTCCCTAAAAAATCTGCATTTTTAATTATTCAAATTTTTAGTAGATGCTATGGACTAACGTTATATGCCTTAATCTCGTTATGAATTTTTAAGATTTAAATGAAACTCTACTGCTATATTTTTGACCTTTTAAATTTGGTAGTGAATATGTATTAAAAAAGAAAAATATAAAGCTTTTTCGTTCATTTTTTTAAAAATAGTCGTTCTGTGTGTTACAAACAAAATTATATAACCCAAAAGAAAAACGCTTCCTATAAAATTCGAGCAAAAACATTATTTAAAGAAAAAGTTCAAGAAATCACATCGAATGACACAAAATTTGCAGAACAGGACAATTGGACCTTGTTATCAGAGAATAAAATTTGGGTTATCATCGCTTTATTTTTAAGTTTCGTATTCGGTTTTGACATATTTTATTTCCACTCCTGGATTCAACGTAACAATCCTATATATTCCACAGCCTCCTTCTTGTTCCCCTTTCTTCTTCTCTCCGTCGCACCCTTTCTCCTTCTTCCCTTCCTCACGATCAATGTCTTACACGCGTATATCAACGTACATGTATATACACAAGCGCGCATTATGATGTATAGTGTTCAATTAACTTTTCTGCTCACGCTTCGTCACTTTACGTCAGTAGATATGTATTTAGTTGATCTCTCTATCGAGCTATCAGTCAAATATATTCCATTTACGATTCTCGCTCTTCAATAATATAACTTCATATACATATCGCTCAAATTAGTTATATTCTCGTACCAGACATTTATTATTTACTTTCATTCCATTTCTACATCAATGATAATACTGTTTGGATGTTTCTCAATAATGCATCAAAGGATTGTTCGAACGTTTTAAACCTACTATCAAATACTTGATGATTTTTCATTTTCTATGTGCTTATAAATGTATACACTTATAATTTATAATTATATTTATAATAATATGTAAAAAAATAAAAACTAATTATTAATTGTTTTTCATTAGATCGAAAGTAATATTAGATTCACTTAAATAATAATCTTGATGAAATATTCAATGTCGATAATAAACTAGGGATATAAACTAGTCGATAATAAAGCCGATTTGTATTCACCTTTTAATTACCTAATCAATGAAATTAAAAAATTATTTATCTCGAATAAATGGTCTCCCTAGTATCAACGCTAATATTTCTTCAACAATAACTGGCTCCTAATTCTTCTCTCGAGATTCTTCTTTTAAAAATGAATAAAACGATATTATATACGGACATTCACACAGACATATGTGAATTATCAATAAAGTAGATATTTTACACAAATAAATAAATAATGCACTTTCTTATTCTTTCTATTTTTCAATTTGTATTGAGAATAAATTAACTTTTCAAATAATCTACGGGAGCACTTTTTAAATTCTTATGGAAAATTTCGATTATTTCAACTCTCATTCGAGTGTTACTTTTAAAGACTGGTGTCTGGGCTTCAGTTAAAAAAATCTTTAATAAAATTATACATTAGTAGTTATTAAAAGATATCAATAATTAATTATTAAAGGGTAAATCATATTGCCGATTTCAAAGTTTTCATTAAAGTTAAAAGATCCAAGTTAAAAAATTGTTTCAACCCTACAACGATAATCCAATGTATAAAAAGCAGTTATACAAACTACTATTGATTATCATCCGTTTTGTCTTATTCACTAATATTAAAAATACGATGAGATGAAACCTGTTGGGTTTTTTATTGATTTTTCTTTCTTTATACTCGTGTGTTAAGTAGTATTATACTTTATTAACTATTTTTTAGACTTCACACGAAATCATAGGCTCCATACATTCCTTGACGTATTGACTATCATTTTTATGGGTAGAGATAGATTATTAATACATTTTGATACAGTGTGTATATTTAAGATTGTTTTGAGCTACTTGATATGAGCTCTGATTCAACAATATATGAACTATGTAGTACTGGTCAAGCTCTGGCTTAGAAATATGAAGACGTTCATTATTCAATCCATTGGATTATATTTTCTGCTGTGAGGTCAAGCTCAACAACTATAGACTTCTATATTGTGGTTGAATTTCATTTTATGGTTTATTTAATTCAAAGCGACAGAATATTTTATTGGCAAATCAAAATTTTTATACAAATGTGCACGGTTTATTAAAGCCAAGTAATAGTCACAAAATGCTTAATACGACTGGAAGGACTTGGTGTATTCGATCTAAGTAGTTTAAGAGAACTCTTTTTACATATTTAAGGATACTTTGTCCATAAGCCCCTTTTATACCAGGGTAGAAAGGTTATTCGCTATTTGCTGTTCATTGACGTTATATGAAATAAAATAATTGTCTTCTTAACGGACTATTTAGTGTGTGATGAAAATTTATCATTAAAAAACTGTTATCATTTTAAATTAAATTAATTAATGTCATTCATGAATACGATAGTAAGGATGCAGCCTAAATTATTATAATTCATCAATGTAAATAAAATTTCACAAAATAATGCTTCTAATAATAGTGTATAAGAACCAATAATGAGGCATTCTGTCAAATAAACTATATTACTTTTATAATTTGTATATTATACTTTACATGAATTTACTTGTATAAGCAGATAAAGGCTTGTAATAATTATCATACATATAGAGGACATTATAAAAGTCGAGGCTTATTAAATGTCACTTTTATTTTCTAAACTATATATTACAAGCTATATTATAAATATAGATATATATAATTCTGGTAATTATTTTAACTTTTATAATTGAAATTTTTGCTTAAAAGCCGAAATCTCTTTGAATATCTTAAAAATAAAGAAGCTCCAATTTAATAAAGTATGACGTGTAGACGATGGCATCGATTTCTTTTACATAATACTTTTTTCTTGCGGTTTTAATTCAAATACACCTTTTATAAATATATCCAACATAATTGCTCTCAAATTTTTTTATAAAAAATTATTTGTTTTTACACATAATTATATTTAAAAATTGTACGTATTTATTTATTAATATTGATTGTAGATGTATATATACCCATAGGTGAGCACACAAAAAAGATAGAGAGAGGCAGAGAAAGAGATTATGTAACCATTAGAATAGATTTGAACATTTTCGAAACATGTGAAATATGAGTTGGATGCCTTTTACCCCAACATTATTTACAAGTGACTTTGCTTATCGTATAGGTCAATGCAAAGTCCACATCCATAAAATCGTCTGGGCAAGAATAATATTTTAATATTAAAAATTTCAATTCCCGGTTCCTGGGTAAAATTATTGCTGAATAATCAATATCATGCAGCTGTGTTTGCGAGAATGGTGGCTTAATGATCCTTCAAATATTGATAGTGCACTTAGGCAGACAAAGTTACAAGAAACAATTTTCGACGGGGTGCTTACAGTAGCCTCCGCTCTCCCATTCAAGCTTCAAATAATAAATTTGTCGACGTCCCGAGTATCGACGTCAAAGCTTCTAACTTTCTTCTTCACGTTGGCACGGGCAGGTCCGGATCCGAGCTTCAACCCGAACCTCTTCTCCGAGGACGAGGAGGAGTGTAGCCAGATAGAGACCTCCATAGCCCTACCTCGAGGCTACGGATCCCCGCGCTGTCAGGCTGAGCAACAGCACCCGCCTCCGCCGATCGCGCCCCTTTTCCCTGTCGGCGATGCCAGATCCGCCCCCGAAGGCTACGACGACGAGTACTCATTTGAGTACCAACCGCCGGGAGCACCTATCCCGGTGGCTCACCAACTCGAACACCCGGCGCTCAACTATCTCGAGACGATGAGGCCTGCGGCTAGTCCGAGCTGCCATCATCATCGGGCCGCCTACGCCTCCCGTTGCTGCGACGTCCCGACCCTTCAATCCCCGAAGAATGCCGTGGCTCCGACGCAGACGCTAATCGCCACTTCCAGCCCGAGCCCAACTCTGGTATTTATCTCCCTTCCAGCGATGTTTTCTTCCTCCTCGCGAGCTAAAACTACATCGCGTTATGTGCAAGACGTCGCAGCTTTCATCCTTCCTTATTTGTATGCGAATTCAGCTGCTCTCCTAAGCGGTCGAAACTGTCCTCGCGTACTATTAAATGCATCTGTCGGGGGGGGGGGGGAATCCTTTTTTAATTCTCTCCCGAAGGTAAAATCCCGATTGGTAAAATATAAAGTCTGTCGATGAAAGAGCGATGTCGTTTAAATATTTGTAAAAGCAATGTTTGCTCGAAATTGTCCCTTTGATGCAATATTGCACACCGGCTCACATTGAGATTGAAACAGTTCGTATCGTGCAAGCCATTACCTTCACAGAGAAAGACTGAATATACGATTTAAATGGAAAATTTTTATCTGTATATAATTCATATAATGGATTCATTCGGTTTTTGTTATTAAATAATTACGTCAGTAAATTGTACTGCAGTTCTATTACAGAGTTTGCGACTGTGGCGATGTTTGGCATCAACGGTATAGCGAAACCGTTGCGTATAATTAAATATTTCCGAAGAGAGCAGAGAATCTGGAATTAGCTTAAATTAATCGTATTAATGCCTATTTCATTGAATTAAAAACGAAATAACGTCGATTCTATGCCAACATAGGGCGAGTACGCGAACAACATGCAACGTGTGAAAACTGCCCTGGCCGAGCACCAGAACACAATAAGTAACCTTGTAAAGAAGGAGCTGGACACGGGGGTCGGCAACAAACTTGTCTACGCACACAATATGCTCCCGCCTGTCGAGGATAAATTTCACATTGGCAACGGCTCTTCCTCCGGATGCTGCCTTCAGCCGAGAATTGGGACGACCCATCCAAGCTACGGCTATATCAACAGCGAGAGCGGAACTACAGTCAGCAGCATCGTCCACTCGAAGAACAGCCTGAACGCGAGCGCGCACCAGGAAGTTGCCGTAAGCCTCCAATCGAGAAGTGGATCCGAAACCAATGGATCCAGTTCCATCATCGAAGACGAAGAGCGACACAACGATGTCCCAGCCCTTAAGAATCAGTTCCAGGTGAAGCATTTGATATTCAACAAGCTTCTTCAAATATCTTACTTTTAATCGCAAACTTTTACAGGTGACCTTTTCTTTTTCAAATCCATATCTTTTGATTCTCAATTGAATATGCTTGTGAAAAAATGTTTCCTATCCCTAAATGAACTTATATGCATTCTGCCCGAGTCCCTTAAATAATAGTTTCAAATAGCATAACTCGACAGCAAGCGATTTTTCAGACCATTCTAAAAAACGCAACTTAACGCAACTCTGACAATGCTTTTTTTATTTAATTTTTTTACATGTACTATAAAGTCAACCTTTTATTTAAATATGAAATAGGTATGTTATATATATAGGTATAAATGTATATATATATATATATACCATCAATGGTATTCATTACTGTAAGAAATTTATTTAGCCTTATTCGAATACAAAATATCGACGGATAAGTTTATTTATTTTATTTTTGTGTAACAATTATTTTAATGAATATATATTTTACAGTAAAAAATTTACGTCAATTTATAATTGAATTGAGGAAAATACACTGATGATAAATATTTATTGAGGTTTCTATCTTGTTGCATATAAATATAATCTGCAAATAAGTACATTTGTATATGGTAATATAAAGATTTGTATGTAATCAAAAAAATGAGAATAGGAACGCAGAAAAGCTTATGATTTCGGAATTTTAATTCTAATTGGCACATTGAATGCTATTTTTCGAAGCATTATTGGCAAACGAATTTTAACGAAAATACTGAAGCATGTACAATCAAGTTCCGACATGATGAGTTTCAGGCGACGCTTTGCACCCCGACCCTCGTCAGCATCGGACCCACACAAATCTCGGCTAATTCGATAGTACGCAGTTGCAGTGTTGGTTACCTCGACCTCGTCGACGCACAGATCGTACCTTGCGACGTAGCTCTCAACATGCTACGCAAGGACGCACCCAACAAGCGGTTGTTCCTCATCTCCAGGAAGCACAAGCGTCGCCGGCGCAGCAGTAAAGATAATTCCGGTTAGAGCGTTTTCTTCTTACCTCGTGTCCTCACCACGACTTAGTTTCTGTATGACAAATTTACATCCGGTTTCGACGCGTTTATTTTACACATTCCCTTTTATACTGGAGTTGATATATTTAGTCTCGACCTGTAATAGTTTCGCTTGAAAATTATTGAAAATTTATCGACGCTAATCGCATATGTCAGGTGAAAGAGACGATTCGTTTATTTCAAAATCAATAAAGACTAGTTGGTCTGCACTCTTTTGAGTCTTATTCATAATATTCATTGTAAGGAAGCTTGTAAAATTAAGTCCCGTAACTAACTGATGAAAAGTAATACATAACAAAGGGATGATCGGGAACGATAGGGTTATACAATAAGTTAGTATGTCCGTAAAACATTTGACCCTTGATCATCCGGTGGTGACGCAAAAACAGTTAAAGAGAACGGGAACGGCGTTGTTGTGCATCGTACGACGCGGCCACGCCTCAACGACTGCGGCAAGTCACGGAGCCTAGACTCGAGTGAGCTTTTTCCATCGGGTGAGCATGTAATCGCCCTACCTCCGAGGCTGGTCGAAGACGCGGAGGAAGGTGCATCGACTACGGTGACGGTCCCTGAGAACAACCCAAGCCAGTCCAATTCGGAGATCGCTCAAAACGAGATAAACGTGCGGAAGGAAGCGACGGCGTCGGTCCTCGAGTCTAGGAAGGAGGCTCACAACCACCATCACCACCACCATCACCAAACCGCAATAAGAGGAGCACAGACGCATCAGTTACTGAGCTGCCCAAGGCCCATCATCGTTACAGAAAATTTCGCCTGCTCCGACGAACCGCCGCGCACCTCGAGCACAAAGTAAGTACTCGTACTTGCTCGTATAGTGCTCTTGAATATGACAAAGTTTTTAGTCCTCGGCTTCTTCAGCTTCAAATTTTACTTTTCTTATCAAGATCGCGAATGCTTAATAGTAAAAAGAGATGTATCGGTAATTGCTCCACTGTTTGCAATGTAATTAGAATGGTTTTGTAATAGAATTTTTATGAAGTAAATTACTAGCGACTTTAAAAAATCTTTTTGATACCGTTGCTGTCCCTTCCCCCTTTTAATTTTACCTCTTTTAACGAATACTAAACACGAAGTCGCTGCATTTCAAAATCTGTTTACCGAAGAAAGTAGGAGCATTAATTTCCTTACTGCTTCTTTATTACTTTTTAACTTTTTTATTACTCCTTTGTAACCCTTTTAACTCTCAATATAGACTTTTTTACATATAAACCTTCCTGCCGAACGTGGCAACTTTTTATTACGTTTCGAGCAGTGACCAAAATATTTTTAAAGAATATTCATTACAGCTTTTTTTAATACATGACTGTTTTCAATTAAACAAATTTATGTGCAAATTTTTAAATGGCTTATATTAATATATTCATATATATGTACATATGTATACGTAATATTAAAAAATTGCTATATATATTCTTTCTATATAGCTGAACATTTTTTACCTAAAGTAATGTATAAAATTCATATCTTTTATTAATATAAATATTACCAATTTTGAATATTCTTATGCTGAAAAAAATCTCTATACTCTTACAGTAATGCTTTTAAATACAATTCTAATAAAATATTGTAAAACGAATTCCTGAAAAATGAGTTATTTTTTTAATTGTCATTAACGAGATTTAAATCAGCCTGAGATTGAAAGCAAAATATGAAATAATTTCATAAAAAATTAGCATCTCAGTAGAATAGAGAACTGATTAAATTAAATTAATTTTTGTAGCCGAATTAAAAAATAAAATACTTCCAAAAGATACATTATGTAACCAAGCCTTATATAACCGTGTATTTTAATTTATCCAGCCAAAATCCGTCCGTGGAATCATCCTTCGACGGTCTGACATCGAGACTCGATGGTCTGGCGGTGAAGCTCGGCGATTTCGAAGACTGCCATTCGCTCCCGCCGCCATCACCACGACCTTCTACGAGGTGAGTGCAATCCGAACCTTCCCCGCTCCCTTTTAACAATACGCGTACTGTGTCTTTAACCCGATGAACCCCAGTAGATTACCAAGAAGCTCGCCGAGTAGTCCTGCACCTTCGAAAAAGGGCAAGAGACCAGCCTCTGCTTCCCCGATCAGGAGGAGGCTACTTTCCAGTCCTCTGCTCAACAGAAAAGCACGCAAAAATCGTAATGAAAGCTCCGACGAGGAAGGATTGATTAGCCAAGATGACATGACTAATTATCATGATCTCGAAACATTCCAGAAGGCCCAACTTCGACAAAAGGTCATTTTTTTAATTTATTGTTTTATTTTTTTTAAATTTCCTGTTTCAAATTTTCGTTTCCATGCAGTTTTTAAAATAAATTTTATGTTATATAATATAGATCAGTACTATTTTTAAATCTATCCTTTTAAATTATCCGCGTAATAAATATAGCAATGAAAATATATTTGACCAACAACAAATCCATTTACTTCATTTGATTATTATGCTATTGATGTTATCTTTGATAATTTGAGTAACTTCATATTCTGAGATTACGTTAATATATAGGTTTATACATAGGTTTATGTTTTCGGGTAAACTTTTGTACTAATTTAATGTTTCTCTGTGTATAAAATATCATTTGCTAATATCGGTACCGTAATATCTTTAATTATACAATTTAACTAAATTCTAGTTGCATTATTAATGTTATGAAAATAGTTTTAATAATCCATTGTTAATGTTATAGTTGAGACAAAGAGGTGGAAGTTTCGGGTATGAATCCGAGGCAACTAGGCGTGAAATCATAATGCACAATAAAGCACCAATGTGGAACGAAGCTAATCAAGTCTATCAATTAGATTTTGGAGGTAGAGTTACTCAAGAAAGCGCTAAAAATTTTCAAATAGAGTTCCGTGGTAATCAGGTGAGAATAGATAAATACCTGTTATTGGGTGTTTTACTGTGAACTAATTTTTCATTTTTACAATTTAACTTATTAATTAAGAATAAAATAGAAAAGCATTCAGAATATAGTAATTATAGTAAAACATTTTATATAAAAATGAGACTTTAATCAGTTGTTTAAACTTATTATTTTAGATTAATTCGTGTTATTAAAGTCGTTCTTGTTTAAATATAGGTCATGCAGTTTGGAAGAATCCAAGGAAATGCTTATACTCTCGACTTTCAGTATCCTTTCAGTGCAATACAAGCCTTTGCCGTTGCATTGGCAAGTGTTACACAAAGACTAAAATGAAGTTCGTAAAATTTGCATTGTATTTGCATTGTATTTACATGCATACAACAATAAGAGTATTTTTTCAAATGAATGTACACAACATGAGTAAATTCTAAATATTATATCATGTCATAATGTGATTACATCTAAAATTGCTTATCAAATTTTGTTGATATCAATCATTACTTATTATCGAACTTTATTATTACTTAATCACAAAATAAAGTAGAAATTTCAATTATGCCAAAAATTAAATAAAACTTATAATTATTAAATTAAGGATTATATTTTTATAAAGTAGTTGTTTTATACCAAATTTTTCAATATTAAAATTCGCAACCAAATTTAATAAGCATCAATCAGGCGAAATTGTAATTTAAAAAGGCGACGTATAAAATTATGATACAATTTTTAAAAGAATTGATGAAAATGTAGTAATACCAGTCCTTATATTTAACATTTTTATTAAATAAATATTCATGAACAATAATTTTGTTCAATATAATATATTGTATCAAAATCTAATTAAAATTAACTTGTTTGTTAATTAACTAATTTTGGTAGTAATATTTCATGTTTATATCTTCATAAATATATAACAGTATATTATTGGAAACTATTGGTTCATGTTTTAAACTATCATGACTTCCCTATAAATGATTTAGTCAATAGACTATTAATGTATACAATGACGTCATAAGGTATGAATTATTTTGAAGAAACAAAAATGTAACAAATTAACCTATATTAAAATAAGGCGTTACTTCCTAGCTATTAATTGCGTCGTTTTAAACAGAAAACAAAAACAAAGAAATCAATAAAACCGTAAAGATTTAGAGTCAAGATTCGAAATAATACATGCTGATAATGTTATGTACATAGAAGATAAATGATTTTAACTAAAAAGAAAATCAAGGATATCACGAAAACCTGTTATTAAAATGTTTTGATCCACGTGACCGTCCAAGACGTTTAATTTTATCCTGTTGTAGCAGTTTATCAATTTTTGATTTGATATATATTATTATTATTATTGCTTGTAATAGCGAAAATTTTCGTACTACAATATAGGATATATTATACATGTGCGTTCCATTTGTGCGACCCCAGGTCGTGTTATATATGATGTATTTGATATGCCTACTTGTTATATTGTATGTGTACATATTTATTAATATAAGTTACAAAAAATAATAATGAAAACATGGATAAGGCATAAGTGTAAATTATTGACTATTTAACGATCTTACACTATTTCTGATGTTAAATATGATCTTCGATGAAGCATAAAAAATGTCTAAAACCAATCTTAGTAATTTATAGTAAATTCAACCACTAATTTGATATCACATGTATTTATACTGCACTATTACATTAAAAAAAAAGTTTCACTAACAATCCGATGTACTCCTGTATGTTTTGAAATTTAAAAACACATTTGAATTAAAATTCACAGCCGAATCGATTGTGTACCATTACAGAGCGCCCCAACAAATTCATCCGATCTGTAATGCTTGCTTCGATATAAAAAAATAAGGAATAATAATAAGTAAACTTCATATTCCCATTTGACAAATTGAAATCACGTTTCGATAAAGCCTTAATCGGTGGCCAAAAAACCGACCTAAGTATTTGAAGAATTTCTCATTGTTCTCGCAGTCAAAAAGGCGATACACGTGATTGAAAGAACCTATACATTTTCTACAGAAAATATTAATGTAAGTTAATCTTCACTATTTTGTTGCCGTGACCTTATTTAATTGCGTTTAATTACTAACTCTACCTTTTTTAACAGACTGGTAGTGAAAATATCAAAATGAACTAGAACCGTTTGTCTTTCCTTGTGAAGCAGAGTTTTTCCTTTTAAAATTATAATATTAACATAACATTAAATTAATTTTATATTTATTTATTTATAAATTTTACTTAAAATTTACAAATATTTGTATTATTTTTTGTAAGTAAGAATAATACTTAAGTGAAGGTAGTAATAAATAAACTATAAATAATTTCAGTGTTAGTGCCTCAAAAACACGTTAAAAAAGAAATCATTAAATTGTTGGTTAAATTGTTACATTATTCGTTAATTTTTTTTTGCATTTCATCTTTCTAATTCTGTACGATATGAAATTTTTATAACTATTGCTTTATTATGACGAAATAAAATGATAATAAAAAACAAATGTAAAATTTCTTAACTAATGTACTATATATGTAATAAACGTGTACGATGTATTTGTCATGATATACAAATTAACAGCTTCTATAATCAATCGTATCATTATTGTTTTATTATAAAAGGGCATTGTTATTTATTCAGTTTTGCCATAAGAATAAGAAGAATTATTTAACTGTGTGCAATAAAATTTTGTTACTGACTATGCATTTAATAAAAGTCGACTAATATTTGTAAATAAAAAAATTTTAAAAAATAATGTCTTTATTTTTCAATGAACACTTCTGATAAATAATTCTTTTATGTACAGTACAATTAATAGTTAGTTGAATCTTTTCGCATATTTTTTTCGAAATCTTTTACATTAAGTACATTTTTCTTAAAAATTACACCATAATTTTATACTTCAACTTCATAAAACTCCAATTACTACTTACAATTTATTTTAGAAAAATAAAAAAATATATATAAATTTATATTATTTTATTTATTATACATATTAAAATAATTGCTCAAAATTACAAAAATCATTTTAATTTATAAAAAAAGAAAACCAATTTGCCTTAGATATGACGTCATATGTTTTATGGCATGTATCTATTAATATAATTATAAATGTATTGTAATTTAGTAATGGAAAAATAAGTGCTAATTAAATTTTTTTTTTTTATGAATGTATAAAATTAAATTAAAATAAAGTTCAAAATATTAATTTATGATGATTGTTCAAAAAATTATAACTGCTTACTTATGGATATAATAGTTTTAATAAATTACATTTAGGTATATATTTACAAAAATATGATTGTAATAATATGAAACAGTTTTTGTCATTCAACTATTCTTACAAATAAGCTATCTATTCATAAATGAGAATAAATTCAATTAAATTTCTCAGTTTGATCTTCTAAGGTACATTATAAAAAATTATATTGTTAAAAAAAATTAAAATGTCTGTATTTATTATCACAATTATATTACACAATATTTATTTATTAATTGTAAAATAATTTATCTATTCCACAGAAAGCTACACACTAATGAAATGTCGAGGCATGACTGTGGCTAATCCAAAATAGAACTTTTAATATCACTTCACTGGTTTTAGGCGTAAAATACCTTTAATATTTGACTAGCCTTCCGATTACAAATAGGGCACCTACTACTGTTTGTCATCCAAGCTTTCATTGCACAGCTATAGCAACAACATACATGAGTTATTTTTCCATGTACGAACGCTCCATTTTTTGGCTTCACAGTGCAAATAACACAAAGACTTTCTGACTCTAGGGTTTGATGATCACTGGAAGAAACTGACTCACCATTTTCCTCTCTCCATGAACGTGGCTCCTTTGGAAATAAGCTCAGAGAAGATTGAATATTTCTTGAAGTATTTGGTTTTTTTCTTCGATGCCTCCATTTGCTCTCATGAGAAGGAAAATGTGCTTTTCTTAGCTGTAATTATAATTATAACTAAAATACATTGAATACAAGTTTAATAAAAATTAATTTGTACATCAAAAATTTTTACCTGATAACAATTTTTGCAGTATCGGAATAATGTATTAGTGTTTACATTTTTGCATTGAATGCAAAACAAAAATTTTGTTTTTCTTATTTCACTGTCAATTGAACTTGCTGAGTCATTACTACCATCAGCTATTTCTTCAGAGTCGTACACGCTTATAGTTTTAATTGCTATATTATCCTGAAAGCAATAAAAATAATGAATAACGAAATTTAAATAAACATAAATAAAATAAATGATTAAAGGTATACGATTAATGTATTAAACAAAAATACCTCTGGCTCTGATGATGATGTTATAATCATAGGCCGATTTTCATTTTCTGAACGAGAGTCTAACTCGTATTCCCTAAAAGCATCAGCATCACTTTCACTGCTACTAATGCAGCTGTAAGAAGTTGATGTATCTGATGTATCACGAACAAACTCTGAAAAATAAAATGATTTTGTTAAATATTTTACTAATATTTAACAATTAAAGAAATAATAAACCTTAAAAACGGCAATTTATTTTAAATTTTGGTACAAATAGATTCGAAATTCTTAAATATTGGTAGACAATGATTTTATAAAATAATATTTTATATACTACAAACTGTTTCAATAATATTTTAATACGTTTATGTATCTCTTTATTTTATTTGCTTTTAAATTCAAATTCATTAAAAACATTAGAATATCTTTTACCTGTTTCATATCCTTGCATTGAATAAATTGAATCATTGTCATCGTCTGTTGGTAATGAAGATTCACTCTCTAATGTAAAATACCATCCTGTTTTATTGTTGTTAATTGATCTGGATTCGTCTTCTGCAAAAAAAGTGTAAGATATACATATATGTATATAAACTTTTTTATGTGAGTCAGTAATTATAAAAAAAATACTTGCTTTTACTCAATTAAAATTGAAAACAAAATTTTGTTTATAAAAGAATTGTTTAATAAATATGCTTAATATAATTTAGATTAATTAGGAGTTCTATATTGCCAAATGGATATATCTGCGGGTAAAATTACGTATTTAATTAATTTTTTAATTATGTAAAAAAATATTAAAACTTGTTTGAATTAAAAAGTATATTTTGTTTTATGTTTATTAATAAATATGTATAATAAATTAATATTGTAATAAATTCAAATTAAGGCTACAATATAAAATATCTTTTATTGACAAAAATGAATGAAAATCAAATTAATTATTAATTAAAAAAATTTCAAAACATTTTGATATTTAAATACACTATTTGTTCAAGATTGTAGACATGTTATAAATGAAAATAAAAATATTATATATATATATATATATATATATATGTGGTATTATTACTATTTATTAACAATGATAATAAGAATATAAATAATCAATACATGATATTAAAATATAAATATATCTCATTTAATAATTAGTTTATGCATTGCAGTGGCTTTTTATTTAACTACTAATGATTTTTCAATGTGTTTATAATTAATCACAATTAATTAAAAATTTTTGAATATCCAAAATAAATACAAAATTATATATTATTAAATTATATACAAAAATACATTTTTGTAGTTTAATGAATCAAATCAATATGTTATGTGATTATATTTATTTATTTTAATAAAGAAGTATATAGTATTCAAGGAAAAGTGTTTTTCTTATTGAAAAAAATGTATTTATTTGATCAAATATAATTCATCATTTTTTATTACTAAATTTACAACAAGAAATTAATTATTCACTAAAAAAAGAGTTTTATTTATGAATTTGAAATCAATGTAAACAAAATTTAGCGCTCACGTAAAAAATGGATTAATTTTTAAAAATAATTTTAAAAACAAGGTTATAAAATCGTCGTTACGAATGTTCTTTTATTACAATTTAAAAAAATAAAATTTTTAGTCGGAAACATGAAAATCTTACTTATTAGCTAAACATTCGAAAATAGTAGAATTCAAAGTAAAAAATTCAAAATCTGTTTGAACGAAGAGATAAATCTATTTTATTTAAAGTATAAGTAAAGTATAATGTATAAGGTATGAGTATTGACATTATATGTCAAAAGATTAATTAAAAATTGAAAAGAAATATTTACCCTTGGAGGTTGATTTTATCACGACACTCATGATTTCCGTTAAGCAATGTCACTAATGACTGTCACCGCACGACTGCCACTGATCTTGAATCTTGATAAAGCCAAACCGGCGCATATGAAATGAACTTCCACTTCCTATTCTATGTTTCAGCGCGTACTGTGAACTTGACTCTCCCTTTCCTAACCCCCGCCACCCGATAAATTACCGGTGCAAATAATGTTTGTTCGTCACCTAATGATTTTCTTGTATAAACGTGCAAATTTTATGCACTGACTTGCACTTATCTTCTACGTAAACATAAATTAGTATCGTAAAAGTACTGTTAGCTTACGCAAAGTATTGTGAATGGCATAATACCTCATAATATACAGGTAAATACTTGCAAGCAATAAATCATATTCTTAGAAGCCACGTATGACTGTAATTGATTACCGAATACAAAACATTTTTAAACATTTTAAACATTATAAATATTCATTATTTATAAATAAAGATTATTTCGTTAAAAGCAAATATTTTTAAACGAAAATACTATATTTTACGCTAAGGCTTTCTTTTTTTTATAATGTAATAGAAACTGCCAATTTTTATTGAAAATTTAATGTTTTATTATTTTGAGGTAACTTTAATGAAAATGGTACGAAAATGGTGTATTACATAATTTTTATTTAGTTTTATTAAATTAGTTTTTATTTTTCAACTGATGACCTTGTTACTGATTAAATGTTTCGGTCGAAAAAAAAAAAAATAAAAATGGAGCTATTTATTAACCAAAACAATTAATGTGATCATATAAAAACAAGATAAATAATCATTTATAAATTTATACTTTAATACTTAATATACTTATTGAAGTTGTTTGGAAACAGATTATAAATTTATCATTTAAATCCCACGTGTCGGTCCTTAGAAACCGCCAATGTAAATTATCAACGCTAAAATTGAAACTGAAAAAAGCGCTCCAATCAGTATTTAGCTAAGAATAAGTTGCTGTGTTCCAGTTGTTTCTGCTTATATCTCTTAACCTCGAAAGTTCAGTATTATTTCGTTTCGTATAATTTTAGAAAGAATAATTATTTGGCAATGGCGTCAGGATTGGAAAGTTATGTAAACCGTATCCTTTTGAATAATTAGTTTTAAGATATCGATAAATACATTTGATCTTCGATTTCTTACATAAACTAATTCCAGATACTGTTTCTATCATTACATCTGATGGTCGTAATTTCATTGTAAGTCGATAATATTAGTAAATTTAGTTTCTTGTATTTATATTTTAATTTTGCATAAATTTGACTTTTAGGGCACTTTAAAGGGTTTTGATCAAACAATCAATTTAATCTTGGATGAGTCACATGAAAGAGTCTATAGTACAACACATGGTGTTGAGCAAGTTGTTTTGGGCTTACACATTATTAGAGGAGATAACGTGTATGCATTCATTTAAATAATTTTATTTACAAAACTCATATTTTGAATATGAAGTGTATTTATGTGAGAATTAAGTGACAACTATAAAATTATACATTTGGTACAAAAATTATTTGAAATTTTTCTAACTTACAAGTATTATAGGTTGTAAAGTTAATTTCATATTTTTTAATTTAGTTATCATTTAATTAATGTTATAATTATTTAACTTAAATACTGTGGAACTTAAAAGACATTCTATGTTGTTTTGAGTGCTATAATCTAAAAATTTTTAATTAAAAAAAACATTTTAGGGCTGTTGTAGGAGAACTGGATGATGAAATGGATGCTCGATTGGACTTATCGATGATACGTGCAGAACCGTTAAGTTCTGTAGTGCATTGAAAATTAATATACATTAATTTATATCTTTAAAAGCATATAAATATGATTGTATTTTAATTTGCAATCGTTTCATACTGTAAATAGTTATATTATAAATAAAAAAATGCGAGGTACAAGTCATGTAAAAAATCTCCTACAAATAAATTTTTTTTTAATAAAAACTTTATGTATAAATATTTATATGCATAAAAAGTATGGGCATGTGCACATGTATATTTTTATGCAGAAATTTTTTTTTTTAAATACAAATAAAAGTATAATTTATATTAGAAAATTTTTGGAAATTTAATTACTTATTTTCATTAACATTATAAGAATAATATAAATATTTTGTATTTAATAAAATATCATAAGCTTATGAAACAAATTAAGTTTGTTAAAAGAAAAATGCTAATATAAATTAATGCAAAACATTTCATTCAAATTTGTTAATATTGTACAAGACCAAAATTCATTTGTCAACTGTAACCATTAGACAGTTATTTTATGTATGCTTTGAATGTGTGTGGATGTATATATACATACAGACATACTACCATTCATGAATTAAATATATATAAGACATAAGAAAAATAAACTGCGATCGTGTAGAAAAAAAACCTTTATTTGACGAGCTTCGTGTACTTAAACGTGTTTTATCAGAACCGTTATAACTTCTTGATAACAAACACTTACAATCTCATAGAACTCTCATTTTTTAATCGCTTATTTACAATAAATACTCAGTTAAATTATGCAATTACATATGTTCTATACATAATGTTCTTTAAACATTAAATTGCTTTTTTATTACTGTATATAAGAAGCTCTCAAATGCTTGGTTTCCCACAGTAAAAACATTTTATGTATTCATCATGTTTCGTGAAACTTAAAAGAATAATAAAATGTGATGGAATAGCCCTTGATTTCTTCATAAAACTAAATATATAACAAAGTTTTATAAAACACAAATTCATGAATGTGGTTTTTTAAATTGTACATTATGTACAAATGTATGCCACATAATTTCTCAATCGGCATTAAAGTTCATATTCAGGTAAAAATACTTTGCTTACACGAGCGCGACCCTATACAAATATACACAACGTACATATCTAAGCACATTGGAAAATCACTATTTTTCTTCATATTTTTTACGAGGATGTGTCTTTTTTCCTAGGTAATCCACCAAACTTTCCTCGAGTTGTTCGTCTTCTATCTTTTCTGTTGGCTCTACCCGGATTTCCATTCCACTCGGACGAGTTTCCTCCAAAATTCGATTCATCGACTTGATTACCCGAATTGAAAACTCTATCTTGATTCGGATTATTTCCATAACTGTTAAAACCGTCGTTCGGGTATCTACCCGGAGGTCCGTCATACTGGGAGCGGACATCTTGATTGTAGCCAGACATTTGTTGAGGACCAGCGCCCAGTAGTCCAACGCCGCTATTCCTCTGCGTGTTATAACGAGGGTCGTATTGACTCATTTGACTCTGCGGTGGTCCTGGGTGTTGTTGCTGTTGGTGACTGTTGGGCCCCGACGGACCCATTCCGCTCATTCTCATATTGGGCGGTGGAGCCATTGGTCCACCGTTATTATTCATTCCTGGGCCGTCTCGCATAATTGGACCCATGCTTCCTATCATCGGATTACCAGGCATCATCATTGGTGGTGGTCCCATGCCTTGCATCACTTGCACCGGCATATTGTTTGGACCTTGCATGTAAGGCGGTCCCAAGCTGATGGACATTCCTGTTGTAAAATAAAATATTTCTTACATTAAAATTACATAAGATACAATCAGTATTCGCAATCAACTGAATTTCCATCTCAAATCAATGAATTACTTTTGTAACTAAAACGAGATTTCTATCGTTCATTTTTTTTCTTTTTTTTTACTATCGAAAGAAGATTTATGTGCTGACCAGGAATGTTAGGGTGATCTTGTACGGGATGTTGTTGCATTGTTGTAGGTATGATTTTTGGGGCTGGATGAATCGAAGCCTCAAGAGCTTTACGTCGTGGATCTGTGCGAACGAGAGGTGGTGATTTGGGAGTATCCAATATTTTCATCGGAGGCGGCGACATTGGCGAGTCTGCTAGATCATCTTTGCCGAGCCGGAAGATCTTACGTAATCTCGGATCGTATTTAACTTGAGGATCGTTCCTTGTGAGTTTGAGACCGGTATAATCGGGTCGAGGTACATCCACGACATAAACCTGAAATTATAATCGAATGGTAATAAGTACCGAGGGGATACATTATCTGTAATGGAAGAGAAAGTAGAAGAAAGAAAGTTGTATTCGGGTTGAAAAAAGAGAACGTAAAATAATATAGTTAATGACCTTATAAGAGATGGGCGGGTGGGAGGTAATGCTCGCATCGATTTCTGTACAGGGTACGTGCGATGGAACAGGCTTAAAAGGCAGACTGAGCATTTGTCTGAGATCCACATCGCCTGACTTTGAAGCGTCAACGGGATAGTGCCCACCAACCAATCGGAGATCAGTGTCACCGAAGCTCGGGCCAGGTGGAAAGCACCTGAGATCCATATCTTTTCGCCTGTGGTCCTGATCAAGTTTCGCACGGAGATCCGTGTCCATTGCCGCATCTTGGGCTATAATCCCTGAACTGTAGATGCTCGTCTCGAGCCTCATGGAACGTGATTCCTTCGCTTCGGTTTGTTTGCCAGTGGACTGACTGGAGTTACCAGAAGTACTCACGGACTGCCGCTGCTCGTCCCTTCGCTGACGGGGGTCGCGACTCATTCGCGGGTCCCTTGATACGTTACTAGCCTGACCAGTGCTTGCGGTACCTGTGAAAATTAGAGGTTACCCAATTAAGTGTACGCAACTTTAAATAATCGTAATCGACCATACTATATTTAAGAATATTGTTTATTTTATGACCATTTAGATTTACGTACCTGATGTACTGGTAGGTGATAACCTTGGACTGTTGTTACCAGATTCAAGCTGTGAATTATCCGACGTGCTAGACTTTACGTTATCCGAATTCGTCTCTTTTCGGACTTTTGTCGTTGAGTCTTTATCCTGCTTTTGACTATTAGATGAGCTTTGTGCCTTTATTGATGACAATAATTTCGACACTTCCATGCTTATATCGATTTTACTGAGATCGCCAAGTTTATCTACGATTGCAGCAGGCTGAGGTATACTCGATGGCTGTACAGTCGGGTCCTCTTGGACTTCTTTAGTTTCCTCCTCCTCTTCCTCTTCATCTTTCTGGATATCTTTTAGCACGATTGTTAATTGATAGTCATCATCGTCGTCATCATTGTCGTCGTCCGAGTACCAATCCTCCTGACTTATCTCCTGGTCCTCGCTGTTTTCCAAATTCTTAAAACTATCTTGAGCTTCTCGCTGTTGCTGCTGTATTCGCATATACAGCTCCTGTGTCTTTTTTGGTAAGTTTGCAGGAATTTCTTGATTCGCTGAAGTTGGTGAACTTTTTGGCATATCTGCTGAATTATCGACTATATCTTGCGTCTCTATAAGTTAAGCAGAAGCAAATAAAAATTTAAATATCAAACAAATTTTGGCTATTTAGCATTAAACTATAAATGAACTGTGTCCAAATGTTTTAAAGTGTTTAAAATACGTGGCTTCATGATATTTATATAAATATAAATACGTATTGATGGATTTTTTTTATTTTTATGCAATTAAAAAGCATTTGATATTAAAAAGGTTAAAGGAAAAAAAATTTTATATTCCATTTCTGACCTTTTCATTTTTCAGTTACGTAAAATGTAATTTCACTATTTTATGGTACCTTGTTTTGCAATCGTGAGTTTTTCCTTGTCTTCGTCGTCGGTCGGCATTTCGATAACAAGATTCGTTTCTTCATCACGGTCACTCTCGTCATCGAGTTTTGACTTAGTAAGGCTCGCTGCCTCCTCAGCAAGACTAACTACATGCGGTACATTAGCATTTGCTGCTCCTGATAATAATTGCCTAAGATCTATATCCTTTGAGATTGTTTCCGCAGGATCCTTCAATTTATATGCCTGCTGCTCTTGGGCGTCTTTTTCTTTTTTTATAGAATCATTTGGACCACCTTCGCCATAAAAGTTCACAGCTACATTTGCGCTACTTATTCGAGCATTTTCCTGACTACTGCTGAGTTGCAGGCCAAGCTGAGATGCCGACTGCACTATCATATCAAATGGAACACGATCCTCATCTGAACCCCAACGTGTTTTCTTCCCGGATACCGATTTTCTGTGAGACGATGAATTCCTCTCTCGATTCGATGTTTGATCTTCACCTTTGAAATTATAGGTATTTTTAAAACATATTTTTTATTACGCGATAGACCGAGACTCACAATTAGAATCAAATTAAAATTTATTACTGATTAACATTCTCTTCACTATTATATCTAAATTCAAATACACTTTTCATAAAGAATAGGGGCATACATTAAATTTGCGTATTCTAGAATCATTATTCAAAATATAATCTTACACAAAATTGTTTTTAATACTTACCATCGTCCTTTCCAGGTTCGTTAGGTATACTATCATTTGGAGTTGGAACCTTTAACTCAAAGAGACTTGGAATTTTTTGATTTGACGCATCTTGTCCTTGAGCTAAATTTTTCTCCGTATTATTTATTAAATACATTGCACCTTCCCGACTTAATCGTGGAAAATTCCCTAATATTTCTTTTGGAGCTGTTTCCAAATGTTTTAACAAGATATTTTTCACCTAAAAATATAAATAAATCATTACTTTAATAAATAATCGTACACATTGTATCTACATGTACAATATTGAATGTCAAAATATGAAATTTTTATTTAATGATAGCTTGAAATTTATAGTTATTCCATACAGCTTTTAAATTTAATTAATTGTTAGATAATAAATATGAAATATTTATTAAATTTAATCAATATATATTTTATATATATAGATGATAAGTTCGATCATAGGAATTTTCATTTTACAGATAATTACTTTATTAATTTTCTAATACAATTAAAAATTATAATTAATATTACAGTTGATGTTTTTATTTAAATTTGGAATATAAATTCTGTTAATGTAATTTATTGAAAATATTATACAAACCTGTTCACTCATAGATTGGTGCGAGAACTTGCAGTTTTCACCTGCATTGCATTTCAATCCAGTGTGAAAGAATTTACAAGGGAAATCATGGTGCATGTACAAGCACTTATCCCTTTTGGCACAGCAATCCATCAGGTAAAACTTGCACAGTTCCATCTTTCTTGGTGGCAAGGCATTATGTGAAAATGGACAATCATCTCCTCGATGGCATTTTCCCTGCATGTAGTACACGCATATTGCATCCGGGTCCTGATTGTGATCATTGTTCTGATTGCGGCGACTGTTTCGATCGTTACGTAGCTGCGATCTATTCTTATTCTTACCGCCCCGATCATTTTTTGCACCTCTGCGTCCAGCTGTGACGGAAAGTTTTTTATTTCGATCTTGCTGTTGCTTCGATTGTGTCCCTGATTTAAGAAAATTTCGGCGTCGTACAATTAAAAGACAATTGAGAACGTCTATTGAAAGCAAACTAATTTAATCTGATATTTTATTTTTATTTGAGGTTAACTATTAACTAGTATAATTTTTGTTCGTTAGTTAGTTATCTACAATAGAGTTAAAGCAATGTGTTGTTCAATTATTAAATGACAAAAATATAAATAGTTATTTTATTCAAAAAATTCTAAAATGATCTCAACTCATTGATGTTTAATTTGAATTTTAAATGTTTAAATTAAATTGTTTAATCTAATTGACTTAACTAATTATTAGTTATTAATAATTACTTGTGACTATGCTTTTAGATTTACTTGAAAATAAAAAACATTACCAGACAAAATCAGATTAAAAATAATTTGATTTCAATTGGTTTTCAAATTGTTTTTTTACTACAAACAATGAAATTTTCTAATAAATTAAGTTTCTATGTATAAAATTTCTAATTTATCTATTTCACTCTTCTATTTTTTGTAAAGTAAAAAAAAAAAAAAATGAAAAATTTATTTTAATTGTTTATGTTAAAAAGTTTTTTAAAGCAACATATTAATTTTTAAGAAATTAGTTTCAATATATTTCAATTTTAAATTCATTTAAAAAATTTAATAAAAATAATTACATCTGCCACCACCACGTTTGTTATCGTCTCTATGTCGATTTGAAATAGGTCGATCATCGTAGTCTGATCCACTATTATAATTATCATGATCACCTCTTCTAGGAGAAGAATTTTCATGAGAGCCCTTTCTAATAGGAGAAGCACCTCGTATAAATAGCATTTCATCATCATCTTCATTTGCATTCTCTTCATCACTCAATTTTTTTTTCTAAAAGTAAATAGATATGTCATTATGTGAGTTTAAATAAAAATTAAGATATTATTTTGTTAAATTTTTTATAGCTACTTTAAATTTATATAGATGAAACGATTTATTGAAATTTATTTTCAAGTTTATAATAAAATTTAATGTAAGTATTGTTATTAATTAAACAAATTATTAAGCAACTACTAGTAGTATTACTATTAAGCAAACTTTATCCTTCAAAAATTATATATATATATATATATATTAACCTTTTGGTCCCGAGAGCGTTCATCATCTTTATCTTCATGATTTCTTTTTCTATTTTTATTTTTATTATTTTTATTCCTAGATTTATTATCATGGTTTTTTCCTCTATCTTCCTCAAGGGCTGCCCTAATGGCCTTTTCAACATCACCAGCCCAATCATCGCTACTTGCACCTTTTTGTCTACTTAATCTATCTGAACTTCCAGATTTTCTGTTTTTGCCAAATTTATTATTAAAGCTTTTTTGTTTTGGTGAGTCAGTCTTTCCTGATGTAGGTTTTTGAGGTTCCAAAACTGGCTTAGCTGCTTCAACAACTGGAACTGGTTCATCGTCCTCATCAGAGGGTATCTCTCCATCCTCCAAATCATTATCATCATTGCTGCTAGTAAAAAATTTGTTTAATCTAAGTTTTTTTACATATTTGTTTACAGGTAAATACATTAAATTTAAGTATTCTTTTACCCTCTTATTACAGTATAATACTCAAATTTAATTAAATACCTAAGATAAGGAACTTTTTATGCCATAAAAGTTATATATGTATATATATGCAATCAGAGAGAAGGATTGTTTTTATTTACAAAATATATATAGATGGTGGTATTTATAGTTCTTAACTTAAGAGCTGTGATAAATAATGATTGATGATATTTATGATGATAATAGTTTTTTCAGCTACCATATTCCTTACATTATTTTAAATATTTTTTTCCTACTATTAAAAATTGTAATTGAAATTGAAAGTATTAATACATTACATTTATATTACATTTATATCAAAAATAAATTTAAACAATTTAAAAAAAGTAAACAATGTAACAAATGAAAATAACAAAATAATATATTGTTTTTATTTATAGCGAAATTTAAACATTTTGTTTATGTTCATAAATATATTATGTAACTAATTATAATCATTTATTAAAACTGACTCTGTGAATTATAATAAAAAAAAATTTAAGGAAACATTTTTTTAATAATAAAATTGTTAAGCAAATATAAAAAAAATTTTATACGTTAAATAGAACATATAATTGAACGTTCATTCATTATTAATTAATAAATAGTTTCAAATTTATTAACTATAACGACTTATGAAAACTTCGTTTTTTTTAATAAAAAATTAATTGTTTTAAATATTTGATATTAATCTCCTGTATCTCGTGTGTAGTAGAATCGTAGAATGAAGTCATGAAATTCGCATTGTGTTGGTTCGATGAGTAAAGAATGTCGTATAAGTGTATAAAATCACCTACTATCCGAGACAAAGACATCGATCAGCTTCTACCAACTGGCAATTTTATACGGAGTATCTTTGATCAATGTGTGACCGCGTTTTCATAATCACTGTGTCTTGAAATTCTAGACTGTTTATTAAAATATACTTTTCTATTCATTTTCAATTAAGGAAAAAATTTTTTTTATGCTCAGAAATAATCTGCACATATTTTACGAATTAATTTGCGATACCAAAATAAAAGGAAGTTACAAATTCTTTGAATTGTTTTTATAATATGTATGCAAAAATGTCTATAGTTTTATTCAAGCAGTACTGCAAATAATACAGTTGTATTTCAAATTGGCCGAAGGAAACAATATTTTAATTTTAATTCCAATGCCTATGTGCACTATACGTTTCAATAAATTTTCATATAGTAGATTTAATGTAATTGTGAAACACCTGTAACTCTTTTTAAAATATTAGGAATAGTCGGTGATTTGGTAACATAAATTTTTGTTCGAACAAACATGTAATTTAAATAGAGCAAGAAGAAATAGATCACTTTAAATTATTAATATTGAGCTTCATAATAGTCCTAATAATTAAAAAAATAACTAACCATATTATAATTAAAACTGTAAGTAATGTTATGCATGTAATAAAATGAATAAAATTGATTCTTCTTACCAAACTGCAAACTGGTCATTCATATTCAATTGAGTTCATGGTTATCATCACTATGATTTTCAACAATAAAACATCATCAAATCATAAAATGATCATTAATTAAGACTAAACATTTTTGCCTAATTTTTTAAAGAATTTTTTTTCGAAAAAATTATCATCATTGCCATATCATTATCATTCAATCATTAATATGACCATCATAGCCTTTATGATTGTTATTAAGATCATCACATATTACTATTACTGCAATTATATTTCAGCAGTATTTAAATATTACTCGAAATCTTGTAATCGCAATTATCACTTATATAATCAATCTTTTTTTCATACGAGTAGCTAATGAAGAGGAGGTTTGTTCGTTACGTTATTTATGTTGGCGTAAGTTAATTTTGTAGATATATGTGGGTATCATATTTTGTATTTGTTTTAGCAGTCGTAGAAGTCAGAGTAACGAAAACTTTTAAGCTTATCACTCGCAGTCGCCGCTTCTCGCACGTCTTGCCACATGATAACGAATTTAGTGAAAAACAAATTATTAATCTGTATTTTGTTGTACGCATTAGTGTGGTCTATGATTTAAAAATGACATGATTTTTGAGAAATATAACATTTCTTTTTATTAGTCCGAGGCGAAGAAAAAAAAAATTAAAAATTAGTAACTGATATTAATTAAAAAATCGATTTATGCATAAATGTTTTCTGTAAATTCTAGAAATTTAATTAATGATACGTTTTAAAAATAGATAAAAATTTTGTATATAAAATTTGATACAATGAATACTTAAGTAATGAGAGCATGTAATAATATATTTTTATATTAATAAAAGGAATAAAACATAATAAGCCAACAGTAGTTCAAGCATATTCATTAGTAATTATTCGTTTATTCGTGTATTTTCTATTCTATTTTAATGTTAAATAGAAAGAGATTGTAAGATAAATCCTTTTACTCTGTTTTGAATGAAAATTGATTTAGACTTGAATGTTAGATGTATATCTATTAAGTCCTAAAAATAGATCTTGATGTAAACGTTCCGATCACAAGTGTAACATTATTGCGATTAATTTACAGACTTCACGGTGTTAAATTTGTCGAAGAAAAAAAAAGCCATGCAAATGTTTCAGATAAATCAATTTAAATGTAAAATAAAAATCGCGTATGATGGTGTAGGAAAAAGAAATACATACGGCAGCTGCAACTTCTTTAATGCGTTCAGGGCGTTAATAATATATCAAATAAACATCTTATCCCGCATCAAGAACATGTGATAGGACTTTTCATTCAATTTATCGTCTTCCTCTAGCCAAAGAAAATCAACGATGCATAATACCGCAAACGCGCTCGGACAAAATATCTTACACAAATTATTATCGCGTGATTCATCAAAGATAATCCGAAAACATTAATTTTTGTAAATAGACGCAAATGGAATTATCATACAATTTAAGCCCGTTTAATTGCAATTAAATAGTGCATCATATTGACTTCTTTTTAGCTGTAATGAATCGTCAGAATTTATAAATGTCATTCAATGTATTAGAAAAGTATCAGTAGACAAAGAAGATGCTTGCATTCTCGGATGAAATGATGTTGAATAAAACTAATTATGGTTAGCAAAATTAATTCAGAATAACGATGAAAATTATTTTACCAAGTATATGTGACGTAAGCTTTAATGAAAAAGTATTGAAATACTCAAAAATATTTAATTTTTAAATTTAAATAAAGTTAACTTAACATTGTACAAAATTGATATTGGAATTAAAATGTTAAATAAATTAAAAATCAACAATTGTTCGTATGTATATATAATTACACAAAATAAAAAAGGTACGTTTGTAGCTGTTATTTCGATGATAAATTTATCAATTTTTATAAAATTATTATCTGTTATTACCGTATTTATGCAAAGCATAAATTAGGGCATTCAAACTCAATAACCAGAATATACAAACTTATCCTACTGTAAGAAGCCAATATTAGTTCTGTGTATAAATTTTTTTGTCTTTTGATAAGAAGTTATACATATGTTCATTGACAAGTCCAGTTGTAATTGCATAAGTACGTACGTTTTAGAATACGTCCAAAGTATCTTTACAAAAGTATAAGAGACCTATGTAATTTTTTATAAAAAACAAATTTGATCGAAAAAAATTCTAAAATTCTAATTTTCTACTAAAATTTGTGATGGATTCCTAAGTTATCCGACTAACTCAATGCTTAATCCCCTTCATTTTCCTTTCACTCTCACTCTCACTACCTCTTTTTCAATCTTTCTCTCAAATTGTCATATATGTATCTTATGGCAATATTAATAAATATAAAATATTTAAGCAAACCTTTGAATAACAGTCTCGGACGTCGAAACACTTTCGAGGGCCATAATTTAAAAATTGTTATTCTTTTAGTATTTACTTCTTAAAAAGAAATGAAAACGATCGACTGTTAATCGAACGTTTCTCTTTCTCTCTTTTTTCTACGCCATACGTCACTATATATCGTCGTTGTCTCCCTGGGACGTACATATATGTACGCATATAATATTCTGCGTGTATGTGTACTCGCTTAGCGCGTATAAGTTTTTGCAAAATATAAATGTGTCGATTGTTAGAACGCCTTCTTCTCTATTTTGCAAAGTGTGAGCGTTTCTTTTTACTTTTCCACCTCCTGTTATACAACAAAAGAAAAAAATTGTGACAGAATATTTTAAGAAATCGTTATCTCAAACTAATTCGTTTAAAAATCAACTATACAAAACAGTTTCCCTTTTAATAAAAAAAATGCTAACTATCATTAAAAATTTTTCTTTCTTAATATAATCTTTGCCCTCGAATTCGATATTCGTATGTTTTTCCTTTCTCTTTCTCTCTCATTCTCTCTTTTTGGATGTATGTATATGCTTCCGATATATTTTATTGATAAATTTTTCATTCGCGGTGATTACTATATGTACAAAGGCCAACAAAAATGTTTTGATATTAATCCCACATCGACACAATGTTCTCACGATGAGTATCAAACGCATGAAAACGCTTTCGAGTCTCTGACTCCTTATTTTATCTAAATTCAAGCATATCGATATCTTGGATCGAAATAGCTTTATCCCGTAAATATCGACATAAGGCGATCGGTCAAAAATTCGCAAGCTTTTGTTGCGGTAGGCGTATAAAAGCTGCAGATCGAGTGCACCGACGAACGGCACATATACGCGCGTTCCCACGCATACTAGTTAGATACCCACCCGCGACCCCCTCTATGCACACACCCTTGTGTACTTATGTGCATAGACAGGCGTACGAGAAGCATACATACGCAGGAATGTAGGCAGTGGGTACACAAACGAAAAGTATCATCGAAGTATCAACTGCGATTCACTTTTTGCTGTGTTAGCTAGCGAAGTGAGCCACTAATTTGTTACTCGTTACGTCCGACGTGGCACGCGCCTACCCATCATTCTTATACGAGCATACCTAAATGCATGATGAGACGCCGGGTACGTGACCTCAATGCCGAATTGTTACATGCTACGTTGAATGTCATAAGAACATTATCCCCTCCCTCCCTCCCCCCATACCTTCCGGACACAAATGCGTGCTCTCTCTCTCACGCCCACCGCACCCCACCACCAAGTCTCACCCTAGTGGGTATTTCTGTTTTAGCTCAAAAACAAAAAGGAAAAAAAAAACTGGTTTAAAGTAAACAACCGAACCTGTTTATGTTTAATACTCTACACATAGATTCTCATGCTACGTTGCGCGATAACTTTTTTTATAATAATGATAACGACAATGTCTATCATACACCCAATTTGTTTGTAAAGATAATATCAACGCATTGAGCTCATGATTTGTATTTATTTTGCGATCACCTGGAAATTTCAGATTTCAATCACCTAAGGTCGAGGCGATTTCAATGTCGAATCTTAAAGTATGAAATCTTTTTCAAATGAATATACATACTTATACGTATGTATATCTATGTACATGCACTTCGATCAAATTTAATGAAAAAATATCTTTTTGACACATGCTTTAAAATACAAGAAATCCGGACCCGAAATCAAAATTGAGTGCACTGGTTTAAAAAAAGTAGAGCAACAAGAAACTTATTTGCACAAACATGGTAACTAGTTAAAGTATAGAGTAATTATTTGATCAATTGTTAAGGATTTTAAAGCATCCGTGTTAACAAAATAACACAAAATGTATTAAGTTACCAATTGAATAATATTGCAAATTAAAGACATTTTATTGAATTATTTGCCATATATTAATTTATTCTAAGCAAAGCTTTTTAAATTTATTAACTATAGCGAAATAATATTGTATCTCATTTTATAAATACATTTTTCTTTACAGTTAAAATTCAATACTAATGAAAAATGAAAAAGTTTAACATAAAGGACACTGAATCTAATTTTTGGAACGAAAATCCTAATAACTGATTTGTATTTAGTTAAATCAATAAAAAAAAATTCTACAGCTAAAGCAGTTCTTATATAGTGTTTTCACTGCACGAATTCAAATGACCGATATACGGTATTACGTACGTGTTAATCGCAAACTTAGAATGTTCAAAATTATAGTTTAATGTATACTAGTTGGTCAATTATCAAATGACCACCCCTTAAGAACTCTTACTTTTTGGGCTAATAAGACAAAAACCGGCAGTCACTGAAAAGTCATTAAAGAAAACAATACAAAATTAGAAAAGAAAATAATATTAAGAATATTTCGAACAGTCAAATGAAATTGACCACCCTGTATACCATTAGTGTGTGTATATACCTACTTTGCATGAGAATACTTGACCTAATGTGTGCTACGGTACAACACTATGTATCATATATTCATGTATATATGTACACATTGGCGGAATCTCGTATCATCGGTTATAATCTGCGCCTCATTATTTTGCCAAACATAGCTGTCATTTTACATAAGCACTCACACGTTCCTATATACATACATATGTATATACATATAAATATACACGTTGCGTCGTTGTCGTGGGTAGTTGTGCGTATATAAATATATACACACATTGTTTATATATATATCTATATACGCATTTCTCGTCTATTTAATGGGCATTTTATAGAATCCTCTCTCTCTCTCTTTCCCCTTCAGTCTCCTCTTACATGATTTATAAAACGATCTACACGAAAAAAAATATATATACTCTCTATCTCCTCTCTTACTGTCACGACGTCGACCCAGCGATTATTAATGTTAGACAATGAAAAAGTCTTAGTCCCGAAGTGGTGCGTTTTATTGTGCATCAGGTGCTTTTTGCGTGTATGCGCGCGCGCGTGCTTAATTTTATTAATTCAAAAACGTACATAAGACCGTGATCATAACCTGTTATTGATTGCTTACTACGTCGGTCTGTCTCCCTCCCACGGACAATTTTCCTGTGGCTTCTTTTCCCCTCCCAACGCCATTTTCCACTCGGCCCAAGGAAATCCAGTCTCTATATAAATATACAGACACATATATATATATATATATATATATATATATATCTTTCTGCCTCTGCCTGTTTCTATCTCTCTCTCTCTCTCTCTCGATTTAAGCCATTTAGTTTCGAGAATGCTGAACTGGTTGCGCGAACTCGAAATAAGTAGTGTGGGTATATTGTACGCGATGTTTGCCTGGCTCGTTTGTCTGATGTTTGCACGTAAAAAATGCGCGAGTGTAACGTGAACGCATGCGAAAGAGTTACTTGTGTATGTGTGGGCGTGCGCGTGGCGTGGCTCGTACGAATGGCAAATGTGCGTATGTGTTGGGTATGATGCGCGCGCATGTATGCAAGAGCCTGCGTAAGACTCACAAATTCACGAATATGGGTATAATGCAATGCCATTTGTATATCTATATGTTTGAGAGCACTTTTTTAAAACGAATATAGATATACACTTTAAATGGTACAGCACTAGACCGAAAATCACGAGATATATATTGCAAAATGCGAACTAATTATTAAACTAGTTAATTAATCATCCGAATGATTTGAGAAACAATCGTTCCGTATTGCAACGATCCCTTAGAAAACTTACGAAGCCATTATTTAATTGCTTTTCGCATGATATTTGGTTGAATTGATAGTCTGCAGTACTTATTAACACAGCGTCAAGGAGATGAAGAAACGTGTGCATGCACTTATTGAGTGCACACGTTTCAATGTGTATATGTGTGAGCGCGTTCATCTTCTGTCGTTGCGTGCGCAGCTGGGCGATATCCAAAGGAGACCCCGAAGCGTAAAACCGAAAAATGGCCGATCAACGCCTTTTTCAGATATTCTATATGTATGTCGTACCGTGAATGTATATGATGTTCCACATGGCAATTACATTACGATTTTACAGTCTTCTTCTGGAGGCAGGACTCGCGTCTCGATTTAACTGGCGTTAATTTTTAAGCTCTTTTTATGAATAATACAAAAGAAAATAAGATGAGGAGAAAAAAAAATAAAATAAAAACAAAGAGAAGAAATGTTGCTTCCTTTTACTATAAAAATGAAAGAAGAGGCGAAAAAATCGTTTTGACGTGAAATGTAAAGATAAATGGTGCTTATTAGAAGTTAAGGAAAGCAGACAGACCAAACACCTCAGACAGACACGGACGTAAAGAGAGGGGGAAGAGAGAGAAAGAAAAAGACAGAGTGAGTGAGATTAAGAGAAAACGAGATGGACAGGAAGAATGAGAGAGAGAGAGAGAGAGAGAGAGAGAGAGAGAGAGAGAGAGAGAGAGAGAGAGAGAGAGAGAGAGAGAGAGAGAGAGAAAAATTTACATGTACATCGCAAGCAACATTTCTCGGACTTTTATTTGTGCGTATATATTTCTTCGTTGATAAAAGAAGGCAAATGTAACACAAGATAGAAGAACGAAAAATCTTGAGCTTGCTCGTCTAGGTTCGCGCGCGTCTAGAACTTGATTTTAAAAACAAGATGTCGCGAATCAGTCAGAGTAAAAAGGCGGATTCACGCGCGCGCGTCGTTTTCCCCCAAGGTTTCGTAACCAAAAAGAGGACAAGGGAAACCGTGTTCGAGAGCAAATGAGAGAGAGAGAGAGAGAGAGAGAGAAAAGAAACTGTGGTGGACCGGATGAGCGCAAAAACCCATGTAGGAAAAGAAGCAGAATTTCGAGATGACGCGCCGTAGTCGACAATTACGTTACAACCCTTGATTTGTAAGAACATTGTTAAAACATCGTCTCCGAGAGAAATGCGATAAAATTCGGGGTAAGATTAATTAAGAGATAAAAGAAGGTGTGCTTCGGTTATTACAATTTTTCGGTTTATCCGGGCAGCAGCGAACAGCAGGCAAAATCAGTATGTATTTTTGCTTATAAGATTCGTATTGTTCTCGAGCAAAAAATAATCAAAGTCGTAATATATTATGATGAGTCGAGCGAAACTTCAAAGTTTTAAACTAAACATGGCCACATCTGGAACTATTCTGAGGATCGGAGCAGCTCCGCGGCGCAGCCCAGCGGCAGCGACGTGCGTCACCCAGAACGGCATTCACTACTCTCCCTTTCCCCTCCCGCCACGCCACAACCAGGCTGCCAATGCTGCCATCGCCACGCCGCCGCCGCCGCCGCCGCCGCCGTCCCGATCCTTCCTTCTCCCGTCAGCTTCCCCTCTGACCAAGTACAAGCGGCCGACTTTGTCCGACGACGGAGTCGCGGGGTGGGCGGAAGAGCCGCGGTTGGGACGAACGCGCGGCGCTCAGCCAATCAGCGATAAGCCTGTAGCTACCACGTGACCCGTCCCCATGACTTCGCGCGTCCCCGCTGTCGAGCGGAAAACCGCCCGCGGGGCCATTAAGCCACTCTTGCACTGGCGCGGCCGTAGCCTCGTCACCTGACCGCGTGCCACGTCAACGGCTCGAGCTCACCCTCCCGCTACCTCTGCCGCAACGCTGCTCCTCCCTGCTCCTTTCGCTTCCACAACCACCCCCCCCCCCCGATTCCCCGAGCCCCGTGGAACTACCTTCACGAGTAATCAGCGGCCCTCCCGGCCCCCGCTAAACTTCTATGCCCAAGGGCAGGCGCCGACAACTCGCGAGGGTCGACGTGCCGAGACCTGCCAACCAGTAAACGGACGCCGTTATTACTCCCCGCTGCTGGGTTTTGATCGCGCGCGAATTCCTCCATACGTACACACCCATACCAACAATCTTACACACCTATGTACATATAATACATACATGCTTATATGTAGCGCATAGTATGAGCGACGTTTCCCCTCCTCTCGCTCGCTCGCTCGCTCTTTTGCAAGACGCAATTTGCATGAATCTCGCACTCTCTCTCTCTCTCTCTCTCTCTCTCTCTCTCTCTCTCTCTCTCCTCCTTCTCTCTGTCTTTCTTTCTCTTGTTCCTCTCGTGTTCCCTCTTTTCGCGAGGTCACCCGTATCTCGTAACTGGCATCTCCCCTAAATCTCGCGGGTCGTTCGTACGCAGCGAATATGTTCGCGAAACGGAGAGTATATATGTTGATGCGCGATTCTTGAGCTCCCTCATCCACCCACTCCCCATCTGTACGCCACTCACCTTCGCGAAAACAGCGACTCCTCGACAAAGAGCTCCTCCTGACATTCGCAAGAGCCGTTAATTTATCCATCTTATGCGGCGATGCTCTCCCTCAAGGTGTGCGTCAATCATCAACAAACCGTATTTCATCGACTCGTCATGCCACAAGTAATTCAAAACCTCTCGCTCTGCAGTTTTGCGCTCCTCATCGATTTTGCATAGGCATAAGAATGATACGTCATGAGTGAAATTATTTACCGGATTTGTTCTTACTGGCGCAACTAGACACTCGAGCCAATTGACCTATCAATTCGAGGCACCAAAAAATCGTTCATTTTTTTGATTAGCGCCAAAGAACAAGTTGAGTCTTAATATTTCGATGAATAATAATTCTCTGACTTTCAAGTCCATCACTTCTTTAGTAATGTGGTTTCGAAGGGACGCGATTTTTAATTTGTTTTTTTTTGCAGGATGAATTTTTCTTCTTCGTCTTATTCTGATTTCCATTTTTTTTAATTTCGATAACGAACGCTAATTAAAAATATTAATTTTTTTATCCTATAATTGTACATCACTAAAGAAAATATTTACTTACGAAAATACTATTTTATTTTTTAACAAGAGTAAGAAAAAACGTTGACAATAATTAAGGGCAATAAAAGTAATTTTATCGTATACTTATTTATAATAATTATTAATATGTAATTATCTATCAATAAAATAATAAAAGTTTTTAATCTCTCTTAATATACTTAACATATACATCTTTAAAATGTAGCTGGATGATATTTCGCCTGGTAGTCTTATGTTGGTAAAAGTTATCACGCCATTACATCATTAAGTGATAAAATATGTTTTTGTTGTAAATTTAATTATACTTTATAAGACGGTAGACAATATGCTGTATCTTAATAACCGATAATTAGATAAATCGTCACAGATGATTTTCCAAGAGTGTATTATTATACGAAAAAGATAATTGAATTATTATATATGAAATCAATTTGTATTCTTATTTATTTATTATTATCTATTACTATGTTATTAATTCTTATATTATTTTATTACTGAAAACTTAAATACTTGTTATAAGTATATGTTGTTATGAGGAAAGAAACATCACTAATAATATTCATAACAGAATGAATAAATAAGATTATACGATTATTAATTAGTGTAAAGAAATTGTCATAAATAAACTATCATAAATATATAATAATAAAATGTAACATTGAGGCTGATTGAGGTAATAATCTTAAAAAAATCTAAAGCAGAAAAATTAATAAATATAATGTTTAATAATTATTATCTTTGAGGTTTAGTCTATAAATTCGGTTTATTTTGATATAGTGTAAATGATAATTTATAATATTAATTTTTTTACATTTGCTGTTGCAATTTACATTGGGATTTCTTCTGCCATAATCATTTATCAAAAATATTTTAATATTTACATCTATATTCTATATTAATACGAAATTTGATGACTTTATTTGTAACTTTTATTTTAATTTGATGAAGAAAGTATATAAAACAAGTTATGTAAAACATTAAAAATTTTAAACTATACTTAAAAATACTGTTATAATATTTTTAAATACATTTTTTAATTTTTTTCAAATCAATTAACTATAAGATATATAACATCTCATTAAAAATACGTTTTGCTTTTTTTATGAAATGCCATATTGGAATATATAGTAAATAATCAAATAATTGAATTGGCTTATTTTTCGTATATTCTCTAAAAATAAGAAAAAAACAATAAAAAAATAAGCATTCATATTCAAATGATAAATATGTATAAAATAAAATATAAAATATATAGAACAATATTTTAGTAACATTATATAATAATTTTAATTCAAAGAATTGACATTTACAATTGTGATCAAATTGAGAAAACGTTTAATATTTCATTTCATAATTTTTTAAAAGATGATTTAACCTATGAATCACTAGTACCTCATAATTAATTTTCAAGTACTTCTATTAAGAATAATAAAAAATTTTTTTTTTTTAATTTAAAATTATCAATACGATTTTTTATATAAATTTTTTTTAGAATTCGTGTTAAATTTTAACTTTTCAATTATTTTATTCAAAGCACTTCGAAGCAGTTTTTATTTAATGATATATTTTAAAAATATTTTTTTATTACTTGACCATACAATTAATTACGTAAATTGGAAAGGGTTTAGAAATAAAAAGTTAATCATATTTTAATGTACCATATATTGTAAAATTTTTTATTATTTATTTACATTACATGTTTTGATATTTTTATTATACTATATCACGTTTAAATTATAATTATGTATTAAAATATACATTTCTAATGCTTGAAAATATTTTAATCATTATTATACATATAAAAAAAATGTATTCTACTTTAACAGCTTTAATTAACATTGAGAGCCTTTAATAGTTTTTGCAAATGAAAATGTAAAATAATTTAAATTTCATGTAAATTGTACGTAATCGATAAACATTTTTTTTTATTCTTTAACAGCGTTATTTTTAATTAATCTTGAATTATTAAATTTAAAAAATTAAATAATATATACAAAATATGATACGAAGCGGCAAAATTAGGCACAAAATTGATTATTTAATGGAACCGAATGTTCGAGGTAAGGCAAACAGCGACACGCATCCATCCTCGGCAATAATTATTATCTTGTAGTGGGGCCTGAATAATTGAGAGATTGTTTTTACGTAAAGTAGTTGAATCATAGTACGTTGAATAAAAACCAAGATCTTGATGAATTCTTCAATCAAAGTATCGATCGAAAGTAAACTATTTAAAAACATTTATTTACATTCATTGCAATTAATAATTTTGTGACTGATTCAGAATAGCATTAATTCCCATTTAAATCTTTAATACCGTACATTTTATACATACAAATCTTAAAAAATATAAATATAATACAAAATATTAAAATGAAGAAAAAATATTCATATGTACAATTCGTTTCATATATAAATACTTTTTTTAATAAATAATTCATATATTTTAAATTGCATCTAAATATTTTTAAGAAGGCAACGTAAATTATAGCCTTATTGAAAGTTATACTTTCAAGATTTGCAGAATTTTTTACGATTACTAAATTTTAGTTCGGTATTAAAAACAAACTATAAATTTTTTACTTAATAATAGTTGATCACAGAATTCTTGATTTAATACTTTATAAATATTTTTTATGACTATGATTTAACTTGTTCATGAGAACGATGATGAAATACAAAGGAAATACCACTAGACCAACATTGTCGTAGTGGTATGTCAGGAAGATGTTTTGGATTCTGTGAATGCCTCCAGTCTGATAAATCAGATGTGCAGTCAGAATTTTCAGGTGGACCTTTTACTTCAATTCCGTTAATACAGCGTTTACATTTAAATCTGTAATGAAATTGTTATTCATTATTACAAAGCTTTTAATTTTCCAAAATTATTTATGATTATATTTATACACAATATTTTTATTTTTTCTATATATTTAAAACATACTTTGAATGAGTATCAGATATAGTTGATTCTTCAAGACTAAATAAATCTCTTAAATCATTTTGTGTAAAATGGCGGGCTACATCTTCATCTTGATCTACAACAGTTGAACTTAAAGCTTTCTTATGAGCTTGTCTTTGAAAGATTTTTTCTTCTATTGTACCGGTCTATTAAAAAGAATAAAATAATCTTTATTATTACAATAGATTTTTTTAAATATATTTAATCCTTAAAATATTTGAAGTACTTTATATAATAACATTTGAAACAAGTTTATAATTAACAAAATTCTCTGGAAAAATTTATTCAAAATTTTCTAGAATATTAATTTATAAATGTTATTTTTACAGAATACTAATTTTTCGGAATTATTGAATTTTTTTTTACATAATAGTTTTTATATATTGAGGGTATTTTTTTAGTAACTAGATTAATTAAGAATTAGTGATCAATTAGTTTTAAATAAATTAAAGATATAAGAATAAGATTATTAACTATGATTATATTTTGTAAAAATATATAAATTACAGAAAGAAAACGGTAGACGAAGCATGGCTTCTTCTGACCGTCTCTCCACACACGAGCCATTGCTTGATCATCATTTGCTGGATTCCAATCAGGATCAAACATAACAAGACGATTTGCACCAACTAAATTTAAGCCACACCCACCAGCCTTAGAACTTAACATAAATATAAAGTCATCAGTATCAGGAGAATTAAAATTATCTACAACTTTTGCTCTTTTTTTTATGTTCATTGTTCCGTCAAGTCTCACATAGCGATATTTTCGTTTAGCAGAAAGTTTCTCAAATAAATCTAAAGTTTGTGTATAGTTTGATACTAAAACTATTTTATCAGTTGTTGTAGATTTTATAAAAGCTAACAAACAATCCAAAACCATTAATTTACCAGACAACTCTGGCATAACGCCTCTAAAAAAAATACAATATTTTAAAACCTATTCAAAATATTTTCTTCACAATTTTTACAAATAAATTACTTTGTATTATAATTTGAAGGCAACAAGCTTGCAGCACCCTCAAAGCCATCTGAATTTTCCTTAATTTTATCATGTACTAAATCAGGATGATTGCACAATTTTTTCAAAAGAGTAATTGCTGATAAAGCTGAAAAGCTTCCTTTTTTGTCAGAGCAATCTTTCCCTTTATATAACAAAAAAAAAAAACAACAATAAGTTAGTGTCATTTGAAAATAATGTATAAAAAAAACAGATAAGTTTACATTAAAATTTAGTTTTATAAAAATAAATGTCATGAAATTAAATTTGAATTCAATTTTGTTAATGCTTTACCTAAATTATGTTTTATATAAGTAGCATAATTGACTAATCAAAAATAATTACCTTGCATTGATCTTTTGATGCTTTCACTTTTGATAAAGTTTTTATAAAGTTTTTGTTGTAGTTCTGTCATTTTTATACAAACTACTAATTCATATTTTAATGGAAGATATTTTGATAATAATGCACTTGTTCTTCTAATAAGACATTTATTTACAATTGTTACTAATTCTGTAAGTCTTTCTTGAGCAATTTGACGTTCCTTATCTGTTGCACCAGCATCCTGACCCCGAAGTATTGGATTTTCAAATTTTTTCCTAAATTCCTATCAATATATGAATATTTTAATATTTAAATTTACAAAAAAATATTTTACTTCATTATAAAACTTTAATTCTAATGTTATTTTACAAATTTACCTGAGAAGTTCCTAGTAGACCTGAATTGACAAAATGAATTAATGAGAAATACTCTAATAAATCATTTTGAATCGGTGTGCCACTCAATAACACCCTTCTTTTTGCTTTTAAGCCCATTAATGCTTGATATGTTTGATTTTCAGAATTTTTTAATCTATGACCTTCATCACATAACACTAAACCTACTTCATCTTGATGCAAAACATGGGAATGTAATCTAAACGTTTCGTAACTAATTATAAGAATAGGATTTGCACATCTACGTCCATAAGTTTTCATAAATCCAGTTAATTTTTTATCAATCTCAGATTTACTACCACCATCAATTGCAAGTGGTTTGACTCGATTATTAAGCCATTTAAATATTTCGTTATACCAATTTTTCACCAATGAACTTGGAGCAACAATAATGGCTTTTTCAATTAATGGTTTTGCTTCAGGACCTTGTTTTAAAAGAGTCCATAAAAGAGTTATACATTGCAATGTCTTACCAAGACCCATTTCATCAGCCATAATACAACCATAAGTATTTTCTATTCTTTTCCCAGTAACACATTCATACATAAATTTGACACCTTCTCTTTGATGAGGCCGTAATACATTACATAAAAGTGGATCAACTACAACATGTACTAATTTCTTATTTCTGAAAAATAAAATACAAATATAAAACATGTATTTAAAATCTAGAAGAAAATATATTTAAATGTAATTATTATTTTATTTTTATCTTTAGACTATTGTAAATTTGAAAATGGTAACTTACTCATCAACTTTTAAGCTTTCATGTTCAGACATTTCTGGAGGAATATAAACAACTAAAGCATTAGGTTCATCTGGATCATGTAAAGCTCTTCTTGGTCCAGCAAAACGGAATCCAAGAGCACGGCCACTACATTCATATCCAGGGATTGGAATTTTAAATGGCTTACTCAATAATTTTTTTACACGCTCTTCCTAAATATATTATTAAATAAGTAATATGAATAAAAAATATTGTAAACAAAAAAACTTCAAAAAAATGAAAAAAAACTTACATGTTCGGATATAACTTCTTGGACAACAAAAATATCATTTGATGATAAAGTACTTAATTTACGATCTGTTATTTGGACAGCTTTTTCAATTCTCTGTCGTTTATTTTCTTTATTACAAATTTTATACTGAATAGGTTCTATTTGAGACAATTGCATTAACTGAGTACTGATTTCTCCAAGTAAAGGGCGCTTACCAATTTTACTTGGAGCTTGAGATCTAAACTACATAAATATTATAGGATAATTTATTTTAATTAAATTTATAATGAATAAAATAAACTGTGTTACATATCGATGGTTTCTATCTTAAATTGTTTATCAATTATAAAATAATTAGTAATATTATATATAAAAATATTTTAATAAAATTAAGATATTGTTTGAACACAAAATAAGATAAAAATTTTAATGTAAACTGTTATACATTAGTATTAACTTTTAATGGTCTTATGTGATTAATTTTACAAAGTAAATTTATATAAATGCTCATAAATCCTGCCAAAATATTCGTAAACTAGTTTTAACTATAAATATTTAGTTTTAATCAATAAATTTATATTCAAAATAAGGTATGTCAATATTAAGAGGTTATTATTAGAATTTATAACTAACAAAATAAGTTATTAAACACTATTCATTAAGATTACGGACTAAACACAGTAAAAAAAATTATTTTTTTTGGTTTGTACCATGGTGTTCAATTAATTTTTAAAAAATTCATAAATCGTAAAATATAAACACAATATCAAAAAATTAGCATTGCGCGCGCATTTACTTTTTCATTATTAAAAATCATACTATTTATTGGCTATAGATTGGTACGTACTACGTAATACAT
The DNA here is from genome assembly GCA_018907135.1 of Kradibia gibbosae. Classification (NCBI taxonomy): domain Eukaryota; kingdom Metazoa; phylum Arthropoda; class Insecta; order Hymenoptera; family Agaonidae; genus Kradibia; species Kradibia gibbosae. Next base: position 5,673,548 of record JACCHX010000007.1, read on the forward strand.
AAACGTCGTAATGTCGTATACCCGACATACCCGCAAACGTAAATTTTTTTTGGAATTCGGACTTTATCGGACCATGGAAATTATAGCATTCGGACTAAAATTTCAAATATTTAGAATCTTTGGTTGCATTTTACAAAGTTCAGAAATCATCAGGATCAGAAATATCAGAATTGAAATGGAAGAATTTCAAATGGAATATTCTGTGCTATTTTAAAAAAATTCTAAATTAAAATTTTAATTCTTATTTATTTATTTATTTATCCTTAAATCAAATTTTAATTATGATTTTCATAAATTTCAAATTAAGGAGGCATACCTATGTCCTAAATTAACATTAAATATCATACAAATAATATAAATTATCGAAATCATGATGAAAATGAATGTAAAATTAAATGCTTATAAATGAATGATTTATATATTGTGAAACTAGAAAATTAATTATGTAAATTTCAAATAAAAATTTTATTTTGTATAAATTTTATTTTGTATATTTTACTGTTTATCATCGAATTAAGTAATATTAAATATATGTAGGTAATACAAAAAATATTGCATGTATTATTTTTATTTGATGTCATTGATGTTAGTTTCTTATTATTAGTATTATTTATATTAAAAAATATTTATTTTTAATTATTTTCTTATTTTTTTTTTTTTTTTTTTTTTTTTGACTAATATAAACAGACGATGAATCAGGGATTTTATGTATTGTAATGAATACTTCAACGGCGCGAGAGGGGGAATTATTTCATAAGTAACCTTTCTTACTAGTCTTTGATAAATAGGACACAAAATAAATGGTGTTCAATAATGAATATATTTGTGAAGTTTTGTACCGTAATAAGAAATCTATAGTTTAAATTTGTTTCAGCATTTAACTATAAAGACCGAAGAACATAATAAAAAGTTTCATTTCACTGGGACTTATTTATAAAAATTGATAGAATGTCAAAGAAAAAACAAACTTTACCCTCAAATATGTTTAATAAGAATAACGTATTTGGATCATCTTATCGAAATACCAATTTTAATTTTCGTCCGAATACTATACAAGAAGATCGTGGTGGTACTCGACCCATTGCAGCACCAAGTTCTGTTAGTTTAGTTCTAGTAACCATGATGGTTCATGTTTGCAAAAAATCCTTGCTTTATGATCCTCGACTGAAAGCTATGATTTATTTTGCAGTTATTTTTATTGGTTCCATTATAGCAGATTTTGTACCAATACCTAAAACTTATTTCTCTAAATCAAGCAACATTTTTAATCAATTCTTTATAAAATGGGCTTGGGGTTGGCTTTTAACAACTGCGGGGCCTTGGGTCATACTCACAGCATATACAATAGGTTGCGGAAGAAGATCAGTACTTTTAAAACATCTAACCCGTTTGTTGTTTGCAACAATATCGTGGATACTGTGGATATATGTTTTTAATTATTTTGAAATAAATTATGGCCAATGCTTAAATACTAGAGATCGTTTGTTACAAGTAAAATTTAAGTGTATAGCAGCTGGTAATTTCTGGAGCAGCCTTGATATTTCTGGACATGCTTTTATTATAATATATTCAAGTTTAATCCTGTCAGAAGAAGGATATTCTCTACTTGGATGGGAAAGAATCAAGGATTTCATAATGAATGAAGAATATAATAGAAAAATTTCTAATGAAAAGAGTACTGGATATTTGCATAATTTATCAGATAAAGATTTAGATTTCTTAAAAAAAGCACATGCAGCTTTGACACCTTATTTACGAGGATTATTTATTGTAATGACAATACAACAAATTATTTGGGATGTAATGCTTGCTGCGACAATTTTATATTATCACACTATGATTGAAAAATTCATTGGAGGTGTAGCTGCTATATTCACATGGTATGTAAGTTATTATTGGATGTTTAGAATACCACAATTTGGAATGGTTTTACCAGGAGAAGGAATTTTTAAGTATCATGAATCAAAGCACAAATAGTGAAGTAGTATATACCTTAGGGCACTATTAATTATGGAGTTGGCTATTTAAACTTAATAAAAAGGAAAAAAAAATAAAAGTGATTTCAAAGATACAACAACTAATTTAATTTATAAAAAAAAAATTATAAGAAATTTGTAATAATCAAATTGTGAAATAAGCACAAATTTGTTTAAAAGTTGTATGTTCTGAATCTAAAAATATTTTGAACCTTTCTTTAGTATTTCTTAGGAGAACAAAATTATTAGTAAACGGTATTTTTTTACATATTATGGTATTTAAAGTATATAGTTTAGTTTTAATATATAATTAAAATTAATTCAAACAAAAAACTACTATCAATTAGTACATACAGGGTGTTGTAATATAGTGTTTTTTATTGTTATTTGTTATAATTTTACTCAACTAAGTTGCATATTAATTAAGGTTAAATATAAATAAATACATGGCATGAATTTATTTTCTGTACTTTTTATTGCTTCAATAAAATACAGTGCAAATTTTATTCTAAATTGTGAATAATAAAAATTTTTTTTTATAACTTTAACTTACTTATTTATTATTACTTATTTAACTTACTTATATTTTTATATATAAGATATTTTGACTTTCAAAGAATCAAATATTAAAATTAAAAAAATTTCAATTCAAATGATAATATTTCAACGGACTAAGCAATTAAAATAATGTAATATAAAATATATATTAAAATGACTTATTCCTAATGAACTGTTGGATCAAAACCAATATGTATATTTAAAAATATATTTGTTACATACGTATATGCATTCATATGCATGCATGAGATTGTTTGTTATTTATCTCTTATATATATTATCATTGCTATTTACTTTTTATTACTTCGTTGAGTACTACAAATTTAGTTGATTTTTTATAATAGATTTATTACTATAGACAGATTTTAAATACTAGTTAAATAATTTTTAAATTATTTTTTGACTGAATTCTTAATATTGAGTGCACACATGTATGAATAAATTATAAGTAATAAGAAACAAACAAGTGTAAATAATATTGTCACACAACCATACATTTGTATTATCATGTTTGAATTTGTAATAAATATTATACTATTTTTGTATTTTAATAAATTTTTTTAATACTTTAAAAATATACACATTCATCCAAAGTAAATATATTTATTGCGCCGTTTTTTAAAATTATTTTACATCCTAATATCGTTTGTGAACTGGTCGTAATAATTCTAGAAGTAACATTATGTAACAAATGAGTGTAATTGCATTTCTAATTAGGGCTTTACTGCATATATTTCAACAAAATGAATTTTAAACATTTCAACTAAATAGACTTTTAATGCAATTTTGTTTAAGGTAACATATTTTTTAAAATAAAAAATTACAATGTAAAAATAGAATATAACGTATACTAAGTCAAAATGCATATTTGTGAGTATTTTATATAGATGTATATATAAAAATACTTCTCATTTTATGTGTTTGTTACTTAAAATAGATCTCCAGATCAATATTTGTTTCCAGATTATTCGTTTAAGAGCAACTAACATTATTCAAGATTGATTAAATTTTTAATATTTATTGAATTTATTAAATTTTTAATCGTTGTTTTAAAACTTTTTAAAATAGTTTTTTTTTACTAGGAAAATTAATTTCCATCAATATTTGTATTGTAAAATTATAATTTAATAGAGTATCATCTATAAATTGAGATTCCTTTTTAATGAATAATTTACAATATTTTATTAAATAGTCACTTGTAGATCACATTGGAATCTATATTGATATGGCTCGAAACTGGGTATGTATAGAAATGCAATCATAAATTATCCGTATCTTAATGTATAAAAAATAAATTATCGAAACGTCATTTTCTATTTATAAAATTGGAATTATAAAAGAAGACACAAAATTTTTGTTTAAATCTTCTACTACAGTTTTGTTTTTCAATAGACTTGAAATAATTAAAACTAAAATTTAATTTAAATGGGAATTACAACTTTGCTGTACTCTATCCAAAGATTTTTGCATTTGGTCTAAATATCTTGATGTCACTATAAATAAAAGTTATTTTATACATTTAAAATTCCAACAGGTAGATAAAGAGTGAATACACATGGAAAAGCCTGAAAATGAGTACAGCATCAATAAGTGTTTGAGAAAGCTGTTTACCTATAACTGGTGATAGCCTTAAAATTATATGCAGTATGAGTTCTTAGAGCCATTATTCTGGCTTTCAACAGTTAAAATAATTATCGTTGATAATTAATCTTTTTAACGTACAAAGTGATTATTATTGCTAACTTACAATAGAAGAAAAACAAATGAATTTCGGCACATGTGATTTTTTCGATTTTCCACAATGTATGTGAATACTTATACGTTATAGTTTAATCATGAATAAGCAGGTTTTCGTATTTTATTTTTTTACAATATTTACATTATCATCATATTTTATTTAAATTATATAAACAAAAATAATTATCTAAAGATTAAAATTAAAAAATGATTAGTGAGACGATTGATTCAAAAAGTAAATGTATCCGATAGTTGAGATTTATCCTATTAAACAACATTGTACAATTAGTGATATTAATATATATTATTATTATTATATATATATTAGCTATAGTCACTTCAATTTTATTTTGTTTCGTTTTTGATTTGATAATTTTTCCCTCCAGTATAAAAAACTCTTTCAGCGTGTACAAAATTGAAATAATAATCAAGCATTATTCTGTAATCTGTACTTATTTCTTATATTCTTATCTTGCAAACTACTATTGTTAGTTAATCGTTATAAGAATTAATATGCGTTCTTATTTACTTCCTATTAAAATTTGTTCCAATAATGTTACATCGCTTTGGATTACACTTTTGTCTGTCGTCTTTTTGCAGCCATAGCCCCATAAGCTAATATTCTTAATATTTTTAAAAAAGTAGTATTATGTTTGTTACTTAATTACTGTTACATAATAAGTTGTCGAAACCAGAAAGACGTGTGAAATTAAAATGTCAAATTCAATTACGAGGCTGTTTTTATTGCATTAATTTCGCACTATTTTTATTTTATTTAATTACAATCAATTTTAAAGACAGATTAAAAGTTAATTTTACAAGAGTACAAAATCTATACACTAATTTAATTATACCGTAAATTTGATATTATCAATATTTTAATAATATTATTATTATTATTAAAATATATGAATTCATGTGTAGAAGTTTAAGAACTACGAAGGATTTTGACGCTCTCTGAAAAAGCAGAAATAAGTATTTTTTTTGCTATGGATACGTGACCATTTACTGCTAGTTACTAACCTTTTATTTCTCTATAAATTTTATTCTTAATATTATATCACTGTATTGCAAATCGACTGATGAATACTAATAATTCATTATTCACCAGTAAGTTAATAAATTCATCTGAAGGACGCACGTTCGATTAAAAATGGAAAAATATATATTTTAATGTATATTGATTAGTAAATCAATTCTGTATCAAATTTACATAACGTTTATTTTATAATTCCATTAATCCAAAATTTAAAAGATGAATATCATACATCTTAAAAATTATTAAATAATTTGTATGAATATTTTATTGATGCGATTTTTACAATTACTCCAGTATCTATATCTAAATAGTATATCCGGATCCGATGTACGGAATAATGTCTATTACATTTACTTTAAATTATTTATATTAAAATTAACTTACCCCTATTGTAAAAATAGCTACAGTAAATAAAAATATATCTTTCTTAACCGTATTTGTTTTTTTATTTTAGACTTAAAAACTTATACAATATTTATTGTTCTAATATCAAAATATTTTTTTTATCATTTAGAAAAAAGTCTGTTTAAAAACTTATTTGATACATAAAAGTACAATGAAATTGTCTGAATTTTATAGAAAAAAGTATTACATTGACGTACAAATCTAATGTTTATTATGCTTCTTCTATTTCCCACTAGAGCGTCGTTAAATGCTAATGTTTTTTTAACGAGGGTAAAGTTAAATCGTGACACTGATTATTATAGCAAAGTTTGCCCACAATTTTACGCATCAACATTGTTTGAACACTAATTTCGAGATAATATACTGTTTCTATGATTAGAATTAATATCGTCTATTCTTTAAGAATACAATAGTGTGTATAAAATTTGGTCTGAATAAAAAAAGACTTACCTAAACAGAGTATCTTTGGCAATTATGAACATTTTAATTTTCTTTAGTTTTTGTGCACTTCTAGCTGCAAAGTTAGTAATGTTGACGAAGATTCTTTGGTCGCAAAATTGTACTGGTAAGAACTTTTTTATTCTGGTGTTTTAAAACTCATTCAGTAGTTACAATGGAGTATTTGAATTATATTAAAACGATCTCAAAGAATAAGCTTAAAGATTTTTTAGATTAAAAAAACTTTCTTATAATAACATTATATTTTTAATTATATAATAAGTGTTTATTGTTATTAAATAGTTTTCTTAATTACATTGCATTGTCGGACAAGTTGATATATGATTCAATTTAAGCTTTTAAACAAATTTTTCTTGTATCAATACGAAGTTCTACACAAATAAAAAAATTTTTTTTAATGTTTTAAAAAAAAATTTCTTATATTATTATACTAATACGCTTATATATTTTATCATTTTTTTATGATGTAAATAAAAAAAGTAAAAGTGCATTGATTAATTTAAAATACTGAATAAAACTTCTGTTTTTATCGCTTGCAAGACAGTTTATTGTTAATCACATATTTTATTTCAAGTAAATGTAATACAAAATATTTTGACTCTTAGTACATTTAATGTTAGTATTGTCATAACTTAATATTATTAACATTAATATAAGCTCCACTAATATTAAGTTGATTTTAGGTTAATTTAAAATAAAATAGTATATAATTAAAAAATGAGATTAAATTCTTCATAATTTGTAAATTTTTAGCAAATAATAAGTGAATTTTTTATAATAATACTTATTTAGATAATAATAAATTTCATTGTATTAATTGAAATAATTACTTCCAACGATTAATACACTCGAATTTGATTACTATCTGCTATATTGAAATGACATGTCAGGTACTTTTTATTCATAGATTAAACGTATTTCGTTTTAAGCAAATAGATTTTTAGAAATAAATATAAAAAATGCTACTATAAATCATAACTTAATATATAAATAAATAATATTTAATATTGTTATGTATTTTTACACATTTTAATTATTTCATAGTTTTTTCTTCGGTTAAAATTTACTACTGAAAATAAATTCAAGAAATTGAAACTGGAAGAAGTTTCAGATTTTTTATCAATATTGATATAGAATAATGCATAAATCTTTTTTTGTACATCTATAACTAAACAATTTTCTTTCTTATAATTTTTATCTATTAATCAATTACTTTTTAATTTATGAAATCTATAAAATTTAGTCAATTACTGGCATGCCATTTTTAATAGATACGACAATGTACTGTTCTCATAAATGAAAGGATAATATATAAATGTATATAAAGATTTTTTTAGATTTTATTTATTAAAGAAATTAATAAACATATTACTTTACATGATTATGTATTGCAAAAATGCGTGTTTAAAAATAAAAAAAAAATTGAAAATTAAAATTGTTTAAATTAATTTGCTGTTATTCAGGTATTAGTGGAAAAACTCAAGTCTTGTATGCTATTATTTTTGCTGGAAGATATCTTGATGTAATAATGACTTACTATAATTGTCAGTTAAGCATTTCCTTACTAAAAATAGGTTTTATAGCTCTTACAAATTGTTCTGTGCTATCGATTTATTTTCTTTATAGTGAGTCTTATCAAAGCAAATATGACGATTTCAGGTAATATTATTTGATAAAAGTTAATATTACTTTTATTTTTGTGACTTATCATGCAACAACAATTTTCATCAATCTTTCATAAAAATTTATATTAATCGATGAAAACAAAAAAAAAATTACATCAGGTGAAGTATGAGAGCTAAATTTGTAACAAAATTTACATGTCTAATTAAAAAAAAAAATGATTTTGTAATAAATTCATTCTGTTAAAATTTTTTTATAAATATGTTAAATAGTAGATTAGATGTAAAAATATTTTTAAATTAGAATGCATAAAGATAAGTTATTTTTGTAATGAGTTAAATTCAAATCAAATGCATACTGGTGCTTTAATTCAAAATTTAATGATTAATAACAAAATGGCCTTTGGTATATTTTGTTATATAGAGTATGGTATAATTTATATTACTGAAAAGGTATTTTTAGTGTATATTTTAAAATTTGTTTTATAATAACCCATATTAGGTTAGTTAGAAAGCAAAATTTTATTTGCTTCAACTTGCTTCAATTTTCAGGTATAATGGAATTGTTTTTAAACAATTAAATTATTTAAAAGTAAAGAAGTTTGACTCTATTTTATTAATTTTTTTATTAATTATTATAAAAATAAACAAAATTTCGAAAAATGTACTATTAGTAATAAGAATGTAGAATCATTATTTTTTAAAAAAAGTTTTGTTTTTCTTATGATAATAGAAAGTAAATAAATTAAAGTGTTTTTCATGATTTGAATAACTGTTTAAAAAGTAGAAAAAGTTTATTATAATTAAATTAAAATAAGTAAACCAATGAAATTCTATTATGGACAGTTAAAACACAATTAATTTCATAGTTCTTTTGGTACTTTCGACTTAATTTTTAAATATATACTGCAAATGATGTTAAAAAAAATTAATTAAAATAAACATATTTATAAAAATCATTATTTCTTAAAGATAAAATAATAAAGTTATTATTCATGAATTTTGAATTAAAATGTTGAATCAATAATCAGCTATTGTCTCTTACAAAGTTATAATTCATCGCATTAAATATTAAGGCAAATCATTTTTTTACGATGGATTTACAAAAATAAAATCATGCTGTAAATTTCTACTTACAGAATTGAGCGGTTAATATTGCCAAGTATTGTTCTTTCGCTTCTTGCGAATTACGGCTTCCAAATTAATGAGGTATTTTGGGCGTTCAGTATTTATTTAGAAGCAGTTGCCATTATTCCTCAAATATACCTCGTTTCACAAACCAAGAAAATTGAAAATATTGTATACTTTTATATTTCGGCATTATCAGCTTATAAGATTTTTCATTTTTTGGATTTAGTCTATCGATTTTACATGAACGAGTATTATGACAAAATTTCATTAGCTGGTTGTGTTGTGCAGATCATTTTTTATTGTGACTTCTTCATAGACAATTTGTTGATAAATAACGACAGCGATATAATTGATGAGGACACTGAAGGTAGTGCAGAGGACATAGCTAATGAAAGACTTGTAAAGAAAGAAGACATCGATCTACATGAGAGTGACAAAATACATCATCCTGAGGTAGTTTTTTTAATTCCTATACCGAAGTGTAATAGTTAAAATTACAATAAAAATGTATAAATAATTTTATAGTTATAAAATTTTATAACTATATTTACCATTACATAAAATTTAATATTTGAACATTTTCACATATAAAAATAAAAAATTTAATGCAAAATATAATAAAATATATTATTTTTGTATGATTAGTTATTATAAGTTTATTTTTAAAGTATAACTCATGTATTATAATGTATTAACATATTTATTTTTATACAATTTTAAAATTTTTTAATAAAAAATTTGTAATATTGAAAACTTTTGTTTTTACATTTATCTAACTTTTATAATCCTTCTATTCCAATTTCAGAAACTAGCTTTAATTTTATAGTGATATAAGTGATTCAAATTTATTTAATCGATTTTTTCAGTCTATTAAGACCAGTATTAAACTATAGACAAAATGGATTAGGGAAGATGTTATATATATAACTTTCAATTTGTTTATATATATATATTTTGAGCATATACACTGTAATTCAATTTTATTATTTACTTTTAAAATAAAAATAATAAGTGTATTTATCAATAACTTTCTTCTCTTAAGAATTTAATTTATAAATATATTATAATACTTTAAAGATAAAAATATTAAAATTATTCTTAAAATTTAATGTAATAAATTTTTCTGCTTTGTAAAATAAGTAGAAAATACTTTTGAAAAAATATTACAAAGAATTAATAAGAGAACCTTCATTATTGTTAGTATTTAAAAATAGATTTCGGCTTATATAACGGCTTCACTATTTTTTAGCTAAAAACATAGAATTATTAAAATTTTTTATTATTTATATGTTTTTTATAATTAAATAGTGATTCGAAAAAAAATTTAATCAAAATTAAAAAATAAAAACTTTATTATTAAACTTGATTTATTATAATTTAACATTCATTTGCGTCTTTATTACAATTAATCTAAATATATTTGCTTGCCTTAGTAATTTAGTGTAAGAAAAAAATAATATAGAAGGATGTAATAAAAGAGAAAAGAAAAAAAATATGCGTGAAATGAGAGAAACAAAATAATATGAGAAATAATATGTGAAACGAATATATCAGTACATTTTGAAATTCCTATCTAATTAAAAAAACAGAGTAAGTATTCAAAAAACAAATTATTTTGACTCTTGCAGTTTCTTATCAATAAGTAAATCAATTTTTTTAACGAAACAAATCTTTCGCAAATTGCTTTTATATTTTTATACCATTGAAATTTTTATTTTCCCTTATATCAAAACATATTATTTCTCCTTAAAAAGTTAAAATAAAAGAAAGTCTGATGACGTGTATGCTAAAGAATCCATGTTCCAAACAGCTGCCAAAATATAAAAAAACTGAAAAGCTTAGCGTTCCTCTTTGTAACAATACACTTTTACACAACTACGCATTAGTTTTTAAAAATTAATCATACTCAACAAGTATTTCCCCTCTTGTACTTTACATATTTTAAAATTAATGATAGAATCTTATTGGACATAACAATAGAATAGAGCGTTTATAAAAACAAAAAACTCATCAAATAACAAATTTGTATGTTGAAAAATAGTAAAGTATTAAAAATAATTGATATTGTTTTACAAGAACTCTACAGACGGAACAAAAATTCAATCAAATCTAACACTAGTAAGTTGTATAGTACTGTCATAAAATACATTTAATACTCTAAAAAATGTGTATAATTTATTACATTAATAAAACAGCACATGTAATTCAATTTAAAAAGACTGTAACTACTCTTACAAATATGAATAATTCCATTATCAAATATAATATTTACGAATTTTTAATAAGCTAAATAATGTCATGTAATAAATTATAAAGTTTCGCCATAATAAAAAAACATTTTCATAAAAAAATGTTTTAAAGGACGATACAAATCAAGTTATATGAAATAAAAGTTTTTATTTGATTATAAAAAAAACTTAATTATCAATTTTAATATATTGATAATATTTTTATGTTACAAATTTAATTACACAGTAAAATTTGATAGTGTGTTGGTCTCATCTTTTTTAAAACAAATTTTTAATGTTTGAACACTTCCTTTTGAAACTTTAAAAATACACTGAATAATGAAATAACATAATATAATAAACAAAAAAAATTTGTATTAAAAAATAAAATTAATTTTAAAAGTATACTGATTTTATGTAAACATTAAATAAGCTTGGTAATTAAATTTTAGATAAGGGGAAGTAGGGAAACAGTTAGAAACTTGCGTGATATCAGAATAAAGTGATGAATCTTTGAATAAATCGCAATTATAGAACTTGTAGAATTGCAAGTGATCAGCAGCGCATGCGCATTATATATTCGGATTTTTAAACACTGATTAACGTTACTCATTACTTAGTACGATTTGTTGTCAGTCAGTTTCGTGTATTTTGTCGGTTGTCTGTTTAGTTTTTATAATAATTAATTTTTTTTGAATAGTAAATTAGAAAATCATGAATGATTTTCAAAATATTGGTGTTTTTCTTCAGTTAACAGCGATGATTATATTGCTTCTAAAGATTATTTGTACATTTGATTGCACAGGTGAGTATTATTTCAAACTATTAGATCAAATTTTTAGAAATCTTTTATAATAATTTTTAATTTTTAAAATAAGTCAGTTGAAAGAACCTAACATTATTTAAGTAAAGTTACATAAATTTTCTCAATGACCTCAAAAGAAATGATAATGAAATAAATAATTCTTAACGTTAGTTAACATAACTTAATATAGTTACGAAACTTTTTTAAAATTCCGTACAAGTTAAAGAAAATGTTTGTTTAAAAAAATTATTTATAAATATGATAAGAGCAATACTTGTTCTGTCAATATGAGATTAGATATTGTTGGTATTAATCTTTTGTCACGAATTAATCTGTGTGAATACCTGTTTTAATATTGTACTGTTAGTTGAAAAAAGTCAAAACAATATAACATCTGTTAACACACGAATTAATAAAAAATTATAAATATGAAGAATTTGTAATATTTTAATAAAAATGAAAACAATAATTTTTAATACGAATTATTATTTTTATATAGTATATTATATTTCTGGTGATACGCATATAAATGTTAAATCATAATAAATGAAGTGTTTAAAAATAAAGTTTTTATTTTTTAATTTTGATTTAATTTTTTTTGAATCAATATTTCATTATTAAAAGCATAAAAATAACTAAAAATATTAATAATTCTGTATCTTTAGCTATATGAATTAATTAAAATTTTTATATATTTACTTGTTAAAATATTTAAAAAAATATATAAAAATAAACATTTGTAAATATTTTGAAAAATAAAAATGCAAGAAAAACTGAAATCCTTATGTTGTTAAGACAATGTTTATTTTTATCTTTATGAAAGTTTAATGTGTTATGACTTAATAATGGAATGTTATTTTACTTATGTAAACAAAGTCTTTAGATTCTTCAAAAGTACACACAAGATTATAGCAAAAAAATTATAAGTCTCGAATTGAGTGAAAGAGTTTATAAATTTATATTAATACATTCATGCAAACACATATCATTTATAAATAAAATCAAAGTCTCACGTCCACTTTGATTTATTAACTAAATGATTTACTAAAAAAATTAACAGAGAATCAGTTTATGCAAAAAAAAATTCATAATAATACAAAATAAATAATATTTGTATAAATTTACCTTAAAATAAGTATTATTAATAAAAATATACCTTAAATACGAAAGTATTAATATTTAAAAAGAGAAAATTTTTTTTTAATATAAGTTACTTTTTCTTTAGTTTAAGAAAATTTTCGTAGGAAATAAATTAAACTTTTTGTAAGCGTCTCAAAAAATAGAATATATTATCACAATACTGTTATCACTTACTTTGGATGCTGTAATAAGCGATCAAACTCTTCATAAACTGAAATATAAGTTTTATCTCATATTCTGTTGAAATTCGTATCTTTTCAAATAAAAATCAGTTATAATTAATTTATGTTTCTCATCGTAAGTAATTGATATTATCTTATTAAACTTAAAATTTGCTTACACTCGATTTTGTATAACATTGTAGCAAAAAATCTTTTAATGAAAAAAACTAAATTTTAAAGTAAAATATCAAGTAATTCACTTTAATTTATGGCTTAAATTATTGCTTTGTTTTATTTAATTCTGTATTTTTTATGAAAATATCAATTGTAAATGTTATAATGCAAAATGTAAATATAAATGTTATAATCTTAATGCAAAATTAAGACTGAAAAATAAAAGAGCCAAGACTACTTAAATAAACTTCTTTAATAAACATACATTAGAATTTTAAGCAAGAATACTGTATAAAATATAAGATACGGTATAATATGTTAATGAATCTTCCAAACACTTATTCATTTTTACTGTTGTGATTACATTATAATCTTTTATTGACTTATTTTTTAAGATACTTATTATATTAAGGATACATATTATATTAAGATTTTACTAAAGTAATATTAAAAAAAATTGTAGTATATAATAATTAAAAGTTTATTTTTAAATATTTGTCAAATCAATAAATATTCAAATATTAAATATCAATATTGATATTCCTATATTACTATTAATATATATATAATAATAAATTAGTGTATATATCGTTCTATGGAATTTCAAAATTATTCTTTACCAAAATTTGTAAGTTTCACATTATTTTCTTAATATAATTAAATACCAATAATTTTTTTTTGAAGTATGTTATGATTTCTTAAATAGGTAAGATATTTAAAATAAGTTTTAAGGATACAAAAAACAATAGTATATAATATTCATTTTAGATCGTAGAGATGATCATTGAAGTCATTAATCACAAATTATTAAATTTAGTAGGACCTCGATATAATTAGTAAAATATAAAATCCTTACAAGTAGTTATCTTTTAGTCGAAAACTCAAGTTTAATAATTTTGCTCAAAATTTTATGATTTATTCTAGTTGTTATATATTATATACATATATTTTAAACAAAATATATTAAAAATATTTTCAAATATACTCGTTGAAGTAGATTTTTATTTACAATTAAAAATTAGGAATATGTTTTACATTCACCTTTCATCATATTATTGTAAATTATTTTAATACACATAACTATTAAAATTTAGATAAAGTTATTCATAATTAATAATCACAAAAAAGTTTTTGTTAAGCATAAATTAATTATGAAAAAAATAAGAATAAATGTTCAAGAACTAATTAAGTCGATTATCATAAGAGCTTATACGTGTAAAATACTTTTACATTCTTAATTTATGAAATTGAATAATATTTATACCTTAAGGATATTATAATAATTGTTTCATAAGATAATTAAGATCGCATTAAAATTTTTTTAATTTTTACCAAAATATGATAAATAATTTGTTAAAGCTCTTAATGGGTAAATGGAGTATTGAAGTTTGATACAAGTCCATTATCTAGTACTTTAATATAAGCTAATTATTCTAAAATAAAAAGAATTTTTTTTTATAAAAGATTCAAAATCATATTTCATGTATATTATATACTAATTTTCTTGTCAATATCATTAAATATAAATTATATTTATAATAATAAGTTATGAATATCAAATTAATCACAAAAATTACAAATAGCAGTAGTAAACAATGTAATAAATGCTTGTTGATTTAATAAAAGTTTTTTAACTGAATTAATATTAATTAATATTTTTTAGACATAATATTGGTTTAATCTTGGAATCTTATAAGATACAATACTGTATTTTTTTTAGGAATTAGTGGCAAAACTCAAATACTTTATGCATTGGTATTAACAACAAGATTTCTAGATTTACCATACGAATTCCGGATATCATTACCATCTTTTATCATAAAGGTTGTTTACCTCTTTGTTGTATACCTTACTGTTATATTTATATTTTTTGTGTATAGAAGAACTTATGAGCATGAATATGATACATTCAGGTAATAAAATATTTGTTAATAATTAACTACCATCATTATTTTTGTTTTAAATAAAATGTATTTTAGATTATTAACCAATATGTATTATTGGTTATAAATTAATTTATATTATTAATCATCTCGTTGATGTAAATATAAACTATTCGTAATATAATATATAATATATATTAATAATTAATTCACCTATTCTTCAATAAAGAGTGTTTCATTTTTTCACATATTTTTGCAATTATGATAATTGGAATAATTGAAAAAGAAAATCACATTTGATCCCAACGCAAATTACGAGTATCAATTATTAACTACAATTATTAATTATAAAAAAAATTATAACTTTTGTACATTATACACATAAAGTAATAAAAAAAAAATTTTTTTCCCTACAGTTAGCTAAAAATTATTTATTTCGTAAAATTATTTAAGTAAATTGTATTTAATGGACTATTGTTTAATGTTAGAATAATTAAACATTAATAAATACACATTGAAAGTATATTGCAATGATTTTTTAAATAAAATTTATATTATGTTACTAGGTTATCAAAATAATAACTCACAGATAGAATTCTTACTACTAATTAAAAAACACCATCATACAAAACTTTTATTTATTAGTTTAATAACAGCTTTTTAAATCAAAATAATGGAAATGCATTTTCTTATATTATGAAACGTTTTAAGGATTATTATAATTTAAGCTTACTGTATATATTATAGATACTAATAATTAGTAATTTAATATGAATTTCATATGCAGCATGATATAAAAGCGTTTATCGGCTGTAATATTGATCTGAGAAGTAATTGGAGCTCCACGTTAAGCAAAGTTAATTGAATATGAAATTGTTTGTTATTTGTAAAAGTGACTTTTTTTAATTGGATAATTTGCGTGCAAAATTCTCAAATTTAAATTAACCCACTTGTATATTCATTAATCAGAGGAAGCATTTTCAGATTCGACCTGCTGATCGGAGCCTGTACAGTGATGGCCTTATTTTGCACGTATAAGAACTGGGAGCTGCTCTCCATACTTTGGCATTTTAGTGTCTTCCTCGAGGTCTTCGCTATCCTCCCTCAGATTCATTTCACAGCTAAGGCTAAATACACTGGCAGCTCCCTCGTTTTTTACATCGGCTTGCTTGCGTGCTATCGAGCCTTCTACACCGTTCACTGGATTTATTTACTTCTTGTAGACGGCAGAGTAGACAATTATTACGTGGCTACGTCAGGCACCATTCAGTTTTTAATATATTGCGGCTACTTTGTGTGGATGGTCCCTATTTTCAAAGCTCAGTACGCCTACTTAAAGAACACCGAAAGTCAGTTGGACGTTGTGGTAATCGCTGCTAAAAGCCCTGAGAGCAACCTAGGAAAAAATGAGTCTTTGCTCAGTGATTAAAGCCCGTGGGTCTGTTTACGGTGCTCTCTCTCTCTCTGTTTCTCTCTCTCTCTCTCTCTCTACACACACACACACACACACACACACACACACACACACACACACACACACACACATATATATATATCACTTTACCTGCGTGTTTCTGTGCCCGTCGTGTGCGTGCACGTTGTTATTTTTGTTTGTGTGAAAGTATGTATTAAAATGGTCATGCACGTTTAATGATCGAAAAATAAGTTTTTAAATTAGAGGTAGTGTTGTTATCTCGAAGAATATCGGAAGAATAAATTAACTGCCCAATGTTAAGACAGCAAACTAATAAGTTTCTTATTTAATAGTATTGAATGCGTAATATTAATTTAATAATAAATACCATCATAGACGTATTTTGTATCCAAGAAAAGTATTCGAATTATAAATACATATCAAAGTACGATCTTTACAATAATCCTCGGGACCAATTATTTGATTTCACCGACAAATTATTGAAAATTCTATCACTTACGATGTTTAATCAAATATTTGCTTACTTGTGTATTATATAAATTTCTATCATAGTTTCTATAATTCATATACAATAAATTTAATCGTAAGGTTTGAAAATTTGGTTGTTGCGCCATTTTTAAATTGTTTACATTGGCTTATCTAATCTTTTAAAAGTGATTTTGTACCCACATCATACTGTTCGTCTGACTCATTATTAAAGTTGAATTCTACTGATGATTAATGCTTTTATGAAATGTTTATGCTGGACAAATAGAGGCTCCTGTCACCGAAGTAGAGAGTCCAAGTATTCTGGTGAAGGACAGTGTAATTCATCCTTTAGCATTCTCTCTTCTTAAACAAGCCAGATTAGTTTATAAGAATCATCGTGCCACTTCCATACATTCCTCTTTCCGTGTTACCCCTAATCCAATCAATGCTCGGAGATAAACGTAGAATATTTCATCAGGAGATCGTTTTGTTCGAGAGGATTCAACACATTATGAAGCTCTCCTATACACAGGACTGAAGGGACAGCTGCCTGGTCGCTTCCATATTAAGAGCTATGCCAAGCTGGAGATATTGCGAGCTATTGTATCATGAGCATGGACTTACGCTTGAAGAAGAGCACGCCTCGATCAAAGAGTAATAATATAATGGCAGTGTGGAATAACATTCCTTTCTGCGCTAAACAGCTGCTCACGCAGATAACCGGCATGCTGCATTGTCATTGAAGCGGTTCCAATTCTTAATGTCCACCATAAGTCAGGAGGTAGATTAAATTAGCGCTTAAACACATTGGAGAAATGTTCAACCGGGGCCCATTAGATTCGAAGGACAAAAATCTTTCGCGATATATGTGGTACAAGTGCCTAATAAAAGGACAGGAAAAGGTTTTGAATAAGATGAGAGGATGTAAGAGAAGGTGGTGAATGAAGAGTGAGTGAGGAAAAATTAGTTAAACAAAGAAATATTTGTATGTTGAGTTGCGAGGTAGACTTTGTTCGTCAGGAGAAAACCGAGTGAGTAGATGAAGCAGACATTGCAGCTAAACTCTGTATAATGGGCGATGAGGCTACCAAATCTAATCAAGCAAAGAAAACTCTATATATATAACCAGATACACTTATTTTCTATTCTATTATATAAATTTATTTATTCATTGAAGATTTTTGTACATCATAATAAAACTAAAATAATATAACAGTTTATGTAGTACTAATTTTATTATATTAAAATTTGATTATTTTTTATTTGTTTATTTATTTAATTTAAATTTATATAGCTATGAAAAATGTGCGTTGACTTATAATATCTAACAATGCATTTTACAAAAGCATTATTTTCATGTTTGAGGAATTCAATATGTGAACAAATAAAAAATGAAAGCATAAAAATTACTTTTTTTTAAGAAAATCGAAATAGCAGAGAAATTAAAATCACTGAATGTGTAATTACATTATATGCATCCTTTATGATAATAAAAATAAAATTTGATACTCGCTAATGTCTCGTATAATCGTACGTCATCAGGCTTTTATAAAACACGAATTACATAAAACTTCAGCTTAAAATTATTTTAGAAATATTATTAAATTAAATGTTCCAATGACTTAATATGCTGTTTAATATATTGTTGTTTAATATATTATTTAATTTAATATTTTTTTATTTAATAATAGTGTTCATTGATAATTGAATAAACATTCATCCATAGTTTTATTTTAAACTACACATGAGCGTTTTTACACGATTTATAAACGTTGTTGAAATCAAACGTATATATTTTAATCTTTCATAATTTAATTACATTCCAAAACATTAATTTCATAATAATTATTTCTTATAATTTTTGTTTTTCTAGGTGTCACAAATACTTATTTGTAATTTTTATATATGCTTGTAGATAATAAATTTTACCCAATCTTTCTAAAATTCCTTTTAGTGGCAACACTATTCTTTCAAAAATATTACTAACTATTTGTCTTCTTTAAGAGCCTATCTCCGTAATATTTGTATTTAATAGAATAGAGTATTAGTGTTTTTGTCATTTATATCATTATAATACTGATAGTAATTTACTTCAGTATTCTTTTAAAATAAAGGAACACTTTATATATATATATATATATTTTAGACTATTAAAATTTTTGTCCGAAAATAAATGTAATAGAATATAAATAATAATACTATATTTTCAATAAATTGAATTTTTTCTACGAATAAAAAAAATAATAGTAAAGTAATTTTTTTGGCCCACTGCTTTTTACTATAATTATTTAAAATACTCAAAAACTATTATTTGTAACTACTAATTTAAACTCTACAAACGTTACTTTTATGCTATACTTTTTTTAAATTTAAGTAATAGTAAGTATATGATACCTTTATATTCCGGTAATGTTAAATTGTTTTAAATAACTGAACGTTTTAATCATTGTTATAGACTGAATGTTTATAAGTAAATTTCAAATTTAAAAAGCTTGCTTATATATTAAAAATATTTACAGCAAGTGTGAAAAACTATTCGCAAAAAATTTTCGCAAGGCATGGAAGCGCGAAATTCTAACATCCTAGCAACGAAAATTTTTAATGCGTGCTAAATAAATGTCAATTTTATTAATTTTTGCGGTTAAATGTAACAGTTATGCTTGGATTATAAAAATATCGATGACGCTGCAACAACCTTGGTTTATGTCATAAATGATGATATTGTATTGATATGAATTATACGTAAATAGATCTCGTAAGCCTTTCTTAACAAGGTGAATTTTGTAAAATTTTCTCTATAAAACAATAATTTTAATAACTAATGATAGCGATTTTTAATTTGAAATATAACTCATAATCGTTTTTAAATATCTATACGTATTAGCAAAAAAGTATGGATAATCTGAAAGTTGAAATTGCTCCATTGCAGTAAATGTAGAGTAGATTCTATTGGAAACATCGGAGTTAGTCCGAACGCGTATAAGTAGTTTTTATTAAGTGTTCGGCCGTAATAGTAAATGAACGAAAGCATGTAAATACATACAAATACACGCATGGCTATTGGTAGCGGTGAATGGAAGAGGGGTGTGAGAGAGACAGAAGGGAACTCAAAGGAGAGAAAGGGGATCGAGAGTATCGATGCCAGTATAATAAAGGGGTGGGATAAGTTTTTCGCGCAAACGGGAAGGAAGACAATCAGCGTGCAGAGGGGGAGACTTTGTGGCAAGCAGTGGCAGCGGGATCGAGGAGAAGGGAGGAGTCTGCGAGGAAAATGAAAAAATGCCGGGGTACAGCGTAGGAAGGAAGCATCGGGGCGGGACGCGTCTATCGAGAGGCAAGTAAAATCGTCCGGGCCAGGAGAGAGAAGAACTACCTTGGCGACGGTGTCGGTGTTTGGGAACGGAGGAGCAGTCAGGAGGCGAGGCGCCAGAGAGAAGAAGTGGCGAGGGGCTAGGGCAGGGGCCGACGCTAGGCAAAGTCCACGCATTATCGCAATAATCGCAGCGGCCGGAGCCGCGCCGACACTTCACGCTCGACCCAGTACACAGTGGAGTACCGACAGTGAAACCGGACGCTGGAGTCGCGCCGCTGCTCCTCGGCCTCCGTCAGTTCCCGGTGATTTCGCGCACCTCTTGGCCGGCCCATAGGCCCGACACTCGTGAGCTCAACGCGCCGTGCAGCTGCCGCTATTACCCGACGCCACTCGGCTGCCGCATCGCAGCGGGTTCCCCGGGCGAGGGGCACAAGGGCAGGGCTACTTGGTAAATGTGCCGGAGCACTCGGAGACGCGACACCGGCGGTGGCAGCGGCGGTGGCAGCGGCAGTGGCAGCGGCGGCCGCCTTTCCTGCGGTACCCGTGCGCCCGTGACTCCTCCTCGGGAAAGTCAACGGTGGCGGCGTCTACGCCCACTTAGGCCGAGGATTCGCCTCTCGTGCTGTGCCCCCGAGACGCCTACGCGCCATGGATATTCTGCAGATCTTCGGCGACTACATTCACCTATTGGGGATGTCGATACTCCTGATGAAGCTCTGGCTGACGAGGACCTGCGCCGGTGGGTATTGGTCGCTCCCATTTATCATATGTACTTATAATAGCGATTACGATACCGTCGATAAGGTCCCGTTCGCTGGCGCCAGCGGGAATTTTTTCCTCTCGAGTTCCGTTTGCCGGTAGGCGAATGCGCAAAGAGGCAAAGGGAGAGCAGGGATATTCACTATTTTCTTCGCGTGTAACGCTTATTTACAGTGCGTGCACTAAAACAATGGGGTCACTCAATATCTTATTATATGCGCTCGAAAGCTTGTCCGTTAATTATGTAAACGTTAATTACGTTTGACGTTTCCATTAATTACGCACTGCCGTGCGCAAGGCAGTGCGTATAAACGTAAACAATGCATTAATTTTTGCCTTTAAGTGTACTATCTATAACTTATTAGAAACCAAGCAAGGGGAAGCAATTGCTACTTAATTTATCTTCCAAATACTTACGAAAGATAATTTTAAACTTCTTATACAAAAAACCTTGGATTTATTTCTCACTGAATACTGTATATTTATAGCTAACAATGGCTGTGATGAAGTGGAACATTATAGTTTGTTTCACAAAGACTGTCGACGTTTTTTATGCAATCTTTCATTAGCGAGGTAATATAGTAAACGATTAGGTGTTCAAAAAAAATCATTAACCAGCGATGTTTTTCTAATCAAAGACAAATTAATCGTAACTTTGAAGACAATGTCAATTAAACATGCTGTAAAACATTTTTAAATCTTGTTTGAAATATTTAATTATTTGTCTTTTATTTTATTTTTATTTTATTACGCTATTTTATTTTAGTTTTCATAGTATCTGCATTTTGTGATTACCTAAATAAAATATTTATAAAAAAGGTATTTGAAGACTAAAACAGTTGATTTTTTTTAAATAAGAACATTTTAAACTTAAGCACTTTAAAAATTATCTATTATTTCGTTATTTGAATAAAACTGCACGTAAATCTTATGAAATACCGTAACAGAGCAGTACTTATGTTCATATGTAATTTACTTAAATAATACACTTCTAGAAAATTACTGTGTACAAAATTTCCTTATTAGAATATAAGATATTTATAAAAACCATTTTGACCATGAAATAATCTAATATCGTAAGTAAATCGTTGAATATGTAACAGACATGTCGATGTATTCATCTGAATTACGTAAAAAAATTATATTCATTGTAAATGAACGTACGTTTGTAGAAATAAAAATTGTAAAAATGTGAATTATTACAAGCGAAAGATATACCAAATATATTTATATATAGATTTACCTTTTTGAATGAAAAAAAAAATTTTTTTCATCGGTGCAAAAGTTTTGTTACATTTGATAAAAAGTGTCAATAAATATAATTAATTAAAAATTCAATCATTTGTGTATAATAATACGTTTTTGTTTTATTTAGGAGTAAGCGGGAAAACTCAGCTTTTGAATGCCATAGTTGTTACAGCTCGATACACGGATTTAACAACGTATTTTTTATTATATCTTACTATCATGAAGATAATATACATTAGCATCACGTACTGTACAGTGCTATTGATATTTTACTTCTTTCGGAAGACGTATGACCGTGAACGCGATACTTTCAGGTAGAGTATGCTGGTATTTTAAGATGAAAGAGCATTGTTCTATGTACTGTATATTTATTTAAAAACTTAGTAAGTTTTTCGACGGTATAATTATATCATATTTAATTTATAACGACAATTTTCTATTGAATGCTAATATTGATAAATTTTTTTAAGATTTTTTTTTTAAATTCAGCATAATATATGTATACATATATTAACATAGATATTATCACCTCATTCCTCTCTTTTTGATTTAATGTTTTTAAAGAATTTTTTATCAATTGTTCTAATTTGATAAGATATAAGAATACATGCATGAAATACAAAAGCACTAAAAATGTTTTTTTGAATTTTTTTAATTTATACTTATAAGTGTAGTTAATATAAGTCATATGATATTGTTATTCTGAAGAAAATGAAATCTCTATTCATCTGATAATTAATTAGCAATGAATGGATTTCATTAGTAGCCTTATCAACGATCATTATAATATCTTGTACTAAACTAATGTACGCCAATGAAATTCTCTGATTGATTATACCATTCGACAAAATGTTATCAAAAATATTTCTTAGAAACTATTATTAATTGACAAATACCACGAATGCTCAAATTAATCAGACATAATAGAAGAAAATTTCTCTTATTACAGCTACGTCTAGCACTTACTTTTTTACAATCACTACCGAAATTATTTTTTGCTTTTTTAATATAATATGTAAGAGAATTTTTCTTATATATCTTTGCACTTTAATAAGTATTATTAAATATAAAGTTATTAAGACTGAATAAAAATAATTAGTCGACGGCTTGTAATTTATTATGTACTGTGCTTAGGATCGAGTTGCTGATCATTCCATGCACAGTCCTCGGTATCTTCTTCACCAACTACCTCGAAACAGTCGAAGTATTCCGAACGTTTAGCTTGTTCCTCGAGGCTGTATCGATCGTTCCGCAGGTTTACATGGTCTCTAAGTCCAAGCAGGTGGAGTCAACTGTAGTGTCGTATATCGCTTGTCTCGGACTCTACCGCGGGTTCTACCTCATGCACTGGCTATATATTTATCTCAAGCTCGGAGTGTTTCACAATGCCTCCGTGGCCTCTGGCATAATCCAGGTTATTTTATATTGCGACTTTTTGGCGCGCAACCTGCCAATACTCAAGTATAAGAATTGCAGCCAAGACGCAGATTTCACAACAAGAGAAGAGGTGAAGGGGCTCGAACTGACCGGAAGTAACTTCGTCGAGGTTGCCGTCGATCAGAGGGGTGCGTCTGGAGATATGCACGCTGTGGTTGTGACGACGGCTAGTTACATAGACGCCGTTGAAAAGGTGAGAGACCCTCATCAAAATGTGAAGAACGTCCTGGCCGAGCTTTCCAAAGGAAAGCCCATTCTCCCGGCCATCGTGAAATTTTACTTTCTTAATATTATTTCTTACATTTATCTTAAAAGTTATATATTCTTTTTCATTGAAATTCTATGTCGAAAATTAATTTTGGTAATGTAACCGCTAACTCGTATCGTCTAATTAATCTTTACTATAATACGCTTATATATTTCAATTACAAATAATTTCTTGTTGCACCAGACAAGTTGTAGATTTCATTCTTATTTACGTTAAATATATATATTTTTAAATACAATTTAACAACTGTTACATTAAGTATTTCGTTACATAAAACTTTCCTTTCACAAAAAATTCTTTACGAGGTTAGGAGAAATAAGTATTTTAATTTTTGATACATCGTGTTAATAATACATTAAAGATATTTTTTTATAAATTGGATTAAAATCAAGAGTTAAAATTGTTATTCAATTTATAACGGCAACTTACTATAATTATAATATTTGTTTGAAGCGTAATACGATATTAGAGCTTTATTATTATTATAATCTACAGAAAACTATTTAAATGTCAAGAATAATAACAAACTTGCTCTAGTTCACAATTAATACCTTATGACTCAGTATTAAGGTTAAATAATTAAATATTACTTTAGTGATCAGTTCAATTTTTACATATAATAAGAAATTTTTTTTTATCATTACTAATCAATCATTCAAAAAAATTTTTTATATTATTATTTTTATATAAAAAAATAATTTTTATATACTATATTTTGCTACATTTTTTGTGTGTCTAGGTTGGTCTATTGGCTTCCAATGTGCAGAGACAAAGCGAATAGTCAATTTATGCATGAAATATCATCTTAATAATCTACTGGTGGAATCGACTACTGAACCAATAATATTGAAGTATACGTTATATTAAACAGATTAATCGTGCACTGCATTTTAATTATTAAATTATACCGTTACATATAGCAGATTACTTAATTTGATTCAAATAAATACTTGAATAACTTTTTATAACCGTAAAAGTATGAATGAAAAACAAATTTTAATACATAATGATATTTACAACTTCTATATAATTAAACAATAAGAGTACTCAACTCATGTCACTACTCAAACTTTTTATTTTAATTTATTACTCATCGATATTATATTTTTAAGATTTTGATATTGTATGTTTTGTACATTTTTTATAATATAGATGTAAGATTTTTTATCTTTATCTGAATTTGAAAATATTTCTATTAAATTAAAATAAATTTTTATTAAAATGCAAGATTTACTATTCTATAACTACACTATTCATTTAATATTATAAAAGGAACTATTTTATTTGCTAAAATAAAATTTTAATTCTAAATTCAGGAAAGAGGACCAAGGATAAAATATTAAAAACTAGGAATATTTATGTATAACAATATATTAATTGTCTTCTATTCAAATAGTATACTATAGGTTGTAATGACGATGAATAATGATTGCAGTGAATAATAGAGTATATATGTATAATGTAGAAGATACAATCATTTTAGAAAAATCATCAATACGGTAACTTTCATAATCTTTGAGAGATTGATGACAATGTATAATCGTTACAATGCGTAGTCTTGAAAAGAAGTGATACACTATTTCATCTGTATCTAGGCCCATTATTGAAATTAATTTAAATTGCATGATATAAGATATTAAAGTTAATAGTTTAAAAATTGCTTTTGGTAAATATTGCAAAACTACGAAGTCGGTGGACCCATTTCCGTTTTTATAAATATATATAATCTATTTAAAAATTAAAGTTCAATGTGCTATGCACGCTTCAATAAAAACTACTCCGAGCGTTTCTATGCACAAGATTTTTATCGATGTACGGAAAAAGCGTCTTATTAAAAAAGCGCATCAGGCTGAGGCTGTACAGTTTGTCCTTTTATCGCAATTCCTCTTTGATAATTCTATAATACTCTTATAGTAGAGAGCTTTTTTTAATGTAAAACACGATTATTAAATTCATAAAAATTAACAAAAAAAAATCTACTGACTGACAGTATAAAGTTTGCTCGATGGACACGAACAATGTAACAACGGACGAATATCAATGATGATATTTCGATGATTCAGGCACTAAAGTTTTTTTCAGTGCAAATAATGAATCGCGATTGTGATAAAAGTAAATTCGCTATATGTACAAATCTATATTCAAATTATTCAGTGCAATAAGGTCCTAAATTTGACTTTTATCACCAAGTGGACATTTCCGATTTGGCTCATTCGATCGAACGCACTCCACTATGTACAAAAGAAACCTGTAGAGATTCTTTCGGACGGACTTTGGCCAATCAGATTTTGTTTTATTTAGACGAGACATTACATACTCCTTGCGTTTTTTCTAAATAATATACAGATTCGAGTACATAAAGTTTTATCATATGTTGAAAATGTGAAATACGTTGAAATAGTCACTATTCAAAAAATGCTCATTCAGAGAATAATTAGTTATTTTCTGATCTTTTGATTTTTTTTTATATCAAACGTATATAAAATTTGTGAATTTTAATTTCCCCTAAGTTTTAAAAAATAAACAATTCATCTTAATATTAGAAAGCCATATTCATTTAAGTTAATAAATCGCATACCTACATCTCATAAAATCAAAGTTACAGTGTATTATCTAATACTATAATATCCTACCGCTATTCTCAGATTATCAAAACATTTACGAAAATAACAAACGATGAATATCATTTTGAATTATAAGCTCCTCGGCACTCACCACATTTTCAATTACCCTAAAATTGGAAGTATTAAAAGATGCGGTTTGCAAAAATGAATTGCAAGCTCGCACCACGCTTCGCGTTTTAAATTGCACGATTTGCGCGATAAATCACGAGATCCTTGTAACCCGCTCGGCAATCAGAAACGTATCCTATATTATTCGACATCGAGATCATCGCAGTTGCTATTCAACTTGATGCCAGCGCTACTTACTTCGGACAATGGCGAAGTTTTAATATGAGATTCGGAACTGGCAGTGATAAGCGTGGCTTCCTGATCAACAGTCTTCGAAGACTCCGATCCGAGTTGTGTGTCTTCCCTTAGTTTTGCATTCTCCATTTGTAACTTCGTTTCCTCCACTTCGTTCTCGCTCTTCGAGGAATCGCCATCATTCTCCCTTTCCTCGATACCTTGCTTCACCGGATTGCACATCGGTGCAAATCTGTTGTCACCAACGCTACTGCTATTGCCGTTGCCACCGTTTGATGAGGATGATGGCGACGTCAGAAGGTTAAGCTTCAAGCGATCGCGTGTGTGCCTCAGCTCGCCTAATTGCTGGCGATCGCTGAAGAATTGCTGCTGCGTATGAGCTTCCTGATTTGCACTCTCCTGTGATGTTATCGCAGTACCATTGTCACTTGCCCCAGGAAAGAATTGACTAACGTATTTTCCATTTCCTGACTGGAATTGGAATGGACGGTTCGAACTGCTCACGTAAAACTCTTCATCTCCTGCAGGTATCATGAAGTTACTTTTACAGTAATCAATGTATTCGGAAAATATGGTTGCTTTTTTATTGTAATCTATCAGAAAGGTAGTGAGTGACTCTGCTTGACGAAATAAAAAAACTCGAAAAGAACTCACAATGCGATTTTATTTATCAAACGCTAGAAAATATAGAATTTTTAGCGCTTTCACAAGTTTAATGAATATAATTTTTATTTAAACTTATTTGATTTTGCGTTTAAAAGAAATGTTGTTAATTAAACATTGTTAAATAAGTTATTGTATTTTACACGAATTTTATTTTTTATTATTGAAATATTTTCCACCATTCAATCAAATGGTAAAATAATTACGTACTTGTGAATATTATAACATTCTTGTGCAATTCAATTATATAATAGTTTTAGATTATTATAAATTAGAAAACGAACGAGCCACTTATACCACTTCTAGCGAATATAAAGTGTATCTAACTCTCAAGAAAAAATATACAAATTTTAATTACTTATTATTAACATATGAGTTTATTTGTTAACTGAATCAGCATTAAAATTTGTTACCAATATTTATCAAATTATAATTAATTACAAAAATAATCAATGCAATAATAATTATTACATTTTGTCTTAATTCATTAATATAAAAAGTTAATTTATAATTGATTTGTAAGACTTTTATAATATATATATACATTATTTACCGTTTTATAAATATTTCTTTATACTTTAACGTAATAAGTTTCGATTATATTTTATTATGTTTATACGTTAACAAATAACAGTAGTTTCAGGTATTTAAATGTTTCTTTGAAATACGAAAAGTGTTCTTTTTTCATGAGAGCTTATACCATTTCAATATTACTTTCAAGACTTACTGGTATTATTAGTTTCAAAATAATCCATTGGTTGAAAATTCAATCGATCTATGTTATCGATCATTTCTTCCCAGTCTAAGTAAAAAGTAAAAAAAAATTAAAACGAAAAAAAGAAAAAGAGCCATTCCTTTTAAAATTCGTTTCTAAAATATGTATGGTTAGATTCAATAAATAAAAATATAGGAAATAAAATTACAAAGACCTATGTGTAAAAAACTTAACAAAAATCTTTATCCGGGAACAAAGTATTTTAAAAACTATTGATTGATTAAGTTGGTTACGAAGTAATTTGAAATAAAACTTCTTTAATTAAAATTAATGTCAAAATTTATAAAGGAATTAAACGAGTATGATTGTAAGGTCAAACCTGCATAAGAAGTAGGTTCCCATACTGATGTAGTAGAGCTTTGATTTTCAATGGGTGGTGTTTCCTTTGGATATTCGTACACACAATGGTAACGTTGTTTTTTAAACCAGACACTCTTCTTTTGATCCTGTGTAACGAAAATTAATTTCAATATAATTCCGTGATGTATTAGTTTATAAGTACATATCTGCTACAAGCTGCTAAACTCAACACATTCAAAGCAAATTAAAGATAAATTGAAGCAATTGCAGGTGCATTAAAATTACTTTTTTTGCTTGGTTTTAAATATAATTTAAATATTTAATTTTGAAAGAAGCACACCTACCGCTTCATCCTAGCATCGAGAGAACGCACAATTAAACACGGAAATATGAATCATTTTCAGAAAAATCAATTATAAAGCAAAATTGTAATAATGACTAAGCTCACCCCAGTTTTCTGTGTTTTGTCTGGTGATCGAAGAGCTGAACGATGAGGTGCCAAGGTCGCATTCCAAGCCGAAGGGGTGAACTCCTCTTCCTCGTCTTCAGTTTCTAAATCTTCATTCAAATTATTGTCTACATCATTTGCCTCACCCGTCTCGTCTTCTTTTGAATTTTCAGTCTCATGATTCTCTAGATGCGTGGCACTATATTGCTATATATTTATAAAACAATCGAATAAACTTCTAAATTTATGTTTTATCTTAAAAAATCAATAATAATACCATCCAAATTATTAATAATTAATAATTATAGTCAATATAATATTTGTTTAATTACTTTATAACTAATGATAAATTTTTAAATTATATAATCAAATAAGATAAAAAAATTAATTACTCAATTAGATTATTTAAAAGTTTAAAGCATTGAAGTATTTTCAATACTTTGTTATTTAATCAGCATATAAGATGAGTTTACTATTTTAGGTAACAATCTATATGATAGATTAAAATATTGCTTATAAATTTCATAATAAATATGTTATAGTATTTATTGTTTACTATATACTATATAAAGATAAAAATTATATTTAATAGAAAGATGATTCCAAAAAAAATAAAATAAAATAGATTATAAATTACCTGCCAAATAAATTCCCCAGAGCTCGAGCTACTCTCATCATCGTCATCGTCTTCGTCATCATCGTCTAACATGCCATTTTCACCTTCATCTTCATCGTCCTCATTATCATTGTCGTCATCATCATCATCATCTTCCTCGTCCTTGCTATCAATTTCATTTGTTAAACTTTCGCTGTGTCCACCCTCTTCATCACTATTCCAGTCTTGCTCGCTCGCGAAACTTGTCGACATAAAATTATCTTGAAGTTGGTGAGGCAATATTGGAAACGAGGATTGCCATTTACACGCCTCGTCCTCGGGGCTGGGAAGCGGAGCCGCTATGTTACTAGTTATAATACCGTCGAAATGATTATCTATGGGGGATGAAAGTCTTTCGTGCTGCTGCTGTATGGCTGGAACTCGATTATTGTCAACAGATGTTACGTGATTCGACAGCTCCTTCATAATTAAAAAGAAATTATGGGATATTCATTAATAACTCAAAACTATAACCAATTTCGTTTTATGAAATTAGTATAATTCACAAGGCTCTACCTTGCAAATAAAATATCAATTTATTTCAAGGAAATCCTTATAGGAAATTGCGAGAATAAATTTTTCTCATTTTGTAAACAAATTACAAGATTTTTAATTATAAAAATCTTAATCTATTTATTATTAAGTTTAATTTGATTTAGTACATCATGTAACTTTATTTAATAATATTAATATTTTTTAAATATTGCGTATCTATTTAGCAGTACTATATTTGTCAATTTTATTTTAAATTTGATAAATTAATTAATGTTAACTTCAAAAGCAACTTTATTATATTTTACAAGTAATAGCAACCTGAGGGTCTTGGGAATGTACAGGCACACCCTCGACAATTTTAGCTTCATTAGTTTGTGTATCTATGAGAAGTATATCATCTTCTGAAAGCGAATTATTGCCGCCTTTGGATGCTGTTGATGCATCTTGAGACTCGCCTCTCACCGCATTTACAAACTCTGAATTACTTGTACTTTCTCGCTCTTCCAATATTGGACTCAGTGGAGTACCGTAAGTATTGTATCTAGTAGATGCATAGAAAAACATGAAAGTTTATATTTAAAATTTTCAATTAGTACCACTTAAATCATGTTTTATATTTCATTAGGTTACTGATAAAATATAGAGGAATAATAAAGAAATTTTAAACGAAAATGATTTAAATATTTTACTAATGTAAAATTTGAAAGTAACACTTACCTAATTGATATATCTAGGGTACCACTTCTGTCTGATAAATCTTCTTCAACATCATCTTCCCAATTTTTGCTATCTACATCGCTGACGAGTGAAGGATCGTCCTCGTCATGTGGTTCTTGTGTTTCGACAACCGTCATCTGTGCATGTGGTAATTTCTCTCTTAATTCATTCCTAATCGCTGTAACAAATTCCTCGTCCATGCCGAAGGATACATAAGAATTGTCACTGCGGAGCGACATTGTTGAACTATCTTCGTCTTCGTTATTATCTGCCGTACTTTGAATGACCCAATTGCTATTTTCGCTTGAAATTTGTGTTGTGTTCATATTTACATCTTGATCGTCTGACGTTGATCGATTACTCGAGCTTATGTCCGTTACTTGAGAGTCAAGAACGTTATTAAAACTCAAATTGGCATCCTCACTGTTCGATTTATCCAACTGAATGATTTCCTTTTGAGTTTCACCTGTCGTATCGCTTGACGAGTTTATAGTATCCGAGTTCTCCGTTTCTAAATCATTATCTTTTTGTACAACGCTTGTCGATGAAGTATTGAATTTCTGTTAAAAATTATCGTAGTAAAATTTAAATTAATACAAAAGTGCTATAATAACTCAAAATTAAATACTTTAAACCAAATTGGTAACAACAAAAAGATACGCAAGTCATTTATGTAATATTTTAATTTTACATCTTTAATTCTGTGCAGATTAATTTGTTTCAATGAAATTTCAAAGTACCTGATGTATTGGCTGGTTAATATTTGAATCTAACGAATCATTAAGTGTGTCGTAATACTCGGCATCCAGAATTGTGTCGAGCTCAAATAAAATGCGCAACTGTTCTTCTTCAGCACTTTCATGGGTCGTTGTTGACTTTTGTATATTGGATTGCGACATGATCAGATTTGGAAGAGGGCCTGGCAGTGGGCTTTCCTCTTCTTCGCAAGATTCTTTGTCACGGAAACCTGAGTCAGAGCTACGCTCGTCGTCGGGTGTTGACATACGTTTTCTATCATCCTCTTCATCCATTGGTGAGTGCCGCTTCGACAGACCTAAAATGTATTCATTAAAATAAACTTTTTGAAATATTTGGATGTTGTTAAGCATAAAATTCATTATATTTACACTTTAATAAAACTTTTTCATTGATTATTGTAATTATTTTAATATAAAAATTGATTGATAAAAATTAAATGAGTTTTAATACAGAATATACAATGTTAGGATAATAAATCAATTATATTCCTGCAGGGACAATGTAATAAAAATAGAGGGTATTCAACTAACCAGGAAGATCTTCAGTATTAGATAATTCATCCTCGGCATCCTCAGTAGAATATTCGGCACGAGATTGTGGTGAAGGCGTTATAATTTCTTCGTTAGCCCCATTGATTTTGTATACAGGCGAAGGTAACGTATAAGAATTGAAACTGGTTACTTTTTGTTCAAGAATTGTATTCGATGTGTTGTTCCGAGAATTCATGTTGATCAATTGGTTATTGTTTTTTATCGCCTCGTCTGTATCAATGTCTTCATCCAAATCCGTAACTTGAAAATTATTTGAAAAAAATGGAGTTGTTATAAACTCTTCCCTGGCGGTTATATTTGAATGAGATTCTATTGATTTTTCCACATTTGTTATTGGTATGTTAAGAAGCCGTTTATCATATCGCAGCAAAGACTGATTGAGATCCTTTTTTGTTAAAAATCTTAGTACATATTCTTTGTTAGAAAGGTTACCTACATAATTATAAAATCTTTTATTAATTTAGGTAATAATTATTCCTTTATTTGTTAAAAAAGTATTAGAAAATGTGAGTAAATGTTTTGATAAATTATAAATAAAAATTATATAAGAAAACTTAATGTTAAAATCTAAAAATTATTATAATGTTACAAATACATTTGTTTGATAAAATATTAAATTAGTAAATTTTTCGAATATGTAGATGTATTATGAGAAACCAGATTAGCAATTTTATTATCAGCATAAGAACGACTGGATTAAAACTCACTTGACTCATTTTTTTTATTTAGATTTAGAGGTTTTGTAAATTCTTTTCCAAAACTGTCTTCTTTAATTTTATTTTCCACTTTAGAATCAAAGGCTAGTCTTAAAATTGGCATTTGACATTGATCCATTGTAAGAGTCAAAAGCTTAGGTCTTTCCACATTGCTGGAGGTTGATATATTTTTTGGACTTCTTATACTATTACCTGGCAGCAGAGGATCTCTAAGTTTTCTTAGTGCTAGATCGAACTGATTGTCAAAAACAGCACTTGGTAGATCGCCATCACTGCCCGTAACCGACAGCCTTTTCTTTCCTAACATTGTCTTGTCCATTATTGATATCTGTGTATTGCATAAGGTATTTTTTTAACATATCATAAATAAAAATGATTAAGATTAATGATTAACATATTTTATTTAACAATTAAATCTAAATCAAAATTCAATTAATTCAATTAGTATTACATTATTTTGTTTCATCCCTTTTTTTACTATTTGCAATGTAAATTTAAATAAAGATGCAGGGCAAGCTATTAATTATACAGAAGATACGTAATCAAATGATTTATCGACGTATTACGATAAATTTGACTTCTAGTCCGTAATTCTAGTTAAAAAATATGTTTCAGTAATTAATTCAGAACAATAAATTTTTTAAATAAATTCTGTAAAAAGTATTTTAAAAACGAAAAAATGATTTATAAATTACAATTGCAATATAAACATTAATTTAACGAATGAACAGCATTATATAGGTGCGCTTATTTTTATGGTGTATTTGTATATAAAAAATACACTTTATGAGTTTCAAATATTGAAAAAATAGTATTTATTACTTGCGGGCCCAATGATAAATCAGCGTCCGAGTCCGGCTCGATATGAACTAGCACCATCAGATCTGCTACTGATTTTGATTTCTGCTTAACTTTCTCAGTGTAAGCTCCGCGTTCAACTCGACCACGCCAACTTTCCTCTTCGGTTTCCGAGTCTGAATCTCTAAAAGGTAATTTGCTGCGAATCAAACCACCTGGTACATTCTTCACAGGTTCCTCAGGTCCAAGGCGAAATGATGTCTGCGTTAAGCTTTGCCATTGTTCTGAATCTAAGCTACCGCGTAAATCTTGCAAGCTTGCACTTCTCGCCTGTTCTTTGGAAATATTTGGTCGTAAAGTTTCCCAACGCTGTTCAAATTCTGATGTCTCGGCTTCTAGTTGATTTTTTAAAAGAACGTGCCTTATCTATAATTAAAAATACACAATATATTTTTGTCTGCTTATACAGTGGGATATTATTAATTATGATGCGAATGTATAATAATAAATCATCTTTGCGTTACTAACTCGTTCTAGAGGAGACCGCTTGTCCGATTCAAGAATTAAACATGTTTTGATTGCTTCCAAAAAATTGGAGGCGCAATTTTCATTATTTTGAAGAAGTAGCTGAGATCCAATTGGTTTCATTCCGGATTTTGAAGACAGTAACATTTCAATAACCTTCTCGTCGCCTAATTCATCGTAAGGTCTTTTTCCCCACATGGCTATTTCCCATAACAAGACCCCGTAACTCCACAAGTTTGCACGTGGAGTTATTTCGCGTGTTTCTATTGTTGTTTCGGTGCACTCGATTGTTTCTGGAGCTGACCATCTTATAGGTAGTGCTCTGTCTCCTGTTTTGAAAATTTAATATTAGAGTGAAGACGATCTGTTGCAATACTTTAATTGCTATTTTTATAATTCATAAATACAAGTAAAGTTCATTAAATTGACAGAGAGTTTACAATTCACATTATTGAAGAGTTCCAACACTGGTTGTGTTTTAATAATGCACTTATGGTAAAAGAAATATGGAAATATTTTTAAATAATAGATAAGAAAATTCTTAAAACGGATAGAGTTTTATAGCCGAAATGAAAGTAGGACAACTAGCTATTTTATGAAGACAAAGTATTGAAGAAGACAGAAGAATCGAATATATAAACTGAAAGTGAAAATCATAAGCAGATAGATGGACTATTTACCTAGAATATAGTAATCTCCGGGATATTTTTCAACTCCCATCCCGTAATCTCCTAATTTAATGGAGAGATCTGAGGCGACAAGACAGTTTCTAGCTGAAAGATCAGTGTGGGCGAGTCCGTGTTCGTGCATATGTCGAAGTCCCGCGCCGATCTCGATTGCAATTCGCGTGGGTATGTTTTCGTGGATGAGGACGTCTCTAGACTGGGAATCATGATTCGTATATAGGAAGCCTTTGAGATCTCCCAGAGGGCAAGATTCAAAAAGAAGGAGGTAGGGATCGGCTTCTAGGCAAGAGCCAAAGAGAGATAGAATATTACGATGTCGAAGCTTGAAATAAGGCGTGGCTTCTCCGAGAAACCAAGCTTTCTCCTTAGCCGTTGCTTCCTCAGTCAGGATTCTCACAACCACGTTTCCATTCTTAACGTTGCATTTTCCCTAATTTAAGTGCAACAAAATTGATATTATGTTTAAATAAAATGCAAACCTCTTAATTGAATATTTTACAATTATTACAAAATTCAAATGCAGAATTATTTGATGACAAAGTCTTACAAAAAATAAATCACATTTCTGTTCATTATATAAAGCATTTTTCAATCGGTAATCTAATGAATTTGTGTTACACATAAATTATTAAATAAGTCATTGTCTGGCAATTTATGATTTGAAATTTTCATTATCCCATTTATAAGTAATATAAATGAAATAATCGATGGTGGATTTAGTAAATTAAACAATCTAAGCGAGGTATGCGAAAAAAGAGTTCACGAATTTTTAATAACTCAAAGTTACTCATTAGCTTGAGAAAACGAATCTTACTAGATGAGTGCCTTGCAGCTCGGCACATCCCTCGACAACTTTACCGAACCACCCGTGGCCGATTTCCCTGAGATACTTGAGTTTCTCTCGAGGTACATGGAGATCGGTCTTCTGAAACCACTCATTGTAAGAGCTTCGAAAGGTCGAGCGATCGGACTCGCTGTCCTCTTCGAAAATGGACGGTGAGGGTGGCGGTGGCTTAGGTCTTGGCAAGACACAAATTTCCGAACCGAATCGTTCCACTGGCAAGGGCTCGAACTGTATGCGCTCGAGGGTATTGGCGGGTACTTGGAGCTCCAGACCTTGCAACTGGGGAATCGAAGGGTCGTTGTCGATCGAGCTGCCATCCTTGAATTCCTGCAAAGAGAGTCTGCCTTTTAGGGAGTATGTGAAAAAGGGAGCATCCCATACTACATTTACACTACTATTTACAGGCAAGGATTCTATGTTTTCTTTTAAATTAAAGCTAGTAAATTACAGTTTACACAATGTATTAACCTCAACTATTTATTTTACCTTATTGATATTTCCGCTACAGTCCTACAATTAAAAAAGAATTGCGCATATTTACTGTTAACATATTAAACTGGCTTAATTGAAATGTCTAATGTATTAGGTATACAATTGTATATTAAATTAATTATACGTAAATAATAGGAACCTTGCTCATTAAAGAGTTTACTGAGAGTTGCTTTGCAAATGCATACTACCTACCCTTAGAAAAGTGCACAAGATTGCAGTGATATTAAAATTAAATCATACTTCTTTTATTAATTTTTTTAAACTTATGCTTGTAAAGAATCTCATTATGTACATGTTTTACTATCTTATAATTATAATTTTTGCAACAACATTTTCAATTGAAAATAATTAATGTGAAAAACAAGTCAATAATGTTACTATAATCCAATTTTGTACTATTTTACCTGAAATCCTTTAGGTCGACGATTTCTGCGACAACACAAACAACCAACTAAAGTAAAAGCTGTTATTGTGATTCCCAACAATCCTATGGTATACTTAAGCCAGTTAAGTTCCCAATGTCTGAACGATTCATTATTACCTGTAGTAAATACACAATATATCTGTTTAATATATCTTTAGTATGCGAAATATTTGTAGTATAAAGCTTTGAATATAGATTAACTATTACTTTATATTATTTCAAAATCAAAAAGTCATTGAGATTAATTTTTTTTAAATGATATGGTTAATAATTTTTTTGAGAAAAAAATCCTTTAATGAACAAAATTATTTGTATTTAATTAACAAAAATTTTTTAAAAGTCTGTATACATTTTTTTTACTTTTGATAAATAATATTTAAGTATTTCTACCAATTTGACTAAGAAATTTTGAATGAAATTTTGATGAAAAAGCTGTCATTGAATATTAACTACTGAAAAGGCAACATTTACCTTGCAACAATATAGAAAGCAATAGAGATAAAACATTTAAGAGAAAGTTTAGAAACCTACATAATACCAATTTGCTTACACTAAAATTTTTTATAATAAAGTCTATTTGAAAAGATAATTAAAATTGTGCAATTCGACACAGATGTAATATTTTTATGATTCATGGTATTATAATTGGTAGTGAAAGTATGCAAGGCCTTATTTACTATTCTTTAAATATTCCATATTTGAATATACATGATATATTGGACAGCATAGCCTAGTTTCTATTTGTACATCGATGAAAGCAACAAAATAAAAGCAGTGAATCGTTAAAATAGATTTGTAAGGCTGAAAAGGAGGACAAAAATTCAAAGAGCCATACCTAATGGAATCGTAGAGGATACAGGATGAGCTTTGAGGATGGGCAAGCTCTCCCAGAATAAATAGTACATCCAAAGTCCCCGCATAGCTTGGCTCCACAACACTTCAAAGGACATAGTAGTCGTCGCATGACCGCTGCGTCATTTTCCTGTCTGGTTGATAGAGAGAATCCCAACACCGCTGGAGTTAGTTACAGGCGAATTGGAGGAGATGTCCGTCGATGGACGCAAGGGGAACGAGGAAGAGAAATGGAAAGAGAAAGGCTGCTGCTACACTTGCGGACGACGATTCCCTTTCGAAAAGTCCCTCGCAAAGATAGCGCATGATACGATGTCTGCGTGCGCGCACTACACCCCGGTGACGACGACGACGAAGATCTCAGTGCGTATTTTCTTACGACCTGGTGACCCGCGTGCGAGACTCGACTCTTGGTCGACGTTGCTCCGTACGTTATGCGGTCGCGGATGTGGACGGAGGAGAAAAAACTCCTTTCAAAGTATTGTCTGCGCTTGTTATGTAGGCGTAAGAGTGCAGGATAGACGAGAAAAGCATAAGTCCAACTTTTCTCTCTTACTCTCTCTCTCTCCTCTTCTCGCTTCCTTCCACAAAGTCGCGCAGTTTTGAAGTTTCGTTGCGACGTCTTTGTATCTTGCTCACCTCACCTCAATATTATATCGGCATATTCTCGCTCTCATATTTCACGCTACTTTTCTCTTTTCTTCTGTCCTGCTCAACCTTGCGCTCGCGACCTATTCATATCCCACTCATTTATTCTGACACTCCTATATTTCCTCGCTCACGACTACTCCCACTTTTGACGTGTTCTTTCTAATTTTTCATCCGTTTCACTTGCCCTCTCTCTCTCTCTATCTATCTATCTATCTATCTAATTATCTATCTATCTCTATCGTTATCTCGCTCGTTCTCTGACTCATTTCTAGTTGAGGAGATAATACAGTAAGTGTAGTCCATATAGTAATGGAAGTACTGCGGCTCGACAATAGAGGCGCTATTGCGATTCCCTTTTCGAAAAGTCTGCAGTCATTAATGAGATTAATTTAGCGCGAAAAATGAAAAACAACATATGAAGGACAGTTTCGTGACTGTTTCAGGTTCTCTTACTATTCATTAGTAAACACGATCTTTGAATCAGCTGTGAGCCGAAAGACTTTATCAACAAGCTTACGAAAATGGAAATGTTAGAAAAAATATAAAGTATTATTAGTAAATTTTTTTAAATTTAAGTTATCTTTTAGTGTATAGAAAATATTAATGTACCGACGAGAGATAAACGTAGATGTGAGAATCAACCCAATTCAATAATGAGATATCAATAATTACTTGAATTTATCTGAAAAATGTGTAAGATACAATGTAATAAAAATCTGCAGTTAAAACCAGCACACACTTTTAAGGTAACTGAAAATTATATTTAAAATAAATTTAAGAGATGTATTAATCGTATAATTATATTATTCCTTAGCAGTAGTACCAGTAATCATAATAATAATCATGTAAGAATATTAATCATAGTTCTTGAAATAAGTATATTTGATTTTTGATAGATTAAAGTCTTAGAATCGATATGTTTGAAGTAAAAAAACACTTTTATTGTAAAAAAACTATCTTTTTTTTGAACATTTGAGTATTTGTTCAGTATCATAAGCAGCCACAATTTTTTTTATTTATAAACACTTTCTAAACATTCACAAATAAATAATTACTTACTTTAATTCGCCTTTGCTATTTTTAATTTTTTTGCAAAATTAATCACGTAATTTATTCAATTATATCAATATAAATGTATATCAATTATATAAAAATTATTACTAGCAATAATAAATTCTCAATATCTTCAATAGAATAAAATTTTGCGCTTATGCTTAATTATAAATAAGGGTTTAAAAATAGGGATATAGATTGTAAATTCAATTTGTGATGATTAATGTTCTGTAATAGAAATATGAAAAAAAATATTTTAGTATGATTCAATATAAATTTAACATAAATATTTTCTTACAACTTTACCTTATATTCATTACAGTAATCGATTAAATGATCTCAATGATTTTTTCTCATTCTTCTTAGAATAATTTTAATTTTTGCTAGCAATATACATAAAACCGTAATTATTTGTAGCTATAAAGATTAAAATTGCTATTGT
This sequence comes from Kradibia gibbosae, assembly GCA_018907135.1. Lineage (NCBI taxonomy): Eukaryota > Metazoa > Arthropoda > Insecta > Hymenoptera > Agaonidae > Kradibia > Kradibia gibbosae. The sequence goes on from JACCHX010000007.1 coordinate 5,713,567, forward strand.
CATAAATCGAAATTGTTAAACTTAATTTATCTATTTAATATGTGTTACGCTGTCAATATATTTAAAAACATTAGTACTACTTCTTACGATGATAATACTTAGTTTTACAGTGCACAAATTATAGGTTTTAAAACGAATCTTTTTAAAAATAACAAATTGTAAATATATGATAAGGTTCTTTCAACTTAAGAACTTTATCTTAGTACTAATGTAAGTTCTAAGGTACACGTGCTGTAATAGTGAGGTCGACTAACGATATGTGATCCATAAATCCAATTTTAAGAATAGCTTTATTTACATAGGATTTTGCTTAATTCGGTTATACTTATATTGAACTCTTGAATCGTCTTGAGAATTTCTACAAAGGATCATATCTTCCTTTATACATCGATTTTTATAAATGAATTACTTAGAGCTAATCTACTATTTTGTTGTTTGAGATAAAAGTCTGCTACTATCAGTATTTTGAATACTTCAATATGTCCCGAAGAAAAATGACTTGGCCTTCATCTCAGATATAATTCAATGAGATATCTTGTTTTGTAGTAAATACAATAGTTTATGATTAGAATTTTGAGATATAAAAACTTATAACAATTTTAAAAATGTCTAAATTAGGAGAAAATTATAAAAAATCCTATTTCTAATCATACTTATGAAATAACTAACTTACGTATGAAATGTAACAACTTGAGTGTTTAAGATTGCAAAAATCGGTAAGTCAAATTAGTTTTTATAAATTCATTGTAGTATAGCAAGTGGTCAAGTAAGTTCTTGTACGGATAAGTAACATTATTGTAGTACAATTTCCTTTACGAGCACCAAATTTACTACATATTATCCACTGCAAGTGCTACATTTCATAAAAACTCAAAGATAATACAATAAGTTTATAGTTTGGTTTATTTCATAAAACTTTAAAATTTCATATTACTGAAAAATAAAACGTAATATAAAATAAAAAAAACTATTTTGTGCGTTATTATAATAAAGTACAAGTCAATTCACCATACCAATCGTTTACTAATCAAATTTTTAATGTTTTTATTAGAAATTAATTTTTTTGTTAATTAATAAATTAAATATAATGTATAGTAAAATTATACTATTTTACGAACTGTTAAAATTATTTTTAATTATTTAAATTTATTATACGAAAGTAGTATAAATAATAGTGAACTATCCGTCTGTCATAAAGGGTATGTTGAGTCTTCTGGTAATACCATCGTGATTAAATATCTTGTTTCATAAAGGGTGTGTATTGATTTAATATAAAATAGAAAAAAACTTTAAAATTAATTCAATGGATTTTGAGCACGTTTCAAAACGATCTTCTATTATAAAAAAAAACGGTTAATTAGTTTCAGTGGTAAACAAAGCCGGGATCCGGAAAATATTAGTCTTATAGACACTGCAATGTCAAGAAGCGATACCTTTAAATAGGGCAGGATAATGTATTTTGTGTAACAAGCCTCGAATAACTAGATATCACAGTTATATAAATAAAAAAATATATCATAATAAGCCTTTATAATGTAAAAATGTATTTAACATACTTATAATTAATATAAATATATTTGAAATAGAAAATACATGTACTGACATTCTATTGTTTTTATTTAATCATTGTTTATGTAACCATATTATTTGCTTTTCGACATTAATTTTAATATTGGCTTTTAAGTATTTTTTTATCAATGATATTTGTGAAACCTGAACTCGTTATATTACAAGGGGAATTTTTAATTATATATTTTTTAAAGAAATAAAATGCAATATCATTACATAAATGTGCAGTCACATAATTTTTCATACACCTCTTCATAAATTTGTTTATTTCTCATAAAAATAAAATTCCTGTTATTACGAAGTGGGGTGTGGGAGAAACGTGTATTATTTGATGAAAAGATTGATTAATAAAAATTATATTTATTTGATTGTATAAGCTTGTACAATAATCACCTGGAACTTTAATGTAATTAAATATGTTTAATTATATATATATATATATATATATATATATGTGTGTGTGTGTGTAAATATATGCATGAAAATTCATTATTTCATACATAAAGAAGTGAAGGAATAACCTTTTTTAAACGTAAATTCCTTTTCTTTTACAACTCACGAATTTCTCACTTTCTCACGAATTATTGCAAACCGAATGAACTTTTCAGTTAGACGCAAAAAATTAATATAAGCACACCTTTAGTATATGTAACCAGAAATGTTCAGTATTTGCCAAATCTATTAAAATCTGGCAATAGTATCTATAAATGCGAATGATAAATAAGCAAATTGCTACTGTACATAATCTTTTCTTTAATTCTTTATGTCATCAATGTTTAAACCTGTATAAAACGATAATATGATTCTGTCGATTTATTATATTTTTCTCAAAAGTAAATTAGCAGATATCCCATTTATGCATTAATTGAAATTGATTCATGAAACGGATACTGTAGTTGTATTATTTTGTTATTTGATAAATGTATCTCGAATATTAACAAAATAATTATTGCACAATAAAATAGTCTGTTGAATAAGATTTATAATTCCTCAGATTTTTAATTTTATGATAATTAAAATATACATTTTTTATTTAAAGTGCAAATATATAGTAATATTAATGTTTTATATTTTAAATTTATGGTTTGGGATTATTTTTATATTCTTATTTTTTAATTTAATAATTTTATATGACACATAAAATTAAAAATATTAAATGGTTCTTATTATAAATTTTTAATAAGAAATGATACCATTGTTATGGAAAAGGTGTAATAAAAAATTAATTTTTCATCAATAATTAAGTTTGAAAAATTTATTGATGAAAATTCGAAAATAGTCTGAAAATCAGTTAAAGAAGTGCCGAAGATCGAAAATACGTACAAAAGTCGTGAAGATTTAAACAATTCATGTTCATGTCTTTTTATAGTATTCTTTTGTTATATATTCAAATAAACAAATTAAGAAGTTTACAGTTCAATTATTAATTCGCAATAAAAATGTAATTTAAGGCCATAAAGTATTTAATATAAATCACCTCAAATAAGATTTAAACGAACCTGCAAAGGTCTAATGTGACTGTTTATTATAAGCATAGCACGTGATATGCAGAAGAAAATAGTATTATACTATGTGTCAATTGTAAAAGTAAAACTATGTTACTCTTCCCGGTTTAGAAAAGCTATTTGTATGTGAAAAATGCTTTCATAACAAAGGCACATGTCCTGTGAGAAGGGACAACGATTCTGTTTAGTTTTATATGTCCTAATTAATTTGGATCCTGCATTATAATAAGAAAACGCTTATTACAATTTTAAAAAGTTTTAATCGTATCTTAATAATTTATAATTAATTATGCTTCGCAATCTTGAATATTTTAATAAAATTAATCAAATATAATATAATCTCTAATATAGTAATGTTGAATTATATTTTTATCTAATTTGTTTTCCATTAGTCAGACTGACAATCTGCAAATAAAAATAGTAGGTTAAATGCAATTATAGATTTGTATTTAGCTAAATAGTTATAAATTACATATTACACAAGCATTCTGAAATAATTTGGCAGATAAAGTAAAGAATGAGGTAAAATTAAAAATCTTCAAGGAAGATCATTATGTTTGCTACCGAATGATCGGTATCGAAATGAAAACTTTAATTGAAGAAATTGTTTTAATAGAGGGTAATGTTTTTATGGAATCGTATGAGTATTTCTAATGTAATTAAAAATCTAAATCTAAGTCTAAGTATACTTAAAAATATTTAAAAATATAAAAAATATTAAAAGCTGCTACATCTTTGTCAGTCATTGAATATTTGTTTCAAGAAATTAAAAAAGTATTCCGTTTGTGGAAAATGCAAGAAAATATATCCTGACGCCAAATATATCCTGAAGATCAAAGTAAAATTTTTTTATTTTTTTTTAAATTATATGTTAAATTATATGCCTACATTGCCTACAACACTAGCGCTACTCTTTCCTTTTTATTAGATTTATGACGATTTTAAGACGATTGAGAGAAGGCAAACAAGTTAAAAGATAATGAAAATCAAAAAGAAAAAAGGAAGGGAGAACGACAATAAAAATGAAAGGGTAAACGGTAATACAATTAAAGACGCTTCTGCTCATGCGGAGGATGGCTTACGAACCGGACCCGCCTTTAGCTCGTATTGTTATGGCTCACATCTCCACGTTCTCCGTATCGTCTTGCGGCTTCATACATAATAGCGTCGAGCCAAGGTGCAGGGAATCGGGGGAGTGAGAGAGAACGCAAATTAGAGATGGGCTCCTAGAGCGACAGAGCATTGAAATCGTTCGCCATTTTAATCCGAGCGACGTTTGAAATTCACGGAATAGTGGTGGAAGGCTCTGGGCGCCCATCCAAAAAATCTTCAGGAGTAAATATAAGAGCCGGCATGCGAAGCCTGGATTAAATCCGAAACAATGTTAATCTTTGAAACGAATTCGACGCACGGTTCTAGTTCTAGCGACGGAAACTTTCGCATTTCCCTTTCCCTCCGTAAAAAAAGCCTCGGAGGCTTTCTCAAAGATCTTTAGTCTCCGCGGATGTTTGAGCCGCGTCGCGGGCAAGCTTTCAAGTACGAGTCGACGATGTTCGTCGGGAACATCGAGCCAACGAGTAGCGATAGCGGCAGCCAATGGAAACGTTCTTAGGTGTCGGGGAACAAAACGTCGTACTCGGCCTCTAGGATCCTCTCCGCCCGCCCACTATCGACACAAGTACGGCACTACGTCCGCCGACCGAAGGAGCGCGCGCGCACACGTACAGATAGGTACACGGTCGAGAGCGGTGCGCTTTCCTACACGTACGTACATACACACGTACACATTGTCTTTTCTTCTGTGTCGGCCATCTGCCGATGTTGTTCCAGGTCCTCAAGCCACGTCATATTTGTGTGCGTTGCTGCTGGGCTGCCGCCGCCGTCATCGTCGTCGGTTCTCGAGATCGCGCTGCAACGTGCGCGCCGGATATTTCCTTTGGTGTCAACGATTACTCTCCTCGATAAATACAAGAAGTATATCTGCTTTTACGTGACGCTGGACCGAGGACACCGGCCCTGTCGCAATGAACATTTTCCGATTGCTCGGCGACCTCTCGCACCTCCTTGCGATCATCGTGCTCCTGCTCAAGATATGGAAGACGAGAAGTTGTGCCGGTACGTGTCTTTCATGCCCATTAACACTGTACTTCCTGCCCCAAACCCCGAGTTTAGATGCATACACGCGAATTCCATCAAACTTCGATGCTGCGATACCAAAAAGCATTTATTTATTGGAAATTGAAAATATCCAAAGCTTTGCTGCAGCGGATTTAATCACTGCTCCTATTTGTAGCGGATGTGTCGATATGAAACCCACGCTTTTTCTATGCTACGATATTCTAGGGCCCGAAAACAATATTTTTCCTTATTAAATATTTTATTTCGTTTTTTTCTTTTTAGGTATAAGCGGAAAGTCCCAGATCCTGTTTGCCATCGTGTACATAACTCGCTACCTAGATCTGGTGACTACTTATGTTTCAGCTTATAATACTATCATGAAAATAGTATTCATAGCCGCTTCCTTTGCAACATTGTTCTTAATGTATATGAAATTCAAGGCTACATATGATCACAATCACGATACGTTTAGGTATACCATAATTCATTATTTGCTCGAAGTAGATAACTTTGTTTGCTGAACTTATAGCTTATTAAAATCAATTACTTACACAGTTTTTAGGCAGTTCTCAAAAGTAACATTACTTTAATACTGTGAACAAGTATTTTTACTTTTGTATAATTATTAAATTTTAAGGTAATTGATAAAGCATATCAAGCTTATCAGCAAGCTCCTGACGAATCATTAATATAAATATTGATTATTAAAAAAAAATTATTTAAATAATTTTTTAAATTAATTTTTAAATGCTAAGAGTTAATTTCTTAAAAAATATTTCTTAAAAAATTCTTCTATTGATAATTGAAATAATTAAAAAGTAATTTTGTAACTTAATCGTTATTTTAAGTTTTTGCCTCTATTTAATGAGAAATTATTAGACAAAATTAATTAAAACCAATTTCAGACTTAGTAAAATAATGTTTATTCACTATCAAATTTTATCCTGTAGGAAAATTTAATTTATATTTAAAATAATGTCTGAAAAAATTTGTATGAAAGATTTTTGAAATTATATTTTTTTTTCAGAATTGAGTTCCTGTTATTGCCTGCTGTAGTTCTAGCTTTATTGATTAATCATGACTTTACAGTCTTGGAGGTGTTATGGACATTCAGTATCTATTTGGAATCAGTAGCAATTTTACCCCAGCTATTTCTAGTATCAAAAACGGGTGAAGCAGAGAGTATTACCAGTCATTATCTGTTTGCCTTAGGCTCATACAGAGGCCTGTACTTGCTCAACTGGGTATACCGCTATTACTCGGAAGGCCACTATGATTTTATTGCCATTACAGCTGGTCTTGTACAGACTGTTCTGTACTGTGATTTTTTCTATTTGTATATCACCAAAGTACTAAAAGGCAAGAAGCTATCACTACCAGCTTAAGTACTTGCAAGTATTAAAGGAGAGTTACATCTATCAGCTGTGTTTGATCAGAAAAAACTGCTGCAGTCATCTTATGTTTGTGACATGAAATGTGTCGAAGGTTTTGAAAGAGTTTAAAAAAAATGCGTCCACAAAATATAACTGTCAAGTCAAAACGCATTAAATCTCTACTCTTTAGAATTTTCTTAATAATCCTACTTTTTCGAATGAATGCTGCAGAGATCTATTATACTAATATTTATTTTTAAACTTATTTGAATAATTAGTATTTTTTATTATATTTTCTATGAACATTTCTAGTATGATTCATCTGTAAAAAAAATCATTTTTGTTTTTCAGTCTTAATTATAAGTTAATTATAAGAGAAATTTATATTTAATGAAAAATTATTTTAAAATATAAGAAGATTTAATCTTCATTTATATTGAAACTACGAAAATGATTTTTCTTATCATCATTAGTTATATTCAAAAAAATTCAACAAGAACTTAGATTTTATAAAATAATTATTATTCAAGTAATTTATATATAATAAAGTGCTGATTAGTAGGTAAAAGAAAACTCTAGGAGCTTCCCGACATTTTGCAATGTTTCATGCGTGAGCTTTTGATTTGTTGATAAATATGCATATATATATATATATATATATGTACATGAAACGCGTTTTTTAACGAACATAAACAGTGTTATATCTAAAAAGTACAATGATAAGTTCCAGTGTTGCATTAAATAAGTGCATGCTTTAAGCAAAGAACATTGGAGTTTCTATACAGGAATTTATGCAATGAACAGAAAACAATTAGAGAATTCAATCAATATTGTCAATCTATTGTATTAATAATTACTTTTATGATTTTTTAAAAATTAAAATTATAATAAACCACAATAGTGATTGATAAATGACAGTCTATAGATAGTTTGATTTATTCGAAATAAGGTACAAAATTTATAACTAAACTTTATTTATTTGTACATAGTTTCTGTCACTGTCAACAATATTTTTAAACAAACTTAAATATTTAATTATACACATAAATCATACATGCGTTGTGATACATCAGTAATATGTACTGTTTCACCGCATAAAGTTCTTTGACAGACAAGTTTAACAAGTCCAGATTTTAAGCTTTCACTATTAACATTTACAATGTATGGAACTTTGATAATATTTGGCATTTTTACATTATTTATGATAATTGATTCTACACCTCTTTCACGGAGCAATTCAATAATATATAATGTTAGATCATTTAAATCTTCTTTTATGACATCATCATCTTCAGGTGATATATTTGCTATGCAATATGCTTTAAATGGTGACAATTTTGGATGAATTTGTAATTCTTTAGATCCCTCAATTTCTATGTAGCCATCACATAATAGTGCCAAGCATGCCCAATCTAATGATGTAATATGTTCGACGATTCTTAAATTCGAGTTTTTTGAAATCTAAAACAAATTTACCAAATTATCCGAAAATCATTAAATTAAATTTATATTTAATAAGATATTGATTACAATTTTATATTTTAATTAAAGGCCAGGTAAACATAACTGCCATCAAATTTTATATTTTACTAAACTGTTACACAAAACAACATACCAATTATTAATAGTTTTGAAATGATTATTAATGACTTCACAAATATTAAACAAATATATAAGGAGTTTTTTTAGTATTTTATATCAAAATAATTTTAAATTAAAATTTTGAAATATTTATGTTTTTAGTAAAAAATATGTATTTTAAAATAAAAATTAATTTTTATTGGGCACTAGATTCAGTGCACTAAAACTGAAATATAATACCATTTATAATATAATAATTAATATTCAAAGCAATGAAAAATTAAAATTAAAATGCAATTATGAATCAAAAATTCTATTCAATACTTACTCCAGGTAAAAGTACTGAAGCATTTTTCCTAAAATAAATTTTTTCTACAACTATATTTCCAAAAGAAAACTGGGCTTTAATTTCTATAAATTCTTGACCTTTTATATATTCTCCTTCTTGTATGTGATAAATTGAGGGATTTTCTGAAATTGTACGCCACCATGATTTACGTTCTCTTTGTTTTTTATAAAATAAGTCTTTAACGCTTCCAATAGCATCATCGCTTTCATAAACTGTTATTACTTTTGCAATTTTGTGTTGTATACTTTTAGTCGTAGAAAAAGAAAATGAGTTATTCCAAATATTTTTAACATCTTCTGTATATGCTATTCCAAATGGTGTATTGTAAAGTCCTATTTCTATTAAACTTTTAACATTTGAAGTTACAGTATTAGAAGGTATAAAGAAAATATTATATTTAGACTTTGTAACACAATGTTCAAACCACAATTTTTCAAAATTTTGACGTAAAAGCATACCTTGTATGCCATAAGCAAACCCAAATTCTTTCAGTGCTAAGAAAGTGGGGCCAAGTACTTTTAAAATTTTTTCCATTTCTTTTTAACAATGTTTGGATTCATTATCAAGTGGAGCAATAAAATATTCATCTTCTATAATCTTAGCATTTCTTAAAATATTATCTTTACAGTTTCCTTCACAAACATTATCTTCTCTAAGTTCTATTTTTTCATCCTCTAATACACTGTAGAGTGGCTGCACACAGCTATTGAACTCTAAATTTTTAAGTTTCTGCGCAAAACTAATTGCAGATTCTAATTTTTTAGCACCCTCTTCGTTATCTAATTCAACTAAAGAGACTTTTTCTAATTTTGCTATTAAAAATTTACTAATGTTTATTTCCTCATTACTTTTTGTATCTGTTACTTTATTATAGGCATTTTTTTGTAAAAGCCTATTATGTCCAATTCCGTTTTTTTGCTTTGCAAGAAATTCAAATAAATAAGTGCCTTTAGAATAACATTTTAACATACACCCCATTTAAATATTCAAACTCGACTAAAAACGGATTATATATAATATAATTTTTATTAGCTTACCGGTACAATAATGCATTCAGTTCAGATCCTAAAGTACGTGTACAACTTGATGTTCTTGAATTTATATGAAATATATGAAGTAATTAGTAATTTGTACAATATAACAATGTACAGTAACACAAAGTATACATATTACCAACTTTAAAAATTTAGCATTGTGTGTCCAATGTCCATACATGTATATGTATATAAAATTTTAGCTATATTTTAAATTTATTCGAAAAATATTTTATTCAACAATATTTGTAATGTCGATGATCAAAGTTTTTATTTTACGGTCTTTACAGCTTATTTATAATACTTTCGGAATCGTCTACGGGTTTAACGAATATCCAATTGTTTAATCGACGCCGAAAAATAATATAGGATAAAGCACGAATATTCAATGTTGATTGTAAATTTGACAATTAACATCGACATGAAATTATGAATGATAAAATTGACATTTACAATAGCAACATTTAGGCTGCCATTAATCATTGTCTATCGAATTACCATACTGGAAATTCAAATGCTTATATTGCTTACTGTACATTATATGGCTGTATGACCTATATGCTTAAATTAAAAAATGTCACCAATGTAGCATGAATTGAATAAAGTAAAAGATGACAATAGCTGCGGACAAGTGGCGATCGTTTATTAGGAAATATATATAAATACGAAAACATCTGGTTTATAATTATAGGTTCTCGTATCTCAATTATGTAGTTACTTTAAGTTTAATTAAAGTTACTTATAAATCGAATATTACTTGATATAGTCTGCCAGTGAGCCAGTCACCAACGTGAGCATTTAGTGGCGTTTGTCGGTATTCAATGTACTGCAGATTCAGAAATTTTAAATTCACTAGAGGTTTTAAAGACGCGGGCCCTTTAAATTGCGATTCAGTGCGTCAGCTGCGGATAAATATTTTTTATCACAAATGCTCTTTACTTAACTTATCATTCACTGCTGCTATAGTCGATCGATTGTAAAAGTGACCTTCACAACATCAGTGTTGTCAGATTAATATTAGAAATTTAAAAATGGAAAAGGTTCATTATACGTTTAATATCTACAATAGCTAGAGAACATAACTAACGTACATTTTGAAGTACAGAGTGATATTAAATTGTGTATAATGATTTTAAATCCAAATCTACTTGTTTTCGGAATGATTGAAATTGAATTTTTATTGTAGTAATGAAATGTTTATAGTAATAATAAAAACATTTACATACAAAAGTTGTTTTATATAGTTAGCATTAGACATTTTAAAAGTTTTTAAATTTAAAAACCTGTATTTTCTCTACGACGGAATTTTCTTTGTGACTATCTTCAAGTGATATTTTAAGTTTTGATGCAGTTTGATGTAATAAAAGTTGATCTGCTTAAATAGACATTAGTGTTTTCAAAATTTAATTTGATTGCACGAGATAAATGTTTTGACATTTCAAAACATAACAAAAAGAATGTCAGCAGTATTATCAACTGATGTAAATTTATTAAGGAGACTTCATATAATTATTTATTTCTTATATTAAATAGACAATATACTTTATTATTGTTAACCTATAGGATCGTATTTTCAAGAAAGTTATTATGATTTTGAAAATTAATGATTTTTTTTTTCTCTCTATAGATTATACTTATATTATTTTTCATATATTTAATAGAATATGAATAGTAAGTGATAGTTTCTATATCTCATTTGAGATAAGGGTGTTGAACCTTGGCTCATTACTAACAATTAGAAATTAATAATTACTATGGCCTTAAAAAATCGTCGAAATAAAGGAAATTTAAAAATTCAAGTCTCGGAAGAAATTCCTGCTCCAGTGTAGGTTCACTAAGAATGTACTGAATCTCTTCATAAACGAATAATAATTATTCATTATTTTGATTTATGTTTTCAGTGCTCCACCAAGAAATCTGGATAAGCGAACAACAATTACTATAGGAGATAAAACGTTCGAAGTAGATGCTGATGATCTGGAAATGCTTTCTACACTTGGTCGAGGAGCTTATGGAGTTGTTGACAAGATGAAACACAAGCAAAGTGGAACCATTATGGCAGTTAAAGTAATGATTACTCTATTTTTTAACAGTGTTGTTTCAAATCAATAAATGATTTTATGTTTAAAAATTACATATTTAGCTATTTAAAATAAATTAATGATTTATCATATTTAATTTAACTATCTTAAGATATCTTAATTGTACAATACAATTAATACTAGTACTAATTAAAATATTCACATTTTTTAAACTGCATAATATATTTAACTTCGATGATTTTACTTTATTTAAAACCGTTTTTGTAAACCTTTGTTTTTTAGAGAATTACTGCTACAGTTAATACTCAAGAACAAAAGCGGTTATTAATGGATTTAGATATTTCAATGCGTAGTTCAGATTGTCCATTTACTGTTCAATTTTTTGGAGCTCTTTTTCGAGAAGGTGATGTTTGGATTTGTATGGAGGTTATGGATATGAGCCTTGATAAATTTTATACAAAAGCATATAAATGTAGTCGTTCAATCCCTGAAAATATATTAGGAAAAATATCATTTGCTGTAAGATATAAGATTAAATATATCTTAAAAAAAATAAGAATTGTACATCAATTTCATAATAATACGAATATAATTTTAGGTAGTAAGTGCGTTGCATTACCTGTATTCAATGTTAAGAGTAATTCATCGAGATGTGAAACCTAGTAACATATTAATTAATCGAAAAGGAGAAGTAAAAATGTGTGATTTTGGAATTTCTGGTTACTTAGTTGATTCTGTTGCCAAAACTATTGATGCTGGCTGTAAGCCATACATGGCGGTAATTGGAATTTTTTTAAAAAAAAATTTGAATTTTTTTATTAAACTGTTTTTTTTTTCAGCCAGAAAGGATAGATCCAACAGGTAATCCTTCACAATATGATATAAGATCAGATGTATGGTCTTTGGGAATTTCTTTACTTGAACTTGCAACAGGAAAGTTTCCATATGAATCATGGGGTACACCATTTGAGCAATTAAAGCAAGTAGTAAAAGACGAAGCTCCAAAGTTACCATCGAATAAGTTTTCTCCAGATTTTGAAGAATTTATTAATAAATGGTAGGTTCAATTATCAATTATATTACTTTAAAAAAAATTATCAATCACATATTCATTTTAGCTTAATGAAAAATTATACAGCCCGGCCTAATTACAATCAGTTACTCGAACAAAGTTTTATTACAAAACATGCTGAAAAAAATACAAATGTAGCAGCTTTTGTAGAAGAGATTTTAGATTTACCTGATATAGAGCACTCTACGTAGTATAAAATAATATATTTTTAGTTTATTTGAAATTTTTAATGAAAACATCTCATAACTTAGCAAAAATGGCTATTTTCAAAATATTTATCTATCATCATTTTCTAATAAAGAATATTCTTATACATTTTATATATATTTCTTGATTTACTAATGTGATTAACAGATTTATTAACTTATAAAAGTTTTAATTATTATAATAAAGGAAGGAAACTTTAGTATAAAGAAAAACAAATTTAATTTGTATTATAAGAATTCGTAATTTTTTATACAATCTACAATAATAATGTAATGCCAAATAATTTTCAATAAATAGTTGATTCAAACACATTTAGAATATTTTATAAAGTTTTTATTTTAAAAATTTTTTAATTTATAAACTAATATATTTTATGTTTTATAAGAGCTATTGATAAGAAAAATTTGCTTGTTTGATTTTAAATACTGAAAATTAATTCCTTTTGTTTCCTCATTATGCAATAATATTTGATATATTGCGCTCATTTCCGGCATTTTATTATAAGACAAATTATTGAAAGTATCGTTAACATTTTTTTTTAATTTTATTTTTTCTGATTTTGAAGATCTCATTTTTTGATAATTATTAAACTGTTGTGAATGTATTGCTTTTTTTTTTTTGCTATCATAGACAATTGCATCTTTTAAACAATTATTATCAACTTGAGTTTCTTGATCCAAAAATAAGGTACCACTTTCCCCAACTACATTTGCAATATTTTTTTCAGATGTATTTGTTTTCATCATATTTAAAAGACTCTTCGACGCTTTATTTTCTAGCTGCTTATAATTTATTACAAGTTCATTTATTGTGTTTAATTGACAAGAATTATCATTTTTGTGTCCGAACTTTTCAATTGGATCGTGAATATACATATTTAACGATTTTTTTAAAGATTCATTATCTTCTTCATAAGAATTATTTAAAATTATATTTGAATAAAGTGTTAGATTTTTAGAATCATTTTTCGTATAACTTAAACTTGATTTTTCACTTTTATCAATAAAGGAGTATAAATTAATTTTTTTTGTTTCTAAATTTATCATTTCACAAATTGCGAAAATCATACTCTTTAACTTTTCAAGTTTTGCTTTAATATCTAAAACTTTTAGTGTAACGTTTGTATCTTTTTTTTTCTCGTAAAAATTCTTCATTTCGTTATATTCATTTAATTGTAGGTTTAAATTTGGAATTTCATAAATGTATGGAAAGTTGCTAGTATTTTCTTTTATTCCATTATATACATTTCTAATTATTGATTCGATTTCATTATATTGTTTTTTTTTTAATTGTAAATATACTGATAATTCATTTATATTTCTAATAGAAATTTTATGACATGTAAGAATAATTATAAAAAATATTTGCTTATAAAATATTTAAAAAATTTGTTTACTATATTAAATTTCAATTTATACCTTAATTTTTTATTATAACTTTCAAATATATATGGATCTTTTAAAAAATGCAAATTTTTTTGGATTGGAACAAGAGTTATATTTTTGTTATAATGTTGGTCAATGGAAATTTTTGGATAATCTAAAATAATTAATAAAGGGTAGCTGATATCGATATTTCATTTATTATTGAAAATAATAAAGTTTATTTTTACCTGGTTTTAATGACTGTTTAGAATTAACTTCAATTGTAATATTATGAAATAAAGATGAATAAAAATTTTGAGTTTCAATAATTTTATTTAAAATGTGATCTTTTTGTTCTTTTATATAGTAATTTTCCTTTTTAAATAAAAATTTTAAATTCCAATTTTCTTTGTATAATATCTGTCTTATTCGAATAGATCGTAGTTTAATTGAAAACAGCTTATCTATCATTAACAATTTATATTCTTTATCTTCGCATTGTTTTTTATAACTTAATTTTAAGAAGTTTTCTATGGAATGACATTTTTTTTCATTTCTATCTTTATAATAAGATAATTCTAAATTCAATACCTCTGAAGAAAGTGCTTCTATTACTTTTTTACATTTTTGAATTCTTATTTTAAAATTGACGAAATCATTCCAAAACGTTACTAGTTCTTTATCCTTAAATAATTTAAATATTTTACATTTCCAATTTAACAAATGTAATTAACTACAATTACTTTATAATTTGTTATAAATTTAACTTACATAATAAAGGTTGTTTTCGTAGTTCTTATTGTAACAAATATTTGTTGTTATTATGTTCATGTTGATAATATATGGAATAAAATCATACGAAATATATGATTTATAAATTAGTTGCTAATTTGTTTATAACTTGGAATTTAGTATTTTAAATGCAGAAGTTTAAATTTTATCAGTTATAAAACTGAACTTCGTTATGAATATAAAAAAAACAAACTCAACTTAATAGTCTGAAAGTATAATCGATATGTTCAAATAGTAGAGATCAATAGACTTTCAAAATTATAGTCAATAAAAGAGAGGTTTTTCAAGTTTTATAATTTTCAAAATGAAGGAAAACTTAAATAGAACAAAAGTTTTTAAATTTGATCCACCGATCAAATCTCGCTATTTACCAGGAGAGGTATATAATGAATATTAAATTATTTATTTAGTAGCATATTATTGGTTATCACTATAAAATTTTGGCTACTAAATAAATTTGAAGAAGTAGAAAAATATTATTATTATATATATTATATATAATTATTTTTTTAGGAATATGCAATGATTGTAAAGAATGATTTAAAATATTATAAGAAGCATCGTAAAGCTTGTGCAAATGCGAAATCGGTCGTTGACAATAAGCCACCGAAGTTTAATTTAAACGTGTACTACAACAAATTAAAATTAAATATAGATGAGAGCATTGCTAAAGAGAATTTTAAAAACAATATAGACATTGTTAAAGCTATGAATCTGATTTCAAGGCATGGAGTAAATATTTTCTTACATCAATAAACATTATTGATCAGTATTACTTCATATTTGTAATACTTTCAAAATTTATTATTTACATTAAAATATTATGAAAGAGATAATTCAAGATTAAACTTTTTTCAAAATTCATATTACGGGTAATTAAAATTTTAGGGAAAAGTCGACTGTTGGAATACGCCAAAAAAGATGAAAATGAAAGTAAATACGTATATAGAGGAGAAGAAATTTTTAAATTTCGTGTACACAAAAATAAATAGAACAATTTATGAATATTTATCTAAAAAAAGGAAATATGGTGAATATTCACCGCAAGCAATGGCAAAACATTGGAAAGTTTTAAAAGCAGAAATAGAACAAAGATCAAAGTATTTTTCAATTTAATCTATACATTTATTTGATCTTTTTATTGTAAAATTTAATTAATAAATGTTACCAAAACATATTTTATAATTTAAAAAAAATATGTTCGACTTTGCTTTGAAGGATTGATTAACAAGATTGTAAATATTTACAACATACTTTAAAACTGAAGTATTAAATGTTCACAATATTGCATTGGAGATGAAATATTTCTATCAGTTTTAAAGGAGTATATATTTCTCTAATTAAGAGTATATAATAAACAGTTAATTAAATTAGATTTTAATATGCTATTCAGCTTAATTTTTAGTGAAAAATATTCGTAAAATAAAAAATCTCACAATATAATAAACTAATTAATTGTTGTTATTTAAATTTGAACTTTCAGAAAACATTCAAATTTAGTAAATCATGGTTGGAAATTTTTTTCCTCAATTTTTGTTTTCAATATTTTAAAAAACTTATTTATGTTTTTTAGATATCCTTGGTTTCAAGAAATATCAAAAAATCCATCTATATCTTATAATGCAATACCAAGTGATAACAATGTACATCGTTCAAAATGCTTTTTTGATTTGGAACTCGCACAAAGTAAATTACCATTAGGTAGAATCGTATTTGAGCTTTACAACGATTATGTTCCAATGACATGTGCTAATTTCGAAGGTTTTTGTAGAGGTTTTAATGAATTATCTTACAAGTAAATATACTACTATCTACTATAATCTATTACCGATAACAGTTTGATTAGTTATGATATTTTATTGATTTTTTAAAACTATTTTTTTAAAAATAGTTCATTAATTTAGTTATTTATAATATATATAATACATGAAAACCTTTATGTAAAATTAATATGAAAAAAAACTGTTTTTATATTTATACGAAATGTAAAAACAAGCGTATTTCAATAATGGCTTTGTAGAAATATAAAATATTTTTAAATAAGGTATATTTCTAAGGATGAGCGAGTTAAATAGATAATAGTATTAAAAATTAACAATCATCTAATAAGTTTCGTTTTAAATAAAATGTGTATTGCTGTAAGGGCGTACAATTAATTTTTACTAAATTTTCAATGATTTGGAATGGATAGATTTCACTTTTCCATAAAATATAGGATTTTAGGGTACGATTCAACGCATAAATCCATTCATTGTCTATTATTTAGACTTAACCTCTGTACTTATAAAATTTCTCCCTTGGGTTGCAAAAATAAATCATAAGAAACCATTTATTCTTATATTTATTCGAGCTATTAACAAAAATTATTGAAATCAGAAAAAAAAATATATATATAGATATGCATAGAGTTTTCATAAAAATATAGTGATACGTTTATGATATTAATATTTTTAAATATCAAAAAAGTTTTTTACTAGAAACAATATATTCTACTTAAATACTATTTTATAAGAACATATTATATTTAATTTCTCACATATTTGAATACTAGAATTTTGGTTATATAGGCTAGCATTGTCTCAAAAATTTGTAAACAAATTTGTAGGGGTACACCATTTCATCGAATAATATCTGGTTATTGGTGTCAAGGTGGAGACGTAACAAAATATAATGGTGTTGGTGGAGCGACGATTTTCGATACACCTTCGTCGGATGATAATTTTAGTTTGCAACACTCCGATTGTGGAGTGTTATCCACTTACAGTGACGATAAAAATGCATGCGATTCTAAATTTAATTTAACTTTTCGTCCATTACAATCAATGGACGGAAGAAAAATCGTTTTTGGAAAAGTCATTAAAGGAATGCCGAATGCATTCAAAGTATGTACAATGTATGAAGTATTTTATTATAATCAGACAACTTAAATTAAAAAGTAATACTGAAATTTCAGATAAATGCATACGGTACAAAGTTTGGTAAACCATTGCAAAAAATAATCATTTCAAATTGTGGTGTTTTAGAGAGACAGCCTAAGAAGTTTAAGGATTAGAAAAATTCAAATAAAACATCCAAAGTAATGAAGCACTAAAATTAAAAATATTACGAAAATGTCTTAATTAATTATATTTAAATATAATTTCAAGCAAGAATTTGATTCAATTTTTCACCCATATGTTTCTTTATTAAAATACGCTTTAAAAATGTTGAAATTAGCAATTATAATTAAATTTTAGCAAAGTTTAGCTAATATGATATATTGTTCATAAAGGAGCATTGCTTATTACAAACCATCTTAGTAAGTTAACTTCTATTTTAAGAAAATTATATAACATTATTCAGTTAGAGCTCGTTATTTTGAAGCAAGTGCAACGTTACATGTAATCTGTGTAATAATCTGTGCATACAGATGTATACTCGCGCAGTTTAAAAAAAAAGTACACATTTTACAAATCTTATATGTTGAGACGTTTATTATTAATTGTGGCAGATGCACATAGTTAAGTCGCAAAACAAGTTGAGCAGTTAAATATCGGCAAACAGGGTAATCGTAAATAACGAAAACTTGCTGAAATACGTGCAATCAATATTTGTATTCTGAGATCCAACAATTAGTGACATTTCGCGCGGTAGGCGAATAGGAATGAATAACGTGTGCCCAATTCGTATTTGCAGGATTGTATTACCCTTTCAAATCGTTTTCAAACGGGGTTTCGCAAATGCGCAAGCGCGAAAAATCATTAATTACTGCTTTTCTTCCGCGTCGCCTTCGCTCGTACGCAACCGAATCCTAGAGTCCGCAATGTCCGCATCGCCCGCAATCATCGTGGTAACCTCGTCTCTCTCACTTTCTCATTCTCACCGCTGCTACCCCCCCTGCGGTCGCCACCGCCAACTTCGTAGGTCAAACTTCGGAGCCGTGATCGAGCTATTCATAATGGCGTAGTAGACGAATTTTCCGATTGTTCAATGATTCAATCTCATTCGATTTGTAATTTTACGTCGCTGATGGACGATGAGCGTGTTAAATGTCGATTGCGGATGCAATCCCGTGACTGTTCGCGTGAGTTGTCCGGGCACTTGGGAAATGAATAGGGCAAACGGTGAGGGAGTGTTAGTCAGTTATGCGTAATCTGGCGCTCGCCTCTAGGCGATGAGGCGATCAGCAGCGGCGAGGGATACATTTTGACACTTAACGTCGAGTTTTGCTGTGGCATTGAGCTGAAGCGCAGGGCGAAACGCCAAGAGGAGCTTCTAATCGATCCTCCAGATTCATTGTGTCTATCTCACTTGCTCTTCACGAAGCCTTGCGAGACTCGCGCACTTCTCCTCTTTTTACCCTTTTTGTCCGGACTCGACATTTTAAAGAAAATCACTGCTTTCAAAATTACGTGCACGTATTCAATGAGCCTCGATGCAGACAACGGAATCGTCCTTTTCCTCTTGTTCAACATCGTTGTCGAATAAAGTTTATAAATAAGAATGTCCGCCAGCAGTGATTCGGAGGAGTTCTTCGATGCTGAGGATGATCTTAATCGAGGTCTCAGGTATTCTTGTTTTTATTCCTTTTGCTTTTCTACGTTCTATTGCTGTTTCTTCCTGATAATATAGTTACATTAACGAAGGAATCATTGTATCTTATAATTTTATGCACATATTTTATTTTTGAATACGATTCTCATTAATATTTGTATGACTGTATAATTAAAAAAAATTATTTAAAAAATGCTTATCTTTTCATTGGTTATTGCATTTTTTAATTATTAAATATGCATGCGATTAAAATTGTACACTGTATAAGTTTTAAACTATTTAATATTTATTTTGAAAATGTTGCAAAATTTTTGCGTATAATTTAACTATTTGCAATATATCATAAACGTATTTTTAAAAGGTTATATAATTTGAGGTTGAAATTGGTATTTCAATAATCTATGCATTTAAGCACAAATGAAATTGTATTTATTCAGATTGATTATTAATTTATCTGGTTGTTAGGAAAAGCAAAAACAGAGAATCAATCAGCACAGAGTCACAAGATGAGAAGTTTTCAACTCCGACTGGAAAAACAGAGAGTAATGTTTTTGCTAAGCCAGCAGACCCAAAACCATTAAACAAAACAAATGAAAATCTTCCTAATGAAGAGTCAGAACGTAAAAGAAGCACTGACAAAGCTGTAAATATACATTATTTCATTTATCATAGTTGCGACTAATTATTAATTAACCCTAAAACTCAATTCTTTTTATTTAAATTATTTAATTAAAAATTACTGATTTCTACGTAAAAAAGTATAAATATTTGTATAGAATGCTTTTGAAGAAAAAATTTTATAACATTGAGTAATAATATTTGTATTATACACTAAAAAATTATTATTATACTTTAATACATATATGAATTATAATATTTCAATTTTTTTGATCAATCATATTTTATAGGATGAAGATACAAGAGGAATTGGGTCAGATAAAATAGTTGGTAGACGGAAATTTCGAGAGTTGAGGCAGCGCATGCAAACGGAGGATGACGATATTCCTGTTAATAATTCTCCTCCGGATAGTCAAACTTCTTCTATAGAAGGAGTTTATCCGATGCCTTCAAAAACTTCTCATCCTTTTAGAATCATAGAGCATGACACACTGAGTTTGCAAAGTATGACTTCCTTAGGTCGTGTTGGTAGAATATTAGCTGGAGCATCAGATAATACCTCACAGACTTTAGCTTCTGGTGTATTACAAACGGCTTCGGCGACAAATATTTTGTCCAGAGAAATTCAAATGTCAGCTATACACAATATTTCTAGTAAGGATGAAGATACAGCTTCTGATAGATTGTCTCAATCATCTAGTGTAATGATGTTATCTGGAGAAGTTTATAAAGAGTCATTCTTAAATGGAAAATCTGGTCAAACATCTTCAATGTTATGTGATAAAAATACGACCCTTCAGGAGCCAGATGTTATTGCAAGTACAAAGTCTAATAATAAAGTTACTGAAATTCAAGTCATTCCTAATAAAATTCCAGTTGCTCCACCTCGACGTAAGAAAAAAATAAAATCTCAAACACCAAACGATTTAGTTGTAAGTTATATTTATTTTTACTTAAATGCATTAAACCATTATTGAACCATTCATATTTATTTTATTTTACTATAAATAGAATTTATTTGAAATACCTTGCAATCATAATATAATTATGTAGAAAAATTTTACATTTGATAATGTATTGGTTTACTTGTATTGTAACTAACAGAAATGAATATTTTATTAACATCAATATAATTATGATTCCTTTATTATGTTATAGCCAATAAACAAAGAAACTTTAACATCAACATCATTGTTACCTAGTCCAGCAAGCACCATTGAGTCTATAACCAGAGAATTTGAGCATTCTCTTGATATCAGATCTGCAACCAAAGGGCAGTATGTTGTCAAGCCACAGGTGAACTACTTAAATAATAATCAAATAATATCATTTTACAATATGAATAGTTGATATGTATTTAGTAGTATCATGAAAAAAATTATTCATTTCGTTATAAACACACTTTTATCAGTTTTTTAATAAATTACCATAGGATGAAGATAAAGCAAAAGCTGAAGGTCCTTCATCTGCAGAGCTTGAGAGATTAGCAAAAATGAAAGCTGAATTAATAAGTGTACATTCTAGTGAAAAGTCTAACAGTCCATTAGGTAATATATCAAGTAATAGTATTGGTCGACATTCATTAGGACCTCATAAAATTACAGGATTTAATTCACAAGGTTCTAGAGAAAGACGAAAATCAGCTGGTGATCAAGATTTAGTAAAACAATTAAATATGTTCGTAAGAACTAGAACTGATTCTGGAAAACGTCTTACTGACATGGTAAAAAAATTGGCCTTGTTTTAATATTTTATTAGCTTTTTACAAGCATTTAACAAACAAACCTTTGGAAGTGATGAAAATATGCTCGATGTTTAATTAACCGATTAACAGTTAATTAAGAAATCTTTGAAAGGATATTATATGTAGAGTACACTGTTATGTATATATTTTAGCGAAAAAAACTAAAAATTTTTTAATTAGTGAAAGACTGCATCTGTAATAAAATGAGCAAAAGTTATATTTTAATTTTGATTTTAAAAATTAATTTAATATTATTAACATCATTAATTTTAATATATTAATTAAAGTAAATATAAAATTAAATTATCAAAAATTAATATTGATTGTTCATTAATAATTCATACCGTTCATTGATAACTTGATAAATTTTTATTTTTTTTCGTTTTAGGAAATTTTGGAGCAAGTCACAGTTTTGAATCTTGATACAGGTGAACGAGTGCCTCTGAGTATAGCTGAAGATAAGTTGCCACAGTGTATAAATCCACTGTCACTTCATATAATGCGACTGACGTCGGAGTACATCAGTAATTCGAGTTTAGAGAAAGAGAAGGAAAGTGACGAGGAGAGTGTGGACAGCAAGATGTCGAGTTTACCACCAGACGAGGACGTTATCGTTGGTCGAGTACGTAAACGTACCCAGAAATTGCGACGCTTCTTTGGTTCGACAGTGAAAAAGACCATGGATAAGGCTAAGTCTATAGCTCAAGAGGTTTCGCACGCTCGGCATAAGGAGGATGTTGTAGATATCGTTGATGAAGTTAGTACATAAATTTTAGTTACACTATTTAAATTAAAACATTGCTTTTAATCAGGATGTTTCCAATTTAAAAAGCAAAGCGCGAATCGAAATCAAAGTTTCTATAAAAACGAGAATATTACGTATCTCCGGGTGAATGTATCGTGTGTAAAAAGTTTTTAAAAGTAAGAAAGAAGAGCGTAGATTAAGAGACAATTATTTGTACGCAGGTGTATCCGGGTGAGCAGCAGTGCATCAAACTGAAAGCATCAAACAGTCACAAGGGCCCCTATGAATTCTACTGTTTGCAGCACGTACAGGACCTGAGCGGGGAACATACCGGGCCCGTCTGGTGTATGAAATTCTCGGCCTGCGGGAGGTTGTTGGCCACTGCGGGTCAGGACAGGATCCTCAGGATCTGGGTGTTGCGGGACGCCTTCGCATACTTCCAGGACATGCGGACGAAGTACAATGCGGAGAAGGTCAGTCCGACGCCTTCGCAAGAGTCCTTGGTGTCGCAGCAGTCGGTGGAGGATCCGCACACTCTCACAAGCGGTTTCGGGGAGGTCGAGGGCAGTAAGGGCCCCTTTATGCCGAAGCCTTTCTGCAAATATACGGGGCACACTTCCGACCTCCTTGACGTTTCTTGGTCCAAGAACTACTTCGTCCTATCGTCCTCGATGGATAAGACGGTTCGATGATATTACTTTAACTCGAGACTTTCGTGATTTATTGAGCCTATACCGTTTATTTCTTGTCATAGGTGCGGCTCTGGCACATTTCGCGCAAGGAGTGCCTTTGCTGCTTTCAGCATATTGACTTCGTCACGGCCATTGTCTTTCATCCTCGGGATGATCGTTATTTTCTTTCGGGCTCGCTCGATGGTAAGCTTCGGCTTTGGAATATACCGGATAAGAAAGTGGCCGTCTGGAACGAGGTCGACGGTCAAACAAAGCTTATCACTGCAGCGAACTTCTGTCAAAATGGAAAATTCGCGGTCGTTGGCTCGTACGACGGCCGTTGTATATTCTATATAACGGATCAGCTTAAATATCACACGCAGATACATGTGCGTTCGACGAGAGGAAAAAATTCAACGGGTAGAAAGATAAGTGGTATCGAGCCGATGCCCGGGGAAGATAAAATACTCGTTACCTCCAATGATAGTCGTATCAGGTTGGTCTTTTTTGCACTGTGAGATAAACGATTTGATTGATTTTTATTCTCACTCCTCAAAATATCTAATGATCATCATTATGACTATTTTAACTCTTTTAGGAATTACGATTATTCCTTTATCATTATTCAAGACAGGTCGATGTAATAAATATATGTTAATGGAACATTAACTTTAAAATTCCACAGGTTATACGATCTGCGTGACTTGAATCTCTCGTGCAAGTACAAGGGGTACGTGAATGTCAGCAGCCAAATAAAAGCTAGTTTCAGCCCAGACGGCCAATACATCGTAAGTGGCTCAGAGAATCAGTGCATCTACATTTGGAAAACGCATCACGACTACTCCAAATCGTTGCGCCGCGATCGTAACGACTTTTGGGAAGGCATCAAGGCCCATAACGCCGTTGTAACCTGTGCTGTTTTCGCGCCGAATCCCGACAGTATCATTAGGCAGATCGAGGCACGTGAGCAACAGCTCGAGGGCAAGGGGGCAGAAAGCGGCAGGACCGCGGAAATCGCCAGTACCGATGCGACGCCTGTCGATCCGGTCGTTGAGCAGCGCACTAAGGGCTGCGGTGGCCACGTCCTCGTCAGTGCCGACTTCACCGGATGCATAAAAGTGTTCCTCAACAAGACCAAGCCAAAACATAGCTCCTTGCCGGCGTCTGCGCTCGCTTAAAGCATCGGCACTTCTTTATAATCGTCTAGAAGTTGTATGAGCTTTAAAGTGGATGATACAGTGCTGTATCATTTTCAGTGATACTATACATAGAGATTAAAAAATAGGTATTCGCTAAATTATCCTTAAGATACGAAACAATAATTTCACAAAGCCTATCTAATTTATACATGCTTGGCCATGGCAAGTTGTTGTTTCCATCATTAAATTGACACACACACACACACACACACACACACACACATATATATATAAATATATATAAATATGTAAATATTAAGAAGAAATTTCTTATGATTTTTATATTAATTTTTCATGCAGATAATTATTTCTTCTAAATTTTTTTTATCAAAATGAAATAATTCTAATATGAGATACAAGCTGTTGTTTTACTTTATATTAGAATAAAATACTTACATTGTATAAATAATTATTAACTTTTAAAAATTAAAGCACAACTTTATTATAAACAGCAAATTGAGTCAAGCTGTGAATCATTAAAATCGATGTTTTATTGTCAGTGTTCTGAGCGAGTCATTCAAACTTTGACTTTTTTATTTATTACAATTTCCATTTATTAAAATAAAATTTCTTTGGCAAAATAATGTGGGCTTCGATCGATTTGAACTTTCTGAAAGAATATTGAGCATTATTTTCAACAATAGATACGAATTCATATTATCTTTCACTTCGTAAAAGTCATTTGGTTTTTTAAAATTATTTATACTTTTTTTCCTAATTGGAATGATATTTTAATTTAAAATAATTATTATGTGTACTATGTTGCTATTCTATTTTACTTTTTTTTAAGAATCATTTGCTACTCATTTAATTCTGCATTACTGTAAAGGTGGAAATACAATACGTAATATTTTTTATACAATAAGTTTATTGGTTGATGTTTGTAATTTAAATTCTGTGTATCTGGTTATAAAATGAGTAAAACAATGATTATAGACTGCAAATTGCCATTAGAATAATGATTCAATAGACCTATTGACTTTTCTTCCGAACCATTATTATGTTTAATACTAATTGCGATATCTTGAGAGTAAATTAAATAAAATTACGTGCCTTTATGAAAATTCATTATTTAAAAAAAAATATTGAATTATTTACATTAAATAATCTTATATAATACATGTGCTTAAACAAATTTCATATTTAAATGAAAATAATCATTTATTAAAAATTTCAAAGAAAATATAATTTGCTCAACATGTGCAGTAAATTCAAAGTAAAATAGAGACTGAAAAATGATATATATTTTCAGTAAAAGTAACGGAAAATTCTTATAACTTTGGTGTTTTTAAACCGATTTTTTAATTCAATATATACAAAGAACATTTTTTTTTAATTTTTTAGATGCAGTCACTAATTTAATGTATTTTAAAAACCAGCATTTTTACAATCGCATCAAAATTTCTTGAAGGCTGCATATTTTAATATTTAAAGTCAATACTAAATAATCAGTCATATGCTACAAATACATCGAAGTGTTTAATAATTATTTGCATTTAACATTCTTGCAAATAAATTAGAAAATTTGTGTGCAATATTACATAGACAAAAAATTAATATAATATGAATAAGAGCAATCTAATCAAATTTTTAAGTTAATAAAAAAATAACCTATTTCTAACTTTTAGATAAATTAATTGCTTTTATAAAAATACTATTATTTCTAACAAATAAAGAAGTTGAAGGTAGCAAAACGATGGTTGGTACAATCAAATATTCAAGCACTTTGCGATTTTAATATTTTATTGATTTTTGAGTACAACTAAAATGTTTGTTATTATAATGTTTGAACAATATATAGTATTGTGTATAAACTATAGAGTTAAAAAAATTATATTATAAATACGTGACAATAGTTTAATTGTAAAAAATATGTTTATACTTACAATAGTTTAAAAATACAAATGTTTAATAATTTATAATTATTATTATTATTTTAAATTACAACATTCTTTACGAGTACTGTTGAATATTTGATTAAAATTCACAAATAAATACAGCATTGAAGACTCCTAATTTTTATGAAAAAAATTTTAATAATTTTTTTACTCTTGAATGATTAAAAATCTTTACAAAAATTGTAATTATTCTGATTATATAAAAAATTTGTACATATGTATTTTATTTTGTTGTGCGTCTGTTTACTTATTAACATTTTAAATAATATTTATGCAAATATTTTAGAATAAAGATGAATATGTTTTTTTATATTTTGAACGTTTTCTGTATTATAAAATTATGATATTATGTTATTATTATATTATAATTATTACAGCATACCTATAAAATGAATTTTTGAAAGTTTCATAGTAGGCTTGTACTACAATGATGGCTGACAATATCTTAAAGAATTCTTATTTTATGATTAAATATTAGGAAATGTTTATAACTATACAATTGCACATACGAATAAATGTAAATTAGTACTGCGAATTCGTTTTATATGAATTTATCGGAAAATCATTCAATATTGCAATGTTGATTATTGAGACTTACAAAAATGTATTAATTTCAAATAATTCATGTTAATTATGGAATTTTAACTAAAGGAGCTTATTTAAATTGATAAATTTTTAAAACTTAATTAATGTGAAATATATATATATATATTTTATGTAAATAATCAAGAAGCAAAAAATCATGTAAAGGCTAAACTGTACAAAGGAGCAGAGAGTGAAAAGAACCGTTGTAATATTAAAATTGTAAATATAATTTTTAATATGATATCAGCGAAAGTATTCTTAATTTGATTGATTATTATTAAATCGCTATTTTTGGCTGTGTCATGCACAAATACTTTATTTGTGATTTCCTTTGCAGAATAATATTGTTTATTATGTAAAGTATTAATACACATTAAATTGATGGAAAGCTTGCCATTATTTATAATTATTGATGTCAATTACACTTATGTATATAATTATTATTTAATATATGAGTTATTTTTTTGTTCATATTTATGGTATGCAAGTGCACTTAGAATTAGAATGCAATTTATTGCTAATTCTTTGTTTGAACTTATATAGCTGTACATTCACATCAGTAATTTGTAAAAACTAATATGTGAAGTTATTTGAAGCAGAGAATGCGGTGAATCTTTAATTATAAGTAAAATAATTACAGAATGAAATATACTTTTCAATAAATAAGTTTATTTATCTTTTATTTAAAAATCTTAACACCAATCTGTTAATTGCACTTATTTTGATTCAATACCATTGTGCAAGAGGTTCTTAATTGAATTTACATCCTCCTGAAACATCTAGATTCGTTTATCAATTCTATTTAGATTAATATTCAAAAAAACAAAATTGTCAAAGTTATTACAATGAGCTGCTAAAAAATGTTTATAACTTGATATATCTATTTTTTTATATTCACTATAAATAAAAAGACCAATATCCATACTTAATCTTTCTCAATTTATAATAAAGATTTTAAAAACAGTTTTTTTTTCGTGCAGAAGTAAAATCGTGATATTCTTTCATTCTCCTTTATGATTTCGGTGGTCGACCATAACGTGGATTCGATCAAACAAATGCTCTTTTACTTTTGCAACATAAATGATAAATACAAAGTTTCAGTAATATTAGAGCAGTTCCCCAGTATCTTCAATTTTATCAAGGAGGAACAATACAAATACACGTTTTTCTAAAAACATTTCACATTATCTTTTGTATTTTTGTAGTGTTTTAAGACGCAATTTTTTAGAATATTACAAGACCTTTGGAACGTTATTTTGAACGTTTTTTGAAACGTTTCTGTATAATGCTAATATAATACTATTATTTAAAATGCACCGTATATTTTGCTCAGCTTATCTCGCATCGACTTTTATAGATTAATGCAGCCTCATCTTTAAGGTAAATTTAAAAAAAAAATTGGTATCGTGTTACCCGTGGAATATGATATGTATTACTTTTTCTTAACGGTAACTTTATTTTGGATATCTTGTCGCTTATTTAGAGTGAGGTTATACTGTATAAAAATCCTCCTCAACTATTACGAACTTTAACATAAAACAAAAAAAAGTCCTACTTTGCTGAAATATTGCATTCTCAAGTAGCTTTATCTTGTGGGAGCTTTTGGATTTTGTCAAGGATGTAGATATTTCGTGTCTCCATCTCGTAACTCTGATAAACAATTACAATATTTTCGCCTTTTGATGGAATTTTCACAGGCGTTATCTTCCTCTGAATCTCTATCAATGTGCGACCTGTCTAGCGTTTATGCAAATAATCTATTAACTTCCCTATCCACTCTACCTTGGGTCTTTTACAGGCATGATGTGGCTCATTACTATATACACTACCTCCTCTAGCTCCTGGCTCAATACCCCATTTGCTTACGATTCTATTATTCTCGGTCCAGATTTAGGAAGGCAACTAATTTTATAAAGCAGTCTTTCAGCTTGACAATCAACGCATTAAGCATCGTTGTTGGGTCCCCGTATTTAGCAGCTCAAAAGTTAGATGGGACTTACCCGATCGTGGACGTGAACTTCGATTTTATCGATTGTAACGGGGGACTGAGTTTACTTATTAACTTACTTTAGCTTACTTATTAGCAACTTAAACATATTACTTTAATTTGTATGTTTATTAATAATTATACAAAAATAGTTATTAATTTAATTAAATAAGTACAAAAATGAAAAATTTACAAAGCCAATTTAATGGAGTACATAAAAAAACATGCACAACATATTTTGCATTAATAAAATCAGATTATTTATATTTTTTAAACATTTTAAAGAGTGATAATTTTTTTCAAATAACCCTATGATGTAGGCAAATACTAAAACTACATATCTGTATTTAACTTATTATTAAATCTTTTGCAAGTATGACGACATTTTGTCTGTAGAGTGAAGAACTTTTTGATAAAAAAAATATTGATTGTAGTTGTAAGATAATGTCAATATTTATACAGATATTTTTACAATGAAATGAAATGTGTATTTAAATGATTTCTTAATTTATGTATATTTGGGTATGTGTGGGGGTGTATACATATATATGCATCTGAATATATAAATTAAAATACAATCAAGAAATGAATCAACGAAATGAATATCCAAGTGTGATATCGGGTGTTTGTGATGTAATAAAATAAATTTAACTGTTTGTAATATATTGAACTAGCATTAAACAAAATATTAATAGAAGAGTTATTTATAAAATACATTCAGTAAACTTGCATTTCACTGCGATTAGTAAATTGGCATAGAAGGTTGTGAAAATAATTTTTGAGTATTAGTCATTTTTAACCGGCTTTATTTTATTATCGATCGAATTGTCCGATCCTAAATAAATGAATTTTTAAAAAAATATTTATTTTGATAAAAAACTACACTGCAATAATGTAAAATAAAAAGTAAAAAGCTAAGTTTTACTGAATTGCGCGTATAAGTCAATTAATCTTGACTTTTTGTTCATTATACATTTTAATTAAGAAACTTTAATAAGAGTAGAATTCCAAGTGGGAATTGATACATAATAAAAGATTGAGCTTGTTAATAATTTAAAGTTAAATTAAATTATTTAAGGATGTCGCTGTTCGTCAAATTCTTTATTAAAAAACAATATATTTGACCTGTTAATTACCTAAATAATTAGACGTCTCACCGATATTGATGCGTAAAGGGAAATATTTTCAAATCAACTTGAAAAATTCCGATTCAGAAAGACCTAATGGACGCATATACCATAATTAATACAGGCATTCAAAGTGTAAGTTCACTCATTAATCTTGCGAGCTCTGCGTGGCTAAGCATTGGGTTGAATTGCGTCTCAGAATCAAGCAAAGTGGTAATCTCATTTTGGCGACTAGCAATTTGTCCAACTAGCAATTGGCCACTTAACCCCAGGAATCAAGAATGTCGCGGGAGAGGGTCGCGAAGGATATCGGACGATTCGAAAGCTATTCAATCACGGATAATGAGAATACGAAGGAGTAATCATCGGCAGGGGCATCTTCGATTAGGCGAACCTCTCGGGAAGTCGAGGAAAACGGAACGAAAGGACGCGCTCGGCCACAGCAAGGAGGCGCTCTCCCACACGGGGCAATGCCAGCAGAGAGGTGAAGCCTTGGGCAGTGGTGCAGGCGGCGCGTCGGCCCCTCGCAACGGGGTCCTCGTCGAGCGCGGCCGTGGCTTCCGGGGAGAAGTCTCAACGGCGTCCACGTGGTGGGAAGATGCTCGTGTAGAATCTCGCGGTCGCTCGGTCAGTCGGTCGGAGCGGCGGCGTCCTCCATTTACGAGTTCCCGTGAGCGCGATCTTTGCGGGATCGGGATCCCTGGCCGTGAGACGGATCGCGGACTCTTTCCCGCCGATGATTAACAGCTTCGCCGCGTCGCGGCGCATCCGCCGAGAAACGAGCCGCTAGATCCGGCCACGCGAGCCTAGAGAAGACTCGATTGTGTCTTCCGTCGTAATGCGCTGCCACCACGAGCCTCGACTTAGGGGCACTTCCTTAGTTAGCGTCCTTCGGGTATGATCAGCAACCCCGAATCGTATTTAAGCAATGCCGAACGTCGGCCGAATCCGAACTCGTTTTCGTTACGGCTTATCTCCAGGACAAGTAGTCCAATAATCTCTTGACCTAATTGCGACTCCAGATTTTGTTAGGCTTGCCAACAAGGCCGACACTTATTAGCTCGATATCTTAACTGTGGCCGACATTCTTTCAGGGTATTCCGTGGCAGGGCTAATGATCTTGGATCCGATTGGTCCCGCGCTCTCTTCACCGACATGATATACAATTCTTAACGATGATTATGGGGCTGCCTTAAACCTGCATTTTTCTGATGATATATAACTAAATATTTACCTACATTTTTATATTAATTTTCATAAAAAAATCTGAACTTCAAATAAAAACAGTATTTGGTAAATCATTTATATACTCTTTCACAAAACAATTAAATCCTTCTTCAAATCTTCAATTTTATTTAAAAAAAAATTTGTTTGTATGACTGGCATCGAAGGGCAATAAATTGCACTCCACGCCATCTATAGCAAATATTACTGACACTATCTTCACTAAATAAAACATGTAAATAGTAACATGTTAAAATTAAACATTTAAAATGTAAACTAATTTTCATCAAAATAATTCTTGAAAATAATTCTCTTAACTATATAATTCCTCACTACTAATGACTTGAATGATTAGTAATCAATACGTATCATATGATATCTATAGTTTAATATGTATTTTAAGCCTCATTGTTAAAGATTAACTCAATAATTGATACAAGTTATATATATATATAATTATATATACAAAGCAAATCAATTAATTTTTAATTATAGAATTCTAAATTGCGCATATATTATGCATACATACATGCATATATATATATATATATATATTTATGTATATATTTATTTAAATAATTTTTTTTAGTTGCGTTCATTATAAATCAGGATAGAAATTTAAAAAAAAATTGTTTATTATTTACGTTACAAATTCAAAAAAAGATATAAATATATATGTTCTTATCTCTATTTATTTACTTTTTTATTGTGAAAAGTATTAAGGTTAATCGTTTTTTATATTTGAATAAAATTTCAAAACGTAAATATAAATTTTTATGTATTAAGAACTACATTATAATAGACTACACGACCTTAAAATCTATATCCCATCGCATTATCGATTTTCACTTTGGTAAAAAAAAGGTTTTTTTATATTACTTTTTAAATTTCTTTTTTATGCCAATTTGATCTTATTTCTTTGTATTCATTATACATTTATAAAATAATGATTACCGTATATAATTATTATAATATATGACTTATGGCTCCAAATCGGGAAATAAGTAAGAACAATGAAAAATGTTTTACCTTTTTATTTAATTTCATCCAATTTTTTGTAATTATTGCTTAAAGTAAGGCAACGGATTTAATAAAAATCTATCATTTTGTACATAATATTTTTTAAAAAAGAAATGTTCTTTGCGGTACTACTTATAGATTACTAACATTGTATAAATAATGAATAATTAATCGAATTTATAACGATTGGAAAGCATGAAAACCGCTTCTAATGTAATTGTGTATCTAGACGTACGAGTTGGTTTCTACATTTTTCCTATTGAACTCAAAGGTTGTAATAGTTGAAAAGGCGTTTGATGACATTCATAACAGTAAAACTGAGCGTAAAGTACGTGTCTAACTTATGAGTTTCTAAATAATGCATTCATCGAGCGGAGCGACTCGAAGCGATTTTTGTACGAAAAACGGTATATTTTCAGATGACACATTGGCCTCGCGGAATCTTACTCTCTCGTGGGCCTGATTACATGTTTGTGAGCGTATGTTCGGGGTCCTTGGCCCCGATTGCGTGCATCTTATTCAGAAAGCAATCTCGAAAAGACGGGATGGAGGGATAGAGTTTACGAGATCAATAAAGAGAACGAAGCAATTGCGAGAGTAAGTACGAGTATGAAATTTTTATTTAACGCATCTGATGCTAATCTGTTATTTATACTGGAAGATCGATATTTAATTTTGATCAAGGATGTTTTTTATTCTTCGCTTAAATTATCTTGCTTTTTTGTACATATTTAATAATTTCATTTTTTAAATATAGACATAAATACAAATATTAGTGTATAATTTGTCATTTCAATAGTAATGCTGTATGTGTCATTATATACAAAACAATTATTTGACAAATAATTTATAATCTTGATTAAAATGAGTAATTAACAAATTCTGAATACTGTATTCAAGTTGATAATTATCGTTGTCAAATGAAATTTACATGGTTACTTAATAATATACTATTAAAAACTGTTTTATTATAAACAAAATTTTAATTAAGTTGCATTTTTAAACAATAAAAAGAGAATTTTTTCCTTAAAAAATTATCGTACAATGTTTTGCTTATAAAAAAAATCATTTGAAAATTTTTATTATGTCAATTTTAGTAGTCCCCTTTTTTATATGAGCGTAAAATTAATTAGTAATTCATAGATAGAAACATTCTGTTTGAGACAATAAATATATTTCACTATCAAGAGACGAGAACACTTCTATAATTTCTATTAAAACATATCATAATTTTAAGTATAAAATCCTAAGATAAGTGCTTGCAATTTGTATAATTTGTGGGTGGATTCTCCTCTTTAGGTGTTTTTCCGTAGATAAGAAAACATATTAATCAGTACCAGACATGTCGAACAATTTATTAAAAAAAATGTCATATAATAAGAATTAAATTTTTTTAATTTATTAAAAAGTAAAGAATAATTAAAACATTTAATAAATAACGTACGATGTGACCTTTGATTTAAAATAGTAATTATTACCGCATCTGATTTTATTATCTTTAGTCACTAATTTTATGGATGAAACGAAAGCGTCGAACAAATTGTATGATCGTATCTCTTGTACAAGTATTAAAGTGCTATTTTACTTCCTAAAAATATAATTTCTATACTTATATATTTGGTACATAATTACAAAGTAATTTGTAAAATATTTAAGTTAATTAAATTTTTTTTATTTTTTAAAATAAAAAACTAACGTAAAATAACGTCAAATAAATATCTTTTTTAAAAATATATCTTATCAGGATAAACAAATTATATTACAAATATGTAATAACTAATTATTAATAGCTTCATTTTCATTTTATAATAAATTACATAAACGTAATATAGTGTACTTACTTAGTTAAAAAAAGCCTGCATTGCCTTAAGTATTATATAAAAGTATGAATAATACATTTGAGAATAAAAATTTGTTTTTTATTATAGAATTTAGAACAAAAGTTGACAATACATTACATAAAAATGAGATCTAAATTTCAATGAAATCGGGTAATAGATGAGCTGAAAATTGTGGTTAAATTTTTTTTAATAAATTAATTTCATTATGGCTGATATCAAAACGGAAAATTGGTTAAAATTATTTAAAACGTGCATTATTTAAAATTATTTGGACGTGGACAAGTGATGCATCTATTTCATTGTTAATATATTTTTTAAAATATTTTAGAATTTTTATTATTCAATCAATTTTTTTAAAATTATTTCTATTAATTGATATAAATTAACACGCGTATTAGTATGTATTTTTCATCTACTGCATTTATAACTTTATATTTATAGTATGCATAATTTTGATAAAATGAATAGATTTTTAGGAATAGGTAGAAGTTAAGAGTAAACTAATAAGGATTTTATCAGAAGAGTTTAAATTTTATTTTGTTATGTTTATTATTTATGAAAGTTAAATATAGTATTTTATGTACTCAATTATAATTTTATTCTAATATATCGATAAATGTTGCATACAAATTTATAGATTTTATGTTTTATTCGTGTGTACATTGCAATTTAAACTTTATATGGTATCAAGTAAAATATGTCGTAGTATTCATAAGCATACATTTATAAAAAAATTAACAGATTAGCTGATTCGTATTGATACAACAATGTTAATCAAAAAAACCTTTTGAATAATTTTATAGATTTAAATAGTTGAATTACTCGTATAAGCTGTAGATTTTGAAGAAATTATTCAGAAAATTTAGTAAAGCTTGCATAATTTAATAATTAATAAGAAAGTCTTTTAAATAGTCGATTAAGTTAAATTTAAATGAACTGACATAAGGATGTTTTTTTTAAATAATTTTTATGTTGTTAAAAATAAATTGATTTATTGTTAAAAACATTATAATGACAAAGTATGTTTGTAAAATATTTTAATATAAAACATGCTAACTATATTTTGATGGACATGAGAAAATAAATTTTTTTAAATTTCGAAATATTCTTGAAAGAAAAATGATCGTTACCGAAAATGTTTAATAGTTTTTCGAAGACAAATATCATGAAACTTTAATATAATGTACGTTGCGTATTAATATTGAGTTGCATTTAGGAAACTTTTAGACTTACTTATAAGACTTATGTACATACTTCATAAATAATTTCATACTAACTGAATTGTATCAAACTTTAAACAATTAAATGCTTAGAACTTAAGCCACAAATCACATCAAATTTCATTCTTACATATATGTACAGATGAGCATGTGTTATACGACTATCGTCCAATGTAAGGATTTTGCTTGTCGAATCTATTATACTTTGCATTCCTTATTTACCTATTGGTACAATCGATTTGGATTTGAATAAATTAAAAATATTATCCTATCGTTTGTGACTTCAAATTGCGTTCTGAAAAAGGTTCTGATTAATAATTTTGTACTGATTTTTTCTTAATTATTTTTTTAAAATATATATCAAGGGTATTACTTGTATACATTAAAAAATTTAATCTTTTTTTATGTATTTATGGCGTAATTAGAGTTTTTAATTACACTATGAATTATGAAAACTTTATTATTGAAAACTATAACGGATCTGTAACATAATAATTTTTAGTTCATTTTGAGAAAGAGAAAGAGAGTGAGAGGGAGAGTTAAACGTTTTATTAAATATTATAAAATATTAATTTATATATTTGTATATATTCCAATACTTATAAAGTTTAAATTCGTATGTGCATACATATATGTATATATGTAAATACTACGCTGAATTATCATTGGTACTATGATGACAATTGTGTTTTAAATTAATTGGAAAAGTTTATAGTAAAAGATAACTTAACTGATGTAATACAAATTAAAAAAAAATAACGAAAACTTCATATACAAATTTTTTTATAAACAAAGTATCTATTTATAAACAAATGGGAAATAAAAGCTTTTCTCTTAAATATATAAGAAATATTATTTTGATTTAAAGGAAAAGTATTTTTAAAAGAGTATAAGTTTGAATACTTTTATGACGAAGTAGAAAACGTTTAATAGAACAACTATTTTACTGTTACATTTTAAATTTTATTACTATTCTAAAAGTAGTACCTTGTCAACTGCCTTATAATCTTTATTATTTTATTCTTTGCGATTTTAAAATTGATAAATTTCCATATTTACAGGATTCATCGTTAAGTTAAAACTTAACTATAAACATAATAATTCTGTAAATATATATATTACTTTAAATTTTATTTTAGTTGATAAATTTTATTTAAAAAATGTTACCATCTACGTTCCGTGCTTTTTGAATTTGCAATTTTTATATTTGCTGAAATATTTGTATTATTTTGAATCTTGAGAAAATTTTTGAGGTAATTTTTTCTTCATTTCAAATCATGTCATACTGAGCTTAAAAAAAATGTACTTGATCACAAATATAGTAGATCAAGAGTAAAAAAATTTCTTTCTTTCTCGTTATAAGTTTATTTCAATGGTTACTATATGCTATAATATTATATACTATACTATATAATATAGTATATTAGTTATATAGCGTTTAGTTACATACCCTCACAATATAATTCATACACGCATGTATGCAGTAAGAGAACATTCTTTGCATTGGTATTCGTATTGGTCACCGACGGTGCAGTAAAATTAACTTCGCCTGAAAAGTAGGAAACATATCTATATTGAGTACGTTAACCTATTTTACTTCTTCTCTTCTTCCTTTATATAAATATTTGCACGAGTATTTCGAAGTGATTTAA
Source organism: Kradibia gibbosae (assembly GCA_018907135.1). Lineage (NCBI taxonomy): Eukaryota > Metazoa > Arthropoda > Insecta > Hymenoptera > Agaonidae > Kradibia > Kradibia gibbosae. The sequence continues at coordinate 5,750,637 of JACCHX010000007.1, forward strand.
TGTATGAGACCGATCTGATAGTAGATGATTCAAACTTAAGCTACCAGTTGTATTTGGATATAATCTTTCTTGTTTTATTAATCTATTATAATCTATTTTACTCCCATCTCGTTTATCTCAGCTGATAGCAATTTTGAAGATTTAAGAGAGGCGTTATGTTAAGTAATTTATAATACGAGTTAAGAGAATTTTTTTACTTTTTAAAACTAGCAAAATGAAATTTTTTAATTAAAATTATTTAATTAATTTAAAAATTCAAATATTAATTCCAATACATTTATTTAAATATATAATATAATGTTAATATAAGATGTTCACATGTTTATAATTTAAATCTCAACACAAATTTTGAATTATTAAAATTGATGCAAGACTTAATACAGTATTATAGAAGAGGTTGCAAATATTATAATTTTTTTTACAAAAACTTACTGAATTTTCTAAATAACTTTTGTGTATGAGTAATAACTCTTATCCATGATAAAATAATAGATAGCCAAAACTAATTCTATTTGAAAAAATATAATTCTTGACACCTTGTATTGTCAACTGCATGGTATGATAGGATTTTATTATTAGTTTTTGGATTTGTATTTGAATTAAATTTTAATTTTTCTATTAAAAATTACATAAGTATTTTTAATTTACTTAAATATTGAGAATTTTTATAAGTATTTTAAAAAGTTAAGATTTTTCTACTATATTATGCATATATAGGTAAACATAATAAATGAAATTTTAAGTTATAAATGTTGAGGTCTTTACCATTCATAATTATACATAATTTTCCGTCAGAATTAATGACAATCAGGATGTTCAACGATAATGCCTTATAATCCGATTATTTAATAAAATGATTGTATATGTTTCAATATGAAATATTTATGGTTACAATATTCTGTGATTAAAGGAAACTACAGATTTATTTATAATTGCTTACAAAACATTAATTAATACTTATAAGAAAAAGCGTTCATTTTTATTTGCGTATAAGTTATTTTTTAATGTTTGTAAATTTTAATATACTATTGTAATGATGCAATGAATGTGTGTTATTAATTAACATTATTAGAATTTCATTAGTATATTATTTTATTATTTATTTCAATATTTATGGTTATGAAGTACTTCTAACTATTATCAATGTGTATTCTGAAGAGACATAATTACTATATTACATTAAAGATAGAGTCCAGGAATTTTTGATACTTCAGCTATGAGTTCAATAATAATTTATTCCATTATTTTGCTGAAAAAAGTTTCATTTCAGTAAGTCCTGAAAGAGTATTAAGTTAATATTTTAAGAAAATTTATATTTATCAACTTCTCCTTAGTGTATTATTTCCTTATAAGTCAATAATTCATGTTCAGTATAAGATTAAGAATAAGTCACTCAGTAATACTTTTAATTACTGATAAATTTTCTAAAACTTATTTAATAAATAATTCTATTTAGGGAAAAGATATAATATTATTTTATATATAACTTTTATATATAACTTAACTATTTTATACCAAAAACTACTCGATATAACTTCCTATTGCAGATAATTCTATACAAAAATTTTTTAAAATGTCAAAATATTATTTCATTATTCAAGTACTTTGTACCGCTAAATTAAAGAAAAATTTAATATTTTTCTGTATGCTATATTCAATAATTTAAATTATAATGAAAACCCGGTTTTAAATATGCGGTGTCTTAAATATGAACATGAAATATGATAATAAAGTAGTATTTGGAATATATAATTATTAAGTGTACAGATACTCAATTATTTCAAATGAGTTATATTTATCCTATATGATCGAGTTTCAACCATTATTTTACGGACTATTATAATAATTCTGAACATTATTATTAAGATTAATATCTGATTAACATCAGAGCAAGGCATTTTATATATGATTTCATAATTTATTTAACATACGGTGATTTTTAAATCGATTTTTGATCGTATTCTGATTATTTTTCAACATATTCTCCAAAAGAAAATCAGCTTGAAATGGTTTGTTAAGATAATTTAATAGCGATTGGTCTCTTCTACCTAAATTTTGTAAGCAACTTTTGCACATATATGTTAATATTATCTAACAGTTTAGTGTGATGTAAATGAGAGTTAATTTCGGAAGTAGGAAATAATTTTTATGGCAAACTACAAACCAAATGTTTTAAAACTCCTTGAAAAGTATCAATTTGAGTTAAATTAGTTAGTAATTACAAAGTTTTGGGTAGTTTCCAGTTGACTTTAGCTCGTAAAAAAGGACATGTGCATCGATAATAAAAGCCTCTTTTTCCATTAGTCAAATAAGCTCGTGGCTTGCAGCCACATTAGTGCAGCAATCATGCTGCTGCAAGTGTCACTCTTTGAGCTAAATGAATGTTATGGCAGAGGCGGCGCCCATGACCTAAAAAAGTTGGAGGCTTCAAAACAAACAAGCGCACACGATGGTTTTACCGGATGAGAGTTACGGTGAGCGAGTCGGTCCGAAAGATCGGGCCATCGAGGATGAAGGTCGGCTGTAGGCAGAGATCGACGCTAGACGCGGATGGTGGGAGGAAGAGGGGATGAGCGGGGTGGCAGTGGCCCCGGGGATGGCTGGAGGAAGGAGAGGGCTCCCGGTCTGGTCGGCTTGATGCGAAGGAGGTAGAAGGGACCTAGGTAACTGTACATCTCGGCGTTAGCTCTGCGTGTCTGGGTCATGGGGCGGTCCGCCGGCGGCTCACACATCTGAGACAGGTGTATCCCATTCGGATTTGACGAGCTCGTAAGCGTGCACCGCACTTCCGCGCGGGAACTTCTGACGTCTAGCACGCGCCTTCACAGGAGCTCGGTGAGCTAGAGACACCTATAGACACCTGCACATCTGCAAACACATACATAAATACATACATGTGTAAGTAAATACACGCAAGCACGCACACATATTATAGAGAGAGAGAGAGAGAGAGGGTGAGAGAGAGGCAAAGAGAGAGAGAGAAAGAGAGGGAGAGAGAGGGACGGGGGAGGGAGGGAGGAAGAGAGAAAGGGAGAGCAAAGAGAGAGAGAGAGAGAGAGAGAGAGAGAGAGAGAGAGAGAGAGAGAGAGAGAGAGAGAGAGAGACGATAAGAGGCCCGTACGCCGTCGTCGCCGGCCACGCGGATTCATTCAATCGCGACCGGCTACGATCAAGAGACCGACCATCTCTCAGCATATTGCTTTTTATCGTATTGCACCTGTGCTCGTATTATACTTTCTTCGCGTACTGCATTGACGAACGACTTTTTTCTCGTCTCTTCCAATACCTATGGCCCATTTTTAAATCTATCCCAATATGCAAAAGTTGCCCAGATAATTTAGGATTCACTTTGACCCAGACGTTGACATTGCAAGTTTCGCGAGAGAAACGTAACAAATAATAGCTACACGATTGCCTCAAAAAGCGAAGATAGAAGAAAGAGAGAAAGAGAGAGAGAGAGAGAGAGAGAGAGAGAGAGAGAGAAGAGGTAGAGAGAACGAGAGTGACAGATAAAGTACATAGTGCCACGTGAGAAATCAGCCGATAAGAGGGCGCACGCAAGGTCGCAGCTGATCGGAAACATCTACAGGCTGTCAGGAATCTGTAGATCACCGCATCATAAGATCAGAAGTATAAAGATTGCAATATCGACAACCTCTTCATAAAACGCCCACCAGGTATTTAAATAATTTTTTACTCGTATGAAATGGCTTTAAAAGGGTTATTGGTGATGTATTCCTACATCAAAGGCGAGAAAAGTCTGAATTAGGCATACGGTTTAATAACTAAAATTTTTCCGAAACTAAAATTTGTTGATTTTGATTAAAACGTTTAATAGTCAAATGAATTTATTCTAAAGATCAATTTGTGTAATATATAATAAAATTTAAGCTTTTGGACTATTGATATTATTGCTGCTACTATTGATTGAAAAGTTAACTTATTCGTATACATAAAACACGGGAATAGGATAAACTTCATCCAATTCTATTCATAATTTGAAAGACTTTTTCCGAAAACTTTGCTTTGCGAATTAATTTCCACTCTACGAAATCAAACGCATTTTACTCCTGTACAAAATGTAGTCTAGCATAGTTAAATAAATGTTGTTATCATGATTTGAAAAAGAAGAGTAACATTCGACCTTAAAAAAGAATGATTTTATTTTAAATGAACTTTTTTTGTTCCTTACATAGTATTCCTACTTTCCTATTTCCTTAGTAGTCCTTACATATTTTGTTCTTTACATAATAAAAAAAATTGCTAACTGTATACGAGCACGAGTTAACATACTATTGCTTTGACCACTTTAAGGATTGATTATTTAAAATTTCTGGTGAATTATTAAATATAAGTTTTGAAATAACTTGTCTTTATTTCTTCACTTTTATGATTATTTAGCAATTACAATGAGTATTGGTACATCAAAAATAAATTTTTTTTTTCTTATAACGTATATATTAAGAGGGATTTGTATAATAAAAAAATAAATATAAGTATTATCATGAATTATAAGACCACGTGTATTCGTTTCATTATTTATTATTTATTTTTACAAATGTGTCTGGAAAGTGAGTCTAGTTAAATCAGAGTCTAGTTAACGAATTTGTAAACTCATATACATATGCAAGTAAACGTTTTACTACTACAATTTAAACTTCAAAGTTTACAAACTTTGTTTACATATTTAATAAATCTTTAAGGAATATTTACATATTTAATTTATATATTTCAATATTAAATATAGATATAAAATTCTACAATAAAAGTTTTTTTTAATAAACATAATAAATGCCTAAGATGAATTTAATGTATATATAATAAAGTGTGAAGTTTAATGTTATTAGATAAATTTTGTTATATTATAGAGTTAACATTTTTATATATGAATATCAAGTGGTATTCATCTGATTCCAATTGTTAATAAGAAGTTTAAAAACCCATTTTAAAATACCGTTGAATTGAATTAAATATTACTAGTGTGGTTACTGTTTTTAATTTAACACATTTATATGGTGACATGAAATTTTTTAAATTTAACTACTTAAGTGAGCACATAATAAGTTTTTATTCCATGACCTATTAGGATGATTGCTTTACAGTTTCCATACCGTTAAAGATTCATTGTAAGTGATACAGTTTTTTCGAATAGTTAATATTCGAGTATGTGTCTGTAATTCATTGAATAACGGAATCCAATTAAGATAATTAAAGTTACAAAATATAGTGGTACTTTATTAATTTTAAAATATTTTAATTGTTTAAAATCATTTTTGTCCGAGCCATTTGTCCCGTGTATGATTTTTTTCTTACTAATTCAAATTCTTAAGCCGATTAGGAATACAAAAAATAAATCAGATAATTTTAATATCGATTTGTCAATATATAATAATAACAACAATAACAACAACAATAATAATAATGAAAACAAATAAAAATAAAAATAATAATAATAAAAAAACAGGTATTTTATTTATAATTAATGTAATCTAAAAGTCAGTATGAAATTCGTGTTAATGATCAATATAATTTTAAAGATAGAGGCGATTGTGCGCGTACACATACGTATGCATTAAATAGAATATCTATTTATGACTCGATCTGGACGTTATCATAACTAATAATTGTTGAATGCGGGATTGATAATTTTATTAGAATACAACATAGGATAATTAAAGTATAAGCAAAGACATAAATTTTAATACGCATATATAAATGTATACACATATATAAATGTAAATACATATATAAATGTATATTTGAGTGTATAATGTAGAAGAGAAGGAGAGTCGGGAAGATCTGATGGATGGTATTTATCTGGCGGACAATGATAGGCGTATGCCAATTAATGATAAATCCATTGATCATGAAGGAGAAGCGACAAAGTTCGAAGCAGAAAAGAATAAGAACGATGATGGGAGTCGCGCGCGTAAACAGTTGTTCGCCTCGGTGAAGCAAGCTTGCAAAGTTCAGGTTAATGAAAATGGCGCGCGCCTGTTTTTACCCAGCTCGGCAACTTCTCCGAGTAATAGTCGGCTAGAGTATGGCTCGAGGAATCAATTGGACGACACGGGCGGCTCTTATTTTTCTTACTCGATGGCCCCGGGCTCCACGTGGCGCACCGATAGGCCGATCGCTGACCGTTGACCGGCGACCGGTTGCTCTACTCGCCAGTACAGCCATATAGGTACATGTATATGTACACACTCAAACGTACACGCGTGCACATGTACATGCATGTACACATTAAGAAGTACCGAACCGGAGTGCACGTGTGCGATCGAGATGTGCGCCTTTTTGTCAGGTCCGTGAATAGGACGCTCTTATGGATGGGTTGTTACTGGGACTTCGAAAGCCCGCTTATCGTGCATATATGATTCTCCTCGAAAAGTCTCGTGCGTTTTGGCCCGTATACGTCCTCTTTCGTTGTCTACTTACTTGTACTTACGTGTAGCATGTTAACTCTTAGCATCGAGCTTTTTTTTTATTAATAAGATAGCTCATAAATAATTCGAGTACCTCGAGTGTACCTGTGCGATCCTACATTATTTTCATTTTTTACAGTCACTGCAAACTTTATTTTATAGATGATATAATGAAAAACCTTCCTTATTTACAGTCGCAATATGATTCATTACCTTTTATATTTGCTTCTACAACCACATCGATGTACTTATAAATTATTAAATGTCGGTGCGAATCGCACAATCCTCCGTACATGAATTAGGCATTATTAAACGTTACAAATTAACATATTTATGGGATATTGGTGATGATATATTTTCATTCAATTTTGTATATTTTTATTCATATTGTTATACCTTTATTCATTATTTTCACCACTAATATTGAGACAAAGTTAATTAAATGTATGCACGTATATCCATCCATCCACATTAAATTTGTTAAACGTATTCTAATTAGAATTAAATTAAAGTTATAATATTTATAGAATATTCATCATTGAAAGAAATTAGAATTACCTTAAATTTATTTAAATATAATGAGATACTGCGTATTGTGATTTAAAATTTTTATTTAAGATATACAAAAGCAATAAAAATTTGAAACAAATAGCATAGGTATATATAAAATTTTCTATATAAGAAAATTAAATTTACTATAAGATTTTATTAGAGTGGTATACATAAGATTTGTGCTATAATGATTAAAATCATTATTAAGTAATACAATTTTTTAAATTTCCGCAACTCTACTTACACTTATTTTAATACTAGCAGTCATTCAATTCCGTGTTCATATATTAATATAATCAAGTAAATTGTTTTTTAAATTATTGCTTTTATTATAAAAATATGTACTTCTTTTCTATACGAAAAAATTTCAGTACAAATATCACATAAAGAACAAGTTTTATATCTCTTTAATTGTATATAAAAAGTTTACTACACATAATGTGAATTAAATACTGAAGTTGTATGATTTCTTAAATTCGTAATATCGTTTAATTAGATTTTAGTTCATAATTATTTACAATTACTCGTATCAATTACCGATATTAAAATCTGTATTAAAAAAAGGTTATATATGCATATAGAGAAAATAAAATGTAATTTTAGAAATCAATTGGAGTAAGTACCGTTAACACTTAAATTCAGTTATTTATTCTAATTAAAAAGAATAGATTTAATTCTTCCTTCATTGTTTTCGAAATGATACGTACGTAATGCAAATTATTTTACATATAATTTATGAACGACAACATTTGCATTAATAAATACGTAAAAATATTTCCTTTGGTATCTAAATTTAAAAATAGAATAAAGTTAGATGAACTATTTTGAATTTGCATTTGCCAATAAAACATATTTAACTCAAAATTATGCTTTAGTTTGATATAGCATATAATAATAAGGTGTAATAAGAATATTACTAGTATAACTTATTATAGATGTTTTTTAGTATTTTTGTTTTATTGAATTTTTATTATTTTATTTACAGGATGAATGTATAGTTACTTAAATAAGAATTAAAGTGGTGCTTCATTCAACAAATTTATACTTGTATAAGTTATTTTTAGAGTGTTGCTTTTCGATTACTTTTGAGGTACGAAATATTTATACATCCTCTTGAAAATTTTCTTAGTCTATCTAAACGTGACCAATCATTAGAGAAACCAGTGGCACTACAAGCATTTGAATTTCATGTTACTCACTATCCTCGTGCATTTCTTGGCTATTCCGGGTGGAGGAGTCTTCAGTTTCTTATAGTGATTTTTTTATCGTGCCTAGATTCTTCTTGGATAATTTTAAAGTTTTAACAGAGTTTTAATGCACTATTTAAAGTAATCTGAAGGAATAGATGTATAATTTAAGAAAGTATATCTAAAGATGAATAATATTATGCGTAAAATACTCGTTCTCGAGTGTTAAGAAGTACTGTAGGATATTCGTTGTGCTTTTCACATCACCGAGGTTTTTATTATCCTCATATTTATAAAGTACAAGTGTTATTAAATTTTTATACATATAATAATGATGATAATAAAAAAAATAATATATTTATTATTATCATTATTAATTATAATAATATTTTTTTATGTATAATTAAAACTTAAAAAATTTATTGAAGAAAATCTATCAGTTTTAATTATTAGTGGAAATAAGTGGTTATCAAAATTTTTGGTAGATATTGTTTTTCTTAAAACCTATATTACAGAAATTTTTTGATGATTTGAGTTAATTTTAATCAATACGGAAGTTATTATTCTTTAAATAAAAATATTCTGATTTATAGTAAAAGTTTATATACTAACTTATATACTAACTTCACAGTTATTGAATTTAGACATTTGGTCGAACTAACAGTATCATAGTAATGCATACTTATCTGATAATTTGTATGAATATTGTGAGTACATATAAAATATATTTCTCTGTTAAATACTCGATCGGCAAATTCTTGTTATAAAAAATTTTTGTTTAACCTTAATTATCAAGAATATTATTCAGAATTAGATAACTAATTTTTTAATAAAATTTAAATAAGAATCTATGTTAGTCACGTATACGGCCTTTAAATGTCAAATGCTATAGACATTATCTATGAAATTTAAATAGGATTAAAAAATGATTTTTATTAAAATACATACTGGTATGATTAAATTGTATTAAAAATGAATGTTGTTTAAAAAGGAAAGGATCAGGTCAAGAGAAATTTCAATTGTATACAATAGTTTGTTAAAACTGCAAGAACCCATGAAAGCATTACATTTTTATGGTATTTATATGTCATGATATAAAAATTTAGGCGATTTTAAATTTGAAAGCTGCTATTATTTGTTATCTTATTTGGAAACAAGAATAGAATGTCCTCCTATATTTCGGTCAAAGTGCGAACGCTTAATCGAATAATCGTAAATTGAATTTTGAAGAGTTAGCACCCCTTATGCGTATAGCGTTCGCATAACATAAGAATTCCACGCACGTTTCAACAATCGAACAGAAGCTTTTTCCCTTTAGCAATCCCTAGATACAAAAATAAGTACTCACATGATTGCGCACAGGAAGAAGATATCTAGCGCTCAAAGAAACATAAACTAATCTGAACGATGTAAAAAAGTAGGGGAAAGAAATCGAGAATGGAGGGTGTGAAAAAAAGATTACACGTTATGAAACGCTTAACTGAGCCGTATATCACAGGTAGATATAATACGAATACATACATACATACATATATATATATATATATATATATATATATATATGTATGTATATATATGGCTTGTAAAGTAATGTTGCTTGCTCTCATCCAACGAGCTCGAATCCTTTCTCATTCAAGAATTGCCACATCAATGGACCGTTATACGTTATTTGGCAGGTCGTCACGTATCCGCGCTGTTCCCGGTTTCCAGATTGTGGATGGAAGCCCCCTTGAGCTCGATGATTATGTATATCGTGCACGTACCCAACTTCGGCGATATTACGTACTTGCGTGCAGGCGCTCGTAAGCGACCGCTGAAGATTGTCTGCGATTTCAAAGCGATCACGAGGTGTGACCTCCATACGATGTTTTCGTCTCTCTATAATTCCGCGTGATAAACGTGTATCGTAGAAGGAAAGAACGGGTGGCATTTCTAGAAGCGAGCATTTTCAATTTCTTGCGGCTGTTTGACAATAAGACGTGGGAAAAACTATTCTATAGAAATACACGACTATTTGTCTACCCATTTTTATCGAAAACGGTGAATACTATAATTAATTTTTGAAGATACATTCTTTCCCGATGCTGCCAATTAGTTTCAAATTACTATAGCTTACTATAAAATAACAAATTATCTTAGCATTTATTCAATACAGAAAAAAGATCGATTAAAAAAAATTTAATTTTAAGGAATTTTTTCGTTTTTCTCTAAGCATTCTTGCCATGCCTATACTTTAAATACATGTACAGTTATGCATATATCTTCATTTTTAATTTCAATTTTAAATTAAGCTTACTATTATTAAGCAGCTTTCACGAATTTCTAGATTTCTTCGTAAAAATCCTCTCTATTTTACATATGATAACTTCACATTCTTTTTGTAAATAAAAAAATATCCCCTTTAATAATAATTAATATGTCTGTACCATTTATAAATTAATGCGTAATTTTGTATATTTTTTATTGGAGTATCAATAAATATGCTCTTTAATTATTTACTATCATAAATTTTTATTAATATTTAACACTCTAATTAATACAAATTTCTATCTATGTTGTTATAAGATTTTTTACAATATATATATAGACTAAAATTTTTTTGATAGCAAGTAGTAGTTATGAGGTGAATAAAATAAAACATTAAAGTTTAGAATCGAATGAATTTAAAATTAAAAATCTTATTTCCTTAAAAAAGTCTTTTTTAATGATGTTATTGTGGTACAAAATTTTGATGTATTTTAAAAAACTTAACCTATAAAAAAAAGAAAATTTGCATTCATAATAAAATAAAGAAATTCATAATAAATATTTATTATTATTTTTAAAAAAGTATAATGATTTTATTTTCATTCTTTTTACAAATTTTTTGTGCTTTTGATTAAACGTACATTGTTAAGCGTTCTATTACTGTACAGTATACATTATAAATCAATGTAATACGAATTAAGTAGGTAATGTTAAAATATGAAGTAGTACAACTAAAAATTATCTTTTTAACGTAATAATTTGATTTATTTTATAAGATACTGATACATAATGTAAAGGCTTCTGTAAGAATACAAATTTTTAATTTAAAAAAGAAGCAACACTCGATACGTAAATTATATTTATATGATTACTAGAATTTCATCATATAAAAATTAAAAATGTTAGCTAATCAGAATATTTTAAGAACATTTAATGAAGAAATCAGAATTATTTCAATATATTATATTGTAAATTTCAGTAAGAATTTGTAATATAATGCTACATCTGAAATTACACAAACTGAAAAATACTGAAAACAAACAATCTGAAAAACACAATTTTTCCTTACAATTATTTCGGAAATTTTAATGAATTTAAATGTTTTTTGAAACGCTCACTTTGAAAAAGTTTAAGGTCTTCTAGAGTGTCACATTTTGCGAGAACGTATACAGTTCATAGATATTACTTTTTCATTTTATATGCATTGCAAATAAAAACTCAACATTTCAATAAAAACATTTAGTATTATTTATTATAAATATTTAGTACAAAATCTAAGGTGACAAGATTCTTTTTAAAATCTATTTTTTTGTAGATTGTTGCACTTAATGGTGATAATTAAGTTAGATTAAATGTTATTCAAAGTTGTGTAAATGTGCATAAAATTATTTATTAACTATTTATTTTTAATAGTTATGTGATTTATAATAGTTACTACAAAGTTATAGTCATAACCCAGATGTAATGAAGTTAATTGCTGTTGGTATGGACTTACAAAATTTGAATACAGATGATGCATTTAGTTTGGCTATTGTAAGTACAGTTAATTATAAAGCTGTAAATCGAGCTAGTTTTGTATTACCATATTTATCATTGTTATTACCCCATTCATGTTATAGTCCAAACAGAATTACAGTGGGTCAAATATCATTATGGCCAGTGTGACTGGGTAACAACGATTCCACTCTCTGGTGTGGATACCGGCGCAAGCAAAAGACGAATATCAAGCGAAACCTTTCACCCGACTAAGGCAAAATACTTATTGTACGGTTGCATGGTTGTAAAAAAATCTCGGAGAAGATGAACTACGGCTTTTGGCACGAAATAAAGACGCTGTCAGGGAAAATGCGGACAACAGCGTCCGCTGGAATTTGGGACGTCGTCGCGTACGTGAGCGAGTGTAAGTTGCGCACGCCTTCAATGTTAAAAAGATCGGCGATTGATGATCAAACAGTAGTGCGCTTTGCGCTGTGACGACATTTAGAGGAAACTAGGAAAGTAATACCCTGTTCGTATAATGACGCGACGTTCTACTTTGTCAGATTTACGAGTCTGGTAGCGAATGTGCAAGCGGATTCGATGAACATTGCAAATATGTTAATTTTCCTTTTTACTATGAAGATGATTGATACAGGGTAAGGACAGAAGGAGGGCGAGACAAGCTGCGTGATCGCGATTGGAAATTGTTAAATGACAATCTATCTATCAGGACGGGGAGAATCACTCGACTTACATAAGCTAAAAACTGTGCTTAGCATAAATGTTTTTATCTTGAAAGCTCAGCGTTCAACGCTACAAAATGAGAGATGTTAAAGCCAGTATTTGTTAATTAGCATACTTTCAACAATCTACTTGATCTAAGAAGTTAATGTATCGGAAAATAAAAATTTTTTAGCTGGAGGCTTTTGTTGTTTATTGCATACATCTAAATGAATTGAAACGTGATTTAAAAGAAAACGCTTTTTCGTTAAAACACTTATTTTAATTATTTTAATTAAAAATTTTTTATATAAAAATTAGTTAAAAACTGGCATTGTATATTTATTAATTTTTAATATATTGTAATTTAAAATCCATAACTAACAGTCAATTTTTTTTACAATTTTAAAATCTGATTGATTCAACAATTAATGTATGTAAGTTAATAAAATTGTAAAACAGTTATGGAAATATATGATCCAATCAATAGAATAAATTACCATATTTTTCGAGTAAAATAAATATGGATAATAAAATGAGTAATTCTCGGTTTTTGAAATCAATTTAATTCTTAAGAAGTATAATATGTTATTATACAAAATAGTAAGTAAAAAAAGTCTTATAACAAAAATTATATGGATATTATTTTATTCTGATTGTAAGCAGGTATTAAATTTTTTTGAAATGAGTTCATAATAATTATAAATGTTATTATATTATAACTTTATAAATGTTATTTCATGGAAGTTTTTACTTAAATTAGGAAAATTTTAATTTATCTTACAGTTTTAGATATGAATAAAGATTGAAACTCTATTTTATTCAAATATGGAAATAAACAATCATCCATTCTATTCGTCCACAATACATCATGCATTTTATTTATTTATTTAAGGAAAAAAGAGTTAGACTAATCGTAAGTGTTATAAACACTATTTAACATAAAACAGTCTTATAGATAAATTATGCCGATATACTTAAAATTAATGTATTACTGCGTTGAAAAAGAAGTATGCATTAGGTTTCTATAAAATATAGTAAAATTTTAATTAGATAGCTTTGCAAGCTACTTGTAATTATTATAAACTAATTTGAAAAAAAATCTGCATTAAATCATAATAAAATAATATTCATATTATTGTTTTTAAATAAACATAAAATTCTACAAATATACATATTAAATTTCTTAAGAAATACATTAATTTTTAAAATTGAGGAGAAGTCATTTTTTAAATCATTTTTCATTTAATATTGCATAGACTTACTTGGCTTCTGAAACTGAATTCAATTTTACTTCAAAATATGGTAATTTGTTTTGTTGATTGGGTCGTATATTTCGATACTTGTTTCTTACCTTTTTTATTTTATATACATTAATATATATATATATATATATATATATATATATATTAAGTATTTAAATAAAAAAGATAAGGTAATGATTTAGTCACAGAATCATTAGTCACCCATAGGACACCAGAGAAGTCATGTATGCGTCCCCGTTTACACACACACACACGAACCATTATGGCAATAATGGAGAATACCAAAATACTTGTATAAAAATTATTAACTTTTCTTATTTTCATTCATTTTTTAAATCATTGCAAAACATTTTTAAAAAATACCTACAAATAGTCAAATTTGTGTGTTGAGATTACTTCATACGCTCAGTAATCATTTTGAAGTAAAAATGTATATTATTATGTCTATCACTTTTTTTACTACTATTATTACCACTACTAACTTTAAGACTGTTATTATCTCTATTAAAATATCTAAATTCCAGTCTTGTAAATAGTATAAGATTAGTTGTTTCATTGAATCGAATTTTAGTATCAATTTTATAATTTATTTCACTTTGAAGCGTTTATAAAAAAAATAAATAATTGGCGGAATTAAAAAATTTTTTTTTATACATGAATTTAAATTCGTGCTAAATTTCACACCTACACTGATATTTAAAAATTAGAAATTATAATATTTACTTGCAAAAACTAATTCCTAAAACCCTGCATGTTTAATAAATTTTTTATTACAGTATAATAAGTACAAATGTGAATTGTGTTGAAAAATTGTATGAAAAATATTTTTATTTTTTTTAATTTTATTTGAATTCAATAGTTTGGCTAGATATAGTAATTAATTATCTTATTCAACATATGTATTTATTTGATAGTGTTTTGCAAAAATGCATCTATGGATTCAAATTTGAATCTGTATTTTTTTATGATATGAAATAAAACAATAATCTATTTCATTTTTTCACAATGGATTCTTTATAACTTTTTTTTTATTGATTTATGGAATAAAATTGGATTTACATGTTTGCCAATCGAAAATCGTATTAAGTCTATTATACTTAAATAGTTATGTAGCTAAATTATACTAATTAGTTTTTTATAATACTTAAAATTAATAGATTACTATGTTGCAAAAAAAGAATTTTCACATTAGATATCTTTAAGATAAATTTAAATTTTAGTAATGTAGATAAAATTTCAATTAAATACCGTTTATAAGGTATACATATGTAGGATATGAATTATGACAATAATTTATGTAAACAAACGATCAGCAATGTCCAAAGTTAAGCAAAAGACGATCGGCGAGGGCGAGGGTTAAACAAAAGAATAACGGCAAGTTGAAGTTAGTCATTGTGAGCGCAACGAATGAAGTACATCTGCATTACTATAACATTAAAAAAATATATTATTTGATTTGTTATTTTTAATATTATTCTTTTAATTTTTAAAACCTACAAATAATTATTATGAAGTAGTTTCGAAAACAAAATTTCCTGCTTTACATCACATTAAAATAGTATACATGTTTTTTTTATATAAATATTGAATTCTGTATAATTATATGTTATACTTCCTACGAAATAAATTTATTTTCAAAATAAAAAAAAAACCTATTTTATAATTAGTGTTCATTGAAGTTATATAGACTTTTTATTGATTTCTTTAACTGGATTCAATTTTACCTTAAAGAAATGGTAATTTGTTTTGTTGATTGGATCGTATATTTCGATACCTGTTTTACAGTTTTATTATCTTATATACATAAATATATGTGTACATATATATATGTACAAATATAATTTAATAGCTATAATTAAAACATATATTAATAGCTAATGATTTCATTACTAGATCGTCAGATTTTCTGTGAGCGCGTTCCCATGAATATACACCCACACGCATACCTATTCACTTACATACACAAAAATATGCAAATTTATATTTGTTACGTTTTTTTAATTAATAGAAGTTTTTTTTAAAATTTTTATTGTTGTATTTGAAAAGCTTCTTGTCATTATCATGATTGGAGAGAAAAAAGGATTTAGTTAATATACTAAGATATCATGCAAGTTTTAATAGAGTTATAAAGGATGTTCGTTAAACTTATATTTAAATAATATTTTTGGAGTAGTTTTAATAATAAGTAAATTATAAATTACAATTTCAATAAATTACAGTTATAATAATAAATTAATAATAACAACTTTCCTAAAAAGTTCTATTGTAATTGAAAATAATTAAGCTTTCAAATTGGTAATTTTCTTCTCAATTCATCTAATGAAAATTAATGTAATAACAAATCCTACATAATTTTTCTATGTAAAATATATTTTTCAAAATGAGTGTTCGTTAAAAAAATTATAGTCATTGAAAATTGTTAATATTGGGAAGGATATTTTGCTACATACGAATAAATTGTTACAAATTTTTGTTATATGAAAATTATTAGCCTGCAAATACTTTTTGACTAATTAATTACATTTAAAAAAAATATATTTCTATTTGAATTTATACGCTTTTTTTCATTAATAGACATTTTTATGATTATTTTCTTCCGGATAAATGAGAAATTTATTATTAGCTTCTTTAATTATAATAGCTTTTCTATTTATGTTTTAACTCATTAAAATCTTTAAAATTATTATACATTCAAAAAATTAATGTTAATTAATGTAATTATATATATATTTATTTTATTATATTTTATTTTAACGATGTCATTAACCATTTTTAAATTCTTCGATAATTTAGATATTAATGACAAAAACCCAGAACCATTTATTGAGATTGAATTTCATTTCTCTTAAAATCTATAAGAAAAATTAAGAGTTATTTATTGTTTATAGATATTGGATACCTCGAATTAATTCGCCGTGGATAACATCACGGAATGCGGTTAGGCGTTCTTATGCTGACGTGTCTCCTCTTCCAGAGGGTGAGTAATATTATTCGAAAAATCTTTCAATAGATGTATATCCTTTCATATTATTTATTTGACAACTTTTACTTCTTATTGGTAAGTTTATTCTCATATATTCTTGTAATTAATCAATCGATCATTGTTATCTTTTAAATAATCAATCGCTTATAAACTTTAGTTTTTGGAAAATATATTTTTGGCATACTTTTGATTTTCTTACGGATTATTAAGAGTCTTAATTATTAAATACATTTTATCTTAATTTTAAATGACAAAGTTTTTTTTTAGTTTTGATTATGAGAGATGATTAGTAACACTAACGTTAATAAATATATCTCTGCACATACAATACGGCTTAAATTATAAGTTTATATTTTTTTAAATATTCAATATCTTTTTATTGAATATCATTCTTTTTATCCAAAAAATTTTAATGTTATTATTAAAGTAATACCTTTATAAGGAAAATTAAAGATACTTGGTTTTTTAAATAATAATTTTTATATAATGAGCAACTTTACATTGTGTTTGAGACATTATGAATGTAAGTAGAAAAACACAAGCCAATTGAAAAATAATTTAAAAAATAAAGTTTGTAATACACTTAGTTGAAACATATATTTTTATTTTTAAGTATTGAATTTTTTGCAACACAATAGTATTTTCAATAGAGATTTTTAAAAGTGATGTTTTCTAAATTAAAATAATTTTTTTTCAAAATTTTAAATTTGTCGCGAAGAATAATTTTATAATATTTTGATGTAGTCGCATAAACTCATTTCTAATGCAATTGGTCTGTTATTTTAAATATGATTTAATTTTAAATATTTTTGTAACTATTTACTAATTTCGTTGTAAAGTTAATATGTAAAAAAAATTACTGCCGGTATTAAAAATACAAAATGATTAATTTAATTTGAAATAATTTACACAAATAAAAAATTTTCTTAAAATATAAAGCACACTATATTATGTTTCAATTTTACCGTAACAATGAATAATTTAAGCCATTTCGTAATGACAGCTAAAGTTAAATACTAATAACATTAAAGTTGAATTTATTTCTACGATAAATGTTTAAATCCTTTATATGCAAGCAATTATATTAAAATAACTGTTGGTCAATTATAAATCTTGTAATACAGATGAATCTTTTTAAATACTATTATTAAAATTATAATTAAAATTTATTAAAAAATAAACAGAGATATTTATCATATAATAATTTTATATTTATTGAAAATAAATCTTAAGAATAACTTAATTAAAGAATAATTATAAATGAAAAAGTAAATTTAATCACGCTGTATTTTAATATAGTCTAATATGAAAAGCTGAATTTTATTAATAGTATTTTTATATCTTATATATAATTGTTCGAACATAATTCGATTAAATTATGGTTTAATATAATTATAAATACCTAACGATAAGCTGTTTTTTTGTTGCATGGTTTGGAATCATTATAACAAATTTTTGCTATTGAGCAGTAACTTTGGTACTGCTGCTGCAGTAGCTTGTGTTGTGCAGTAACTTAATGTTTTTCAGTGCTTACTATAATTATTTATTGTGCCATTGTTATACACCAATTATTTTATTACATGTTGATTATTATATATACAACATTGATGCGTATTGTGATAAACTGCATCATTGGAGAATAGAGTTTAGGTATTAATTTAAAAAATGTAACTTCAAAATTTTTTTATCCGATAATGTTTGATTAGTTTTTTGGAATATATCTTAGAGATACTACAGTATCTAAGAAGTAGAACAAGTAGAAACAATCTAATTCAATTGACGCAAGTTTTTCTACTTTTTTGTGTTTCGCCAAATTACTTTTACTTGTAGCTATATTTAATTAACTCAGTAATAGGTATACATATAAATATTTATTAAAAATAATCTTTGAATTTTTCATTGAAATATTAATGTAATTTTATAATTAAAATACGTAATTTTTTGTTATACTTAATATGGATACTGTTTATCATTGTGTAGTTTTTCAATGAATAAGGACACTTTTCTGTTATTTAATGTTAAATTTTTTTTAAGAATGATTTTCATTCTATAATAAATTACATATTTCATTTATTTTTCACATTAAATTTTAATAACTACAAACATTTTGTATTCTTATTTTTTCAACGATTGTTATAAGTTTTATTAAATTTAACTAACAATGTGCAAGTTGGATACAATTTTTTCATTTTGTAATTAATTTCAAATATTATCATACTGTAATTCTTTTGTTTGAATTATCATTAATTTTATTTTGGCATTTTATTAAGTATTATAGTGTATTGATTATTACATTTAATTAAAAATTAAAAAAAAAGAATGTGAGAGCAAGAACAATGTTATAGATGTTGGTAAAGACATTGAAAGTACGAAAGGACTGGTACTTTAATGAAATCTTTGAGATGTACCTTAAATTTATAGTCCGCAGTAAATTCTTTTCTCTTTATAATTTTTAGAGTAGCATCTGTTTGAAATATGCATATGTATTCAGAAATAAATGAATTGAATATATTCAATTAATAATACAATTGATATACCTGTAGACTGAATGACTAGATTAAAAGATTTGGAAGTTACAAGCCGAAACCATATGTGTTCCAGAGATTTAATTTTATTTTAAGCACGAGAATTTCATTTCCCCTATCAAAAAATACATTTGTGGAAATATTTTTTTATTAAATTTCGATATAAAATTACGATTACGATAATAAAATAATTTTTAAACGAACAGATTTTATGTAAATGCGTATAATAATAAGAGACATTGAATGCAAATAGTATTCTTATTAATATTAATTTATTTAATATGTAATATTTAAGTTTTTACATTCAATATTTAAAAGCTAATATGAGCACAAAATCAAGCCTTCATTTGTAACGAATACAAGAGATACGAGAGATTGACATTTTAAGAAAGTCAAGGAGGAGCGCGGTAATGCGATGGCTCCGTCGCGCTTAATCGGTCAACAGATAACGGGCGATTAATCAGCGAGGCTCGCAGGTGTCGACGCGTTAGTCATGAACGAAAATCTTCTATGGTGACCCGCATGTGGAGCGGAAGACGATTAGTCCTATATGTGGCACGTCGAGATGAAAACCATCATTGAGCTCTTTCGGACTTTTTGAGCGCCGGAAGCTCGTGCGCCGAGCCTCGCATTCCAGATTTCTCCCCCCGTTGGCTCGTTCGGAGAAAAGGCGCGCCCGGAACGTGGGGCTCCCGGTTTTCGAGGAGGTGCAAAAACGCCGTCGTCGAGAGGAAGAGCCCCCGAGAAGGGGCCGCCACTCGAATAAGAACGGACGCGCGCACCATCCTTACGGAGAAATGTACGGTTGTGCTTTCTCTCTGTCTTAGCCGCCTCGTCTTCCTCTCTCTTTCTCTCTCCCTGCGATTTGCCCTCATCTCCGGTTGCGTCACGCGCGTCACCCCTCGAGGTGTATAACGGGTCGCCGCCAATACGAGAGGCAAGCGAACCAAGCCCGGGTCAACACGTCTGCTTTTCCTACCTTTTTTGTCTCGTGTTTGTTAGAGTTAGCTGTCTTCGTTAATATTTGTTAATTGTGAGCCAAAATTTCTCAGCTATCCTTTGACAAGGTCAGAGCTCTGCCATGGTGATAAACGTATGTTATGTAGGATATTGGAGCAATCGATTATTGTGTAGCTCAGCAGACGTACTTTTCACTAGTTTTTAAAAGACTCTTTTTTAAAAACTATTGTAGTATTAATTTATTCAGTTGTTGTACATAGTTGCACATTGTTAATTAAAAAAATCAATATTAAAAATCTACGCTTAATATTTTAGTGTTCTTAAAAAGGTTTTTTTTAAGGAAGAAATTAATTTTATATATATATGGAGGTCAATTATCTGTATATGCAAGAAGTAAATTTAATGTTGGATGATAAAATTAGGGAATGTATCTGATTAGATTGTGAATTTTTTTATAAATCAATCTTGTAAAATATCGTTTATAAATATGACAATATTTTTATTACTCGAATTGACAAAAATATTTATTTTTATAAAAATTTTTTTTTTAATTGATCGCTTATATAGTTAAACATATAACAAATATGCTTAAATATTAATGCATGTACAAAACATTATTTTTAGCTTTTAAAATTAAGCACACAAAAAAATAAAAAAATAAAAACCATGTAAGCGAAAACTGGTATTCAGTGATTGTTTTATACAGTAATAAACTCATGTTTTAGTTGTCACACTTTCTCTGTTTTTCTTTTTCATTTTAGCTACTACGTATTCTTATATGAGTACATTTATTTACATATGCGTAGAAAAATATATATTAGATTATGTATACTATGCATCTATCTATCGATCATAATACATACGCAATATCATAATATATACATAATTGTAGCCAGTATGATTGAATGAAACTAATTTATACAATGACAGGAAATCTCGTGCATTGTATTTTGCTCTATTAAAAAATCTAGATAAAGGTATGGAGGCAAATTTTATGTGTTCCTTTTGATTTACAGTGAGAATTTTAGCGTATAAATGAATGAGTTTAACGGCCATATTAAATATCAAGTTGATTCAATAATATTTTAAGCGCGCGCGCGCACACACACACACACACACACAAAAGTTCTTTACAACACGTGAATATTATCGTTAAAAAAGACATATAGCATAGATTAGTGTGCATCGCTTGCAGTCGCATGACCTCTGTAAAATGAGAGAAAAAAGTTAAATTATTTATCCCAGTGAAAGAAAGAACATCAATGACATCCGTCTGGCATACACTGAGCATCCACTTTTGTTTCTTTCTTTCCCATCTTCTTTTCTAAGTCGAGTAAACTTGATTATCCCCTCCCACTCTTACCCATCCCTGCACCGACCCCTTTCGCTCTAACGCACTCACTATGTCTTTAATCCTCTTTTTCTCGACCCAGTACATTGGTTGAGGCCTCCTCTTCCTCCTCGTAAACGACTTCGGGTCGACCTCATGCTATTCCCCTCCCTCGCTCCTGTATTTATCCCTTCTCATTTTTTCCTGTCATTCGTCGGCATTTTGAGGGCGAGTAAGCCGTACGCCTATTGCCCTTAGCTCTGGGTCAGAGCGACTGTAACGGCATTGTGTGCGACTGGTGCACGATTTATGTGGGTTAAAATGAGTGTTCCAAGCGTGCGCACACACCAGATAATTATTATTTAAGTGTGCCGTATGCCGATCAAGGGATTCCCCGTCCTTCATTTTCTTTCCTCCTCTGGTTATTCTTTGCCACTCCAAGCTCGTTTTTCCCTTCTGTAATTCCACTTCTAACGTTTCTCTATTCAATCTCTACTTCTTTTGCTTTTTCTTTACTTGGCTGCAGATATGGACCGATGCTTTCCAAATTTGGAGTTCCGACGATGCGCGATACTTTTTATTCTTCATTACTATTTTAAGTTGTTGTGGTAACTCGATAAAGTCCAATTTTGGGATGAAACTGTTTCAGCATACAAGTTTAACAGAGTGTGAAATTAACACTTTTATGACTGTTTTGTTCGCTAAACCTCATAATATCAAATTAGCATTTATATCATACATTATTTTTCACCGATCAATTACTAGAGAAAATTATTTATTAGTAATTTAAACCTAAATCATTAAATTTATTTGATAACGTTTAATTTGTTAAAATTTTATTTACGCAGCCTTAAAGTTTTTAGTCTAATTTAACTGCATCACAGCATTTTAGTTAAGCCACGTATCGCACTTTTTTTAAGTATGCGAATCTTATTTTATTGAGCTTTACTAGAATAAACATTATTTAAAAAGAATACATATATATCATTCCCAAGTGTAAAGATAATAGTTGTAATAACATGAATATTATACAATTTGAAAATTGATAATTTACAAAGTTATATGTTTATTGTTTTATGAATTTTTTTAATATATTGAGCATCATGGAAAACAGCGTTTGATATATATATATTAGTTTACTGATACTAAAATGTAACTTTTGACATTAGAGAATAATTTAATACATGTTAATTAAGACATATTGCCTGCAGATACTACAAAGTTTTAAATAAATTCAAGCAATGTATATGTGTATATGTGTGTGTGGTCAAATTTTATTTTATTTATTATTTTAGTTATTTTTACTAGATGAATTCAATTTACGAAAAATTGGTATTTCATCATTTAGAATGTATTTTTAAAGTATCTTTATAATAAAAAAATTTAATATTTTTATACAATTTTTGTAATTTTTACGTACAAATGGTTGGGAAGATCATTGTGTTTGCTTTGATAGATAAATGTAGCAATTGATTGACTAATTATCAATTTCACTTTGCTTACTTTTGCTTCACCATGATAGAAACTTTAACTTTGATACGAGATTAATTCGTACAAGCTTAATAGAAAATTCATTGGTAATTATTTATTATTTTTTAATAATATTTAATGTAAATTTTAAATAGTTTTAACTTATCATAAATATACATATATATATACATTGCTTAAATTATTACGCATTAATCGACTGTTTTATTCAAGTATTTTCCGATTGAACGTGCAGATTTTGCAAAAAAATTATTGTTTTTTTGTTATAAAATAATTGTAATGAAATAAAAAAATTTTTACCATGATTGAAAGTGATTGTTTTCATATTAGACTTGATAAGACAATCTTTGAAATAAAATATATTTTCAACATAGGTGATACGAGCGGATGATGTGGAGGTGGTGGAGGCGATATCCGCTGATGAGAACCTCAACGAAAGCGGCGTTGACGACCAACAGCAGCAGCAGCAACAACAACAACAGCAACAGCAGCAACAACAACAACAGCAACAGCAACAGTCACAGAAGCAGCAAAAGCAGCAGCAACAAGAGCAGCAGCAACAGCAGCAGCAGCAGCAAGGGCAAGAACAACAGCAACAGTCGTCGGCGGATCAGATGGCGGCGGTTCTTGAGGCCATGGCTAATGAGAATGAGGCTGGAGATAACGGGAGTCAATTCGGATACAACGCGAATCATCGGAGTCACCCGCACTTACCGGGTCGAGGAGCCTCTCCCCAACGAGCCCATCATAACGTTGCTTACCATGGACCTCCACCGCCACCTCCACCAGCTTCTGCCTCGGTAAGATTCTCAGTCCTCGAAGATCCTGGAGAATCGTTTCGTTTCTTGATTTACCTATTATATTTTAATGAATGGAACCGTGCTCACGCGAACTTAGTTCATTTGGATTCATTGACTATGAATTGAATTATAAGAAAGAATCATTTTCTCGAGTTCTTTTGTGATGAAATTTGTTTGTTCGATTGATTATTTAAATTCATAATTACAAACAAAAATTTTTCTCAGAATATTGACTATTATTAAATAGACGAATCTTTTAAATTATTTTATTTACACTGTTTGAGAAATAAAAGTGATTGAGAAAACAGAGAACAGAGTGAGCGAGAGAGAGAGAGAGAGAGAAAGAGAAGAATCATTTTAACGTAACTTACAACATAGTTTAAAAACCTTTTAATTTACAACCTCTTTCCCTTTAAAATATTTTATAACGCAAATCTATATAAAAGTTAAGAAAACTTTATTCTAGTTTACGAAGTAATGCTTATGGCGTTTGAATGCTTATGAGGATGCATGCCAGCGTAAATTTAATTTGAAATTGCATCTTGATAAACTTAATTCTGATATTCTGACGTAGATTTGTAGATAGTCTGTAGATATCATTTCAGAAACTTTAATAAGGATTTCTGCAACATTTTTATCAACTTCAATGCTAAAACTTTTTTAATTAAAATTCTGTTCACGCGTTATAACGAATAATACAAATTTTATAAATTTCTTTCTTCAACCGATTAAAATATTTAAAAAACTTTTCATTTGCTTTTATTTCATTCCAATCATTTAATTTTTTCTGTACATGAAAGTAACAAGAATAAATTTAAAAGCTTACTTATTTTATGAATAAACATGCACCTATTTTTTTACAGTATTAAAAACATAAATTCAGTGTTAAAGGTTTTACATTTTCACAGTACTATTTCACATCTTTTAATAAAAAAATTTGGCTTTTAATTTAAAAATTATACTACTTATTGTGACTGTTAAGTTTTGGTTTTTTAAATTTAAGCAATATTAATATTTGTAGTTTAAAACCATTTATCAATTCAAAAAATTTATAAATAACTTTTATTAAAAAAATTTTTTCTTTTTGACGGTTACATTAGTTAAATTTTTTATTATAAAGCGTTTAAAAAATGTTTTAAATATATTTAATGAAAAAACTATTAATTTTCGTAAACGTTAAAAGATCTAAAAATGTATTAGAAATATATAACGTGTGAAAAGTTCCGGAAGTATTTTCTAATAAATCAATGAATTTGGCGTATATATAATGATGGCTAGAACAAATTGTACGCCTTTAAAACATATTAATTCTTTAAATTATCAAGAAAAAAACTTTATTATCACTAAGTGAATTATAATAATCTGTTATATTCGTAGTAATTAATGATTGTGTACGCAACTTCTTGTAAAAAATTTTTTTATTTACGGTTTAAGTTCTTTAAAATCTAATTTAATTGCATTAACTTATTACATCGATATAACGTCCTATTAACACAATTTCTTTACTATATATATGAAACTAAATATAATATATACAATATTATTCTAAATGTATTAATCTAAAAATAAATGCTACATAATGTAGTAATTTTTACAGCTAAAGTACAGAATACATTACTTGCGAATTGTTTGATCACCAAATATTTTATTGAAAGGGTACTTCAAACTTTCCCAGTGTTAAACATTTTTTAGGAAATCTTTGTTCATTATGAATTAAAAATGACAATGACTAGAGAAATAAAATTTGTAATTTTGTAGTAATAAAGTATAAGGTTAAATTGAAACCAGTAATCAATATTGTAAAACAGTATTGTTATACGAGAATAGAAATTTCATAGATGGTTCAAGGAAGCACTACTATTGTAAAAGTTCCATTTTTTTTAAATATAAGAATGATAAGATGATTAAAATACAATGGGAATAAATGACGAAAGATTGCATATTGGTCAAAGGCTCTGTATTATGTAACGCGTGTGTGATTTTTTTTCGCCGACAGCAATCGTCAAATTCGCAGCAGCAGCAGCGACCACAAGAGAGCATCGATAAAATCTTCGACACGGCGATTACCGCGGGCACCGCATCCATGGGTGTCAGCGATAACTGGCCGGCTCAGGGTAACGACATGCCGAAAATCATTTCGCTCGACGTGAAGTGCGAGAAGAACTCGATGAAGGTGTATCTCGGATTCGACAAGCCCTTCTTCGGCATCGTGTTCAGCAAGGGCCACTACAGCAATGTTAATTGCGTACATCTCCCAGCGGGTCTTGGGCGCACGTCCATCAATTTCGAGATCGGGATTCACGCCTGCGGTACCGCGGGTAACACCGATAACGGCCTCTACGGCTACGGTACAGAGTCTGGTTCTGGCACGTACTTCGAAAACATCGTTGTCATACAGTATGACCCACAGGTCGGTCACATTCATTGCAAAACCACCGTCTGATCACCCTTTCACTTTTGCTTAGCTCTGTTTAATAATACCTTCTGCTTGTTTTTGTACTTTGATGAATTCATTATTATTTACAATGGCTTATGTAACAAAGCTTTTTTAATATAGTCAAATTTGCATGTTTCCATACACAAATAAAAATAAAATTAAGACTTCAAAAATGTCGAAAATTTCAAGTTAATTTTACGTGACTTCAAAAACTTTTATTATTCTACTAAACTTTGTTCGATTAAGCCATTCGCTCGACTGAATGAACTGCTTATCTCTCAAGAGCAGTAACGAAGATTTTCATACAAAGGACTCTCAATTTCCATTATGTTTTTGCGCAGGCCTATAAATAAAATTTTATAGACCACTTTAATTTTGCCTTTTTAATTAATATTTAAAAAGTAATAACACACTATTCTTTATTCAATTACGTGTAATGTTACGAATTTTTTTATAAACTAACTTATATGTTTCCATTCAATTCATATATATATTATTTGTGATTCCTTTTTTAATGAAACTCGTGATACAAACAATTTTTTTTATATAATATGTATATATAAATTATAAAACTATAAAAAAAAATAAACACTTATCTAAAAATCAAGGTAACAAACATGTAGTTTTAATGATGAATAGTTAACTAAAAATTCTATCTAAATAAGTACTAACACTAAGTACTAATCCAATAACTAATATTTAGTATCTAAATATTAGTAGCAATTGTTCTATTATTAAGAAATCTAAAAGTATTTTTATCAATTTGGCAGATCATTGAACGCGATTTAAGACATTAAAAATTTAAACATTGAAAGATCAAATGCCTATAATACCTATTATGATTTAATGCAAAGAAGTCATGGAAGGCCTTTCAAAACGAGCACAGCACGCGTATAAATAAAAATGAAATCCTATTTGAATTTAAAGTACAAAAGCGTAGATATAAATTATGTCTTCATCATAGCCGATCAACTCGAATAATTGATTTTCATTATATCCAACGTCGCAATCATCAGGTGCAAGAGGTTTGGGACCAAGCACGTAAGCTTCGGTGTACGTGGCATGACCTGTACGAGAAGTCAGTGACGTTCCGGCCCTTCCCCGTGGACATGCTAGACGTCGTGCGGGCCGACTTCGCTGGTGACAACGTCGGATGTTGGATGCAAATACAAGTTGGTAGGGGCCCTTGGGCATCCGAAGTCTCCGGGCTCGTCAAGATTGGTCAGACAATGACGATGGTCCTGGCGATTAAGGATGACGACTCTAAATTCGACATGCTCATCCGTAACTGCATGGCTCACGACGGCAAGAGGGCCCCCATACAATTAGGTGACATTTATCGTTCATTAATGTAGACAAATGTGTTTAAAAACAATAGATACGTTACTTTGTATCGCGATGACATTCATCAATGACATTCCGATTACCGGGATCAACGATTTTTACTATATTATAAAATACAATTTCTTTTTTTTATAGATGGAACACCAATTGCATAGATTTCCTTTGGAAAAATTATAATCGAATAGAAATTTTCAATATTTTCAGTAATGCACATACCACTGTTTTAGGAATATTAAAATTTCTTCTTCATATTTTATTAATAGCAAAAAAAATGAATAAAGTACAAGAAGTTTTAAAATTGACGAAATATTAAGAGAATATTTTTTATGCTTTGAAAAGCAGCATTTAATATTTAAGCCTACGATTAAAATAAAACATTTATCAAAATATGAAAGTCTAATAATTTAATAAATCTCATGATAGTGTGAAACTTATTTTATTATTTTTTAAAATTGTTTTTTAAAATGATCTTTCCTTTACACATGCTATGTAAATTTGAATATGGAAAAATAGCATCTATTACACATAACGAATGCCGTTTTTATTCTCATTGAATCAGTCGATCAGCGTGGTTGCATCACGAGACCGAAGCTCATGTCACGCTTCACCAAGATCAAAAACTTTGGAGCGAGTGCTTCGGTCCTGTCCTACGCCCACTTCCAGGCTTTCAAGTTTCCCGACTCAATGGAGGTACACTTCCAATGTACGATACAAATATGCCGTTATCAATGCCCGGACCAGTGCTCGGATTCGCCACTCTTACTTCACCAGGATGGTCTGCTACTCGAGAACCATCGTGCTTCTATCGGACACACTGATGTTACAGCATACGGAATACCGCCGCCCCCGGTTCCTCTACCTCTAGACGCCTACATTCAGGTACGCAACTCTAGTCTTATCTATCCCTTTCCTTGTAATTAGGTTGAATTTCGTAACTTTCGTTTTCTTTGGATATTTCCACGAACTAGCTAACACAATACAATTACTTCAGAAACATATAATACTGGTTTTTTATTTTTTAAATATTAATAAACTATTTTAAAGATTATTTTTTTATACATAGTCTCCGTATAACTTATAGTTTTACATTTCAATAGAAACAAAAGATATATGTATACAGATACGTACATATAAATGTAGAAAAGCTGGAATATAATAAATAATGCAATTCACATGCGAATTTACTCGAGCACTGTTCACCCAAAGATTTCATTTTCAAGAATAATAATGTTTGCTGCATAAAATTTGAAAAGGATAGATTCTCAAAGTCCGATATAAATCCGGATTATTTAACTTTTCGATTTTTCAAAAAATAAGAGGATCCCTAAGTAGGAGGGGTGAAAAATTTCGTCTGCGTCTCATAGAGCAAAATCCATGCCGACAAGCGATGATGAGAGTTTAGCGAGAAACAAAGCTGTTATACATATGATAAGGATCGCGAGACGTAAAAACGAAACACATTGTCTGTTGCAGTCCGTGGGAGCGGGTGGACCTCGGGATGAGCGTCGGCGAAAGACTCGGGAGTTGCCGGCCCCGGCGAAGGCCATCGGGGTAAATCGCGTGATCCGGGTTGTGTCTACCGGCGACTTCACCTTCGCTATTGACGAAGGCAACTCGAGCGACGTGTCTTCAACAATGGTCTTCCCAGTACACGAGCCTGAACCCACCAATGGCACGAATCTCATTTGCCTTACATCTTCTGGCTTTGTGTTGACGCTCCTGCTACTCCTCACTGTACTCCTCGCTTCCTGTGGAGTCTCCATCTATCTTTGTATACGTCTGAGACCCTTCAGGAAGCGACTAGACGCGGATGTCGTCGCCGTCAGGGGATTCGTGCGCACCTTTGGGGCGACTGCAGTCAAGTCTGGTAACAAGCCCCCTTGCTTCTATTCGTAAGTGAGTGTAAGCTCGTTGAGGTATGACAGCTGCTTTTTTGTTTTTGCTTTTTGTTTTTTTTTTAATCTAGCACAGATGAACTTCTATGTTTAAACATGTATTACCAGAGTGAAGATTGAATGTATTTACTTGAGTTACTGAAAGAGATTATACGTAAAAAACTGCATCTTATATACGGATAAATGTAATCTTCAACTTATTAAATACATTAAAAGACCTCTCTGTATGTTAAGAATTATCAGCGAGTATTTTTATAATTTTTGCATTACTTAGTTACTTTGTTAAAAGATTCTTGTCCCTTATATTATAAATTATGTAAGTACCTTGTACATGCATCATTGCAAAATATACTAATTTAATCAATGGCAAATTGTCTATTGATATAATCTTATTTCTTTGCTTGTTATTATTTTCATTTAACGAACAAAGGAAATTTCTTAAGGTAGTCCTAATTTTATACTAGTCAAAGTAAAAAATCCAAACAGTAGATCGATTTGTTGCTTTTACGAGATTAAATGTTTTGAGTACATATAAAATATTAACAATGATGTGCAGATTTATGTTGCGGCAGCTACATAAAATACTTTTATAGAATTTAGATGCTTTAGGCTTTTGAAAATATTTCCTTGATATTAATGAAATTAAAAGTGTTAGTAAATAACAAAAGTTTGGTAAAATTTTTTATTTTTACCAAAAAATAAAAAATAAAGTAAAAGTAAATTATTTTTCATTTTGTCTACGCTGTAAATTTGGTTCCTCCGATTGTTTTATAAAAACAACTATTAAGGATAAAATATGTAAAGGAATCATTATTTAGACAATGACAGAATCTCAATCTTTTTTGGTGTAGGTTTTACGTAGTTTTTTAATATTGACTTTTAATATAAATAAAAAATAATAACTGTCTGACGTTTTATTAGGGCTACCTTTAGTTGTTTAGAAATATTTGCTCTATAAGATTTTTGCAAACGAGTTTATTTATCGAAGGATCGATCGCCTATAAGTTTTTTATGATTTGAATAATATAGAATAAAAATCGAACTTGCTTAAACATATTCTTATGAGTCTTAAAAATATATTGTAACTATGTTAGTCAAAATATAAACTACCTGTAAATTAAATTTTTAAGACTCGATAAGAGTTAAGCATTTAATTTTATTGTAAAAGGTAAATTGAGCAAAAACATTTGAAAAACTTATTTCAAATTTGTACAAATAGTTTGTTTTTTTATAAATATGCCATTTAACAAATATTTCTTTAATGATCTAGATTAAGATTAATTTATTCAAGTTATCTTAAAATAGAGCATAAGTTTCTGAATGATAATTTTAATGAAATAGACTGATAATTATGAATTTAAATGTATAATAAATTAAAATAAATGTTTCATAATTACTTACTTAGCGTAAAATATTAAATTATTATTTTATTTTATATCAAATCTTGTAAAAATTAAGTATTTATTTTCGAATGCGTAGACCGTAATTTATGTATGTTGTGAATTATAATATCTTATGCCATTATGTGTAAAATGCGTAAATGGATAGTCTTACATAAATGTTGTGTATTTAATAATGTTATGATGTTCTCAATGAAAATTCATCTAATATTTGGAGATTGGTAACATTTTTAATTTAATAATTAAACGACTAACGCTAATATATTTACATTTATAATTGTGAACTTATTATATCCATTAATTCATTACATATATCTTACAAATACCAGTTATAATGAACTGCTAAAAATAAATTTGATATTAGTAAGACCACAATATGTAACTACGCTTAGTAACATTTTAAATAAAAATAAAAATTTACTGAATTATTTTTATTGTAAATTATTTTGAATTCGAACTACTGATTAGAACAAATGTACTAATTTTAATTTTTTTTATGTATTTTAGTGTACAAACAATAATAAAGTTACAGATATTTTAAAATAACTGAAAACCTGGTTTTTATATGAAATAAAATTTTTAAATATATAAATTTTTTAATTTTTTTGTATATGAATATAAAAAGAATCTTTATTAATGTAATTCAATAAGCGAATTTTTAAAAATAAAATATTTTTTAATTATTATATCGCTACGATCTAAGGTAATGTAAAAACATATCTACCGATAATAATTTTATAACTATTTAAAAGGTATATTTAAAAATAATGTAAGTATCTTAAAGAAATATTACACTAATATAATAGCTTATAAATTTAATTATAATATATTTATAATGAAATTGTACTCATAATTCATTGTTATAATTTTTGCGATTGACTTGTGTCAATGTACTTTTAAATAATTGTCTTTTCAATAAAAAATTACATGTATATTATTCTAAAACAGACAAGCAATATACAAAAGGTTAAAAGCTAAATAATTATTTTACTATTTAAACGTATATAACTTATATACATACTTTTCCATAGGTTATTTAGATTTTAACTATTTCAGTTTTATTTAAAGAATTTTGTGTCAGTACATGATACATGATAACGTCAAAGGAAATATCTAATTAGCAATATAATGTTATGAATATCGTTTATATACCAATCAGTCTCATTTATATGAAACACACTCACGTACTCTTAGGTTTTTACCGATGCAACGGTGAAAATTTCCGCGCCTTTTTTGTCGAAATGCGAGAGGCCATGAAGTGTACCTATTGTAAATCTATCTTTGAAACAGAAATACGCTTGCGTGTAACTAAGTCTTGCTCAGGAAAAGATACGTGATACGATACATAGCGATTTCTAAGGTGAAACTAGTACGGAATTCTTCGATAGTTTTTTGTCGAAAGTGCATAATCGTGATTTCGATTATGCGAGAATTGAAAATTATTCTCTTTTTTTTAATTATCGCTAATTACTAAATTAAATTATACGCTTTCTTAAATGTCTCATGATACACATGTTTTTAAAAGTGATAGAAAAGTTTTTTTTTATTACCTCAAAAGTAAGGTAATTTTGTTTATAAAAAATGATAATACTTTTTGTATTGAAAATATCTTTAAAAAAATTTTTTAATTAAAAGGATTGATCTGCAGTTTCATAGCAATGTATATTAAACGGATAGAAATAATTTTAGAACTGTTAATATGAAAATAAATCATATATAGATTAATTCTTGGTAGTTTGTAGTACACAATTAAAACACTGACAGTTTTCAGTATACATATTATTTAATGATTAGGTAAATGCAAATTCACTGCAACAAAATTTTGTAAAATATAATCATATTTATAATGTGTATAACATTATCAAGTTTATTATAATTTTATAAATAGAATTCAAATTTTACTATTTCCTTTAAAGTATAATAACACACCTTTTTTATTTTAAATACAAGTTTTATATACTATTATTAAAAAAACTTTAATACAAAAATAAAAATGCGAACTAATGAATACATTTTTTACTACTTGTCAAAAGAAAGTGTCTATTGTTTTGATAAAGATAACTATTATATAACCTAACAAAGAATTTATAATGAGTCACTAATTTGTCTGTTAACAGCCAACTGCTTAAGTATAATTTACGCCAGCATTAAATCTTTTAGCTTACTAAAAGTCAATTATATATATAATGAAACTGCAGTAAAATAATTTGTCTTTTCATTCTGTAAGTGTTCAACAGTAATAAGTGTAAGATTTTACTTTCATAAACAAATTATGTAAGATATTGTAAAAAAAGGGAAAATATAAAATTAGAGAAAGAAAGAGAGAGAGAGAGTAAAAGAGTGAAAAGTTAAAGAATAAAAAAATATTTAATTAGTTATGCGTATTTTATTAGCCATGTAAAGTGGAAGAAAGTAGATAATTTTCATAATGAATTACAAGAAGGTCCTGTAATATTATAAGCATTATTTTCTAAAAATAAATTTAATTATGTTAAATTATATTTATATAAAAACTATTAAGTAATTTGAGAATGAAAACGGCTTTCTCTACGGCTATTTGTATTTATAGCTTTTCTTATTTGAAGTGGATCAATTAATTTCAGAAGTACATAAAAGTTAATTTTTATTATTTATTATTTTAAATAAATTGATTTAAAGTAAATAGAATAAATGAATACGTACCGTATATCATTTGAAATTATCAAATAATTACTAAACTATTTTCTCTAGATTCATTTATACTTTTTAACACATTGTGCTTTATTTAGCACATATTACTTGTTGCCTAGATCATACATAGTATGTTTATTAACCATTTGCCTAATTTTTTTATAATTTAAAAAAATTTGAATATACAATTGCATTTAAATATGTAATGGTAATATTTATAAATATTATTTATACTTAGTACATCAGTTTAAACATTAATTTTTATACTAATGTTATTTATATTATAAAACATCCTACTAAGAATGTAAGGATTTACTTGCATTTAACATATTATACAAAATTTACTTAGTAAATTTGTTATACCTTTTTTTTTTAAATATTTACATTAGAAATGTACATGATGATTATTTATTATTGAAAATACAAAATGATGATATTATTTTTTATTTTTAATATAAAAATTCTATTAGCGATTAATTTTCATTAATAAAAATTGAAGATTCATGCAATTTTATTTTATGAAATAAAAATGATTAAAATATGTGAATAAATTACACAATTATCTTATAAATTATGTCAAAAAGTTAGTGTTCTTTAGATTACTATCTAAATAAGTGTACAGATAATAAATTCTTACGATTTTAATATATTTACTTATTTTAGTAATAATTTACTAATGTTTTATCTGTATGATTATAAACATTAATGTATTATAAATATCTGTATTATAGAAAATAATTAAATTTATTTGTTTTCATATTTTAATTTTCTGTAGTACTTTTTATTTTTAAATTTCTAAAAAGTTTTAAAACAGTAAAGATGTATTAAATATTGATTTTTTAATAATTTAACTTAAGAATAGAAATGCTGATATTCATAGGTTTATATTAATTAAATTCTAAGTTAATTATTATAAAATTGAATTTCACACTATTTCATCAAGATTTTTATAACTAATTACGAATATACATTTTTTATGCTTTTTATATTTTCAATTTGATGATTTAATCATTTTTGTTTTATTTTCAAACAGAACTTTCTATCAAGCGAAAGAAATAAGAAAATATATTTTTTTACTTGAAAAAAAGTTTTTACAGACACATTCGTTTTTTATATCACTATAAAACCATAATACGCAGTTAAC
Organism: Kradibia gibbosae; assembly: GCA_018907135.1. NCBI lineage: Eukaryota > Metazoa > Arthropoda > Insecta > Hymenoptera > Agaonidae > Kradibia > Kradibia gibbosae. The sequence continues at coordinate 5,785,488 of JACCHX010000007.1, forward strand.
ATAGGGTGTTTCTAAAATCTTTAAAATTTTAGTAATGTATTAATTTTATTATTGAGCTTTTTTGTAAATTTTTTTCAATAGTATATTTTTTTTTAAAAGTGAATATGAACGATTTTTGATTAAGAAATATAAAATTGAAATTTTAATAATCACTTACCTCAATATAACTGTTTCTGGTTGATTTTTCATTACTGAAAAACTTGCTTTAATATTTTTTTATTGAATATGGAATTATATATGATATTATAAAACATTATATTATAATATAATGAAAATAAAAACTTTAACTTTTTTATAATAGCACCCATCCTCACACCTGAAAATTGCATTACTTTTATTAGATGCATACTTTAACTAATACAAAAGTTTTAAAAACTCATATGAGGGCAAACAAATATTTTTCAATTAAACGCATATACAGTATCTTAACTTATAGTCAGATATACATAATGGAAATTGTATTCGTCGTCCTCTTAAGATAATCGTTAACAACGATGTTAAGAAACATAATACAATTATTAAAGCGCAATTACAAGGAGTAGTTATATAAAAGACATAACGTATAAAATTGAAATTTTTGTTATCGTATATATTGGCTCGGAAAACATTTATATATTAACTTCGGGTAGAAAATTATAATAAAAATAGTTTTATACAGTATTAACAAAATTTTGGTATCTTGATAAGTCGAAAAATAATGAATTAGAATTTTTATTCTATTACAAAGATTGATGATTTTAAAAAACTTATAGATTTTATTGAAAATGAAATAATTCGCTACTAAGATTATTGCTACACTAAATGTTATTGTATAATACATGAATTTTAATGAAATATAACTTTCTAAAAATTTGGAACTTTTTTTTTATAATAAATAGTTGTGAATTTTAATCATATTATTTCCGTCAACGTGTAATCTTTGTTAACGTAACAGTTTTTTTATTACAAACATTTGGTGTTATTTTAATAAATCGATTTTTAGATTTGATATTAGTTGATTTCTTACATCTTATGAACCTATATTGATTTCCTTAGAATGTAATAATACTATATGCAAATATGATGCTTGTCCAGAAAAAAATAAAGATACCTTACATATTCTAATTAGAATGAGATAAAGTCGATTATTATATGATATATAAAAGAAGCATAAGGTCGAATTTTATTTTAAGTTTTTATTTAATATTCTTAATTTTAGTTTATTATAAGTTGTTATAGTTTGTTGACTTGTTTAGTAAATTTTTTTATACGATTATATTAGAATAAAATTCAAAACCAAATAGCTATATATTCATGCTTCAATTATACAAGTGTTCAGATAACAAATGAAGTGGAAAAAGAAAAAAGAATACTGCAATTTACTTTACATTTGATTCATTACAATAAAAAAGGTTGCACATTAAAAAAATGCCTATAAGTACTTAAGGTATTTTGTACAGATATTGCACATGGTCTCTAAAGACTTCTGCCTATTGGTATTGATCTACAATAAATTCTTATCTTTTTCATAACTCTAACAGTTTTATATTAGCAGCATTGCATGAATCATTTAAACTACATTAGCGCCAAAATGAATGAAATAAGGATATTTAATTCGTAAATTACTTATTGTATTCGTTTTCGTTGGTTTAAAAAATACATTAAATGTTAAGCCACACTTTCCACTAACAGTGAAATTGTAAGTAATTAACAAATTTAATATTTTTTAATTCAGTAAAAAATTATATACATATGATTTTTTTTTAAATTAAAATTTAATATATATATTCATTTATTGTATTCATATCCACATTATAATAAATAAATTTTTTTTTATTATTTATTTTTTAACAACTTTAAAGAATTGGAAACTTTTATTATATAAATTTTCTTATTTATTAAACTATTACAAATATTGAAGTACTGAATTACTTAAGAAGCTTAATAATTGCAATCTCTAAGGTTAACAAAATTCTAGTCGTTCAGTATAAAAATAAATATCTAAAAAATGATTGCACAATTGTGGATTAAATCTATAATTTAATACAAGTATGATAAATGTAAGTATATAAATTACAAAACAGATTAATTTATTTCTATTTACCGTTACTTTATAATATGAAAATGCACACATATTACGCAATTATGTATAATTACGTATTATCTAAAGTATGTCAGTTAAAATATAGTTAAAAATTTTAATATTACCTAATGCTAAATAATATATATTTTATTACTTCAACATGAAGTACATTAAAATAAATATGCTTTAACAAAAATGTCATAAGACTATTCAAACTAAAAGTATTTTAAACAATTTTTTGCAAAAATTTGAGTAAATATTATATATATATATATGTATTTATCTACTATTTAATTCAATAGTAGTTTTTTATGCTTTATTAAAATTTGTTTTAAATAGTCATGTCTACTTTCTTATTAAAATAATTATAGTACTTTAATGAAACATTTTTTTATTGAATTTAGTACACAAAATTATCTAAATATTAGTTTATGAAGTAAAATATCAGGCCTTAGAATTTCTTGATTATCTAGAAAATCCCATTCGCCCGCATAAGTTATCGTTACAAAGACTGACACATTAAGGTCTATTGCTAACAATAATAATACACTTAAATTCAATAGTTTATCCTTTTCAAATGACAGATAAAAGATATTGACTATTAAATATGAATGTTATAAAATGCTAAGAATTATATATCGATGTGAGTGTAAAAAAATACAGTATTTAAATTTTAGGTTTTTTACATATTCAGTGCCTAATTAAAAATAAATTTAATTATATTTAACAAACGTAAAACAGTAATTATATTAACAAGTAACATAAATTATATTTAACAAATGTTAAACTGTATTTCATGATGTATGTAAATAATTGTGAAAACCTGTTTTTGCCTTGACAATTTATTATTTTAATTTTATAATTTTTTAAAAATTGTAAGATAATTTAATCCTAATTTAGTAGATACACTTACGTATTAATTTTAGTTTTAAATAATCTTCTTTTCGGTTATATTTCTGTTACAATTTAAAATTAATAAATTAATAGTATTAGTTATGTGAATGTAAGATTTCTTTTATATATAGTTTTTTAGTTAAATATATTTGTATACATGTATATGTACGTACATATATGGTATAGGATATATACATACACACACACACACACACACACACACACACACACACACACATATATATATAGCTGATAAAAGAAATGATAAAAAAAATTATAATTTTTAAAATGTACCCTATAAAATAAGAAAATATATTACTATAAGAATTTTTTTTTAAAAAATCGCTAATGCATACAATAACAGATGATTAAATAATGAATGCTATTTATTGCATTTTTAATGCAAATTAAATGCCTTTAAAAGTTAAACGGTATTATACTAAATTCCAGAATAAGAAAAAAAATTAATGTCCAATGCTTTACTTTTAAGTATATTTAAGTAATTCTTAATTACGTTATATAAGTGTATGTAGAATATAATGTTCTAGAAAATTAACAGTCTAACTTAATCTTGAGCTCTACTACTTATTTAAAATTTGGGAAGCTGTTGTTTTTAGGCTAACATTATCCAATATAGCACTAAATAATTGCACAAATAATTGCACCGTCTAATTACTTTATTTATTTAATTAATAAGCCATTAGTGACAAACTCTTAGTTTGACATCGTCCTCGTATAAGTGCCGTTGCTAGGTAATGGGTAAGAGCAGACTCAACAGTGAGAGGAGATCGGTGTCGTCTGTACATGGGACAAGGCAGTAGCATCGCAGGCTTCGTCGAAGAGTCGACCCAACGTATCTTCCTAGTCCCCACTGGTCGAAAGGGAGCTTTTTGATTCCGCTCCGGGCGTCCGCAGGTGCATGGGCACAGACGCGCGAGCGTCCTCACTTGTTGGCTTCCGCGGCCGTCCGCTCGCTGTGGCTCCTCTGCCTCTCGACGAGGCAACGCGCCCGGAAGAGGCCATAGGCCTGGAGCCAACCTGGCTGTTGCTGCTGCCCGTTCCTCGGGCCCGGCAGTCGGTGGCCCCCGGTGATTGTCGCTATGCCAGCCGGCAAGTTCTTTCGGCTGTTACGTGCGAGTTCACGCTGTGCCTGTAGGCGGTGAACCATGGCGCCGGCGACGAGGGCCGAAACGACCGCCGAGAGGGCTACAATGACAAAGAGGGCGCTGAAGCCGCTCACCGGCAGGCAAATGCCGTAAACCACCTCCTCATGTATCCGACCCTGCAAGTCAACGCAAGCGGCTCTTAATCGTGGCGGGACCGATCTTTAATTCAATGCTCAGCCACTCGTATTAATGGCCTGAAGGATTTAATCCCCCAATGAATAGATTTCATATCACCCTTTGGCCTTCGCCTCTTATTTATCATATTTATTGGCTGTATTTTAAATTTGATTTGATCTATTATGTGCGCATAAAATATTTTCTAATCCCATTGCTTTATACATACATCGACCTCTTTATATAACTCGACTGATCCTCAACGTAATCTTCGTTTTCTGCATCGCTACTCTTACTAATTTATCATCTTAATATACTAGCAATAAAAATATACAAAATATTCTACAATTTATTAATGTCATTTCAGCATATATTAATGTGATTCCAGCTATGAATTTATTAATATAATATTAAAGCCATAATGATGTCTAACTTTTGTTAAACATTTAAAGTCTTATAATATATTTTATCATTGGAACTTTTTGTTATTTTATTATGTTTTAATTCCATACTGAGTATTTTTTACTTTAAATTTTTATTTTTTATTAGAAAGAAAATTGTGTAAATATCGTAAGATTATATCTATGAAGTTAAGCCTCTACTTTACTGTTTAATAAAAATATCGCGTTTAGAAATACAGCTTGCAAAATAATGTATTTGCATGTAGAGGAAACACAAACTAAAAAACAGTGGATCTTTTTTGTGCAGACAAGTCGACATATATTTATTCAATATCCATGGGAATGTAATACTTTTTAATGTACTCATTGCATTTGTAAATAATGTAAAATATTCAAATCTAGGCGTGTGTACCTGAAAAACTGTGACGGCTTCGGCGTGATTGTCGGGACTGAAGGCGAGGTCGGCCTCGGATATGACCTCGTATATGCCGGAGACGCCGACATCGGCGCTGCGAACTTTCCGGTCGGAGACGCGCAAGGAACGCCTGCGCCGACTTGCTGTGGCGCTCAAGGGTTCGGGTTGGGGCTTCGTCAGGTTTCCCTCCGGCTCACTCGTCCTCGTCGACACCAACTCATTCGCTTTGGCCTCCCATAACCTGCTCTCTTGGCGCTCGTCCTCATCTTGCTCGAGCTTACGAGGCCCATGCGGGAAGTGCTCCTGTGGTTGGTATCGCGTCACTCTCGCTGGCTGCACCGACTAGGAAGAAGTTTTTTACCATGTGGTTAATAATCTGGTGATTTAAGAGGATCCTCATAGTCATATTTTCTGCTAAATCCATGAAAGTTCGGGGCCCTATACCGATTTATTTTTATACTACGCTTTTCACTAATTTTCTTTCTGCGGATTCGCACCGATTTGCAAACTCGTGTCACATCGATAGGGCTTCTCTAGTTTTGTATTATTAGTTTAAAGGTTGTAAAACACAAGTTTAACGATTATATGAGTGTATTGTTTATAAAAAAATTTTCTTTAATAAAATATTAACCGATTACTAAGAACTTTTGTGATTAATAAAACTACGGCCACAAAAATTAGATTAATTTTTAAATTGTACAAAATCATAAGCAATTAATTATTTGTTACAGCACTTATTCCATATTTCTTAAAAAAATAAGAAAATTTTGAAGATTTCCTAAATATATTTCATTTGAGTTTATTAATTTTCATTCATTGTATACAGATAATAAAATAGATATTGAATCTGCAGTATAGTATTTCAAGATGGTTTTTTTGTATAAATTATCCAGACTTTCATACACCATTATTAATTAATTATATGAATAACTTTCAGGATGGAAAATATTTTTTATATTTTTACGTATATATGCATTAAATTTAAAAATAAATATAGTTTTTTAAGAAAGGCTATAATATTTTTTAAAAGAATAATACTTATAGGTTATATTTATAATTAAATTAAATATTCAATAATTAATCTTCAATAACATTTTAAATTGTAGCTATAAGGTTATTTAATTAATTAATCGATTGATTCCTTTTTATACAATTATAAATACGAAATAAAATTAACATTAATGATTATAGGTAGTAGATTATAGTCACAAGATTTATTCTAATAGTAAAGTAGTGTTAAATAGCTTAAAATCTAAACGGTATTGCATAATTTCAAATTGTTGTTGATAATGAGGCAAAAAAAATAAATTTGCAAAACAGAAGGCAAAAAAAATAAAGTGTAAGGTAGGTTTTGTGTTATTTAATGAGAGTTTATTGAGAACTCTTTATTTCAAAAGTGGGAGGAAAGTTGAAGAAAAGATATCATTCTCCGGAATCGCAACTAAGTTGAAGAATTAAGTTTATGAATAAGTGCGATCTCGAAGTCGCCTATAAAGTCATTAGTCGACGAGTTAGAAATTATACCAGATAAGGTTGCGAAAGGACCGGATCCGCCGAGGGATCTACAAAAGATTCGGTCGTTGTGGATTCAGCCTGATGATTGCTCGTTTGTGCTTGGGCTTTAGGTACGGCTGATTTTTCGACGTCCAGAAAGTGTCCGCCTATCGAGGCCATCTCATCTCCGTTGTGTACGACATCATCATAAATCGGCGGCCCGTCCACAGCACTGATGCCCGAGGGCTTCGAGGTTTGGCTCGCGCTACTCGCCGTCAGTTCCGGTTCCAAATATAGCTGCTGCTGCTGCTGCTGGGCGCTCACGTCGTTTCGTTCCTGAAGGTAGTGACCCAAGCCTAGGGAGTCTACGCCACTGACACCATTGGACTGGCAGTGGTCGAGGCATCCGTGCCGGCAGATCTCGACCTTGAATCGTTTTTTTATCGACAACTGAAGCTCTGCGTGCCGTTACTCCAAAAATATTTAATGTTCCGACAAAGCAGACAGAAAGTCGGAGGGAGGAAGAGAGAAAGGGAGATAGGGAGACAGAGGGAGAAAGAAAGAGTACACGTTGAGCTCAACGCTTCGCGTTCTAAAAAGAATCCTCTCTCTCTCTCTCTCTCTCTCTCTCTCTCTTTCTCCGGCTTTTAAACGAACTTAATGCACATTTTGTCGGAGTATTTACACCGTAAAATCATAAAAGCATTTATGTGATTCCTTGTTTTATAATCAGTTATAATCTTTTAAAATAATATAATTTAAAAAGTCTAGGAATTGCTTTTTAATTATTCTAATTATATTTTATGATGATTTGTTACGCTTGTAGCTCGTATTCGTATTAATAGATCATTGATACATAAATATTAGATTAGAAGTTATGAGATATGTCGAATATTTTTAACGTTCTAATTTTTTATTTCTATTTATTTATTTTTTAATATTTATAAAACTAAAAAATGACATATGCATGTTTTATAGATAAAAAATATATTTAATAAAAGTAAATGCTTGATTAATACTGGTAACTATTTACTTCCAGAAGCAAATACTCTGCACATTAAAATAAAATTATTTTAATTGTTTTTATTAAATAAAATTTTGATAAATTTAATTTTTAGTACTTCTTTTTTCCAGTGTATCACTAACAAGTATTTTACTTAATGATTTCGAACAGCATATGAACCGTTTCGTCAGAGTGACTTATTAATTTACTGAGTTATTTTAAATTAGGTGTTAATTTCAATTTTAAATTATAAAAATATTTTTATTCCTTCACTAATGTTCATTTCAAGTTTTTGTTTTTAAATACTTTACATTTCAATCGTCACAATACTGATTATACAATGCAAAAAATATTTATGGATAAATTGACCAATATTTATAAATTATCTATTAATTAAAAATCGACAAATAGATTAAAACTTGTTCTTCGGAAAAATAATTATAATTATGAACATTAAAATATACAAATGAACATGGAAAGAAGTATCGACCGAGTTAACAATCTGTCCGACGACTTGTTTGTTATTTATTTATTAAATGATCTGAATAAAATAAGAGAAAAATTTCTAGCTCCCGCTTATGATTTTACCTTCTCATGAATCCAGTAAAGCGTTTATTTATCAACAATAAGGCATAACGTACAATTGCTATTCTTGTAAAGTAGACCTTCTGCATTATTTAGAGGGTCGGTTACCTCACCTTGCACTTGATGTGTACACTAAGAGCGTCTGGGAACTTGAAGGCGTGAAAGAAGGCATAGGTGATGACAGTAGCGCGATCGTCCGAACCCCTCGCTTTTAAAAATCGACTGATCATCTTGGGTCGAAGGACGCAGCCAAATTCGTCACTCAGCTGAATCGTATGTCCGCCCCCGTCGGATGCCAAGCAGGACTTGACGCGCATATCGAATTCGCCTGGGTTGAAACAGAAAGTGTGAAAAAACCTCGTGAGACGATAAGATCTTTCTGCTGGCTTAACATCATTAAAAATTGCTTTGGTCTGGCACCTACTACCTCGATAATCGTTAATAGCGACAACAAGGGTGAGGGTGGAACCAAGTGGCACGATACCGGAGACTGGTGGCGCCCAAGGACCCTTCCCATGTTGTATTTCCATCCAGCAGTCTACATTATCACCTGTAATGCGCGATAATGCGTTACGCGCCATTATTTAAATGATTTCTTATGGAATAAGTAATTTTTTTTTTAATAGAGGTAATAGCTCTAATATGTTTTATACATTCTTTATTTTGCACCTTACTTCGCTTAATACGTGATTTTTTACATCATTTAAAATGCTAATGTATAATTTAATTTTCGTTCTTTTTTTATTCAGTAATAGTTACTCAAATATGTCTAATAAATCTTGTTAATAATTCTTCATTTATTGGTCGTAATATAAATTACAACGCATTCACAACATCATACTTATCTTTTATTATAAAGTAAACACAAGTTTTTATAATGCACTAAATAAGTTATGGATAATATTAACATGTTTACTTAAAAAGTTTTACATAAACAATTTCCAGAATATAAGATTATATACACACATATATTTTTTTTAATTTTTATAGAATTATTATTATATAGGCATACATATCATATAACCGGTAAATTTCCTTTACTAAGCAATAAATCTATTTTTTATGTATATATTATATGGCTATAAGTAAAGCCGGAAGTATTTTTTATACGATTTATCAAAAATATTAAATTGAAGATTTATTAGAGCAATTGTCCATTGTATTCCATTGTACGTACTATATAAATAATTGCTTTATTTTAATATTGCCGACTTTCTTTAACTCTCTTTTATTCAAATCATTCATAAATTTCCTATTTAGACCAGTTAATATAATTGCGTACATGATACTGTTTAGTGCCTATAATAAAAGAGCATTGAATATGAGTATTTTTATATAAAACTGATTACATTGTTGCAACGTCATTTAAAAACTAGCTAAATAATAGAACATTTCGTACAAGCTCATTTCGATTCCGTACAAAATTTAATTTTTTTTAAGTTTAATATTATATATTTATAGTTCATACCTCTGAAGTCAAGCTGAATAACGTCGAGGTCAGCAATCACCATAGGAGGTTTAGACGCGGTTTTCTCATAATCATTAAACCACTCACAGCGCAATCTCTTAGCCTCGTCCCAGACTTCTAACAGATCTTTATCGTACTGCACGACAACAGTATTTTCATAAAATTGTCCATGCATATCTGGCTTAGTGCCACACCTACATTGAAAATAAACCATAGATTAATGGGAGTCCTTTGGTAAAGTATTTCCTACATTCTACGATTTACCAAATACTATTTAATGTTATTTTCAAAAGAAGTGTCTCAATTGTGTGCACATTGTTTTATTAATTATAATACCACTATTCGATTTCAATAATAATATCAATTATTTGATATTAATCCGTGGAATAAGCTTCGTTCCGTAGACAAATGTGTTCATATTAGCAGATAATTTTGTTGAAATATTATAAAAAGAAAATGTGATAATATATTTAAAAATAACAGTTTTTTTAATGGAGAATGCCAATTGCCACAGTATTTACAAAACGGTTAACTCATTTTTGTTTTTTAAAATGAATTTTAAATGAAGGCAAAAGAATTTATGCTTTGAAGTAGCTGATAAATTAGGATGTATCTGGTAAAATCTCTGTAGCTAATATAATTATACATGCAGATGAGCCCCAAATTTCTTTAAAATTTTAACTTATGATGTTCGAGAGGTTTCTGGCTATATACCATTAAACTGACACACTTTTTTGGCGCGTTGTTTTTCTTAGCTTTGATCGTGTGTATTTCAAAATTATGTTCAGTTAAATACGATCGATTTCACCTAGTTTAAACAATTTTTTGTTTTTCTTTACAGCTGTTAAATATACAGCCCTAGTAAAAGTCTATTTAAATTTTTTTTTACAAATTCAATGTAAAGAACTTGTAAATTATTTTAAAATCTTAAATTAAATTGTATGTTATTTAAAAAATGTTGATGCTTGCCGGTAATTTTAAATAGGTAATTTCTTTTTTTTCAGTAATCTATTATAATCTTTACAAAAAATAATATTTTTATACGCTAATTTTTATACGTTTTTGTACGCTAATGCTGAATAGCTTAAGAATTAAAAAATTTCCTCAAAAATATTAAAAATCAGAAATTAAATTTATCAGTGTTTTTGGTCCGGAGATTTATATGAAGCTTTGAATAAAGCACTATTGAGTATGAGAAAGCATCAAAATGTAGTGACTTACCGAGCATATGCTATTCTAAAGGAGAAGAAAGTTTGACCGGTCGAGGGTGGAACATATACACATCGTGGATCTGAGTGCTGACCCTTAGAGGACACAATGCCCTCGAATGGCTGCGAAAAAGACAGATGCACATCCATGTGATCCTTACCGCACATTACCTCGAGGGATTGTATGGCTGGCATCCCTTCCGGCCTTTCCAGCGGCCAAATCTCGCTAATACTACGGGCGTTTTTTAAGCCAACCATCTGTAATTTTTTTACCTTAATTAAAATATAACCTACTAGATATATTATTGAAGACACCGAAAAAAATTTTTTTTTATACTTGATAAAGTTTTCTTATTCTTCATTCTGGAATAATGGAATAGCATTAACATTAATAGAATAATAGTTATAAAATTTCTATTGCTTTATCATTAAAATCGGGATAAATATCAATATGATAAACAAATATTTTTTATACAAGAAAAGTACATTGACTTTATATAGATTTTCTGAATTTGCAAATAAAATAGCCTAAATAAGATCATAATTAAAAAAAAGAGTGGTGAAATTTTACATTTATATATATATAAATGTATATGTTATATAGATATTATTATTATATAAAATAAAAATGTACATATAGGTACTTTTGTCAATAAAAATTCTATATTTAAATAACTATTGAGCCTGTAATTCGCCTTAAGCGAACCTTTACAATACATTTTTTAACAGGTAGGTGAACCAGTAATTATATGAATTATGATCAGTTTTAATTTAATTATAATTAAATTATTTTAATTTAATTGTAATCAGTTCATAATAACTTATATATATTAATTACATTTAATAATTATAAATTAAGGTCCTTTAAACTCATAATAAAGAATGTATTGCAACGTATCAAAATTTTCAATTTTACTTTTACATTAAAATAAATATTTAATTTATAGTAAATTATGGTTTCTTAAAATTCAGGGTAAGTACAGTATTCCCCCATTTATTTATCGCAGTTAACGTTTCGAAATTAATAATCTTACTTTTAACGCGCACTTTGAAAATAATGCGAAGCAAAGGAAATGTTCATTGTCGAGATGCTCATTTCGTCTTCGATTCCTGTTTTTGCTCTCAGACTTCACCGGAAGTTCGGGACTTTGTTCGATGAATTGCCGGGACGTTCCTTCGTCGAGATGTCCGTAACACGCAGACCGGTAAGTAACCGGCGGTAACGGGAGAGACGTCTTTACCGCTGCATCAACGGTCGCTGTTTTTCGTGCTCACATGAGATGAAAACTAGTTTCCCCGACCTTTTTCCCGGTTTCCCCAATATTCGTTACTCCGACGGAACTCTGCTGCAAAATCGCGCTCACGTGCGCCAGTGGTACAACGGGTTTCGTTAGAACTAATTATATCGCGCTTCCGATTAGTTGATTATTTTGCCGATGCTCTTTTTTATTTCCACGGTTTGTTTTACGCACCACCTCACAGTCTACACCCATGAAGAATGCGACCAAGAGCGGCATGAATTTATTCCATTAAATGCCGTGTTCAAATTGATTGTAGTTCGTACGACAGATAGACTCTTTTCTTTTTTAAGTAACATTGAACTGGGATTAATCACTTTTTTTTAGAATTAAAAATAGGCCTCAGACTAACGATTTAGATTTCTTTGAAGAATTTAAAATGTAAGCTCAGAACTCAAGCATGAAGGAGTAAAGTTAAAATATAAAAGATAAGCTTTATAAAAAGTAATTACTGGTAAAAAAATGAATAGAAAAAACGGGATTGATAAGTGTATAAAATTTTAATAATCACGCTTTACGTGAGATAAAATTCTTTATAATTCGAAAATTAAACATAAGATAATTATAATACGACGGAATTTAGAACATGATGAAAAGTACATTAATTACCATATAACAATAGTTATTTTTTGTACGTAATAACCTTTCAATTACGATTATTACATTTTTTTAAGATTTACAAGGTTTACAACGTTAACAAGGTTGTAAGCACTAATTGATGGATAAACTGGAAACATTGAGTTTTTTATTTTAAAATAAATGTACAACTTATAAAAATTTACACATGTTTCTTCAAATATAATAGAAAATTTATTTTAGTTTAAAATTATTTACTTCCTAAAATAAAACACAATTTAAAAAATTGATTCGTAAATTTTTTTTCGTAAATAAATTTTAGTTTACATAAAATCTTCATTTAATAGTTCATTAAATCATATTTATGAAAGCAAAATAAGTGCATGTTGAAAATATATATCTACATAAAAGTAAATTAAATACGATACAGCTTCGTCAGCAAATAACATTAATCAATACAATTAATTCATTTTATGCATTCATCAACATGTAAATACGCGTTACATTTATAAATTTGAAATTTAAAAATTAAGTTTGTGGTTAAACAATTTTTTAAAATATTGAATTTAATTTAATAAATAGAAAATAATTATGTATTTGAACAATTAAAAACGTATTCAATACGCAGTTTTCGAGAATTTTATTTATCACACTAATATGACTATAATAACTTTATACTTACCTATATACTATTTACCTCGATTTATATAAATATTCATAAGCATCATTGAAGATCTAGGCTTTTATTGTTTTGTTATATAATAAAATGAATGAGGGTAACTTGTAAAATTATGACCACTTAAGCGTACTGAGAACTATGTAAAGTGCTTCTCTCACTAAGAAAATCAATTATAATATAAAGCTTATACGTATAATTAGCCAACTTACTAAACTATAATTAAAAAGTTTTTAAGATATTTCCAGATATTTAGATTAATTAAAGTTTTAGATAATTATGAATAGTCTTATTTTGTTATACAAAATAATAATTATTTTTACGAAACATTTTTCCCGTAATTCGAGTAAAATACAAATTTATATTGTTGATATTGAAATTAACTTATAGAAATTTTTCAATTAAGTAATTATTTATAAAATGTTCCAACAATATGGATATATTTTTTAATTTACTGATAAAATAATGTACTGTAATATTAATAAATCTAATGTAATTTAAAATATTACCAAAAAATTAAAAAATTATTTATATCTTTATCCACTTAATCTTATTTAAACAATAAAAAAACAAAAGATTGATATACGATTGATATACGATATTGATAGGGTGAAAGGGTAAGAGAAGACAGAGTCACAAGCAAAGTTATTCAACAATTACATAGAGACAGAAGGAAAAAGAAAGAATAAAAGGAGTGTGGCGAACGAAGGGACCAGAGATATGATACTAGACATTTATAAATTTACTGACTAGACATTTATAAATTTACTGACTAGACATTTATAAGAGGGGTGTGGAGGAGGTTGAGAAAGAGGAGCACAACAAGGCAATTATCTCGGTATCGGGGGAGCCGTGGTCAGTTAAACCTGAACTTGGATACCGAGTTCACCTCCTTTTCGTATCGCCTCAGTAACGCCCACGCGAGGACGAGGAAGTTGGATGGAGGCTGCCGGTAAAATGCATAATGAATCGATGACAAAGTGCGACTGACTACCCTCTAGTATCCTGCACAATAGCCACTGATAGTTACGTATAATAAACTTAATGAGCAACTGCTTGTAAGTTAAGTGAGTTATCGCTAATTGATTTTCAATTAAAAATTTAACGGGTTACAAATCTACGAAGTTTGATTCAATTTGCGAATCTATTTTAAGCGAGCGCTATGGACAATAAACGTAATTATAATATAATTTATTTCATCGGCCAACTTTTGAATGCATTCCATTAACTTAAAATTTAACTTCCAAAAATTTAGTGCAATACTTATGTTTAATATATTGTTTTCTATTATAGCTGGAAATATATACAAGAGATTACTGTTAGAATAATAAATATATACGTAAATAAGTTATCAAACGGTCGTTTTTTCAGAATAATTGTATTCATGAAGCGTCTATTACATCTCTGTTCTAAACTGTCTATTTTTTAATTTTATATTAGATGAAATTGAGAGTCGCAAGTAAATGCACCAAATAAATTTCTGTATTAATTAAGAAGGAATCTATTTTGTAACGTAATATAAAAGCAATGTTACAACGTCAGGCGAAGAAAGAACCGTTTTTGTAAAATTACTGGTGAAGTTATAAATAAATTTCCAGTGATGTATAGGTGCATTGCCATTACTATGTATGAATGTAGAGCCATGACTAATGGCTAGCATTCTTCATGGTCTTCAACGAAAGCCGTAATGCATTGGAATCAAATTGTTTTTATTTCCTCGTGGCTTAGTATCTGTATAATTACGGTCACGAATTCGCGAACGAATGATAAATACCTTTGTTCCATGTATATTTTTGAGAAAAATTTTGTCCGTGTAGCTGAGGATCGGTCTGGAAGAAGCAAAGGAAATTCCTCGGTATGGGCAAAAAGTATCAGGATCAAATTAATTTAACTTAGTTAAAAAGCTCAGCTGCTCAATATACGTTAACGCTCGTACGTGTTGTCATCCATTTCGGAGAAATAAGCTCGCGATTCAAGAATACAGCGACAATAATATTCTACTAGTAGGAGTTTAAAATTTTAATTAGAAGTAGCCTTCCGAGTCAGTAGGCTCATTTTCGATACAACCAAGTCATTAAAATCCTCGGAGGCAGGCTACAGGCGTACGTGGAGGCGCAGGTGTAAATAGCAGTGGCAGCTGCGTATGCTATGCCGGACTGAGAAGTAATTACGCAGCGTGAAATCTAGATGCACGCGGATGTGATCTGTGTCTAATGGGTTGACGATAGGATCGTTATAGTTAAAGGCGACGATCTCGTGTTAGAATCCGTGGAACGCCGGTGAACATCATCCACGCGGAAGATCGCGTACGAGGGTTGCAAATGTTCGTGCCTCTCATTACGGGACGCACGCTCACGCGATGAGATAACGGGACGGGCTGCGACAGAACGATTGGTAGTGCCGGTGGCGGGGAGCGCGGTTCCGAAGATATTCGCTCGCAAGCTGTTCTTCTTTCATTGTCGGCCAGTAACAGCGGAAATGATGACGGGGAACTGCCAATACTCACTTCAGCAAGTGTCGATGCTCAGCGAATTCAAATTAATTTCGATTTATCTGCTCACCCAGGGCGATTTATCTTATCTACTTTATATTACGAGCGTCCGAGGGCAATTTGGTTAGAACTGGCGTACTTCTTTTTGCACAATCCTTCATTGTCAATTTTTACCACTGACACAGTTTACACCCATTGAATTTATTGCTTAATAATACTAGTGATAGTGCAAATTATCATCTCTTGAACTAAAACTCTATACAAATGTTTCACTTGAATAATTTAAAATGATAATTGACATTTACAAGCTTTGTGCTTCGTATTATCTTATATATTTAAATGATGTATTTAGTCAATTTCCAAGTTTTTCTACCTAACTCAGAGCTCATTTATAACTGAATGTAAAAAACTTGTTTAGAAATATGTAAACTCACTTACAATTATGTTAGACTGTATTATTATTTAATAGAAAATAACCAGATTTATAAATTTACTACTTTTATTTATAAAATTGCATTACAAATTAATAAGTATGTAGAGAAAACGGTGTCCCATTTATTATCATTTCCATCTGTATGAATAATAGTTTGTATTTATTTACTATAACTCCTTTCTCTTTCTGTGTCATTTTATATATGCGTTTCAATGTATATCCATGTGATTGCATTCTCACGTATGTATTTCCAGTTACTATTTCATTTTGTATAAAGAAGAGATGAAATGAATTTATGACACTGCTACAAAAAAATGTCAGAAAATTTTTTGCTAACACGCAATGAAACATAAGAGTATTTACATACGAAATGTAACAAGCAATCATTATGTATCAATCAATGTAGCAAGCAAAAAAAAATCGATTTTTAGAGCAAAAATATGTGCTTATAATGTTTTACTTGTCTAGTTTTATTACCTCGCAAAATATTTTTGTCTCAATTTAAATATCACGCGTAAAGTATTAAATTGTACGCATTATACACGCTATCATGACGTACATGTTTTATTGTTCTACATAAAGTTATATAAATTTATTGTAGTACTTACGACTATTTTAAAAGATTTAGATATTTTAAGAAAGTTTTAGACTGTGTTAAGATAAGTTTGAGACTGTGTTAAGATAAGTTTGAAGATTACATAAATAAATGGCTCGCAAATAAGATATTAAAATAGAATTTATTGCTACATTAAAGATTTCCTATAAAAACGAAGTAGCATTATCTTAGCCTTATCATTTTTATAGGATCTTTTTATTATATATTTATCAAAAAAAATATCAAGCATACTTATTTTACCCAAAAGCTTTAACAAATGATAGTACAATGTAATTGTTGAAGAAGTGATAAGTGACGTAATAATATTAATTTAATATGTTATGACTAGTGAAAAATCTATTGATTAAAGTCACAATATCGTACGTAAACTTGATATTTTTAAAACAGATTTTTAAATGAGTCGTCTTTGGAAAAAAATGTCATCTATTGTTAAATTTATTCTTAGTATTTTCCCAAATCATATTCGTTTATTATTTTTGTTTATTAAATTAATTTATCATCTAAGTAAGCTTCTACGATGAATAAATAATTATAATTGAATATTTTTTAAATGATTTTTATGGAAATTATTGTAAGATATGATTGTGAAAGATTAATACGTGGAAATTACAACTATTTAATAAGGTTTGTTTTAAGTGAGAATTTAGATTACCATACTTCTTCTGTTTTTAATTTTTATATAGAGTTTCTAAATATATTTATGAATATAAATAAAATTATTTTTAAACGAATGATAAATATAGTTTTGATATTTCATTAAATTTTCGTATAGACACACATATAAAAACAATTTTAAAGTTTTTGATTTCTTTAAAAAATGTCTTTTAGATAGCGGAATTTTAGTATTTTGAGGTTTTGACGATTTTTTTAAGATATGCATTTAATTATGAAATGTAATGTGGTGGTACTTCTGGTTCTTAATGACGTCCACGCTGTTGGATAATGTGGTTTTGCACAGAAGGTGTGCCTGAATGGCCTATCCAGATAACACTCAAAGTGTAAGGTTTAAACGTGTCTTTTGATGCTTTTATTCATATTATTTATATATATTTATGCGTTTTTTAATAGGAAATTGACAAATATTTAATTTTACTTTATATTACTATTGTATGTATGTAATTATTAATTAATATCTTTTTATTCGGTTTTCATTATTGATACTATCGTAGTACTCAAGAACGACATAAACGTAAAAAGTAATACAAATATTTTTTTTCTATTTTATTTTTATTTTTATTTTTATTTTTATTATTTTTATTTTATTTTTATTTTATTTTTATTTTTATTTTTATTTTTATTTTTATTTTTATTTTTATTTTTATTTTTATTTTTATTTTTATTTTTATTTTTATTTTATTTTTATTTTTATTTTTATTTTTATTTTTATTTTTATTTTTATTTTATTTTTATTTTTATTTTTATTTTTATTTTTATTTTATTTTTATTTTTATTTTTATTTTTATTTTAATTTTTTTTTATTTTTATTTTTATTTTTATTTTTATTTTTATTTTTATTTTTATTTTTATTTTTATTTTTATTTTTATTTTTATTTTTATTTTTATTTTTATTTTCTATAAAATCAACATATAATTTTTAGTGGGTGTTCATTAGGAGGGACAAATATGAAATACGCGATAATCTTTGTTAGATTTTGACAGCTACTTCTGTAAATAAAATAATTGACGCCTTTGATGTGAGGTAGATAAACATCTTTAGTTTACTT
This sequence comes from Kradibia gibbosae, assembly GCA_018907135.1. Lineage (NCBI taxonomy): Eukaryota > Metazoa > Arthropoda > Insecta > Hymenoptera > Agaonidae > Kradibia > Kradibia gibbosae. Next base: position 5,804,112 of record JACCHX010000007.1, read on the forward strand.
TTATAAAGAAAGATTATATGCTCGCCCTCTTAAAACCATTAATTTATGAATTATATGGCATTTTTGAATGAGAAAGGTTTTCACATTTTTATTGTATCTGGGTTAGGCTACTTAGCTACTCACCATGTAGATCAGCGTATATATCAATCTCCACGCTCGTGGCATTCTGGATTTACCTCTCACGCTAAATCACGCTTTTCTGAAAGGAGAAATGAGGCTTATCAGTTGAGTCAATAATATTATTACATGGCTTTAGTTCTCACACTATCAGTTATTTTTTATAAATAATGCGCGATCCTTTTTCAAATTGGTTTATTTTCGACTGGTATCTTATATTTACTTACGGTAACATTAGAACGATTTTATTCTATGTCTGCGATAGTAATTAACATTGATTTTCCATCCTTGTCTAGGAGAGTGCTAAAATTTTCTCCTTTCGTACAACACATCATTTTTTTTCGTAAAATGTTTATTATGGTAGTTGTATCATGGTAGTATTGGAGTAATGTGTGCTATAAAAGTTATTTTTGTATTAATGTGATTTGATGCCAAACAAAATTACAACTTGATTATTTCACCTTTTAAATTGATATTTTACAATTTTAATATAGCGTCTCGATAAAAATGTAGTACAGAATATAGTACAGAATTGAATCATAATCCTTACAAATTATAGACTTAAAGACATAATGTATAATTTACTCAATTAACGTATTTATTCTTGATAACATATTTATCTGAATCAATGATAATGTTGTCACCTCACCGTAATTTTACATCATTTACTGAAAATACAAGTTAAATGACAGGTTTTCCTCTTCTATCTCACTTGTCCACTCATAGGTCGTCATTTGCTTTACTTATGCTGCCGAGATGAACACCAAGAAAATTATTTAATTACAGAGGAGCTGATGGAGGCGGTGATAACTTTTGATAAGTAGTTCCGCTGTCACTTAAATATAAGCTTGTATGATATAACGATACGCATAATTAATAAGTATCTAATCCTTGTTTTGGCACACACACTCTAAATATCTCTGGTAATTATTATAGTAATAAAACGGCACTACAAAATATGTACTGACAAAAATGTCCTTAGTTATTATATTTTTTTTTTAAATGAAAAGTGTTATACTTTCTTAGCTCGTGCTGTCATTCCAAGAAGGTGGAAAAATAAAAATAAAGGAAATTTCGGTTTGTTCGAAGGCAAAGTTGATTATTTCCAGTACGACATTAGAGCATGTAGGGATGGGCTTATATATATGTGAACTAAATAAGCATTGTAAGTATCCTTTATTATCACTAATCTGAATATGCAATATTATGCATCACTGTATAAAATTATTTTGTAATTAATTTAATACCTTATTATTTTCGAAATGAAACCGCGTACTCGAACGCTTAATCTCATATCTTATATTTATAATTTTATCACTATAAAAGAAATTTGAATATAAATTTTAATTAATATATTAAAGTGTTAAAGTAGCAATTAAATGTATTTTAATTATTCATTCTTATTGATTAAGTAGTTGTAGAATTTAAAAGATTTGAATCTTCATAAAGATTGTTATTGGTTTATATTAATTATTTATGTTATTATTTTATTTAAAAGCTTATTTTTTATTCATAATTTAGAATAAATTAAGATGAATTATAATTACTGAAATAGAAAAAATAGGTTACACTATGCCTGAAACAAAAGATTAAGCTTTTATATTTTTTGTATTATATTCTGTTCTCATTTATTATTAGACTCTATGTTTTATAAACATTTAATATAAAAATGTATGCCTTCAAATTAAAATTTATTTATATTAAACTATGACTAAATTAGCTAATATTTTTACGGTTAACTAAACATATTAGAAACGTAAGACCGTTAATGGTTTATAATTTATTGTATCATTTTAAGAAAGTTATCAACCAAATGGAAATGTAAGATATAACTATTTAGCGTTAATAAAATTAAGATAGTAATATTTTTTTCAATTTCATGTTTTTTTTACTCATAATTTATGTAAGCCATATGTTGCACAGTTTCAGCGGTAGCATTTGGTTTGAAAACAAGGTCACTTTGGTAGTTCAAAGATAAATAGAAGTATCCCATATAATATTGAATTATAATTAATTTATCAGATTAGTGTTATAAGATACTTGGAAAACAGCGATTAAAATTGTTTTAGTTTATTTATATTTACATAGAAATATTACAACCCGGGTTTATTCAAATGATTTAGCATAATGAAATTTGATTCTCTCATAAAACGGACAATCTTTTAAAAGTTAATCGATTATTTTGCATAGTATATAATATTGAAAGTGGATGCTTTTTTAATAAATGAAATTGTTAACAAAATTTTTTAAAAATTGATATGTGACTGAAAAACAGTTTAACTTAAAGTGATCCAATATGTCTTGAAGTATATGCTATTGTCGATTACAAAATTTTCTGATTAAAGCTAATCTAGATGTAATGTAACTTAAGGTTATTTATTTTATTTATATTGAATTATTAAAGTTAAATAAAAGAAAAGGAATGTACGAAATTTTTTAAATAAAAGTTTTAAATATGATAGTAAAGAAATTATGTTTTTAATATTTACAAAAATCGGTTTTTTATTATGTTTGCTGTCAAAATTTTCAGGTGTTTTTTAATTTACGTATGTCTTATGCGAGGCATGCGACTTGAATACTGTATTGTTGTTCATGAGCATTATATTCACTGCAAATTTGATGTTGCAATGGAATGAAAAGCAAAACAACAGGAATATCATAATTTTTTAGTACACATAATCTTAAAATCAGAAGCAAAGATTTAGCATGTGTAAAGGAATAACAAATGCCGAATAGCGGTTACTAGACACAGTAGACAGGCAGTAAGAACTCCAATGAGTAAGGTAACCAGTTCCGATAACACGCATCTACTCGGTAGGTCCATTAAAACAAACACCTAGAGATAAAACGAGGAAAAGTACTTAACAACCTCACTAATGCTAATCGTATGCGAAATTATCTGCGCTAGTGCAAATCGAGGCGATAAACCTCCTTTGTGCCTATCGGACGTAATCCGGCGAACGCAGAGTCTGTAGTTAATGGACCGAGTAAGTCGGTCAAAAGAAGAACGTGCACTCAAAAGTTTGGTTAAAAATTATACGAATATTTCGTCAGTTAAGTGCGATTTTAATCATGAAACGAAAGTCGTCTCACGCCTTAAAAATAAAAAAAAAGTACACGAAAGCCGAATGTCCGTCGACGAGTTAACTTCCGCTATTGCCCGAGAACTCAGACATATCGAGGGAGGAAAATCATTCGTAAAGTTAAGGTTTCGGCTCTGTGCCCTTCTGCTGTCGTTCTTTCTCTCCCTCTGCCTTTGCCGCTGTCGCTCGACCGGCATGGCTTTGTCATTGACCGCACGATATCAGAATTCGTTAAAGCACAGTTGCAGAGTGAAATGGTAAGCGCTTTAACGTGCGAGCCAACTTGAGGAGGCTCCGAGCCGCTATGCCACTCACCTTCTAAACGTTTTATTATATGTGCGCATATGTACTGAAGCAGAGTATTTGTAACGCTGACGACGGTAGCGATTTTTTCGAGTCTCTATGTTGGTCATTGATGGCGGTCGCTACGGCGACGGGCACAACCGATCTGTTCGATACCTTGCTTCCGAACGATCCCATAACTCTTGCGCGCACAAATCCATAGCCCGCCGAACAAATTGATCGAGTCGCGATTTTGCGGAGGTTGCACTTAAGTCCCAACAAGGTCTCCGGGACAGGGAAGAGCCACGGTCGACGCGTGTCTTGGTCCGGAGGGACTCGCGAGGCGTTTCTCTTGAGCTGTCCAAGGCCCCAGCGGCGTCCTTGCCCACATGGGAAATCGGATCGCAGCCTTCAAAGACCGAACTCCCCGTCCCGGTTTCGCCGGTGATTGGATATATGTTGCGATTTACTCTCACCACGTTTTGGCCGGACAGATTATCAGCGACTTCATTTCCTCTGCCTAGTCGCGGACGCAACTCTAAATGAACTTTGATCTCTTCCTCGCCTGCGAGCCTTACAAACGCCATCGAACTCGTAGTAAAAGCGATTGAATCATATCATTCGGTAATATACTCTTCGGATTATAAGTAAGCCTCTACTTATTTCGCAATAGATTCAATCAACGCTCATTAATATTATTTGTTTCTCTTTTATCATTTGATCGTTATGTCGTTTCAAACAAAAATAAAATAATTAAAGTACATTATTAAACGCTCTTTGTGAAAAACACTGAAGCACGTTGCCAACATAAAAACGTACTTTTTTAAATTTTGCTTAAAACTATGCTCGCAAACTATTATATCGCATGGCTTAACAATATAATTTCTAGCGCCTTGTTCATTATGATTACATCTAATATCATTTATTTTAATTTTAATGCAATAATTAAAAAATATATTTATCATTTTAATTACTGAGTTTTAAGAAAATCACCATCCACTAATTGTTCAATTGCGATTATTTTTTTTATTATGGAAACGTTTTAAATGATATTTTTAATAAACATAAATTTACTTGCTAAATTCTGTCATATCGATGCATTTTAAATGTATTCCTGCCATGCTAAAAACAGTAGCCAAATGTACTTTGAAGACCATATGTTATTTATTCATCATGATTTATAAATAATTAATGCAATAAAATATATTACCTCTGAAAATCTATGTATTTATCATTTTAACAAAATTAAATTCTGTTTTTAATTAAAAACATATTTATTTGATAGTATGAAAATTCAATTAGAGGCTGCGTAAAAGGTTTTATTATTTTGGAAACACAATTATAGATATTGTAAAAAATCAATCATTGCTTTTAAATTCATATTAAATGGATACTTCATCTTTATGAAATTAGTATATTTTTAAATATTTTTTCATAATTTATCTAATAAATTTTCTTACATACATTAAAATTGGATGGATAAAAAAATTAAACACTAATTATTGGTTTTTCAATTTTATATATATTAACATATGCGCATGTTTCTATATTAGCTTTACGTAGTTAGATAACAATTTAACGCGATACTTATAAAAATTTTTATCGTAAGGATTGTACATCCCGGGTTTAATTCTACCTTATCAATTGATTTTACAATGAAAAGTACAAAGTAAAATAGTAAAAATAAAAAATATAATATTTTCCTCATTTTATTTTTCAGACAATCTGTAAAGTAATCACTTATGATTCATCTATAATGAGGAAAGCATCTGTTTCACTTTTAATGCAATCACATTTACCTAATAATAATAGTGCAGGCTCATGTTTCAGTGTCAACGACCAATTGGTTCGTTTGACAGGAGCAATCGCTTGATTATTAGAGCATCGTATCGATAAAGTACGCGAGGCAATTATTGCTGATGTGCAGATGGTGGAGAGTCAGGCCGTTGTATAATCGTCGCGTGACTTAGTCAGTGGACCTCATTAACTGGCTCTTTGCACAAAATCACGATACCATGTATCCCTTGATTTCCTCATACCTTCCCATCCTTTTTCCCTTCTTTATACTATTTCTTTTTAATGATCTTCCTTTTTATATTCCATTGTTTTATTCGAATTTTCTCTATTTTTAGTTGGATTAGTTCGCGCATCCAGAATCAACCTTTCTATCTTTTTAAGTATTACTATTTATCCTTTTCTATAAATTATGTTAAGTTGATCATTTTTCTTTTATCATTCAGCTGATTCACCGCTCGCGAGTTATAGGAAGCTAAATGTTTTAATATCCTAACACTTGATGTAACTACTTAAATTTTTTTTTTATTTTTTTTTATTTTTTTTTATTTTATTATTTGTTTATTTTTTAATAACGATAAAAGTATTAGTATTTTTTTTTATTAATGCTATTTAATAAATTGCCTGTTAAATATTTAATACAGAATATAAAAATTAATTTATTTCTGAAACAATTCTATAAAATAATGATTTCAGATATTTATTTTAATCATTTTATTTTAATTAGAAAATTTAGTATTTTAAGCATCTCATCAAAGTTAAACTACAACGTAACAATGCATTATCAAAAGTACATCGACTCAAATAAATTCTTTTCTTCATCTTTTTTGTATGACATAAATTAATAGTTTAATTTGAATTATGATGAAAGAGGTTCATAATATATTTTTCGAAATAAATTTTAGTAAAAGAATTAAAAAATGTATTTTATTGGTCGTAAATCAGGATAGTTATTCATAAATATTAACAAATTAATTATTTAAAGAAAATATTTACCTTTTTTTAAAATGTATTAAATATTAGTCATGAATTAATTGTAAATGTAATTGATAGTATGATTTCAAAGTAAATAATATAAGTTAAAAAATGTAATTAATCATATAAATAAAAAAATAGATTTTTTAACAAAGCATAAAATGTATTTGCATAATGGAAATTTTATAAAATTTACATGAATCTTTATTCTTAAGGTGGATTTTTTTGTTTGAAAATATATATTAAAAATTGATTTTAATTCACCTAAATTTTAACGAAAGAATAATAATCTTAATAAATAATCTTACACGCAGTTAAAAATTGTTAAAGTTCGTAGCATGATCAAATAGGCAGTCTTTAGAGTCGATTTTTATGAATATATAGATGAAAATATAATAATGAAAAAGATAGAACTATTAAAAATAACTTTATGAGTCAACGTAAAAAAAAAGAATGAGAACGTAAGTTTTTACAGTATAATTCAAAATAAATAAAGGCCACGCCGGCGGGAATGCACCTATATGTTGACGGAAGCGAAGTCTAACGGTCGCGAAAGCCAAGAGTAGAGAACAGACCGAGAGTGAGTGTCCGCGAGCGCGTGAGAGCCAGAGAGAGAGAGACAAAGAGAGAGAGAGAGACAAAGAGAGAGAGAGAGACAAAGAGAGAGAGAGAGAGAGAGAGAGAGAGAGAGAGAGAGAGAGAGAGAGAGAGAGAGAGAGAGAGAGAGAGAGAGAGAGAGAGAGAGAGAGAGAGAGAGAGAGAGAGAGAGAGAGAGAGAGAGAGAGAGAGAGAGAGAGAGAGAGAGAGAGAGAGAGAGAGAGAGAGACAGAGAGAGAGAGACAGAGAGAGAAAGACAGAGAGAGAGAGACAGAAAGAGAGAGATAACACCAGTGAGTCGACGCGCGATTATGGAAGCAATTGCTTTGCAGATAGTTTCTTTTCTCTTTGTTGGTGCAAATGGATTCGACGTACCAATGACACACCAATATTACGTTTCATGGCGCTTCGATCAACAAGACCGGATGCATTTGTGTAATTTGCTTTGTATATTAATATCGGACGGGTGCGCTGCTTCAAATTTCATAAAATAGACAGTTAATTGCTAATATGATTCTTTTATGTCTCAGTTAAATGGGTTATTTCGGATGAGCCGATAAGCTTTGATTTCGTAGGTACAAGTCGTGTGCCCACGTGTGCGAACGCATGCATGAACTGCACTTTGCTGGTATCTTTCACACGGTCTGTTTCAAATCTTCTCACAGATTTAATTAAAAATGTTTTAAATATTTATTTAAGGACTTCTTTTTACTAAGCTTGTAAACTGGTAATTTAATCCCACATTACTTAATTCAATCTTTATTGTAAAGTAATTAGATTATTATCATGCAAATATTTACAATGTTCAAAGCTCTTTACATTTCTATTTCAATTACTTTTCAATGAGGATATTAAATTAAGGAATGTCTAATTAAACCCGAGTTTTTTTAGAATCAGAAATAAGCGATCATTCGATTTCAAAACAAGAATTTTTCAATAATTTTATATATGAATACATATTCTATTATACTAACTTCTGTATCTGTAAATTATAACATTATAACTATATTGATATTTCGGAATCTATTATATCTTTATCTCACGGATAACTCATGTTCTTTGATAATTCATTAAAAATTAATAAAAAATATTCAATGCATAATACAATACTTAAATACTATGAATAACTTTAGTACCCTGATGGACGATTATATACAGTTAGACTTTAGTAGGGTGTACTTATTTACACGTAAAGTGTATTAAATCGTTGACAATTCTTTTCAATACGTAAAGCGTGAAAATATTCGTATTTTATGAAGGGACTTTATATTTGATTTATGAATATGTATAGATAATAGACAATATTAGTTAATAAACTAAATATTAGATAATGGATAGTATTATTTATTGAATGAATACGAATAAAATAGTTGTAGATTAATATATTTAATATATTTCTTTAAAAATGTTGTTTTTGTATTATTTTTTTCTTTAATATTACGTCATTATTGAAATGAGTATATTTTGTTTAATGGAGTAAATTTATGTTAAGGTTTTCTCTATAAAATATCATCCAACTAATGTTATTAGAGCAGTTTTTCGTTGTTTAATAGCAGATAATATGCATAATACAATACGATCTAATACACATTCGCTTATGTTTCATGCATGTTTCGAAATCTGTGTACAAAAAGGAACGTGCATGAAACGAGAATAAAAAGTGTCCCGATACCGGCAAAAGAAGCTCATTAATTGTATCAGTTCTCTAGATACTTATTTCGTAATTTACTCGGCGATTAAAGTTAACGCTCGTATTACGTAGACTAAATGTATGCCAGTAAACGTATGGGACTCGAGCGCGTAACATGCAACACCATCGATGTTTTTCTCTTTTTTCCCAGTGACTAATTTTACGTTCGGTTGATACTTCGCAGAATCCCGTATAGGGAATTGGCACTCTTTGAATTCCTTTCGTCTCGTGCGCCGAATTCTTTGAACGGATCACGGGCGGCCAAGTCTCCGATCCCAGATGGTCGCGAAGGAGTGTAGAGGGTAAGGTGAGCTGCCGCTAATTAGATGTTAATTTATGCTTGATTTAGAGGCGCGAGACTTCTCCCTCCCCCCTCCCTACCTACGTATCTCTGGTGCCTGCTGACGCGAGCCTTCCCCGTTTGGTACCCCAGCCGTTTTCGTTCCCTCTTTAATTTCCTCGGCCTAAGGAGTCCAGCTCCACAACCCGTACCCCGTTCACGACGAGCAGTGACCGCTATTAACGATGTCCCGCGTTTATGTACGCACTTTTGACGTACGGGTAATCCTCCGAAAGACAGAGAGGACTGCGTCAGACGGCTCGACGACGATACACGTGTATACAGTTACGACTTGTCCGTTCATCTTTTTTCGTGTCCCAGCGCATTTACCGTACAAAGGCACGAATTTCCGAGAAACCCGCGTGCGGTAGCTCGAAAAAAGGCCGCCACGGCAGATTCTTATCTAGCCCCTCCTCCCCTCGAGACTGGGACGCCGTGCGCCACCCGACCGGACCAGACCTCTCGCCGCCCGCACCGCGCCTCCTATCGACGGCTTTTCGTTCTCTCTTTCTTTTTCCCGCATGGAACCGCGCGACTCGACTGCATAATTTCCTATACCGTTATATAATTTTTGGCAGTCCTCTATAGCGTCGCCCGAGCTCTAAAATGAGTTTTAGCTGAACAGCGGAAAGGTGCAGTAGATGCGTTCCATCGGCTGATCGTCGGGGACTTTGCCCGTCGGCGGGCTGGAGGAAGGGCAGAACCGATGAGAATGGAACGCTGGATCGGGGAAAGGGGTTTGAGCCGCGATCTGAGAGGTCTGAGGGCTCGATAATAATGGAGGCAGCGATCGATGTATTTTATGACTCGGACATCGTTACGGCTCCGAATACCTTTTCTTACTCACCACCGGGTGAAATTAATTGCTCTTCGGAAAATAGTAATTATCCCTACGATCGTACTCTGGATAATCATGACGATCTTAGATCTTTTTTAATTTTATTTTTTTCTGTCTTATTTTATTTTTTTCCTTTTTTAATGCAGCTTTACTAATATTTACATTCTCATTACTTGTATCATCGACGTGTGAAGTAGCTGGACCAATCAGGTTTCACTCTCAGTGTAAAATAAAATTCTCTTTGCTACAACATCATAATGATTAATAAAAACAATATTCATATTTAAAAATGAATATACGTCATATATAGGTCCTAATAAAAAGTCATGCTTCTCGACACGACTACCATATTTCATTATTTTTTGTTGCAAACTCAGTTTTATGGCTGGCAAAATATAAAATATTGTTTCATTAATAATGTTGCATATATAAATATTTTTTATTCATACATTTATACAGTACTTTCTTCAAATATCTATATATTTCAAGATAAATATTTATGTACAGGAATATAGAATAAACAGGATGACAAAAAGAGAGAGAGAGACACACATACACAGATAAAGGCAGAGAGTGAAAGAGAAAGATATATATATATATATATATATAGAAGCGGAGTATATACAGAGAGAGAGAGAGAGAGAGAGAGAGAGAGAGAGAGAAAGAGAGAAAGAGAAGAGCGACGGACATATAGATTGTACCGTTAGATCAGACCATGTCAAGTACTTAGAAGGTTAAGGTACATTCTAAGAATTAATGTGAACGAGAACTGATAAGCAGAAGTTGAAGATTTATCTTCATTTGTAGAAAAAGATAGTGTTGAATATAAAATAATATCTAATTATATATAATAAATTGTCTAACAGAACGAATACGAAAAACGTATATATTACACAATCCATTTTGTAAAAGATATTAACATTATATTTGCTTGTCCGTGTAAAATATGTTGATGATATATTGAAATAATAATGAAAAAGAACTTATTTGCGTTTAATAAGATAGGAAAATTAAAAAAATAATTTAATTACATTTATAAGGGTACTAATAATTAGAAATATATAAGTTTTTAAAAAAGCTTAAAAATCTAGAATTTTTAACCCTGTAATAAATTACTTCAACTTTTGTAAAAAAAAAATTTTAATGATATTAATTTTGCTCAATTTTTTAAATTAAGGAAATATTTGAAAATTTTATCAATTGAATTTAAGTTAAAAAGTATATGTTATTTATTCATGCTAAATTTATAAGGTATTTTTAAAAAATGTCGTGTGTGACAATATTTAACGTCCTGTATAAAATGTCTATTTTTTATTGGGTAAAAGTACTTTAAAATCTTGAGATACGAGTTTTTCAGATATACCGCAGCACAAGTGGAGTTTCTTTCACTTTGGATGTCTTCTTGATTTGAGCTGAGAGAATTTTTCTCTCCGACTTTGTCTATCTTTTTTATTTTGCTCGCTAAGTAATTTTATTTTTCTTTAAGTTTGTTTAGAATTTTTTTCATTATTAAATTTTATCTAGTGAATATTAATACATGATACAATTTGTATTACAATTAAAGAGCATTTTATTTTATTAATTCTTAACGATTTTATATAGACGAAAATTGGAATATCGACGTAGTATTATTTACCTGATTAAATCAATTTAAGGTCTGTATGAAAAATGAAGATGATTTCTATACTTTTATATATACTTTTTATATCATAGATAGGTCTGGAATAAAAATTTTTACATGGATTTTTTTGTAACCTTTTTGTTTTTACATAGAAATAATTAAAATAATTATTCTAAAAAATATAAATATTATATTTTTCTACACTTTTTGCTTATTATTAAATTTTCTCCATTAAATTATAGTCTTTATATTTACATTACTTAAAACTTTACTTTTTAAAACTATTAAATTTATTATATTATGTCTATTGCCAATATTATACGCTGTTAGGTACTATAAAAATTATAAATGTAACAAGTAAATAAATGATGAATTTTTCTATTTTATAGCTCAATATGTAGTTGGACAAAAGCATGTGTTCTAAATGACAAAGAAAATATGATTTATTCCAAGTCACAATAAACATATTAAGTAAATTATAAAAAAATTTTGTTTTGTACATTTTTTTATGATAGAAAATATAATATATGATAGATGATAGATAATAGATGATGATTAAATTTTAACAAACAAAATTATAAATATTGAATATTTATGTGCCTAATAGATTTGTTAGTATTGCTATTACATCCATAGAAAAATTTTGTATATAATACATATTATAAAATTAATTATATTTAAAGCCTTGTATTAATTATTCATTTAAGTTTATTAAATTATAACCCAAAGCAAGATAATTAGTTCTCTAGTATGATTATAGTTAATACTAGTATTAATACGCTAGTATTTGGTGTTCTATTAAAATTAGCTAACTACGTTTCATTTCTCATAACTTGCTATTAATATGTAATAGTTATTTAAAATGACTTAAATATTAAAAAAATTTTTTTTATATTCATGGAATTAATAAAATATTTTTTATCAAACAGTATGCTAAATATATGGTTCTAAATAAAAAATCTATATACTAAATATATATCTTCCATATCAAGTAGATTGTATTATATCAATATATAATGAATTTACTAACAAACTAAGACTATCTATACTTTCTTGATATTTTAACAAAAATTATTTTTTTTTAAATATTGTATAAGTCACAACGTCAATTTCTTGTATAATTTCTTTACTTGAAAATTCTTTGATTTTATTATATAAATTACCAGCTAGCCTCTTAATTACACAATGTTTTTTTAAATTGAGTGAAATCATTTTTTTTATATAATTGTTTATGCAAATGGAATTTATGAGATTTAATAAGTCAATATATATTATGTTTATTCTGAGTAAATTACTTTTGCAGTGTGTAGAATGTCACAGCATAATATTTTGTTTATGAATGATATAGATTAGAAATAATTTTCTCTTCATTCAAATTCGTAATGTATGCTAAAAATGCCAACAACAGTTCTGTTCGTTTATGTAGATAAATATTCAAGTTCCATATTCAGTTTCATGTCAAGGGAGATACCAAGATGTAGTATGGTAGATATAACGAAACCAACCAAATGCACAAACAGATAAACATGTTAAAAGCGAAAGAGAGATAGAACGACATAGGCGAATCGAGGGTGGAGAGTAAAGTGAAAGAAACAGAGAGAAAGAGAGAGATGGAATGTCTGAAGAAGGAGAGAGGAAGAGAAAAATTGACTCGCTCGCGGTTCCCAGGACACAATACATTCCTGGAATGTTTGAAACGTGTGCCGGTTATAGAGTTACCGTATACACCGATTCAAATACATGCGAGAATATACAAACACATACACAAAAGCAGGATCACCGTCGCTTCTGGTAACGGTGTTTTCCACTTGTACACGATCCCACGCTAATAATTCCCTGCTCTCGCTAAAGCCACCGCGAGAGGATAAGTGCAGGTGCATATGCGCGTATGTTATGGCACGAGTGCGTGAAGAAAGTAAAAGAGATGAATGGGTTGAGAGACGACGAAATAAAAGATGCATACTTAAAGGATGGAAAATAGGTTTGAGGCGTGACTCCTTTGAGTAAACGTTTCTCATTTTTTTCAAAAGCATTTTAGTAGTGCTTCTGCGATTCATTTTAAAAAATTAATTAAGATAATAGGAAAACAAAATGATTTATTCTTACTATACTTTATATTACGAAGTTTTCGGTTTGAAGCTTAATAAAAAAACGATTAATTTCCTTTTTAATGCACTTTTTAATATTTTAAATATTTTTTTTGAATGATTAAAAACAGGTATATAAGATTGACTCATCATCATTTCATAATACATTTTTTTTTAGATATTATATGTACTGAACATACAAAGGCTATGCATCGCACATATATTTTAGTATATAATAAATATAATTGTAAACAAATATGCCAGAATCATAAAACGAAATTAAAATTGAATGATTATAAATACGTATCACAAAGTATAAAAAAATGATTATTAGATTAATTAGATTTTATTAGAGAATCATTTTTTTAAATATCATATAAGTATTTTTACGTATAAAAGTAATTACTTTACCTTTTTGAAATAATCGAAAATAAATGAAGATTTCTTTATATTGATACACGAATATTGTTTAGAAAGGTAGAATAACATTGTATTTTTTTAAATAGTGCAACTTTTACAGCAAATACATGGAATTACAAATGAAAATACAAATTTTGATATTGATATAGAAGTAAGATGGGAAAACATTTGACTTCCTCAAAACATGTTATGGCTTCGTTTGCGTGCGCATAAATGTGTATATATATAATACAGACAGACAGATAGACAGATAGACAGAGAGAGAAAGAGAGAGAGAGCGATCGGTAGAGATAGAGAGAGAAAGAGAGAGAGCGATCGGTAGAGATAGAGAGAGAGTTAGAGAGAGATAAGGAGATAGTTAGTGAAGGCTTGACCTTGTACTTGAACGTTGGAGAGCATTCATTATAGCAAAGTGAGTAGTAAGTTGTAGGAGTTTGTTAAGGATGTGCAGGTGTATGCTTTCTTCTTTATTCCCTATCTCCCTATCTTATGTCATACATTTTCTTTAACAGTTTCTTTCGCACACTCCTTGGGTGTTTCTATTTATTCATTCAAGCCACATATTCGTTGTTTCCTAAACGTCATAGAGAAAAGTATAGTCCCCGAAAACTTAAGGTTAACTGCCGTTCTATGGACAAATATAAAATATAATTGCAAGTGTTATGTTTTATTATTTTATATATGTTGTATTAAAATAGTTTTTGCATCGAACGACAAATTGATACGTTGATTATTTTGTGCTTAATTTTCCTTTTGACTCAAAATACGAATTTCACTTATTATATTTTCTTTCCTTGATCATATTACGGTTTCAAGGCTAAATTTTATATTTATAAAATTCGTTTAAAGTTCCATATATAATTTTAAAGCAAAAATTAAATATTTGATTTTAAAAAGACGGTAGATCGTATTAATATTTATAAAAACCCTGCTTTAAAATAAGTATTTTACTTTTTAATATATATATATATATATATATATTTATATTAAATAATTAATCGAATTTACTATAAGGTTAATGAATAAGCTTGAAATCGTGACGATAGCATTAAGAATGCTGAAGTAAAAAAGGAAATATTTATAAATACAAAAATTGTGTTTTACATGTACACATATTTATGTAAATTTAAACTTTAAATATTTAAAATTGATAAACTTAAATTTTAATGGTCTATTCAACTATAAATTATTTAAAAGATTTTAAAAGAAATAAATTAAACTTTTTACAAATATTTTTTATTGTATAAAAGATTATACACCATTAATAAACAAAATTAATCGATTTAGTTTTATTACTTTATCAGAATTAAAATTTTTTATTTAAATCTCTAGATCTCTAGATATGTCATTGACAAGTTTCTTAAATTTAACATAAAGTCCAACAATGTTTATTTACCTTATACATAAGCTATTGATACAAGCATATTATTTATGCTTTAATAGTATACATATGAAACTTTTTATTTTTACATATAATAAAAAAAATTGATTTGGTATTTTTTTGTAATTACATAAACGATATATGTACCTTTAGCATGAATTGATCTGATATGATGTATCATGTTTGTTTATAAATGACTTATAAAGAGGCGAAAGTAAAATATCTTCAATGAATTTTGTTACGGTAAATATGAAGGGCTGATGATCCTGAAAGCAATGAATGCTTATGTGCATCATTGAACCAGCAACATGAGTAGTGATGAGGTTTTGAGTTACACATTGACGTGTAAAACAGGCCAAAGAGATTATGATGATGATGATTATTATTATTGTTAATTTAATATACCAAGACTAGCAATTTTTTATTAACCAAAACTTTCTCTATAATATAATCTGCATAATCTATAATATAATATGTACGGACTGTAACAATGCAAAAATTATGCAATATTTGCAATTTGACTAAACTTAAATATCAGAAAATACAGCAATGTTTCACAGCTGCTGGTATGAGTCAATTATCGAATGTTTAATGTATTTATATATGTGATGTCATGACCTTTAAAATCTAACTTCATAATGTGGAGCTAGATCGTATCTATAAAATATACTTAAAGATCTATTTTCTGTACGTTCATTCTTATTATTTACATCTAACAATGGCATCTATTTTTGTTGATTCATTCTTGTAAAAATAGTTCATTGTCAGATGAATAAAGGTGTAATGAACAGTGCTAGATTCTCTTTGCTACAGATGAAGTGAATAAACGAATTCGAAAAGGTAGGATTAAATGATGCTGTAAGATAATTGGATAGTCTTTATAAAAGAGATACTAATTAAATTTTCAAGAAATATATCAAGAATTAAGAAGTGGAATTCATTCAAAGATTGTGAGTGTGACGACTGTTATTGTAATATATTTTATGCAGTAACGTATATGCGAAATTAAAATTTTTATGAGATTTTTATTTCGTTTAATTTATTACGAATTCAAATATATATATTATTATTATAATTTTCAATTTAATAAATGAGCATCTAGTATTTATTATTTTATTAAAAAAATTTGATAGATAAATGATATTAATAGTAGTAATAATAATAATCATCATAATCATAAAATAAAAGTGAAATGTAAATTTGAATGTACATATGTAGACAAAATTAATTATACATATTTTATTGATTATATAATGAGTTGCTTAGATACGATTTTATTGTAACTAAATAAAATTTTTTTGCGTTTAACTAAATACATTAATTAATATAAACAATGAAAATTTATGGGTTTTTAATAAGCCATTATTATTTACTGCAAATTTAAACACAATAAATTTGAAGTTTATTAAACAATATTAGTTTATATAAGTTGAATTCATCAATTTATACGAAATAAATAGATACTTACTTACTATGGGATGAATGAAATATTTATTTATTTATTAAGTATACTTAAATTATAATCTCTTATAATTTATTTATCATTATTAAAAAAATATACCAATTTTTTCATGCACAAATAAAAATTTTGTGCATTATTTTTAATTTTTATACATTATAATTGTTAGAATAAAAAATAATAATAATGTTTTTATACGACAAAATTTATGAAAATATTCTAAAATATTTAAATATTATATAGAAGATAGTATAAAGATTATTAATTATTGTATTAATTATTATATAGTAGCTAGTATAAGATTTACAAAGAATTTTTTCAAAATTAAAATCACTAAGTGAAATTTTTAATGCTCTGTACAGAATCTCATATAATTGTATCATTAGGTTCTAATTAGAGCTTATAATTAGAACAACAGGGAACAATTAAACTATATTTTAATAAGTATCGACTAATAAATAATCCACAAAAATTTAAAGGCTATTCCTAAAAAAATACAATTTTAAAAATTATTAATAAATCATCAGAATATTTAGAGTTACAAAATTTAGTGAAATATAAACGTATAGAAATTTTAATATAATTTTATTTTATTTCTTGAACCGCTATGCTCTAAATGAATCTTAAGTTTTCAGCTAATTAGATAATGGAGTGAATTGTTTTAAATAAGCTGAATTCAATAATTAATGCACGAAATTAATTATGGGCAAGTGATAACTTACGATATAGTTCTTAATTATAAAAGTAGAGACTCGTTTCCAATAATATAGTCTCTGAAAATTTAAATGAATAAGATAGTAAAGAAAAATTTAGGAGTATAGGCAAACGATGCATTTGTTGTCTTTGGAGTTAATTCTGCGTTATGAGCATTGGTAAAATAATCAGATACACTAGTAAGGACATGGAAATGATTCTGTCTGTTGTGCAAGACGATTGGCATAGCCAAGATTTTGGTTAAGGTCTAGATACTGCCCTTCTTAAGATCGGAATCCAGTGTCTTGTAGTAGTTTTCTAGACGTAATAACCTGGTTTACCATTAGCTATTTGCTGGATTAGCAATGCTCGACGTTTTGTTTGCTTGTTTAGTGGTGTCGATATATAATGGAAGTGGCGTGAAGATGACTCAACAAATTTTTAAATTATTACCAATGAGAAACTCCTCGGCTTGACTTTTTCTCTTTCTTGTTTTCCAACAATTACCATTTCAAAGTATTAAAAATATTTCATAGATGGTTTTCCTTTTCTCTATATTAACATTATTAGTAATTAAAATCTCATTATATATCATTTTATGAATATTTTATGTAATTACTTATTATTTCAATATTTTCAACTTCATGCATATTAAGAAACAGCTACATTGCTTTGATCGAAACTTGTAAATATCATTATACCATATATTCCTATTGTCATTCATGAGTATTACAGTTTTTAAATAATACATATTTTTGTGTTATTTATTTATAAATAAATATAAAAGATAATTCAAAGAATGTCAAATATTAGGTAATAAATGTATATTTTCGTAATTAAATGAATGAAAATAAGTAATCAGATAATCATATTTTATTTTTGCATAAAAATTCAGATTTATGTTACTTTATGAAAATTTTCTTTTGTTTCTCTTTTGGTCTTAATTTTTTAATATTATTAACGTAACAAGTAGAAATTTAACGATTATTTATTATGTAATTTTTATTAATATAAATTTAATATTTATGAATATATTACTATACATCTTACATTTTTAATTAATTAAATTATTCTTAAGTAATTTATTAAATAAGTAACTTCCTCAAATGTATATTTTCGTAATTAAATGAATGAAAATAAGTAATCAGATAATCATATTTTATTTTTGCATAAAAATTCAGATTTATGTTACTTTATGAAAATTTTCTTTTGTTTCTCTTTTGGTCTTAATTTTTTAATATTATTAAAGTAACAAGTAGAAATTTAACGATTATTTATTATGTAATTTTTATTAATATAAATTTAATATTTATGATAAATTTTTATTATAAAAATTTATGAATATATTACTATACATCTTACATTTTTAATTAATTAAATTATTCTTAAGTTATTTATTAAATAAGTAACTTCCTCAAATCTGTCATTAATATATTTATAAATCTACTATATAATTTATCGTCCTATATTGTTTCAATAAAATAATTGATTTCTTTGTTTAAGGTAAAGCAAGCTTGTTTTTGGAGAGATATAATAAATATTTTACTATATTTGACACTTGAGACTATTGAGCATAGGCCAATCACGTGTCAATTTTACTCATTTATAACGACTTTAAAATTAAATAATTTAATTTCAGAAGAAATTTTCAAATCAAAGGCACTGCAAGTGACACGTACTTAAAGCTAATAACAAATAACTGTTCCGTGATTCATAGCCGTCGCATTTTTTTAGTTTGTACATTTAGAATTATTGGAATTATGAAAAAACAAGTTCATATGCTTATGTTTTTATGCAAATTCTAGTAAAAAAGTTAGTAAAAAGTTTGCTTTTAAAACAACAACAACAACAATAATAATAAAGAATTAGTCATATGTCTAAAGAATGACCAAATATTGAGAAACTATATAAAACATGTATTAATGTGTATAATAAGGAAATATAACTATACTCTTTATTTTATAAGCTTGTCGACATTGTAGTAATTGAGTAATTGAATGTATTATATTAAAAGTATGTACAGAACAGTAATAGATGCAAAATTAAAAAAAAGTGATTTACAAGAATTTTAGATAATGTTAAACGTTGTATAGTTAATTACATTGCAAATAAATAATATCTAAGTATTTAATATGCAAAAATTTTTAAAAAATATATGATATTGTATGAAATGGTTAAAAAACATTTTTCAAAGCTAGTGTAATATTTTCATTAAAATTTTGTCTTAAATTTTGTTTTAATGTATAAATTTCTTAGTATTGCATTTTGTAAAAAGATTTAGTAGATAAATTATCAATTCATTGGCATCAATTTAGTATCAATAAAATATTAATCATCAAAAGTGACTTAAAATAACTATAGGAAGTTATCATATGTTTTTAATTATACTTAAAATTATATTATTTTATATTATAAATATACTTTATATTTATCCCGATGATATTTAAAAAATTTTTTTATAGATATTTTCATTTTTAAATTTCATTTTAATCATTTCATGATCGAATTATACTTTATTTCTAAATTTATGATTAATACATTAGCTAGTAAGCTTTACATTAAAAAAAATTGCTTTTTTATGTATAATATATAGAGTATAAAAATTTTGGCTCCATTTTTTACGCAAAACAAATTGAAGTTTCAAAGTTTTTCTACATGAAATCAGTAAAATAAGTTTTGTATTTTTAACGATATTTTGTAATTATAAATTATAGTTTAGAGCTATAAAACTTATGATATATTACTTATTATATACAATATCCATTTATGAAATCTCAACTGAACGTAATAATTACTCTTCCGTACTTATATAAAATTATAAAGAAAGAATGTTAAAAGTCTGAAGACAAAGGTTTATTAATAATTGATACACAATAATATTATAAGTCTCATCAGTTATCGTCGTTAAATAAGGTAAATTTTAAAGAAATCGGTAATATTGGTATATGTTTCTAAAAACTTCGCCAAGGTAATCAATCACGAGGTAAGGAACTGTTTCTAATCCAATGCAGTGCACGTAATTTTTTGCAGTTAAAGCCATTAAACACTAGTCACTGTCGCATGACGAATATTACGAAGGAAGTATCAGAGGGGACAGGATAGAAGGTCTGTCAAGGAACAGCTAGACGCAAGTACGGCAATAGCGTGAACTCGATAAGCAAGAAAGGCGATCTGCAGCCAGCTCAAAAAGAATCATAGTTCGGCCATGCAGATGCGCCTTACGTTTCTTCTTTATATTTTCTTCATCTTTTGCCAACGAACGAGAGGAGCACTGCTAATCAGAATATATTGAAACCAAGAAAAGAGCCACCGCGGCAGCAACATCGTTATCGGAATGTCCGGGTGCGGATCGGTAAGGTCGGCCAAAGGGGCGAGGGCTGTTCGCGAAGTGAGAAATGCAAACAGATACAGTGTTCCTACCTATACGCGTTACGAGGAAGATTTTTCGAGGGATTTCAGTGCCCGGTCGACCAGTCAAGAGCATCCCTGTCACTTAAAATTATTGTTTTGTATTTAAAAGGAAGGTATTTATTGCATTATCTTTTTCCTAGGAATTTGGAGACAATTGAGTGCACAATGTTTAAAATTTATCACTCGCTGCCAGTAATTTTAAAAGCTCGCTAACTTTAAGTTCTATTTTGCTTGTAAAACATCGATAAACCATAAACTGATACTTCGGATATTCAAATTAGCTATATCTTTTTACGAACTAAATGATTAAATTGAGCAATATTTTTCTATTCCAATTCTTCCTTTTTATTTCTTTTTTCGTTATTATGTATAATTATAACTTATGTCTTACAATTGATTGATTTGTATTTCATTTATATTATTTATATTATTCATTATATAGTATTATTATTTAGAGTATTCATGTTGTTCAAATTATTTAAAAAATTTCTATCAAGGTAAATATAACTATTATTAAAACTGTATGGAAAATGGTATTTTATTTATAATTATTGTTATAAAAATGGCTCATAATTATATAAAAAAATATTTTATTGCTGATTGTTCATTTTTTTCAGTAACTTAAATATTATAATAATTATGTTCGGACGAATTGTTAAATATAAATTTTCGGAAAAAGAAACTTTTCACGTAGGTTATATATTTTCCGTTAAAATTAAGCGGAACTACAAACAACAAAGATAATGTCTATCTCTTTACGAGATCACCCCTTAAGTTATTATGTATTTATTACTTTTAAAAGTTAATTCGTAATGGCTTTTCATTTATCTATTTCAAATTATATTTGTCGGTTGTAATAAAGCCAATCCCGTAGATGTCGTATTTCATGTTTCAAAAAAAACTCACCCAAGAGGTAGTGATCAAAAAAGAAAAGCGTAAGTAAACGAAAAGAGTAAAATAAAAAAATGAGAAGAAAACACGGATCGAAGGATGAGAAGGAAGAATATGAGTGCATATTACAGATCTCCGTCAAAAATGAAGTGAGGGCAATGCGTTTTAGGTAGTTGAAGATTTCATTGTTCCAAGCAAAAGCGTACATACCATAACTCTGGGAAGTGGTCCGTTCACATCTTGTGAGACTGTAAACAAGCGCCGAGTACACCACAATAAGGAAATGCAGTTTGAGAAGCTGGACAAATATAATCTACGCTATCTCCTACAGTAAGGGAGTCGTATTCACATTTCAAATTCTGTTTTCTTTCTTTTTTGTGAAATTCTTTTTTTATCTTATAAAGTATTTTGAATGGAGAAACTTAAAATACGGTAGAACTATTAGGTATAACATAGCAAACAAGATAATTTAGAAAAGTGTGAAAAATTTTTCGTTCCATTTGGTCAAATTAAAAATAATTAAATCGTTACTCTACCAGTTCATTATTATTTTAATCAAATTTTTGATCGTGCATTATTTCTATTGATGGAAATTGACTTTTACAATTGAGAATGGGGACTTACGTACCCCAAGATTTTATTACATTATTATCTGTTGTTAAATATGTAAAATTAACAAAACCCCATTTTTTTAATGAATGCTAAACTACTAAAACGTATAGATCTTTTTCAAACATCTAAATTCCACTAATTACCTATTCAAGCTTGAAATTTTTTTTCTATTGTATTTAAAATGAAAAGTTTTTTATTTTAGTGTATTTTAAACTCATATACCTGGGAAAAAATCAGGTGTTAAATACGTCATTCTCTACATGTGGTGAATCAATTTATCGGCAATATTTCAATGACAACAGTTATTTTACCGTATGACTTTTCTTTTACTCTAGGCAAAGCTATTTTAATGTAGATTAGGTGCTTTCACATATCGGTAGAAATAGTAACTATTCCATTGGCGGATGAACCACCTGATATTTTCAGAACCGCGCGAAGTTTAAATGAATCTTGAAGTTATAAATACCTCATTTAACTGTTTAAGGCAATATAAGATTTATATTAAGATTTTCTTTATTAAGTTCGAAAATTTTGTTTCAAATATTCTACTTTATTATAAAGATAACTTATGTTTTTTTAATACTATTATATATTAAATACATATAAAAATGCAACAGTGTTTTTTATATATTTGAATAAATTTACGTAAAGAAAATATGAAATTTTTTGTGCTTAAAAACCATATAGGTTATGATTTGTATAAAAATAGGTCTTTTCCTTTTAATATTTCTTTGAATAAAGAGTGTTTTATTAAAAACGAATATAAAATGTTTGAATTAATTTATTATGATGTTATAATATGTGTAATTTAGTCACGAGTTAGATTATACTTTTATGTTAAATTTTTTATAACAGTATATATTAATGTGAGTAATTACTCATATTCATGTAACGACGTATTTATTTGAGTCATCTATCACTTTATAAGTCTTAAAACATAATTTTCTAAACTATAAAATTAGTAATTCTGTATTATGATGATAAGAAGCTGTGAACTTGTATATCAATTTTCACCTTTATTTTTCAATGTCTGAATAATGCGTTTTAAAAATTGATTTAAGAACATGGATAGTTATTAACCTTTATACCTTTATTTATATGCGAATTCAAATTATTCGGACTATATGTAAATGAATGTTTGACATATTAATAAAATCTTATAAAAGATAATAATAACAAAATTATGATTATTATATAATAGTTGTAAAATAAGTAATAGATAATTTGTAGTGATATTGTATAGAATTGTGATTTATATATTATAGTAGTCTAAAAGTCTATAAAAGTGGTAGAGGGAAATGCAGAGAAAGATGGAGAGAGAAAAAGTGAAAGAAAGGGAGAAGAAGGAGTAGAAAAGAGGATATTATAATTTCGGTTGATGCATCGGTATTGGACACATTCCCTTAAGGCATATCTGTACTTATTCTCTTTATAGTTCTGAAAACCTCAGGTTATAGTTTAAAACAGTTACCTATGGAGGAAACGATTTAAAACGAGAAAGCAAAGAAAAATTGAATGAGATGTATAGAAAAAGAAAAAGAGAGAGACAGAGAAAGAGAAAAAACATTTGATCCAAAGTATATTAAGGTTCTACCATCAGTTGCTGCCTGTTCAGAAAGAAGGGACTGAATCTTTTGCTTTTGTAACAAAAATTTTGTGAAACTCCTACCCTGACCACATTCTCTCGCCCACCTGATTTTTCCATCCCTCTGCTTGATTGTTTTCAGTTGTATTTCTCACAGTACATTTATCTGTAATCTCTTTCTATCTTTCTTTGCATTTATTGCTCCTTTTTTTCTGCATATTTCTCAATTTTTTTGTACAGCACCCTAATTTTCTTTTTACCCCATAAGATTAAGAAAAATTTCGAATTTTTCTTACTGTATTTTTTAATTATAAAATTATGTAAATTGTTTACATTCTGATCAACGTAACTGTTAGAATGTTGTGAATTATATTATTAATACATATCAAAAGAAAATATTAATATAATGTAAGTGTATATATAAATGTTATCAAAATAAAATGAATTTACATTAAATATTCTCTTGTAAATAATTAATTTTCATAAATATTAAAAAAATGCATAAAAAATATTTGTGTAATTAGTCAGTAAATATGAACTATATTATTTACGAAATAGATATTTTTTCAATTTCCAATAACAATTTTAGGCAGTAAAAGAAGCATGATACAACATAAATACAAAAACCTTCAAAAATTAAACACAAATTTTTTGTACTAAAATAAAATATTTTAAATGTAATTTTATAATGTACAGTAAATTTTTTTCTTGAATTGCAATCAAAAGTTAATTAATAAAAAATTCATTAATATGACTCTGAGATCATTTTTTTTATCAAATTATTTATCATGACATAGTAATGATAAAAATAGTAAACAAAATTTTAATAAAACGCATTTTTAATTTATTTTAATATTTATTAATAATTAATTGTTAAAATTGATTTTTAAATTAATGCATAAAAAAAATATTTTATAGAACATTTCAGTGTTAGTTACTACAATACAATAATGGATGAACTATGTTATTGTATAACAGTAAATGAGACTTAAGGTAAGATCTTTATATTTATAAATTATAATATTTATATATTTAAATGATGAATCGACCCGTTATCAAATTTATCATTCAAAAAAAGATATATAGAGTGAAAACCACATTGCATCCAAAATAAACTAGTGAAGCAGAACGATAGCAAAATCAAAGTTGCGAAAAATGCACCTGTTTTCTGAATGAGTAATTCTCACATGCGGCTTGTAGAAATTAACTTTAAATATATTGTAGGGATATAGCGTTGATCAATAAAAAGTACATGAGATAGTGATACTATGTAACAGAAAAAAAAAATATATATAGAGAGAGAGAGAGAGTGAGAGCGAGGACAATATTAATGAGAGAGCGGGGAGATGTAGGTAAGGAGATGGAAATAAAGTGGTCCCGGAGTAGAAAGAGAGAGAAATTATTATCACCGCCATGGTATCTCTTTTATTCCGTATTTCAATGATAATAAATTGATCAAATTAATGAGAAAGTTATAAAATTTTTCTTTAAATAATTTATAAGAACTGAATTATGTAGAGGAAGAGACCAGAAATTATGGGTATAAGATATCTGAGTGATTATAGTTCAATTTATAAATCATTAAATCTACATAATCAGACTAAATGACATTTATATTTTCTTCCACTTAAATTATGTTGTTTTGTTTTATTTAAGTTTTCTTTTTTTAAATATTCATATATAAATAAAAAATATATATATATATATATGTATATTTGGTTGTTTGTTTGGTGTTCGTCGCGTAGGTCCGAGGTCAAGTGTTGCCAGGTCAATTATTACTTGCTATGCCGGCCGACGCCCAGTTCGAGCCTCGATTCTTTCGGTCCTCGACTACTTTGATACTCGATTATTTTACTGGTATCCATGTAAGATCAAGTGTTCATGCGTGACCGTAAATGTATGTGTGTCATGTGGCGGGTGTCACACACAAACACACACATATATTTTTTAACTTTTTTAAGTTACTTTCGATGTTAATTATTTATTAACCATTACTACATATGTGTTATATGAATAAAATGACAAAAGAAAGGTTATTTTTAATCTGTTGAAATTATTTGTCAATATCAATATTTATCAATGTAATCAATTGCTAATTGAACAGTAAGAATTGCAAAATATTTCTTTTAGAAAATATGTCATAAATCTATTTGGATATAATTTCATAAATAATTTACAATAAAATGGTTTTAATGTATCTGAAAAGTTTTCTTTACAAAAATAATACAAAATTATGATTTAAAACTATAAAGATTAAAAAAATTGGATAGTTTAAAAAAATTTTTAAATGAAAATATGATTTTTAAAAACCAAAGAGATGATTTTCCAAGCATATCATTTTCACAAATATAATAATGTTTTTTCCTTTTAATCTAAATTGGTTTTCACTTAGGTATGTAGATAATCTTGAAAAAATGAGTAAGTATCTATTTAACTCTCGAAACTATTTAACTTTTTATCTTAAAATATGTCAGATGTAAACATAAAATGAAAATGCTGTCGGTAAAAATTCATCAAATTCATAATATACGATTGAGATAATAATACATTATACCTAATCAAATCAAAGTAGCAGTTGAATAAAAATTAATTTCTTAAAATATTATCCAAGGCTTCTCAATATCTTTCTAAGAGCAGCGAAGCTTTGAGCTAATAAATATCGAGTATAACGAAGCTGTTACAATAATCAATGGAGTCGAAGTGCAAAACTTACCTCGCAATCTCGCGTTAGCTAGAGCCGTTAAGCTCTTCGTGCCGCATCCCGGCCAGCGACTATATCCGGCTTCCCGTTCTCGTCACTCTGATTTTCCCAGCGAATCCAAGTTGATGCTCAAAGTCGGACAATCCTCCGGTCTGACACAAAGTAAAGAGCCAGAACAACAAGTAGAAAAAGGTCAAGAAGATATTGAAGAAGAAAAAGAAGAAGGCAACGAGGAGGGCACAAAGCTGAGGATACGAAGAAAAGAAGAAGACGAAGTAGGAGCAGAAGAAGAAAAAGGGTTCCGACCTCACCGAGCTGAATGTCACGTGCAAATTCACGTTGTTCTCGATGCCCGAAATTTCGTGACCAGTCTCGAATATGAGCCGCGACCCGAGATTTCCCGTGAACTTTAGATTTCCAACAAAAGTTTCTCGCGTAATTACGCTTTTAACTTTGAATCTAGAAAACTAGTGATGATTTGATAATTTACGGATCTTATCGATGTCTCGGGTCATTTTCTTTTAATTCGTCACTTTATACCAAGGCAAACAACGACACGCGCACAATTAATCTGTAGTCCACGTGCTCCTCTATTGGAGTGAGCCAATGTCAAACTCTCGTATTTTCACGTGCTCACATTCCATTTGCACTATGTTCTATTTTATATACTTTAAATGTATCCTGTTAGACGTCGAGTAAGTCGCATAATTCGGATCAGGTTAGGCTTGTTCTTACATAGAAGATCGCACTTCCGTGTCCGGTATTTGACTTAATTCTTCTTATCAGTTTCTTCTATTTACTCCGATCACTCGATCTTACTAAGGCCCTACTGCTCCTGTCGCGAGCAAGATGTTGCGTCTACTGATAACCCGTCCTCTTAGGTTCCGGCGAGCCCCCAAGTCGCGCGCGCTCACTGAGCTTCTCTCTCTCTCTCTTTCTCTCTCTCTATCTCGTTGACTCTTGCAAAGAAAGCAACACAGTGTAAAAGAAGAGAGAAGGATGAAAAGAGAGTGGAAAAGAGAGAGGGAACGACAGGTGCTTCGACGTGAGGGAGCGGGAACTAGGTGTCTTACTTCCCTGGTACCCCCTCCTATCTTCCATCAACAGTCATCTTCCCCCTCTTCTCCTCTTTCATTTCCTACTGATCTATCATTCTTTACTTTTGATTCGGCTTCTTCTTGCTCTCAGGATTATAGAAAATTCCTTATATGCTTGATTAATTTTCACACTTACTATTGTGTGCTAAATAGTTATCGCGGTTTGACGAACGGGCCTACGCATTAAGTTAGTTAACATTCAAATTTTAGTTACCTTTATTAACCTTTATATCAATTTTAACTGTAGCTTAAAGATTATTATGATTACCGAGTTAATTGTACGTAAGTATGTATTTTCAAAGAATGTAATACTAATTTACATTTTGGATTATATATCATGTCACTAATTCTTGAACAATAATCTAGCCTTCTTGTTTCTAAACAAGTAAAAAATAACAAAATTCATTGAAGAATAAATTTTTACTAAATTTTTGAATAAACTATGATAAATATTTTATTACTTTTTTGTACAAACGTATGTAAAAACTATTCTTAGTTGAATTCTTAGTGAAGTGATTAAATATAAATTTCCATGACCTGGTCTTACTTCTACTGACCTTTTCTACTAAATTTATAATTAATAGTGTAAATGTATTGATAAATATAAAACATTAGAACGAATTTTATATTATTATGTAATATTTATTCATTTTGCCAAAACAAAATCGTGTAGCATATAATTATACGTTAAAATATTTTAGTGATAAACTTTTTATTTTACAATATCCTTATTAACATTAAGGCCACCTATCTTTTCAAGACAAAATTTGATTTAAAATTTTTTTTATTGTATATATTGTATAAGCAATTTTCTAAATTTGATTATAAATTATATGAAAATTTTTCATATAGTTTTAATTATATTAAATTCGAAATCATTTTGAGTTAAATATACAACTGTCTGTTTTTCTGAAATTTTAATATTGATTCTTCGTAATCAAACATTATTTTTTTGATTATTAAAAAAAAATCCTATTTGTATTTTAGTTACTGCTGTTACAATAGAACCGCCTTTTCTTGATGCCTTCATTAAAGAAAAAAATTATACGATCCATATAATTTTCCTACAGTGACTCACATTACATACCATATACCTCTCACTCTCTCACACCTTTATTTCTTTTCTAACTTATATTTACATAAGTATAATTATGTGTTTTTCTCGATCCCATTTATTTTTTTCGTTCATCACCTGTTGCTGCATATGCATATATAGTGCACAGCATATGTACATTGCTAAACCATACAGCAGTGCAAAGGTAGAGAAGGAGAGAGGAGGAGAGAGAGAGTTTCGGTCGCGTGAAAGGATGAAAGATATCACTAGTATAGAGAAAGAAAAAGATACGGGTTGATGCGCGCGTGCGCGAGACGATGTGGCGGTAGTGGCTTGACGTTTGTCTGCGACAAGTGGGTACTGTCGCTTACTGAGTAGAGGGCAACGACATTACATTAATCCTTTTACTGGTGAACTTAAGAACTAAGATGCAGAGGTTGATTCAAAGAATGATGTAGAAGGGGAAAATGTATGTGTGCGCGCTCATTTGTTGTCTGTAACAAAGAGAGAGAGAGAGAGAGAGAGAGAGAGAGACGCAGGGGATGGAATGAGTTTCAGTATTCAATTTGTAATATGGTATATTTTTTAAAACAGGATCTAAGATGTTCTTTATATCATGCTTTTTATTCTCTCTAAGGCTTTCTCTTTCACGTCAGTATTATATTGATAGGTTTGCTATATCTAACGACTTTTTCGATATAAATATAAAAAACGAAAAGGCTGTTGAAATTGAGTTGATAAGGAATTTTATACAGTACGATAAAAAAATCGATACTTGTTTTTTCTAAACTGTTTTGAAATTGAATAAATTGACTAAATTTATAATTAAATATTAGATATTTTATACGATTTATTTACTATTATTCTTTTGTTATTTTTTTTAGTTTGTTTAATTGAAAATAATAAAAAAATTTACATATATATATATGTTTCAGTTTTTAAAGTTTAATTTTCAGTTTTATATTATTCTTTAATTTCTATTAAATTTTTTTTTCTTAAATTTTAATCGAAATTAAATAATAAATAAAAAAAATTTTATTTGATAAACATACTAGAAAATATTGTTCACGTTTTAAACTAAATTAACTGTTATAATTAAAAGCAATTCTTTTTTTAACAACGAATTATGTATTCGGAAATCTCTTAAAATTTTTATAATTCATCATTATATAATTTTCAGAAAAAAAATTTAATTAACTTTGAGTGAATATACTTTATCGCACTACAAATTTTCGTATGATACATTATTAAAATTTAAAATTTTTAAAATCTTTATTTACTTACGTGATGCATAATATTTTCTTAAATTACTCTACAAAATTTTATGATTGTACAAAATTAATTTGAAAGAAGCAATTAAATATAACGTTAATCTAATATAAGAAATTTAAGCTAAATTTATAATACATAGATGTTGAAATGATTTTCATTTTTATAATAAATATTAATTTTAAAATAAATGTTTAAAATTGAAACATAAAATTCTTAATTTATTTTTAAATTATTTTATATAATATAATTAAAAAGGAAATTTTTTTTTCATAAATACAAAGAATTCGTTTAATTTTTTTTTAATATAGATAAGCTTTCTAGTATATTAAATTCGTTAGGAATATCAAAAAAACTAATCTAAAATTCATTAATAGGATTAAAATCAATTGAATTAACAATGAAATATTATGATATAAAATAAATAAGGTGATTATAAAATAAAGTACTTTTATACAGTATACAATTTAATAAAGAATTTATTAGAAGAAATTTTCTTATTGCAAGTCGGTATGTGTTGTATGCAAAATCATCAAAATTAAAGAATTCGTAACTGTCATTTTTCAACAAATTTTAATAAAATTGTTTTTTATTAATAACTTTTATGTAATTTGAACTCAAAAATAAATTTTGTATTACTATAAAGAGTAGAATTAATTTAAGTAATGTTAAGAAAATGGATTTATGTATAAGTTTGAGTAATTTTTATGGTAAATTTATCAATTTCATGTTTTATTAAAAATCATGTAATTTAATAGATATTAAGCTACAAAAAGTATTTTATTAGACGTTATCATCAGAGATACGCTAAAAAAGAAAAAAACAAAGTGAAATATAATCCAATGTAAGCTTATAAATAGAACTGTCGCCTTACATTGGTAACGTCAAAAACAGGAATAAGTAGAAAAATATGAAATCAAATAGAATGAAATCATGATATGTATTGTAGTATAAAAGGAATATAAAAAACAGTTTTATAAATGTTACCGTTTTAAGATTTAAATGCGATTATTTAAATTACTTGTATGATGAAAATATAAATTTAATAAATGATAAGTAAGATTAATAATGCAGATGATGTAACCGTAATGTTTCTGTAGACAAGATAAAATATGGTATAACTTGATTTCGATTTTTTAAAAATAATATTGTATTGTGTTTAATTCGTTTTTTCTAAATTCTATTTTAATGAATTTTTGTAGAAGCACGTATAACAGTGCTACTTGATCATGTAAAATTAATAGGGTATAAATTTCTTATCATCGATATTAATATAGATTATATTTTTATTAGTTTTAGCAATGTATTGTAATTAACAGATGCTAAATTAGGGAAAATAAATACTTTTTTTGTTTAAACTTTTACAAATAGACACAATAATATATTTTTAAAGATAATGCACTATTTATTAAGAAAGTACTGTGAGTTACGTTATCCAATCGTTTATAGTTTAAATATGTACCTTTTCGTTCGTATTTTCATAGGTTCTTAATAAACTTGAGTTTAAATATGAAAATAATAAAATATAGAAGTAGTTTAATTAATCTAAAAGTACGAACAAGAAGAGTTACAGTATTAGTTTTGTAAAGTGACTTCACTGAAATACTGGATCCTCAGTGTATATTAAAATTTGTGTGAATTTCCTTACACTAACTGAACTGAAGTTTCTCTATAAATCTGATACTTGCAGAACCTAATCCATTGAAAATTTCAATAATTTAAAATCTGATACAATGTGACTAAGATTTCTCTACGTAAAAAGATATCTGATTTTTTATAAGTGCGTGACGCGTCAAAGTAACAAACCATTATATATACTAATTGAATGGTAGGGGTAAGCCTTAGCTCTACGTTATTAACTAATAATGCACAAAGACGGAAAGAGAGTGAGAGAGAGAGAGAGAAAGAGAGAGGAGAAAGCAAAATAACGCGTAAATGGTCTTAAATCAAATCGTATTATCATAGCGCATGGTTGTAATTATCTTTGTAACATCGGAAGTGTAATTTTTCCATGAAAATTCTCGCGCTAGAGGAGAAGGAGGAAGAGAGAGAGAGTGAGATGACAATAATCCCATGGTCTCATGAGTGGTGCGTGAACCCGTCGGGTAAGCTCTCCACGTTCCAGGATGACGAGGCTTCCTCCACTGATTTTTTCACTTTTTGCTGGAATCACGGCAGTCTCGCGCGGAAAAATCGAGAGCCAACGATGCAACAATGTCTCGCCTTTGAATGTCGCGATACCGGAGACGTCGGCTGTGAGTGTGTGCGACCACGAGATGGATGAACGCCTTTTAGGGCAGTCTGGTGCACGATTGCTATGCGAAACTACTGGACTCGACAGAGCTGCGCTCGACGGGGCCCCAGCGAACTCTGGCGCACAGATGATCGCCGAGCCGCGAGTTAAATGTTGCTCCTATCCTGTGGAGAATGCCTTGCCAGAGACAACCTAACTGCAGTGAAGTGTTTTTTTACTACTGATGAAAGCCGATGAAACTTTGAGTCCAGTAATGTCCAGTAATGGCTTCTGGATTTATAATAATAATAATATTAATAATAATAACAACACACACACTCTTTCCCTCTAATATAACTACATTCATTGTCTCTTCTTTATAATTTTTGACTATCTAACTACTCAAAACGTTACTCATCTCATCTTTTATATTTTATACAATGTATTTTTCGTCGAAAATAAAATTTTTTTTTCGTATTTCTAGTTTTGGCTTAGTAAGAATAATCACTCACAAAAAATTTTTGACTTAATGTATCACATTCAAGAAAAATGAACAAATGTCACTAAAACACATTAATGTTAGCTGCAAACGAAAAGTTACAGTCAATATGACAAATGGCTCGCAGCTATACAATTAACACGACATACTTCATTTTGTTAAAACTTGTTTCTCCGAATTTAATTGTTTCATTTTTAGCCTTTATTATTCTCTTTGAAATTTAAGTAATTTTATTTCAGCATCATTACAAATTATGTACTCATTTCACTCATTTAAGTTGTCATCATTCTTAGATACATTAAATAAGAAAATACTATTATTTTTCATTATTTTATCAACATAATGCTTTATTGTTCCAACAATTTAATTTCTAAGCGTATGAGTTTTATTAAAACATGCATCAACATGTATTGTTAATAACGTTTAATACAGAATTCTATTAACTTATATTAACTTCTGAAACTATTGATTAACAAAAGTAAAAATACACAATTATTTAAAATATACGCTTAAATTTTGCATCAATTAAGTTTTAAATGAGTATTCAAAGTATGTACCCATTATAAATTTTGTTTGAGAAACTTATATCGACAAACTGATGAATGAATGAAGTCGCACAATAATTATTTGATATGTTAGTTATTTTGTAATATTGATATTAAAACATGATCAATGAGAAATTATGCTGCTATAAAAATACATGGAAGTAGTAGTTGTGATAATGAGTATGAAAAAAAAGTGAGTGAAGGAAGAATTAAAAAGTTACACCAATTGAGTTATAGAATAAAAGAAGAAATTAAGAGAAGTATTACCTTAGGTATCGTGAAAGAGAATTATAGAGAGAAACGAAAGAGTTACCATAGTCGATCCTTCCTAGAAGAAGATTCCTTAGTCGCCGAACAGCTTTTTTCTAATGACTGTCTTCATGAGCGCCTACATCTTGAAAATGGAAAATGTCTTTTTCAATGAGTTGAGGGAGCGTAACATAATACAGGAGACAGAACTCGATGAACACCTACTTCCGTTCGTTTAGCACTTACTTACGGAGACACATGAGTAGTCTAATACAGACTAACAGGTAAGTTTAATTATTTTTAATGTACATAATTTCCATAGCGAAATTTTATAGATCAACGTGATTTACGTTTCTATTAGTTCCTTCATAAATTCAATTATCTTTATTCCTCTGAGCTTTAGTATTATTATTATATACTATTCCTATAATTTATTGTTAATGGAAAAAGAAATCGAAGATCATTTTCAATATGTATTCACATATATAACCTTCTTGTCCGTTATAATTATATTAATATTTTATTTGAATCCTAATATAATTTACTGTATATCAATTTATAATTAATTGTGTGTGATAAATATTTATATTTAACAAGCGTAGTTTTACTGCATGAACTTGTATAATGTAAAAATACCCAATAAAATACACTTTTATTCATTGCATTGTAAGATTTTTAACTCATTATTATTATTAAAGGCATATTAAAAATATTTAACTTCTAAAATCTTTCGAATAAACAAGTTATTTAATTAAAAACAAAGTAAAAATAAAATCATAATTTTTCAAATAATTAGTAAAGTATACCTTATTTATACTACACTATTAATGTAAAAATATTTATATCTAAATTTATGCTTCAAAATTTTCTGCCACTTAGTAGATCTTAATAGAATTAAAGTAAATTATATTAGTTTAACAATTTAAAATTAATATATTTATTATTAATCTGTTGAATCCACTCGTTAGTTTCTACTCGTTATTTTTATTTATTTAAATGTCATAAGATTATTTAAATTTATTTTCTATATAAATTTATTCCTAAATATTAATTTTCTACTAATTAAAGATCTATCTTGAAAAATTCGTAATGGAGATAATTTTAATGTATTCATTTGTTTTTGTTTTATAATAATACTTATATTTGTATTCGATATATTAATTCTAAAGGGTAATAAACATTAAGAATAATTATAATAATTGACTACTTACTGAAAAAAATCAGTTTTTTGAAAAGTAAGATTACGTAATTATAAGTTTCTTGTTAAACTGAGTAAGAATTTTGGAATATCTTTGAAGCTCTTTTCATTTATTTTTAATATATTAATTTTATTGAATCCATACTTATTTATACAGGTAAGTTTAATTGTGGAACTACATAAAAAAATGATAAATGAAATATCATTTATTATAATTGTCTTAAAATACTTTTTCTTGTTTTTATATTATTGTTTAAAGTAAAATATTGTATTTATACAAAAAGGCAAATGGAAGCTGATAGTAAGGCAGTTCCACAAATTCTCGGTTATAGTAAGCAATTGCTGCTAGCATTTAAGCTTTTCAGCTCTTAGCATTCTCTTTTGTATAAGGGCGTTAATAAATGCTTTGTTTCGTATGCAAAATATAACTGACAGCTGACAATTTTAACAATGCTTTGTATTACAAAAACGATGTACGTAAGATATCCGAATTATACAAATAGGATATCATATAATTAGGGTAGTTTTTAAAGAAATTTAAGACATCTTATGAAACTCTTTACAAGCTTTAATTTACTTAATTACGTTTAAATAGATATATGTTTAGAAAATAAATTAATTTTATTACTCAATTTGGCTAATTTTGATTTTTTATATAAGTACATTGGAGATCACATAATTATAAGCATACCATATATATCCTAATCAAAACATTTTCCGATCGAAAATAAGAAAAATTACATATCTCTACTTATTATCAATATGCAACAAAATTTTATCTTATAAAACTATTGAAGAATTCTATTAGAATAACTGTTTGAGTATTCAATACTTTAGAAGCCAATAAAAAAATTATAGTGAAAATTAATACAAATACAATTATACATTGATTTTCATGTTACAATCAGATATCAAATACAAAAAATCCCATAGAAAATATTTTTTGAACATTGTTAAACTGTTGTAATATGGTAAGCTACAAACCATTAATCATCTTAATATATAGAATTCAGTATTATAAAATTAAACTTCAGTCAATGACAAAGGTACATATAATATTCAAACAAAAAGCTTTACCGATGAAGACTTTTGATTAACGGTACATGAGCAAACATGATAAAAATTTTCATTTTACATTAAAAATCTATTATCTTACAACTCACTCATAATGATATGAAGTATAGCGGTGAATAACAACTTCCTGGAATAATTTTATTCTATAGTCTTAAATTTTTGCTTTTCGATTATATTAATAAAATGATAATTTCAGTAATTTGGCCTATTTTTTATATAAAGAAAAATTATAATATATAATTTTCTTCATTTAAAAAAAATCGTATCCTCTTATCGGTAATGATCAATTTTAATATTTAACCATAGAGGTGTTTGTGATTTAATCATGACTGCTGAATAAAATTATATTGTAATTTACTACACAAAAAACAAAATAAAATAAATATTATTCTTCATTATCTCAATTTAATGAGATTATAATGCTCAATATTTTTATTAAAAAAAAGTATTCGGAAAATGTGTATATAATTTTAATATTCTTGCTATACTTCAATCAGTTTTAAAAATCTTAAAATAATTTGAGGGACCTCATATTTGAATGGATTTACTATAAAATAAATTCTAGGACTAATGTATTATTACATTTTTAAATTTATTGTTGTTGGTTATTCGTTGAACTATAAAAAATTTTATTAATGATTTTAAACAAGTTCTGGTATAATTATTTATATATTTTTAAAAATGAACGTAATAACAAAACAGTGATTTTATAATATTAGTATTATTATTATAATTCGTAAATTTAAAAGTAAAATTTTATGCATATAAAAGAAAATTTTTGTTTATCACATGTTAATATTTTACGTTCACGAAATTCATTGAAAAGACAGCATAGATCCTATTTATACTAGAAGGAAAATAGATGAACCCATTGGAAAAATGCGAGAACCGAAATATTTTTCAGCTTGCGCATATACTTTTTCACAAGGGGCATCGAATAAAAATGGTATTTTCCATTTATGTGCTTAGGTATATATGAAAATAACGTTGAAGGGCTAGATGTAAAATGCATATAAAAAAGGAAATCATTAAATACACGTTTTTTTTCTATGCCAAAATACATCATCACGCAAACGTACGTTACTTCATTTTCTCGCCTTTTGCGTTTCTACAAGGAATCATAACGAGAAATAAAAGCGGAACGAGAAAAAAGTCAAGCGACCGATGCTTACGAGATTCGATTGCAAGGCACGTAATCTACGTACAAGTAGCAGGTCGGCTATATTGTACGCCATACCATGCACCCAGCTGCATTGATATCGCCTTCAGGGACAGCAGTTGGAGAAAAGAAAAATCTGCCTTAGAGGCGATGGAAGATAGATAGATAGAGAGAGAGGGAGAGAGGGAGAGTTGAGGGGAGAAGAATTGTGTCCTATGTGACACGCATTTTCAATTACGTTGCGCAGCGCGCACTTCGTACTCATCGAAACAGGGTCAGGTACCATTGTCTTTTACAGATCCCTAACGGACCCATAGGCTCTTTCCCTCAGGAATGATTTTGCGATTCAATGTCGCGCGCACCCGTCAATGTCAACTTGGCTCTTGCCATGTAATCGGTACCCATGAAAGTGCATCCGAGAGATCCCCGGGTCTTCGGGGCTTCCCCTCGGGTCCATTCTTTGCTCGATCGTTCGCTCATTCCCCTTCTCCTCCTCCTACCGACATATCAAATGTGTCACAGCTGTGGCCACAAGTAAAGTAGCGCGAGTGTGGCATCGCGATGTTACAACGATATAACAACTTTGCACAATACCTAACATCTCTGGAATTATTATTGCACAACAACGTCGGGCATTGTCAGATTTTCATTCCTGCATATGCATTATAAAATATTTTTTACCACTATCTGTATTTTAGATATATATACTATATATTAGTATTTTTACCACTATCTCAACAGATGAGTACTTCGTTTTTATTTACATTTGTAATTTAAGTTGCACCTTGGCTTTATTTGTTTTTTAACTTTATCGACTAGTAAAGGCATCTTGGGCATATTTTAAATTTTCTAAATTGCCTTTTTAAACGCGAATTCCAATAGATACGAATTTTTTTAAATATTGCACACATTTCCATATATATATATTGTATAAATAAATACACAAATTCGGTGCAGAAATAAGATATTATGATAAGAGATTTGTTTTCTTTTATATATCATGTGAAGCAATTATTCTATATATATTCATAATTTAAAAATTTTCAGTATAGAATTGGTATATTGGATATCTGTCATCTAATCTAAGTACATAAGATAAGAGATTATCCATTTGATCGAATAATTGACTTCAATAAATTAATTTCTCAAATTCATTGCACATAAAGTTAAAAATAAAAATATTATTCGTTCATGTAAGTATTTGTACATACATACATATTTTTATAAAGGATATGGTGTTATGTTGTGTAAAAATGTGAAAAAGTAGAATACTAATGCAAATATAAATGTAAATAATAATTGTTTAATGGAATTAAACTGGAATTAAATGGTAAATATACATAGGAAAGTTTTCAATCATTAGTGTCCTAACTATGTCTGTAAAAACTTTATTGCTCTTCTGGGTACAAAAAAGGAAAAAAAACTATTTAATTAGTCAAAAGTCTTGCCTAGATATATGCAAGCTGATGTTCAACATTAACATATAAAATTTAGATTATTAATTATCCATTTTTTAAAAATTATAACTAAATAAAATAAAAAATTCAAGTTAGCTATAAATTATATAAGTTAGCTATAAAAATATTATAATTTAAAAAAATTCTTAGCTTATTATGTTAAATTTTTGACTTTAGGTTTGTGTTATTATTGGGTTGATAAGCTCTACTAATACTTTTTAAAGCAAAAAAATCTTTTACTTCATTGTACAAAGGAACGAAGACGAATACTTAAAAAAAAAAAATATCCGGTCAGTGAGAGAGACGATATTCTGACGCCTTTGTAAGAATAAGAAGTGAGTGAGAGGAAGAAAGAAAAACTGAGAGAGAGAGAGAGAGAGTTATAGCAGTACCGGGTCAGAAAGAGAAGGGGCAAAAATATTTTGGCTTCTTCGGCACGGTGAGGTTGTGCCGCCTGGGAACAAAATGCATATAAAGACGGTTTTAGCGAAAATCCCTTGCCTACAGTTCTCCTTTTTCCTTCGGAGTTTCGTTCTTCTTCGTTCTCTTATTATTTTCTTAGTCGATTTCCTGTCTTTCTTCACCTAACTTTGCTTTCGTCTCCCTATCTTGCTCTCTTTCTCTCACACTTGCTTTATATCTTTGCTTTGAGTTCTCTTTCTCTTTAATTCGTCGGCGTAAGAACGAGTCTGGTTCGCCATTTACTCTGTTCGAAGTTTGAGCGTATATATGGAAGGACCAGAGAAATCAAGAAATGTACTCTATTCACAGCGAAATTTTACTCTCTCTCTATTACCTTGAAATTTTCACTGTAATTCAACACTTCGATAAAGATCATTTTTCGGTGAAATGCTGAACGATAAAGTTTCATGAATTGCTTCATACACTCCTTATTACACAATTCGTCCATAAGAAATAGAAAATTAATACAATTCTTTAAATACACATTGTGCTAACTTACAGGTAATAACAAAAAGCATAATATATATAAATATTATAATATACATTAGAATATTCGATGCTGAACGCATTAAAGCTATGTAATTGTATTGTAATAAGCTATCAGGGAACTATCAAGTAATATATATTTTTTTTCAGGAATGTCAGAATAAAAATAATATTGACAAATTAAGTATAAAAATCGTAAATTTTTTACCTAATTCAAATAGTCATTAAAGAATGACATTATTATAGGCAAAATACATTGTTAATGCCCATGTAAAATTAATCATATTACTTGAAGTGAAAATTCATCACAATGAATTCACAGTTTTAATAGCAGCTTTACTGGAATTATTATAGAGAAATTGTTAATTAATTATATAAATTAAATGGTTTCTGAAAAAAATTATATTTTTTTAATGATAATTTTTAAAAACCAATTAATTTGATGAAAGATCAATAATTATATATTTTACTAAAAAATATCATAACAATTGTGCCTGTGCTTAATATATGTAGTATATTTAATCTCATAAAAATAATTTTAAGTAGTTTGGATCGTTTTAAATTAAATATTTTATATTGGTATATTCTTCTAATAAAAAATTTGTTTTTTATCATAATGTTTTATTGTAACTTATTAATGTATATAATAATTATAGGCTGACATGTACATGTATAAATCTTATAAAACTTTCTAAATAATTAAATATTGTTATTATCTTTGCAAGATAAATCACTATTGATTATATTTGAAATAAAAAATTTTAACGAATCAGTTTTATTAATTGTTTATTATCTATCGTCATATATAATCCAAAGATATATAAATTTATTGTAAGATTGTTTTTAAACGATCATGTATATTAATTCTGAAACATTTAGCCAATTTAACCTACAACTTTAATGGTTATCTATCCTTAGTATTTATCATGTACTAATGAATATATATTTAGTTCAATAGAAAGGGATGAGATAATACATAATATTTTTGCATACTGTAATATTCATTCTTTAGAAATCTATAGGTATTTCATTCTGATGAGATATTAGTACAGTTAGCTTAGTACATTAGTTAGTTATTATTAAATACAAGTTTTGATGATGTGTTTTTTTCGAAAAAAAGTTTTTCTATCATATTTTCTATATCTGTTAAAACAAGACTAATTTATTTTTAGTCATAAAATCTAAGTAAATTAGGCTTTATGCTTTTGTATGATAAAGCATCTATTACTTTTTTATGAGAATGGCTACTTCAGTTGATTTATATTATTCTTAAAGTGGTTATCTTTAAAAGAAAGAAGTTATAATATTTTCTGTTTACTTATACCAAATACATGGTTTTTACTCAAAAACTTTTTTGTGTAAAAACATATTACTTGAAATGAATCGTAGATTCTTTTTTTTAAATTTTATCTTGACCTACATTTCATTAATTTTTATAAAATTTTGAAATATTCATGCTTATTTTTAGGCTTTTATGTTTTGAAAGTTACTTTTTATTTTCTAGACGAACTGAGATTTATTTGAAATATAAGATATACTAATAAATCAGGGTATAAAAAAATAGTCAATATTATTATTGGTAATATATTGCTGGATTGTATCTAAGTAAAATTATTGAATTGAAATTATATCTAAGTATAATTTCATGAAATAATATTTTATAATAAAATAGGCAGAACTGAGTGTTTTTGTTTTATTTTAAGAAAATTAAATAATAAAAAAGACGATTGCAAAAAGTATTGCTCAATTAAAAAATTTCCCTGATAAAAACAAATTAGTTTTATGGTACTTAATTCAATCTATGTAAAAGTATTGGTGGCTTATTAACACCTTTTTTAATAAACTTGATTGCAGAAAGACGTTGTAATTATGCATGTAATTGAGTAGATACGCGTCTTACTCACACTTTCCTTAAAGGGATTTACCATGTAAGTTGTAAAGTACTTATAAAGACGTTGAACCTATGAGATCGCAGTTTAAATGCGTTTGCCTGTATCTCACGAATATTTGGAAGAAAATTGAAAAAATAAAAGGAAAAGAAAACTTAAAAAAGAAAGAAAGATAAAGAAAACGTTTATGGAGGTACACGTGGAGTGTAAGTGTATGCGCTGTTCCAGAATCCCTCTCTCAAGAGTTCGATCGGCTGCTTATCGCTAACTGCTCAGAGCTACGCCTACATAATTAAGAGGCGGCTTATCGACTCAGTCTCATCGTGAACGCTCTTCCTTTGCTCACTCTCGCGCTTCTATATTTTCTTTTTCTTTCTCTTTTTTGATAAACATCTCCGCCGAGTGCCGAAGTACACCGCATAGGTTTGGAACTGTTATACGAGCAGTCGCTCGACTGACAATGCGACACTCGCCGATGTTTTAATGGAATTACTCTGTCCACTCGCGCGTAGGATAGATTGCAATTACATTGATCGCATCTGTATCCCCACCACCATTGTCATGTGACTGCTTTGTTCTCATATATATATATATATATATATGTCTCATCATATATATGTTCTCATATATATATATATATATATATATATATATATATGTATATATATATATGTGCGTGTGTGTGTATGTGGGTACGTGTATGCATGTGTATGTATGTATGTTTACAAATAGAAATATAAACGAACACAATCTTTATTTGTGGATTAGAGATGAGCAAAAGGCTGTTACGGTGCGGCTGGAGGAAACTCAGTGCTACGTAATGGTGAGACAGTGAAGGAATAGTAAGGAGAGAGATAGAAAGGGAAGTTAGAGAGAATATTTCCAAAAGCGTTCATAACCGGGTTTTCGGTTTATTTATACATAGTATCAATTTTTTTTTTGCTATATTTATTTTTTCCTTTTTTATGACACACCTAAATTTATTAGTAAAAGAATGATAAAAAATAAAAAAATATATTATGTTAGAGTATATATAATTAAATTTCTCAACATTGTATTATATCTTTATTTTATTTTGATCAACAATTCATAAACTTTTGATTGTCATTATTATAATTACGACTCACATAAAGTAATAACTATGTTTATAACGATTTAGTATTTTTCAATGTAAAAATTAATTTTTAGTAATATTTGTAAATAAATTAAACAATTTTTAAATAGATTTCGTTCAGTAAGTATTTTTTTACTTCATTCCAACTAGAGAAACATTAATCTCATCATTTATTATTTATACTAAATGAATTTTTAAATATAAATACAATAACAATTTGTATCATTAATTATATAATTAATGTTTATATACACAATAATTTTACTTTTCTTATGAATTCAAAAGTTGATTAGTATTATAAGATATAAAATTGATTTTGATTTCAATGATTCGTAGTATTACTTGCTACTTTCTTCTTAACAACTGATGGTATTATCGTTGTAGTAAATAACTAGCAATAAATATAAAGTAAGCTACATAAGTTATGTACAAAAGAATTTAAAAAATTTTATGGTAATAGTATTAATATTTCAAAATGATAAAAGAAGCATATGTGATATTTTCTCATTATAGATTTTACTCTTACTCATTTATACTATTACAAATAATTATACGTGCTACGATTTTATTATGCCAAAACTATACAATTATTATAAAATTTCACTTATAGTGGTAGTTAAAGGTGTTAAATATTTTATTGATGTGATAATTATTGATTATAACCACTAGATGTTATATTGACTATATTATTTAACGATCATTAATTTTTTTTTACATGTAATTTCTGTGTTTTACTAATTTATCGATTATTGGGACAGTAAACAAATATTCAAATTTGTAAAGAGACTATAATCAAAATTAGGAATTATTTTATTAAAAACAAATCAATAAATAAGACATATCCCAAGAATTTTTAATTAACATGCATATTCAATTTAATTTTTATGCTTATTTGTAGAATATTATTTTTTTTATCATTGTATACGTAGAGTGCAAGGATTCAAGCCTTATATGAAGGTACATAATAAATGCGATTTGAATTTTTATGTTATATATTTAATAAAAATTAAGTACTTTCAAACAATTTAAATAAAGTGAAAAGGTAACAAAAAATGATTCTGTCATTTTATGAGATTCAATCAATAAATATAAAAATAATTAATATAAGAGATATTAATTAATATAAGAGTTGAAATCTTTACAATCTTGTACGGCGTTTACTTTCTTTTACATATATTTATATTTTTTACGTAGATTTAGTAAATAGAAGTGTAAATATAAATTTTTGGTTTCACAGCTAGACTATTAAGTTACTCGCATATATTGCTATTCTTAAATGTTGGTAAATGAGACTTATACAAAAAGTGAAAAATTTGAAAATACCAATTTATTGTACAGCATTAATTAACACAATTATTATAAATTCAAATGCGGCAGTTTTCGTTGCATGGCTTTTTTAGTTAGTTTACTGTCGGAGTTGATTTAGGTATTTTAGAATTGGTTAGTCATTCATTTCTATCCCTTATTCCTGAATATAAAAAATATTTTGCTGTCCCAATAAAAGTCTAAGATTCGATTGTTTGTGTCCAGGATCTTAAAATGAGTTTAGAAAATATTGGTTACATATATCCGTTCATACAGTTATTATATGCAGAGTTTTCAATAATGAAAATATACACTAAATTATTATTGAAATTCAATAGTATATATGTGTATTTAGATGGGGAAATGGCAAATAAAAAATAAAGGTGAACTATTACTGCATTTGGGAAAAGCTTCAAGTCAGCACTCGCTGAGTTGCACAATACTCGAAGAGAAACAATTATTCAGTTAGTACATTTCGATATTTTGGTTGTGCATGTTTGCATCTCACTCTCTATCTTCATCTCTCTTACTACCTATAACTATTTCATTCATTTATTTTTACTTCAAAAGCGACCAACGATCGTAACTTGCTTACTTTCGTACGCTTCCTTGTGTACGTTTGTGTATCACCCCAGTTCTGGGCCGCATCACGTTGCGGGCGCGGCGGTTCTCTCTCTCTCTCTCTCTCTCTCTTTTTCCCCGCCCCGCCCCAGACCATCGTCATTTCTCTCAGTCGAGGCGCTGATCGCGCCCTATCTCGTTCTATCTCAATCTATCTATCTTTTTCTCGGGGTCAGTCGAAACGCGAATTCCGTTATATACTTCGTCTAGGAATTACACAAATACTTAGGCTGCGACGCGCATTCCCCTTCCATCGTCTTCATTCTCGATCTATAGCTCTTACACGCTTGGAAACAAAACGAATCGACATTGACATGTCGACGCAGAAAAATAAATGGATGCGTTCATGTTTGTCTAGAATCGAAGGCATTTTAACTCGGTTGGCTGTTAAGACCGACGAGAGATTAAATCCTCTATATTTTTTTTGAGTTTGCGGCACAGAAATACTCTTCACTTCAATCGTACTGATATTTTTTCC
Organism: Kradibia gibbosae; assembly: GCA_018907135.1. Lineage (NCBI taxonomy): Eukaryota > Metazoa > Arthropoda > Insecta > Hymenoptera > Agaonidae > Kradibia > Kradibia gibbosae. The sequence goes on from JACCHX010000007.1 coordinate 5,848,878, forward strand.
TTTTTCGTCTGTCAACGATGTCGTTCTTTCTTCTTACTACGTAAAAATAGTGAAAATGCCGAAGTAACACGGGTCAGTAATTTTTAAAGTAATTTATGTAAAAAGGACGTTGGGTGTGTCTTGTATCTATAATCTATGACACAGGAGTGTACTCGATAATGCGAGAACCGCATAAAACATTGTAATTTCCTAATCTATGAATATTAGCCGATTAAAATGAGAATATACTTTTATATTTTTTGAAAAAAGATGATTTTTTATTTTTATTTTATTTTATCGAAAAAATAAATTTTAATTATTTGAATAAACTTTTTTTATTAGATTGAAGATGGGCGATAATACGCGACAATGTGCATGTGAATCCTTATTGATTAAGGTAATTGGATACAGAGATTAAAATTTTCCTCAATCACGGTAAACGTCCTATTTCGCTTATTTTGCGTCGAATTATTGATTTCGTTAAAAGCAATTATTTAATTTTCATTTCTAATTTGAAACAATTCTTAGCAGTCTTGTAACGAATCTAAATTACAACTGGGATCTTAAATTATTTTCAGTAATATCAAACCGTTCGATGTTATTTAAACTGCAACTAAGAAGGCATTTATAGATTATTTTTAGATTATATTAGGATTATTATTAACAATATTTGTTTTTTTGAATGAGTAAATTAATTTGAATATTTGACTTAATATAATATTCTTGTAGTAATATTCTTGTAGTACTGATTTAATAAAGTTTTGAATTTTCCATGCAATGGATTCGGTTATTTTTCAATTTATAATGAATTTTTAATATAAAAGATTTTAATTAAAAATCACAAATGTCTTAAGATCAGATTCGATTTACAGAATTTTCCAGCAAAGAAGACTCAATATTATTGCTGATAGTATATTTTAAAGCAATCACGGTCATGAATATAGCCCGAATGAATCGATGATCAACTCTGATATTCAACCCGTCTATCCTATTTTAAAATTGCAGCTGAATCAGAATTACAAAGATGGGTTTTCAATATTATTTCTCAACATTGTGAAAAAGTTTCTCTTTTGTATCAATTTTTAAAAATAAAAAAAAGGATTAAACTATTTTTATGAGGTTATGGTAAATTAGGAAAACTACTGTTCTAATTTAGCCCTTAAAATAGTTTGGTACTCTGGTATGTCACCCATGCATATGGTTCGGTATTGCAGTAGGTATTAATCTATCTGATATCTGACGCTTTTGCTCAATAATTTTGACTTAATCATATAGATATATTCGTAGTAAAATTTTCTGTCGTCGGAACTTTACGAGGATCTACTTCTACTAGTAGTTGAATTGTCGCTTTTAGAATAAAAGGTCGATAGGCATGGTCCCCGTGGCCAACAAAACACACAATATATTTCAACTCGCTCTTCTTTTAACTAAACCAAATCCTGTTGGAATCTGTCCATTTAATACGATAGTGTAAGGTAAGAGTTATTCTTATCCTATTCTTCCAAACCTTTCATCTCAATGTTAGAATTGTCCTGCCATTAATTTTGTAAAAAAAGTCCTTAAAAGTTATTATTAAAAACAAAACCATAACTAGATTTATATACTTATTTATCCAACTTTTTCAAGTTATAAAATTGATAAAAAGACTTTGCAAATAAATATATAGCAATATAAATATCATACTTTCTATATTTTATAGCATGCTTCATTGACTTTATACTCATCCGTCAAGACACGAATTTCATTATTTCCATCTAGTGCCAAAATTTGTATTAGCTACAAAATTATTTATTCTGGGATACCGTTCGTTATAAATATTGCTTAAAATATTATGCACAAGCTAAGTAAATTATTATAAAAGATTTTATAATAATCGTTTATAGTCTTATGGAACGTCGTTTAATAAAAATTGTAAATACAATTCGGTTTTTAGTACATTAAACACTTTTCAAGATTCATATATTTTCATTAAAATAAATACAGAAATTGAATTTATGTAATTATACTAAATTTTATACATGAACTTACAATTTTTATATTCATTGGATATAAGTAAATGATCAAAAGGAGTAATAAAAAATTAAAAAAAAATTTTTACAAGAAAATTAATTTTTTTTTCAATTAACCCTTTCTTAAAATTATTTTTACTAAAAATAAATCCTTAATTATTGAATATTTTTTTTGTTTTACTGCTCTTAACTAGGTTATTACATTTTTATATTATTATATAAAGCTTACTTTACATAGCAGATTACATAATATTCTCTACCATTGTATATAAACAGTTCTATTATAGTATTAATATTTTCATAATAAAGTAGGAATCTGGATAATGAAAGTTTTTTGACATTAAGATGTTTTATACGATGATCATATATCAATAAAAATATAGCATACTATTTTCATAAATTACACATGCCGTTTATTTTAATACGTATAGAAATTCATAAATGTTTATTTTTATTTTAAATTATAATTATCTCAAATTTAAATGGAATAAAAAGAGTTTTTTTTTACTATTCTTACTAGTTTATCTATTATTTATCACATATTCTATTATTTATTGTTTAATACATACATTTTCTAATACAAGTAGTTTTTTCATGAATCGTATAATAAGCGTAAAAATCTTTAAAACGATGATGCATATTTTCATGGTACTAATTGTGATTTTTTCACTATACGGAACGTATTACTTTAAGAAAAGTTATATTATTAACGAATTTTTAAGATCCTTAATTTAAGGGTTAAATTTGTAATTTATTATTTGAGTTTTTGGGTGAAAATTTATTAATTCTACTTGACACTGGAGAGTACTGAAGTTGACAAATTGCATGTAGAAATTTTTCAGATGCATTATAAATTTATCAAAAGGAAAAAGTAAATATGAAATAAATATACTGTAACTTTTATTATAACCTTAATTGATAAAATAGAAAAAATATTTTTACTTTAAATGCAATTTAAAAAATTTTACTCATAATATTGTGAAACGCGTAAAAAATAAATATTTAAGCTAAAATTTTCATGATTTTATCAGTTTGTAATTTATATTTAAAGTTTGAGTTTAAATATAGCAAAAAAAATATGAGGCATCATTCTGATTTCTGATCGATTGAAATAGTATTTATTTATCTAAAATAGTATTAATTAATCAATAATTTATAGAATGATGATTCAATTAATTTATTCGAGTTTTTGACATTAATCGTTTCTTAATAATTGATATTTTTATATGCAGCAAAAACACATTATCAATGATAGTAACTTTCTTAAAAATTGTTAAACTAAAAAAAAGTTCTAGATACCGTTTAATTTTTGTTTGAAAAATGGAATGTGGCTGTTTTTTAATTGTAAAGAGTATACATCTTTTAAAATGAAACAATAGTATCCCATTTATAATAGGACTTGTACATAACTTTTGCTTGTCCATAATAGAATAAATAAAAAGCTTTTTCCTTTCCAGAATAATCCTCTCTTATAATATTTCAGAAAGTAATTTCTATCACAACTAAGTATTCCTACAATCGATGTTTTTGCCTTCCATTGCGAATAGTCGGAAGCTTTGGGAGCAATCGTAAACTCGTACAATCTTTCGATAAACGTTCGAATGAAAAATACCGGTGTCGAAGCTAAGCTAATACAGTTGTGGCGAGTCGATGCGTAAATCCAACCGATTGTCAAAGATTGGAAATTAGCCGTCACCGGGTGGTTCTAAACACAGTTCAAATTCTCTATGTGCTTGAACTTCGAGTTACTGGCAATGATCGATATTTACTAGATATTTTCTTTGCATTCGGTACCCGACATCTGCATTGACGTTTCAAAAGTATTTTTGAATTTTATTGATGGGAAAGGACGATAGGAAAGGGCGGTTTGCAGCTAGAGGAGAGAAACTTCATCGTTATATGTATGGCTTCTAACAAAATTTTATTCCTTCTGCATAAACGCCAAAGGAAAAAATGTGGTAAAACCAGGAAAATGAAAAAACGTAGAGAGGGAATGGGAAAGAGGATAATTGCATGTAAACCTTATTTGATTGTTTTGAATATTGTGATGAGAGATGTTCTTTTTCAAGTTAATATTGCGGACTTGATATTTTTTACATACTCATTACACATAATTCATTTTTTATTTTAACTTGATATGTTGTAACTAAATATTATATTTTATATTTTTCACTAATAAATACATGTCAATTAAGTATTTATACATTTATTTTGGTTTCAAACTATCATTTAATTTGCTTCGAGTTTTTAGTATATTAAATACGTGACTACCATTGTAGTATCTTGAAAAGTGATAACAATATATTTTGCTTCTCAAACTTCTATCAATAAATGCTATCATCGTATCTTTAAGTACTTTTTTCAAAAATTATATTATTTTTTTTATAATTGCAAAAATGTCATGTTATCAAAGAAATAAATGCTAATAGTAAATATTATATTATGAGAAAATCGTTCTGCTTTTCCTATGTCTTCTCTGTATAGAGCAGAAATTCAATTAATTTCGCTTTATTGATAATTTTTTCATGTGAGAATACTCCCGATTTCCATGTATAATATGGTTTATCAACTTTTAAAAAAACTAATATATATATATATATATATATATATATTTATATATATGCCCAACCTAGAAGAGAAATATTATTTCAAATAATTTAAATTTATATATCTATTTTCCTATAATTATTCCAAATTAAACCGCAATACGCAAGGTGCATAAAATTGACATTCAAAATTAAAGTACAGATAGTAGTAGTAAGTACAGATAAGCTTTCAGATATTCCGCTTACAGTGATGGTCACTTTACAAATTATCGCAAAGTTTGTTCGTTGATAATGGAAAAAGGAAGGAAGAAACAATATGAAAAGAGCGGTCAGTGGAGAGAGAACAGAGAGTAGCCGAGTCGGGAGCTGCACGTGTATTCGAATTTCGTTGCAGAGCGTCAAGAAATACGGATAAGTCGAGATGTTGCGGCAGGTAATTAAATTAGTCCGCCGAATGAAGCCGCACACTCTGCTCTCCTTCACTCTCAGCCGCTGAAGACGCAGATGTGGCTCTGCTTTCGCCGATGGTGTACTCGAGCAGAGAGAGAGAGAGAGAGAGAGGCCTCCGTCTGTGGTCTGCACTAAAATTCGCACAAGGGCTCACCTTGTCTAGCAGTTTCGCGTGGAACGGAAGTAGCCGGTGATAAGCGTACCGAGTGGGTGCCTGCTAATCACCTCGGAAATAAAAAACTATAATTTCCCCCTCCCTGTCTTGGAAAAGGGAAGCAGATTCTACCCCCAACTCCCTACCCACCTCTAAAAGCTGCGGTTCTTGGTAAAAAACCTTTTCTTCTTTCACCGAGTGATCGTAACCTAATTTATAAATTGAATCTTAATTCAGCACTATCTTTCTTTTTATTTTATTTTTCGGCATTTATTACCCTTGCAATAAGATACTTTACAAACTATTATATACGTGTTACTTCTTATTTATTTTGTCTTTCTTTTTTACCTTTTTTTAATAAAGTGGACAGAAGATTAAGGTGCTCATTAGTATGTAGAATTTTGGCCTTCGGAAAACGTGGGAACCTCTGCTCGTCGTTTAAAAGACAAAAATACCGCTACGTTAAAAGTATATTTAGTACCCATAATTAATGGAAAAATTAAATAGAAGAAACGAAATAACCAAAACAAAAAGTTGCAGATTTATATAAACTTATTATTTAGTTATACGTTTTTTGCTCATACCACATCTTTTACGCTTTAAAATTAATACTTCCTGCATGTCATACACACACATATATATACAACAAAAGGTACAAGTATTTGTATATGTTTTGTATTAAAAATGAATTAATACATTTATTACTAAATGAATATAGCTATGATCTATTTTTGGAATGTAAAAACTTAAATTTGCAATTGTTCCTTGCATATGGATCAAATGTAATTGCGAAAATAGAAAACAAACCATATTCATTTTCATGCATAGTCATTGAGAAATAGCAATATAAGCAAATAAGCAATGTGAGAAGGATATCTATATTTCAGTACGGACATTATGTTATCGAGAATTATTATTTGCTATCTATCAATCTATCTATCTCCGTTTCTTCCTTTCCGCTTTTTCTTCATTCTCTTTTCTCTTTCTCCTGTATATCCTCCTATTTAACGTTTCTTTCTTCAATAATAGCGGTATAACGTGCAGACAAAGTAGCGCCCGAGATCGAGCAAGAGTTTGCTTGATGCTATTAAGGCTTGTTCACTGACTCGTTCGCGATCCGCAAGTCGCGTGCCTACCTACCGCACATCCGGTCTCGGCGCGTCTCTTTTTTCAAATACGTCCATTAAACCACTCGCCCTTCCCCCGCTCTCTAGCTTTTCTTGTACGTACCTCTTCTTATTCTGTTCTTCTCCACGGTAGACGTGAGAGTCGCTCATCATGTATTAGACTTTTTAATAAGACCATTCGTTCGCTTATTTGACCTGCCTTTTGTACATCTGCAAACATCATGTAGACTTGCGTGCTTTAATTTTCATGCTACCTTGGGCTTCGCATTTTTTACGTCAACACTTCGTTAAAAGCTGTGCGCAAATGTGATTATATGACTTCGTTATGATCTCTTCTTTTTAACTTGTATATATCATTATTTCCCTTCACATTTGTAAGCCTAATGTGTACGAATATGTTCTTTGATTACAATTAAAAAGTATCCTCTTTTAACTAATATCATTTATTCCTAGTATTTTGGTAACTTTTTATTTGCAGCTCTGCACTATCATGGATTTATCTCTAGCGAATATTTTGTTATGTGTATAAATATTCAGCTATATAAAAGATAAATTTACTTAAAAATCAATTTACATGAAAACAAAAATAAATTGTTTTATTATCAGTATGATCAGAAAAATTCGCTTTTAAAATATATATATATAATATTATTTAAATTTATGCTTGTATACAAAATTACACCATTTTTATAATAACATTTAATATATTTCATAAAAAATTTAATTTTTTCTTCCTTTTTATTCCTTGATATAATATTTTTTATTCTTTCTAATATTGCAATTTGAATTTATTGATGATATTAAAAATATTCATACTTGTTTTGAACTAGCCTCAAAAATAAAATAATATAATAAATAATTTCTATTATATTTAAGACACGACGCTTATTGAAGATCTTGCTATAATCTAAAAAGTAACTCTCATTTGCATTGTTGTTTTTAAACAGATTTTCTTTTGTTATATTTTATATAATTCTCAACTTATTTAGAAAATTTGTTCATATCTATAAAAAAAAATTATTTATTCAAAAAATTCTATACAAAGTACAAAAATTATAATATTTCTATTGTTTGTAATATTGTAAAATTTTTATTGAAATAAATCTAGCCGATAACTGTATAAAATGTTATAGTAAAATGCTCTTCAATAAAAAAAACATCAATATTGCAAAAAGTTAAGGAATATCGTCATAAATTTTATTTTAGAGATGTTGAAGAACTTACATGTATGTAACTATATGCTTGGTGTAAATAAATCAGTTATATATATATTGTATAATAGCCTTTTTAAGCTAAAAAATTATTATTTGCTGAGTTGTTTTAAGTTAACTTTAATCATTGCATATATTTACAAAATAATAGAACACGAAAGCAAAAGAATAATAAATGTGTAAATGAAATGCAATTTTTATAAGCAACGCAATATACTCATCAAATTATCTAAAATTATATAAAATAAATTAAATTTAACTCATTTTAATAATATTTTAATAATATTATTTATCATTTTAATAATATTATTTTTATTGCACATTTTTAAGTAAATTTAAATATTTTCTTAATTATAGTAAACATAATTATATTTAAAAAGATATAAAAATTCAGATTCACAATTCAGAAATAAAATTATAAAGGAGATGTAATCATACTGTTATTATAAAAAAATTATAATAGAAAATAATTTTGCGTGTAAAATTATTACAAAATTTGTTAGTTACAGACAATCTAAGCTTTTTTTTATTTTTAATAAAAGTACTTATTTGGAAATAAACTATATCATAAAATATGATATATTTTTTATCTTAAATAATAAACAGAAATACATACATTGTTTTTGATTTATTAATTAGATTTTAATTATTATGATTAATAATAATAATGAAGCATCTACATCTTACACTCTTGAGATTTAAAAATTATACACTACATTATATTCATAAAAAAATTATATGAAATCGTATTCAAGTTTTGCTAATGTTAAAATAGAAAGATTACATTTAAAATAATGAAAAAAACCTCTCATTATTTAATAAATAAAATCTTTATTTTTGTACATACATATTTGTCTAATTAATTGAACAGCTAATAATTAATTTTAAAGGAATTTCAATTAATTTAAAGCCACAGCCGTATGTTATATCTTTTTCAGGCAACATCACTGTAATCATCTTTTATAAGGTCTTTTAAAACTGCGCTTAAAAGTAAATCTTTCGTAACTATATGAAAATTTTAAATTATTACATAATTACAAGTTCAAAAATAATATAATATGAAATTTGAACGTTATATTAAGATATTACTTTAATTTAAACATTTATTTCATGTACAAAGTTGATTCCGAATATAAAAACTATTCCGAAGATAGTAAATAACTAATTTCATAGCAAGGATATATTTTTAAAATATATTTAGTGTGTAAATTAACAACAAATATGAATGACAATATTAATATGACATCCAAATAAATATGAAGAAAAAATCTGAGATTAGACAATAGAAGTTGTATCAATTTGTTCAGTTTTTTAGAATGTTTGCATGAATCAAGCTCCATGATCACAAAGTTGCTTGCATTGCCCTTTTACTGTGAATTTATTAGCAATGAGTATCCAATCACAAATTCTGTAGATTATGGCCGTTGAGTTATGGCAACTAACAAACCGAGACCACGGCTTCAGTTAAGATTCCAGGTGTGAATATCTATCTATAAAAATCACACTCTATGTGTATATATAGTACTGCCTTGCTTCAATTTCAATTTCAATCGTCACAATTCAGAAAAATGTAAAGAAAACGAAAATTTTTAGAGCAATGACAAATTAGTTTTATCTTTGATTATGAGCGACGATCTATTTATGTCTTCCACATCCGAAATGGTAAATCGCTGTAGGATTTCGAACTTATTAAAAAAGTGTAGGGGTATCATCTGTTACCATGTCTTCCTATACGGATAACATTTATCTACTATTCAGCACCAATGATAAATCTTTGAATTTATTTGACTTTATAATGCGCGTTATTATCTTTTTGAAGAATACTTTGGAGATTGAGTGGCATTTTCAGCTACTTGTACCTGTCATATTAATAAAAAGTAGAATTGAGTGACTTAGTGATGGCAGGCTTAATATGATTTTTTCAGGCAATTGAATCATCAATACATTATGAATATGATTTATAAATAAATATAAGAATGTTAAATGTTAGCTTTCATTTAAAAAATAATAGTTCTTTATTAAGCAAAAGTAAAACTAAATATAAAAGCATATAATTGCATCAATATATAATATATTTTTAACTGTTTCAACAAAATGTTTTTATAACGTAACGAATTTGATAAAATGTACATTGATTTTGTTAAAAAATATTTTTTTGTGACGATAACCTACATTTATGTAAAAGTTCCAACGCGGATGCTATACAATTCTATAACAATCAATTTAAAAATGTAGTTCTGTTGCTTACCCTAAAACCAGAGAGCAGATCTATTTCTTCATTATTTGGTGTGCATCCTTTATATGTAAATGAACGATAATCATCCTTTACTATAATATAAATCTATCATTAGTATAATATATTCCATTATAATTCATTGAATTGAAGTATTGTAAATAGAATATTGAAGTTTTGGTTTTTGGCCTTCCCATAACGGATGCTAGAATTTAAAAGTATTTTGATATTCTAAGATGGCAATGACTAACATTTTCAAAGAATTTCAATAATTAATAAGACGAAAAACTTATTTCGAAAAATAATAATATTACAATCTAATGAATTAATATTATTTCGTAATGTAATAATATATTAATTTATAATATTGTGATAATATAAGAACATTGTATTATAAGAAATGTAAGAAAAAAATTCTTTCAACAATATTTCTATATGTTATTCAAAGACAGAGTTATAATATAGTTTTAATCTAAGTTCTCAATCGAGTAGCACATTATATTTGGCTTTTAAAATTGACCCAAATGTTTTAATTATATTTTTAGAGACAATTTTTTTAAAAAATTAGCAAAATATTTTTATATGGCGAACTTGCGCTATTGTAATTGATTTCTTGTATCCAATTATTACTTGTAGTTTCTTTATGAAATTAAAACTACTTTAAACATTAATTAAAAAGTTTAAGAAATTAAGAAAAGAAGTTTTTGTGGAAAATCTATTTATTTTAGCTGTTGGTAGTTAGGTGTGCTAAGTAAGATACATATCGATTACTTTCATTGGAAATTTGAAGGTTTTTTCACAAAAACTAAAATCATATTGTAAACAATTATTATTTCATGAGTGGTAAGTCAAATATGATGTTGTTCATTGAGCACCGCATAATAACCCGAAACATTGACGCCGAGATATAGAAACGTTGATTGTCTTTTCATAAAAGTAACATTCCTAAGCATCTATTGTCTATGAGCGTTCAAATATTTCTCGAAGCAATGGATTTCGTATTTCCACGTAAGCGCGAGGGCACGTTTTCATCGCGCACAGGAATAAGAAGTGAATTGTGGAGAACAACGAACAAGTAACTTGAACTGCTGCATAGCATTGTGAGTTGTCTGTCTCTTTTCGCTACGCAGCGCGTCTGGTGGCCCTCGACTCGTCGTCACTTTGATTTCTTACCACGCTTTATACGTGCTTCTCTCTCCCCCCTTTATGCCGTCACGCCATTGCCCCCCCCCCCACTATCGTACCCAAACTGTCGCTCACTCACTCGCTCACTCATACTCTTTTTTCGTCTTTCTCTTCGATGCAAACACACACACACACACAAATACGCCCGCTCGCGCAATCAGAGGTCTTGCCTTTTCTTTTTCACTTGCTTGTTTCCCGGACTTTTAAAACTGGCGTTGTCGTTGTCGTCGACGTAGAAATGGACGCATGGGCCGACGATACTTGAGAGTACGTCGCACCTGCCGACCAACTAGTTGAACCTGCTTAAACACTGCCCCTGCTTAACCCCCCTCTTCTATGTGCCTATCCTCATGGTCCTGCGTATAAGATGATCCACTCCATCACTCTCTTTCTATGCTATCTGTAAATCTAGTATTGAATCTCCTTGTCTAGCAACGTGCACTGTTCAAGGCAAAGTGCACCTCCAGGAAGGCCCTGTAGTTTCTGGACGCTCGCCCGGTTCGCGCAACCGATGCTCTTGAAGACAAAAAGCGCACTTGTGAAAACTTCAACTTCTTTGGCTTTGACAAGCTGCGAATGAACGCGAGTTCTGAAAAACATTGCGGGTGAACTAAAATTCTTTATGTTCTGGTTTGGCTATTTATTTTTCTGTTTTTTATCTCTTCTTTTTGTATATTTTAAGGCCCGTTTCGATGATTTTTTATTGGTCTAAATGTCGAGAGCGTCAACTGCTCTCAAAGTTTCAAACTTGTTTGAACTGTTTTTTGGTTGACACGCCGAGTGTGTAATTTTATTTCAGCGGATGCTAGTGATTTATGCTAATTATTACTAGTTTTGTAATAATTTAAGTCTTTAAGGCACCATAAATATTTTAGAATAGAATTTGTCTTCGCTCAAATAGAGCACGCATATTTTATAATATTTATTACACTTCTATTAATGGTTTTTTTTTTAAATTGGTCCGTAACTAAGAAAATGATAATGTTAATTTATTTCAAGCATAACAATTGCATTAATTGTAACTGTTAAAATTGAGCGAGTAAGTAAAAGTTTACTAACGGTAAATTGAATGTATTTAGATTGGCGGTAGGATAGGATTTAACTTATTCATTGACTAACAGTAACGACGAAAACATGATTGAAAATATTTTAAAAAATAAACATAAAATCACCAAAAAAAAGTAAATGTTGCTTTTAAATATAGTATTCTTTTCGTACATTTCTAACGTAATTTGTAAAAAAAATTTCCCTATTGTAGGTTCACATTTTTAACTCACGCTGTTTTAATATTGAAGAGAAAAAAGAATCGTGTTGTTCGAATACATTAACTTCATAGCAAATTTGAACCGTTAGCTTCAAAATTCAGGTAAGCTTCAAGTAAGTTATTGTGTTTATATATGTAGAGGTTATATATTTACAATGATTTTCTATTACTCGATACACTAATATTGGATACATAATTCTAATATAAACATAAGATATTTTTTAGTTCTAAATTAAAATTTTTCATTAAAATTTGAAATAGATAAATATTAAATATAGAAACAAAACGAAATATGTTACTTTAACTACATAGTCTACGGCTGAAGATAGAATTTGAATATATCTATTTAAGCGTAAAAAATCTAAATTAAATAATTTATAAATCTAAAAAATATATCAAAGTAGAAAAAATTCAGTGAAGACTCATTCGTACTCTGAGAAAAATTATACTATTAATTGACAATTGATTAGTTGGTATAATCCTTCTGATAATCAGAGTTATCTATAATTGTCAATACTTATGGGGTTCATACGTATAGTTCATACTATTCCATTGATTTCCAAGATTACATCTTGAGTATATTGTATAAAACTTGAAATTGTAAATTTGTAAAATCTCAGAAATCTATTAGACAAAATTTAAAATGTTAATTTTTTATGAGATAACTATCAAAATTAAAAAGAGTCTTTATTTTGAAAATTTTTTTACACTTTATATTACATTTTTACGTATATATGTATATATCTATATTATTATAATAGGTAATATTTTATATATTTTTTGCAAAATAATATTATCAAAAATATAATTACGATAAATTTAAAGGTATTTAAATGTCTCGTATTATCTTATAAGCAATTCAGTGAAAACGGTTATTCAAACTTTTATGAGATTAAATAAAATAAATATATGAATCCCTTCATATGAGGAAATCAAGAAAAAAATTAATATTTTATATTGAATATTCAAATACAAGCTAGATGCACAACAAGTAGGCAAATAAAATATTACGGAATGTACAGGATAAATCAACAGGTAGGTAGAAGTTGCCTAGTTACTCTAGAAGATTGTTTTTGTTATTTTATATTGTGCATGTTTGTATATTTTTTTTATAAATTATAGTTGATTACCTGACAAAATGAAAATTGTTTATCAATTATTTAAATAATTATTATAAATAATAGGCTAATATGACTTAAAAATTATAATAATATTTTTTACTGTTGTAAATATTATTAATAAAGTATTATATTTACATTTTGTATATCACAGTATACAATGATTAATTGTATATGAAAACCTCTTAATAGACTTAAAAAAAAAGTGTTTTAATTTATACTTGATTTACATGGTGAGATAAGAATAAAATTTGGCTGATGAGGGTGCGAATTCAAAGAAAACTTAAGTGTTGAGATGGAATTTTCGATGATAATTTTAATATTAACGACAATAAAAAAAAAAGTATAAACAGAAAATTTAACCAATTTTCTAGCCTTTATTTCATTTCGATGATAACATAAAAGAAAAAGAAATGACGAATAAATGGCAATTCTTTTTTTTATTAGACCCTTGCTGTAATGTTCTTCTGTACTGATATAATATGAAGTTGATGTCATTAATAGTACTAATCTTGGATTAGTAGGGACAACCAAACATAAGGTTTTTCATTAGAAACATAGAAATAAAATTTTTTATAAACTTACAATTGACTCTTAAAAAAAAAATTCTGTTGCAGTTTGCTTTTTTATATTTATTACTTTATAGATCCAATTATAATATATATAAAACATATAAATTTGTAAAAATTCAAAATGTAAAAAAAATTAACAAATTAGATTAACGTATGTGGTAGAACATTACAGAACATACGCTTATTATTAAAACTGTATAAAAATTAAAATTTTGTACAGACATATATATTGGAAATTTATATAATGTCCCTTCTGCAATTTTTTTTTATTTATCATAACACTCAATGTGACATTTACATCGATTAACAATATTTTTATACCCAAACATGCTAGCTTTATGTTCTTTTTTCAGTGTTTTATTACATTTAGGATGATCGTATTTACATGCACAAACTGTGTAGTAATACATAAGAGAAGCACAAAGAATGAAACTAAAGAGAGAGAAAGAAAGTTTTTTTTTTCAATTTTAAAGATAAATTCTTAATACTAATACAATATATGAAATGTATCGTAAAACGAAATAAAAAATAGAATGGCTTTATATAAATAAATGAGCATATCGGTGAACTCTTTTTATCATGCATATTTTTATTTCTAACGTCAATAGCTGCTTTTATTTCTTTAACTATTAGATTATTATGCTTTGCAAATGTGAATTTTTCTTTTACGGTAAGCCTAGGAAGGCAAAGAAATGAAAAGAAAAGATGAAAAAATAGAAAGGTAGTGATGACATTAGTGCCATTTGCTTTCACGACAGCAACGATGACTTTATTTCCGAGATGAAAACTCCTCTCTGCATCGTCTATGCTTGTGGCAAAACGTGGTAATTTATTGTTGGGAGAATAATAGATTTTTCGCGTAAAGTGCTTTCATTTTTTCCTTACGTGAACTTATTTTACTGTGAGTATGATTCGCTTCAGAGTGTATGAAATTCGATTATTATTCTGTTTCTCTGCAATAAAAGTTTCTAAATTACTTTTTTTATATAATTTGTAGTAAATATAAGTATAAGACCATTCATATATTTACGATAATACAACAAAATAAAAGTATATTAGAAAACATACAGTTAAATCATGTGCTACAATAATTAATTCACATTTGCGAAAGTAAAAATTGCATTAAATTAAAAATATTAAATTTTTTAGTAGGAAACAGAAACAATAATTAATTAAATATTCATTAAAAAGGTTTGATCACTAATGCCTATCCATACATATAAAATATACATCGTACACAAACTTGCTGTGTGTGGAATATCGAATATGTTCATTACGAATTGAGCATGCTAATACTTCAAAAACCGCATTAAACTGAAGTATACTGAACTTAAAGATACAGTACTACACTAGGTTTAAATTTTTTTAAATTTTACATTTAAATAAAGGACAGTAATCCTAGCATTATTTTTATTGAAAACTTTTTATGATGATTTTCAATTGAATGTTATGAATTTAAGGAATTACGAGATCTTTTATAATCTTTATGTGTTTGTATAGATTAATATTATCTTAACGTGAATGCTATTGTTTTAAAAGAATTTAAAATAATAGAATTAATGAATTATTCTATTACATCAAATTTAATATAGTATTATAATATAGTATAATATAGTATAATATCGTATTCAAGTAATATAGTAAAATCATGTATTTCTAATAAATATACTTTAGATCATGTATATAAAAATAAAAATTTTGAATATATTTTTAACATATGTAAATTATAATAATTATCACAAATTATAAATTAATCATACTTTTTCTTAATAAAGAGGAAGTGAATAATTTTGAAAGAGACCTGAATTTTAAATATATGTATTTGTGTATATGTGTATATATACATATATATGAGTGCGTTTGAATACTAACATTGCACGGTATAAATCATATGTTCATTATGATTATTATATGAATCATTAATCTTCAGGGAATTTTCGAAAGCGAATTCACTTAAAATTTTGAGATTATCGTTTAATAAACCAATGGAGTGAAACGAAGGCAGCGACAACAAGTAATTATACTAATGAGATAATTTGCAATGTAGTTTCTATTGAAATAGGTTTATTGCAAATATAATCTAAAATTTGCAAGTATATTCTGATAATTATTTCGCTTATCTCAAGTAATTGTAAATATTATTAAGTTTATTCTGTATTTATTTTCAAATGGAAAACACCTAATTATTCAAATATGTCTTTAAATAAGATTAACATTTTTTAATATCTTTGTAAGATTTTATTCATTTCTAAATTCACAAAAATAGTTTTTTTAACATTTTATCTTTTATTTTTTTTAATTTTGTAGTTTTTTATACATTTTATATTTTATATTCTTTTTGTTTTGATAATTTTCTATCAAAATTATATTTTTCTACTTCATTCAAGTTCTTTTATCACTTAATGAGAACTTTTTATATTCTTTTCTGATTAATAATAAATAATAATTACAGGTAATTAAAAAAAATCTTAAATTATTGATATATTATTACAATTTAATTTTGTGTTTAAACTTAAAAGAGTATTAAGGCAAAATTAAAATAAAATGATGTTTGTATTACAGTAGTAGTTATTAGTATATAATATTTTTATATGATAAACCAAAAGTTTTTCTTTAACATTTACACGAGACATTAATTCATTATTTTCTTTTAACAATTTCTGATAATTTTGTTTCATTTTTTCAGGTTTTCTATTTATTGCTATGGCTTAAATATTTTTCGCAATTCATGTACTATTTTAAAATGATAAATTCTTAACCTACTTATCCTTATAAGCCTTTGAAATACTATCTTTTCTTTTTCTTATTTAGAAAAAATTGTTGAATAAGCAAAAAATAAAAAAATTCTAAAAGATGAAAAAAACAAAAAAATTGCTCGACAAGAGATAGAATGAAAAATATAAAAAAGCAAAAGAAATACTTTTACAAACAGTGTTGTTGGAAATGAAGTAGTTAAATATCTTAAGAAAATACTTGATTTTAATATCGTAATATCCAGATTAATCATATTTTTAAAATATTCTAAATTCTTTTATTTTTAATAACTATAAATGGTAATATTTATTACTGAATTTTTTAAAAGAAAGCTGTAATTTAAAGAACTTTTTCTTATTACTTTTTTGATATTTTTTATACATTTGTGTAATAAAATTAATATCAGATTTTATAATTGAAATACTACAACATATATTTTTATATATTGTATATATTATATATATTTAATGTATGAAAGCTACTCAAATAAGAAGATTTATATTTATCAAAATATAGTTGTTATTTATATATGGACATTACCGTATTATTAACTTAGTTGTAATAATCTAGATAATAAATAATTACATAATTTTTGATAAGTACGTACGATGCGTAATATTGCTGATATAATTTCTTTAATTGATAGATGACTGCTACAGATATTAGTATATGTTAAAATTTTTTAATTTAAAATATCAAATCTCATAGAATTATAAAGCTTATATTTACGTATTTAATTTTTTTTAACGAGTATATTAGTAACAAAAAATTATATCTGTATATATATATATATATTTATCTATGAAATACAAGATAGTTAAGATAGTTCCACTATTTCTCCCGATATCGTTTTAAATAATAATACTTTTTACGTATATAATTAAAAAAATTTGTAGTATGTTATAAGTCTAATTTATTTATTAACTATTTATTAAGTTAAAAATATTGTTTTAATTGAGACAATTCAATCATTTGTATGAGCCAGTGACTTGAAAAACAAATAGGAAATATGATTTTACAATTAAAGTGACAATACAGTACAGGATTGTATGCCTATAGTTTAAGATGAAGATTTTTTTCAATTTTGTCATATTTATTACACACAAGTTTTGGGCTATGCAAATTAAATTACTTATACGAATTTTATATGAATAGATGCAAAAAATCAGTATACAAGAAAGTCAGTGAACGAATGTGATTTTAATCCGCCACTCATTTTCAGTTCTTGAGTATAAAAGTGTGTATGTATTTTTTAATATATCTTAAGCCATTAACACCATAAATAGTTTTCTATGTAATATAACCGATCACGGCGATGTAAACGGAAGTGCAATTTCTGACGTGCAAAACAATTTACTATTTAACACAGATCTATAGTTACAGTATCTTGCCTCTGTGTTTTTTGTAATATATTTTCAACTTCGTAAATTTTTTCTCATTGATATTTTTTAATTCTTGGTTTTAATAAATCTTTAAGGTCATATAGGTATAAAAATATTTTTTTAAATATCAAAAGATAGAGGAAATAAAACTTTACTTAAATTTACATTTATCTCTTAAAGAAGTTATCATTAATTTGTTTGTATTTGATTTTTTTAAATTTTCAATATCTTACATTGAATTAATAAAGAAAGATCTTTGTGGAATTTTATGACTTAAATTTAAATCAGATTAATAATTTTGAAATTGTAATGATTGATAATAAAAGATAATACTATATTTATATATATACAGTACATACGTAAGTTTTTATAAATAGCAATGGAATAAACGTTAAATAATAATATTTGTTTTCAATTTGTTTTCATATTTGTTAATATTTGTTAAATAATAATGTTTGTATTCATTCGATTTATTAAATTCCGGTTAATCATTTAATACAAGTAGAGCATGAGTCGTATAATATATTTACACCAACTACATTTAAAACACGTTATAGACGTTAAATTTTAACTTTTAAAGATACATTTATAATTAATATTGTATGTATATAAGAAAAGAAAAATTTATTTATGAGTACGTCATTTAATAAGTAAATGAACATTTTTATTTACGTGAATATACGCATAATATTATATATAAATAAAATCATTTACGGGAGTAAACTATATACTTTAGATTAAATTAGGATTGGTACATATTTTATTCTTTACGTTTAATTCTTTCATAAAAAATCTTTTTTATGAAAGAATTTTTTTTCTTTTTTTCTTCTTTTTGTGTCTAGGTTTTTATAAAATATTCTGATTGAGTCATCTAGAAATAAATTGTTTCGATGCAGTTTTTTTCTGCTTTTTAATATTCTATAAATATTATTGTTGATTAGTATTCTTTAATCCTTCCTATTGTCAAACGTACTAAAATATTTCAATAATAATCTTAAAATAATAAGAGAAATATATATATGTATCAAAGTAATTTAATTTTTCTTTTATATTATTTTAAAATCTAATCGAATTATCAATAATTCATTTTCGACGGTTTCGTAAATTTTTCGCTTTAAAAAGTTTTAAAAATAAAGAGATTTTATATTTATCACAAAATTTTTTGTATTAAAAAAAACAATATAAATGTGAATATTTGTGCGTAGATATATGAAATAGGATAAAAATCATAGTTGTGATTTATCCGGAAGGAACAAAATCTTTTACTTTTTACAAGTACAGCATTTCAATCTAAATCTTTTATATTATGCTGAACACAGTTGTATTCGATGGAATCGAAATATGATAAGAAAAAGAATTATAGATAATTTCTTTAAATGGAAAATGTTCCAAAACAAATTTTTAAAAACGTATTTTATTTAGTACATGTCTATTATTTTATCAATAATATGTGTGTATATATATATATATGTATATGTATATGTATATGTATGTATGTATGTATGCATGTATATAAACATAGCTTAATTTTATATTATGATGAAGTGGTTCATTTAATTATTGCCAAAAAATTTATGTATTGACTTTAAAGTTGTCTATCATTGTAAAAAAAGGCCATTGTAAATGTTTTGAAATGAAATAGGACAAGAATTTTATCATCTTAAATATGAACAATTACGGATGGCTCATAGATCCTCATAATACTTACGTAATTATAAAAGGTAAATTAAAAAATGATAATATACTTTTGATATATTGTAAATATTATAGCAATCAAAAAATATATAAAATTATGTATTAAATATTTGGAAGTAACGTAGATTTACGTGGACATTTACATATAATTATACGTGTAATTATATTTTCAAATCTTTAAAACAAACTTCTAATTATATAAATGTTAATTTTTTAATTTTTTTCTTTATAATACTATTTTTTGTATATTTATTTTTTATATTTATTGAATTTTTTCGGCTTTAAGAATTTTTCTAGTAATAACACTTTTCTAATTAAGTAATAAACGAATCCCAATTTTTGTTTTTCATTCTTTTAACTATGATTTATGTTATTATATATTTTATGTTCATGTACTTTCATAATGAACGTTTAAAAAAAATTCATTACAGTATTAATTTGCTTTTTGCTACATAATATAATTTGTTATTTTATACTGTAGTTTTAAGTACTAAAGCTTAATAGTGACGTAAAATTTCAAATAAATAATACGTTATATTATTAAATTTAATTTCTAGAATTGAATATTAGAATTAGTTTGACAATTGCATTAAAAATTTGTGTTAATAAAATTTTTCTTAAATTATATTTTTAATGATGTATTTAACTTTGTTAATTACGGGGATTTATACGTATATACACATAATATAGATATAGATATATTTACATATATCTATATATATATTTTTTTTATTTTATTAAATTTCTGTGTGCATAATAAAATAAAATACAATTTTATTTCACAAATATTTTCGAAACATTATACAATATTCTATCATCTGTTTTATATGATTTATAGGTTAATTTTATTTTTCGATAATAATTATGTGAAAAACTAGCTTGAATAATTTATTATTTAATTAAATACTTGCAGCACATTTTTGTTAAAAAAAACTGTAAGATTCTTAAATAGAATTATATGCCGTTTTAAATCTAAATGTACAATTGTATTTACTAATGAGTTATCACTAAATTCGATTATTGTTTAGGTAACAACTATAATGGAAATTTTACTTATACGAATGGTTAATGCAAATCTCCGCTTCGAAAATAAGCTTATTATGATAATTAAAGTCTAATCGAAGTCGGATTGATTCAAAATATTTGATTAAATTAAAAAAATTGCGTGTAGCGTTTGGTAAATAGCATAAGTAATGCCAAAATAACCAATCGCAGTGGTCTTAAAGCTCAGGCTTTAAATACCCGCAATATGGAAAACCACTTATTGTCAATAACTATAACTATATTAGCCAGGCCAGGCAGGATTCCTAGTCTCTCGGATGCCAAAGATGTGGCCGAGCCCGGACCAACTGGCTTCTTCCCACCAGCGAGTCCCAGCTTGCTCTCCGAATCCCGCTGCACCGGCGAATCTTCCTCGGCGGATACGGCCTTAAGCGAGGAGGGGGATTATGGAAGATGGGGCCGGGAGAATGACACCAATGGCGAGGGTGAGAGCGAGGATGAGGGGCAAACCACCGCGCGCAGCCGTGCACGGTTTCGACTGTCGGCGACGACGAGCCTGAAAACAGCAACCCTCTTACCGCCAGTATTGCGTGCGCCGTCCTTTCAGATGTATGCTACGTCCTACCGGTGCAACTCTACACGTGGTCCAAACTTCGAATCATCCTAGTGTCTATTTATTGCAAAACAAGTGCTCCATACCCACTCTATCCTTACCATGACTCACTAAATCGAGTGGCTATACTGAGTTGCATAAATTGTCGGTTATATTGAAATTTCATGAAATTTCATTCAATTTTTCGATACAGAATATTAGCATAGAATAATTTATAATATTAATATAGAATAATTTTTAGAATTGTAAATAATTGTAATTTTTAATTTAAAAGGCCTTTTAAACATAATTATTCTTTATTTGTTTCAACTGATTATAATTTTCAGTGTAGATAGGCTAAGCCTAGGAAACAGTTGGGAGTAAATTATAATCAATTATAAAATATTTGTATTGTACAAAAATGTTTTCTATTATGCGTATCAAATGCTTTAAATTTTTACATCGTAAGTGGTGATTATCCTATTAAAGTGAGTGTATTGAATTTACTGAGTAACAAAAATAAAAGAATATTTTACGTTTCCTGTTTCTTAATGTTCAAATTCAAGAAAGTGTAGCTTGAAAGTGAAATTATTTGGCTATGATTGAGTCTGATAACAACGAAACGATACAAAAGCAGATAAGAAAGCAAGGATCGCGAAGAATGTTGACAAGCTGAAGAGTAAGAGGTTGCAAGACGGCAGTTGGCAAATACGAAGTAAGTAAAAGAAATAGTAGCGCATATTTAATCTTTAACTTTATAATAAACGAATACGTATTATACTTCTCCAACAGTTCGTTTATATTCGTTAATTCTTTTGATAGTCTTCAAAAACATAAATAATATTACATCAACTAATTAATAATTATTCAAATAAATGTTTATTCAGTTACAATTTTTTTTAAAATGTGTGTAAATAGAGCTTTACAACTATGAAAATTAAATTGTTAAGTAGATTAAAAATTTTTTTATGAAAATAAAATTGACGTAAATACGCTTTATTAGCAAAACAAGTATATCTATGAATTTCATACCAAAGAACTATTTTTAGTTAATTAAGATAATGTTTAATTAATATTATTAGAATCTATTATTTGGAATCTATATTAATAATATGTAAAAAAATTAGGACTCAAATTAAAATATGAAAGTTTCTTAACTATGTAATTCAGCAGTCTTTAAAGTATTAAACCTAAGAAAAAAGTTTTTTAAAAACATTTGAAATAAATTCAATTAAATTTTTAATGCCAATTATATAAGCTTTTGACATTAATATTGATAAAGTTTTTAAAAGATTATTTTTTTATGACGATTTATATTATATGTTCACAAAATTTTTTTAAATATTAATTAATATAATTAATTTTACTTAATTTATGCATATTTCTTAAAAGCTGATAAGATACGACTTCATAATTAATGAAATTTATATGTAATGAAATTTTATGTTGTTAAAATTGAAATGTAGAAAATGTAAATTTGTTTAAATATTCTTCTTGTATATCATAAAATTACATATAAAAAAATAATCTGTGTTCAATAATTACTTATTCTATATATTATAATTTTTATTATTGTATATGATTCTAACATAACAAATTTTCTTTTATTCTATATAATTGTAATTATTTCTATTAATTATATTTACACTTAATGGGGTGAAAGTATAAATTATTATTCAAAACAGAAATTGACCAATTTATTAAAATTTTCGAGGTTTTTGTTTAAGATAAAAACAATTAGTTTTTATTTAGATTAAGCATATCTAAAGTACAAAGGTATTTTTAATTTGAAACATATTTTTTAATGATTCATAAATAATCATAATTATAATAAAAATGCTATATCATTTGATAGAAAGTTGTATTTCTAAAAGTAATTTCTAATGATATTTCTAATTTCATAATTATACATTAATAGCGATTTAATACATTTAAAAATAAACCCGTAATTTTATGAAAAATCTATCGTCATTATTTTATAAATTCTTATGTAATAGTACATAGTTTAATTTTGTATTAATTATTAAATATATTGAAATATTTCCAAGGTCTAAATATATTATAGCAATTTTAAATAGTCATTATTATCTTTTAGAGGTAGGCATTTCATATTAACTTCCTCGAATTTTATTAGCCTTATGTTTTATAGTAACATAATACATTTTAAGTAAAAACGCCATAACTGAGTATTTTTTAATTATATGTAGCTCAATTCAACCACAGAAGCCTGTCATTATAGCTTTTACTGTAATCGCCAAAAGTCTAATTACGGAGTTGGTTAGGATAGGCTTGATTTTTATTTTCATCTATTACAAATATTGGGTCGTAAAACTAAGTATTTAAGATAATAACTTCTTTTGTACATGTTTTTTAATTCTAATAACACTCCCTCAAAAATTAAAGTCACAGTTGCACTATAAATATCTATCAACTTTTAGGTATTTTTTCTTATTTACTTTAAGTTTATATTTTGTTTAAGATATTCTAGATTTGAATATTTTTAAAAAAATAACCTTTAATTACAGTTTATAATTTGCTGATTTATGCTACTTAAATTTTCAGCTTCACTCATGTTTGAAAAAAAATTGCAGAATATTAAAATACAATTTCACGTGCATACACACACTCGTGAATATATATATATATATATTACATCTAATGTAAGCTAATAAATAACTTGTATATTACGAGTAAATAATAGCTACATTGTATAAAGTTTGAAATAACATACTCTATATCTACACTCTATACGCTACAATATACTCTATACCTATTTATACTAATTGCGTGTCGTACTTTTCGTAGAAGTCTTTGACCTTTCTTAGGCAGGCTTTTTTTTCGTAATTGCATTTCATGCCACTAAATGATGGTAAACCACGATATACTGCTTAAAAATGCACATTTAGAAATTTTTTAAAAACTATTGATATTTCAAAAGCATAGCATTGATAATGTAGCATTTTTTCATTTAAATTAGGTTCCGTTATAAATTTATAGTATAAATATTAAAAATTTATTTTCTACAATTAACTATATACATTAAATAAAATGTCTTTTTTCATATATAAGATATTCTGATTTTAATAATAATTATAAATTGAAAAAATTTAATTTTCGTCTTTTACAATAAAATTTTTTTTATATAAAACTTTTTTTTTTTTTTTTTAATCTTTAAAATGAGTTTCAACTAAAACTTATGACAATCGTAATCACTAAAATCCTCTATAATATGGTTTATACAAACACAAAAAATAATATTATATATAATTTCAAATTTTTTTTTATTAAATAATTTCTAAGAATATTTATATGCTACAAATTTATTTTTTATAATTTTTATAAATTTATAAATTTATTTATTTTTGTTGGCTAGCTAATATTTTTTAGCAAAAATTCAGTATAATCATTGTATACTATATTTGAAAATGTAGCTGTTTTTGTACACATAGGAATTATGGTTTTTATTTATGGTTTTTTGTTTATGGTTTATGGTTTTTTTTCGGCTAAAAAGCAGAACTATTGTGATCGAAGTAATTCAAGTGATTAAAATAATTAATTTAGTATTTCTTTTCAAAAGATTTAAGTAGTTAGGTTTTAAAAAATATCCTATTTATTCTGTACAGAGTTTTTTAAGTTTCATAAAAAAACTGTGCCAATATATTTCAATAAAAATCTGCAATAGGGGTTTTCTTTATTCAAAATTTACAATCTTGCTCTTCTATATTTTAAATTTGCTTACAGAAATTGAACGAATCTATGTGGTGTGTCTCACATTCTACACAGATTTGGGAATTTAAAGTATTCATCTTCTTTTAAAGAAAGATCTATGTGAATACGCTTTTATTTATTCAATTTTTTTCATTTTACAACATTAAAAAACAGTATTATTCCTAATAATTTTTTTGCTTTTCTCCTTAAGTAATCCTTTTATATTCCTTTCCGTACTTTACAAAATGTATAGAAAAAATCATCCTGCTAATTCAAATACTACTATATCATATTAGAACTATCCAATAAAAAGAAAAGTAAAACAACAGCAATATTTCAAAAAAATTATCTTTTACATACTATATAAATTTAAGCATTATCTGTAATAAATTCAAAAATTAACATTCAATTATAGTCTTACTCATTAAAATTTACTTTAGAATCTATTGAGTTACTTTTATATCAAGATTATTTATTAACTTTCTCCTAATAATTTTTTTACTTAAAACAATAAATTAATGACATATCTTATATTTATATAATTAAATAAAATATTGAATAAATTTTTTTTGTGTTTTAATATGAATATATACTGGGCTCTTGATGTAACTTTTTTGGAATAAATTAAAGCACATGTATACTTTTTGAAATGAAATGTAAGATTATAAAAAAAATTAGCCGCAATTAATTTAATACTGTACATAAATTTCACTTAAAAATGTTTTCAGTTAATAATCCATCTTTGTTGCTTAATGTCTAATTAATATTATTTATTAATTATAATCGAAGGAACTTTGATCATAGATAATTCTTCAAAAATAATTTTAGAATCTGATTTACAGTTATTACGTAAATGAGAGAATGTAGATAACTTTATATTAAATTACACATCTTTTATATCAAATTTAGTATTTTTTTAACGTGTGCTTGTTATAATTTAGCAAGTACGTCGTAAATAAATTAAAAATAAGTAAATATTGTTAAATGCTATTAAGAAAATCCTTATTGAGATTCCCTAAATGATGGCTAAAAAATATAATGTAGGCATTTGTTAGTAATTTACTAATGTAAGATATAATAATTTCTTAGGAAATCTAGATGTACAATCAGAATCGCTGATGAATAAAGTTGCAGAAAATAATTGAAATGGTCCTCGACCTTTTCGTATCCACCCATGCCTTACATAGACTTTTGAGCGCATAGGGAGGAAGAGAGAAAGAGAGTGAGAGAGAGAGAGAGACAGACAGAGGAAGGCGCAGAGGTTCATAGTATACATATAGGACAATGAAGAGACCTTAAAAACTGCTGAAATGGCGCGCGATCCGTTTTAAATGAGAGAGATTTGTGTATTCAAGCTTTGAGGTTAACTGTAAGTTGGCTTGCGCTAGGAATACTGGAAAAGGACAGATTGTGCCCTCGTACTTGTGTGGATCTGCAAGCTAGTGAACCTTATCAGCTGATTTTCCTTGAGAGCCGAAGTCTCGCTCGCATTAATTCCATTTCATCGGATGTTCCTGCCACTTCTCCAGGCGAAGCTCCACATAGGCTGCCGTCGAGAGTCTCCGGGTTCGTTTATTCCGTTGTCCGAACCGGAATCCGCTTTTCTACACTGCTGATAGAGACAATTTAAGGTAGCGCACTTTCCGCTTGCTGAACTAAAACACTGGTTTAACTGGTTAAACATGGTTGACTTATGTTCTTCCGTGAGAAAATAAGTGTCGCTTTTTAATTTATGGAATTTTCAGCTATAACTTGTTGTGCAATAAATTTTTGGAAGTCAGATGCTTTGTTCCATTGATACTAAGTAAATTGCTCTTTCAAAAAAATATGCATTCATATTAAAAGGCACCTGAGTTATATCGAATGGGGGTACAAAAATAATCGTAAAAATTTTCAATTGCATTTCTTGCAAAACCGATAGTACATAAAATTAATTTAAGGCATGGTAAGAAAGAAATGAAAACAAATGTATTTCGTAAGATAAAATAAAAATATTGTTAAGAACTTTTCCTGAATATTTAACGTATAATACAACAGTATACTAAGAATTGTATGCTGCAGAATAAGAAATAGTAATTATGTATAAGATTTTTAAGAAGTAATTAGAAAAAACAGAATACAGCACATTAATAGTAAAATGCAATTAGCTTTAATCAATATGATAAAACAATAACAAAAGCCATTCAATAAAATAAAATTAATATACATTGCTAATAATTTTAGATAATTATTTTCAATTACTAATTATCGACTATAGTTATATGAAGCATACTGCAAACAATTCCAATCAAAACATAGTTTGACAAATTAATTATTAAGCACTCTTTTGGTTGTTTATATAACTTTATTAAATTTTACAATACCTTAATGAAAATATATACGTTTATACAAGTAAAAAATACATTGTAACGTTTTCTTTTTGCATAATTACCAATATAAACTAAAAAAAAATGAATATTATCAAAATTATATAGAAATGATAGACTATTTATCGGTATTCATCAAATATTAGAATAATTAAATTTTATTTACTAAATATAATTATAATATAATAGTTATATAAAATTAATAAATGTATTATTGATTATAATTGAATACAACAAAGAATTCTAATATTTAAATCAATAACAAATATCTTAGTCTTTTATAAAATAATACGACAAAATCTATTTAGCGTATATTTTTCTATTTATCTTAAGTATTGTATATTGTATTTATCTACAAATATTATTGTAAAAATTCATAACTTTACTATTAGGGTTACGCGCTTACCACATTTTATGTTTTAAATAAAATAACACCAAAATTAATTATGAGTGTTCGTGTAATTTTTGTGCTACTGTTATATAGATTTTTATATTGACATATTTTAAATTTACATTAATACTTAAATCGAAATTTTCTACAAATAAAAAGTTTTATTTTGAAGGATGACTACTATCACTTCTAATACGGCTTAGAAATTATTTTTCAAAACCGAAAAGTAATACAAACTTTAATATAAAATAAATACTATACTTGGTGTACTTGCATTGTATTTAAGCACGAGAAGATCAATTATAACGTGCAATAATTACCATAGAAACTGCTTGCAAATAAATATTATTATTTTATATATAATTTATTTATAAATGTATTAATTGTATCAATTGATAATAATCTTATGATAAATTTAAAACGGGACCATTTTAGAACTACTCTTTAAAACAATATTTCATTTAAAATTTTTGCAATATTAATATTATTATTAAAAATCCAACGATATTTGTAATTATGTAAGAGAATTTTATGACAATTCTTAAGCATCGAAACTCAATTGAAGTGTAAGTGTACTTATCAGAAATCTGAATCTAGAAATGACATAACATCTACTTCTCACTGTGAACATCCAAGCCAATAAATTTTAAGAAATTTGAAATTCGCTTAGTAAGATTCTACCAGAACTGACTCGCTTTCATCTTTATGGAATTTTAAAGACAATAAAACTTATAAATTTCTTTACCAACTTAAGCTATTAAAATATTAAATAGTCATAGAAAATGTTTACTTCTCTAATAAAATGAGTTAATTTCACTATATCAGAATAATCATCCAGCTGTATCACTGAAACCGTATGGGCTTTGTTTAAATTAGAATAAAAGAAAAACAGATATATCAGTGTGATATAACTCAAAGATATGTTTTCCTTTGTGACATTTAAATGACATACTCTATGGAAAAGTGGATAAAATGTGTGATAAGGATTAGGCGATAAACTACTTCGACAGTCTTTGCGATGTAACTGGAGTGATCAATGATTTCAAGAGCATCATACCGGTGAATAGCTAATGATCGATATTGTCGTAAAATTTAATGTACCCTGAAGCTTGAAAGCCAAAGCTCTGGCTGTTAGCTTTAAATTATTTAAATTAAAAAAAACTTCTTACAATTCATACATTTTTTGTTTTATAACTTGATGTATTATTTTAATGTGCCTCCTCAGTTTTAAATTTTATATTTCCAATGTTAGACATATTTTAAAAGTTACAAGCATTCTTAAAATTTCGATATTATTGTAATAGGAATTTATTTATTTATCAAAAATTCTTAATTTTAACTTTATAGAACCTTCATTAATGTAATCAATAATATTGATGAATGTTAAGTAAAAACATAGAAATATTGATAAAGAAAAATCTAATAATATTCAAATATAATTTTTTATATTCTAGAATGTATAGTTACAATAATCTGTATATTATTAATACTGTATATATATAATACTGTATATTATTATTGTACATAAATAACGTATTTATGAATAATAAACAAAATAATGAGAAATTAAAGATTTATTTTAAATAGTCTTGCTTCTTTATATTTATAAAATTTCGTACCATTTCATATATATATATATATATATATTTAATCTATATAAAATTTGTAATGAAAAGTGTAATAACACAGAATTATTTTATGCATTTAAATATGCGTTTAAATATTTATGTCTAAAGTAATAATTCAATCAATTTGTTAATTTTAAAGATTATTTTGCAGAATTAATTGAAAAATAGAAAGATCTCATTTAACACATACATAAAAGATAATTAATTTTACAATTAAATGTGTCTAGAGTTAATAGTGGGAATGATAGGAAGAAGCAGAAGAAGAGCAGGAGAAAAAGTAAAAGAAAAACACAACAATGATTGATTATTTTAAATGGTTCAAGGGACTTGTCTATTTTATTGAATTTCTTCACGATGTCAATGAGTGCTGGCCATCGTCAATCTGGGCGCAGGTGTCTGTAAATGTGAACTCTGAGAAAAAGTTTTTACTCGTTCGTCAAACATAACGGGAATGTGCGCCTAATGTAACAATAAAAAGGGTAACACTAGTGGTGAGTACATTTTTTCAGACAAAGGATAACTACGTAGGTTCTTTGGACAAAAAATTCCTTTATTTGTTCTTTAAATTTAAGGAAGCTTCTCTTTGGCTGAATATATCGTATTCTCTACTAAATTCCATTTTTTACCTTCTAAATTGACATGCTTTTTTCGAAGACTTGCATTATATAATTCGCAATACTAATATAATTCGCATAAAATGTCTTTTGGATTTTTCTTATAAGTCAAAAACATTACAAAGAAAGTACATTATTTATCCTTTATTATCTTTTACAGTTTAAATTTTTCTTCTTTGATTTCCTTCTCATATACCAAGCGATTAACAAATATCAATCTACATGTGAGTCTTAATGGTAGAAGTTTTTAGCTTAATTAGGTACGATTTAAATGCGTATGAATAAATTACATGGATTTTTTTAAAATTATCTTCTATACCATAACAGCAAATTTCACAATTACTTTGACAGAAAATTAGTTCGTAACTTTAATATTCTGACTTTTCTAGTTTATCTGAAAATTAATAGTATAAAGAACATGTCATTATTATTATTATATCAATTTAAAACTTTGATGTGACGCTTCTATACCTTCCAATAAAGTTATCCTTAATTTCACAACATCTAAATGCCGTGCTTGTCATCCGAACTGCGATAATAAATGTGATCTAATTATCAAAATAATGAATCACATACATTTTACTTTGGTAGTATAAATAAGGTTACGAAGGTCCTCTTGATGGTTTCGAGTGCCTTCCGATACTTGATTGAAATCGATACTAAATGAATACCTCATATTCATAGTTGCATCCTTATCTGCCAGTTTATAATCATTTCAAGTATTCATAAACGTATATTGAAATGATATTTATCTGTTGTAAATAAAAAAGAATTAATCGAGCTACAGATAGAAGTTTGATCACTGACTTTATTTGTACTTTACGAGCCTGAGCGTCGCAAAGTAAATATTATACTGTAATAAACGTATGGAAATTTGTGCGTCAGCTATTTCTTTTGAGCCATGATGGTAGATCTCGGTTTCTTTTACATTTATTGTTTATAGCATAATGATGCGGGTACCATCTAGCATAGAACGAAAATTTTTACCTTTCTCCTCGACAAATATCATCGATTACAACTATTTCATTAACTTAACTTTTACCATGATTTAGCACTCAGTTATGATATGTATTGAGTAAAACTCGACGTTGGTGCCATCCAAACAGATTACCTTTACATCCAAATGATTACAGAAAAATACATCCATCGTAACGCTAACTTTATTTTAATTAATAAATATTAGAGTCAATAATTTAGAGATTGAAATACGTACTTTTATTCTGTTACTTGTATATATTATGTTCTATCTACAATCGGTTTATTTAAAAGTACATTTATTAAATAAATATCTGAATATCTTAAAATATTTGAATATTGCGATTTAGTATAAAAATGAATAATTTAAACATCAATAAAGTATAATTATATTCTTTGCGAAATTGATTTAATAGCTTTAATACATATTATTATAAAACCAAATTAAAATTAAAATTAAATTATTCCAAGGAAATTGGTTTAATGTTTTTAGCTACGTGACCCATTATTCGAAAAAATTGATGATTTTTTATACAATGATATAGAACAAGTTGTAATATTATTCACATAAATGTAACTCTCTCCAAAAATGACAAGTTCGTATTGATACAAAGTAATTAACTTTTTAATACTAAAAAAATTTGTTCTCTGAAGAAAAAAAAATCATGTAGCGAATAGCTTAAACTATTGATTTCATAAATAATAAAATATTGATATTAATTTAATAATCATGATACTCAAATAGAATCAAATAAAACATTAACAGAATAATATTAAATTATATTCATGTCAATTTAATTAATTAATATATTATCATTGGTAGTAATATTTAAGTAAGAATTACTTTTGATTATTTAAATTAATAATAAGTTTATTTATTGCTTTCTTAAACCAATTTTAATGTTGATAAAACATTTTACTTGTGTATTAAAAACAGCGTTAATTAGGATTTTAATTTAAAATATTTTTGGCTCAATAATTGTTTTAAATATATATAAAATAATAATAAAGTTATATAAGTTAAATATTATAAGTTATATAATTATAAGTTAAATAATACAAAATTGAATTAATAGTTTTAATTTATTTTTTAGTAAATTAATTACTGTAAATGGATAATAAATTTGTTTAAAATAAGTAATAATTTTGTACATATATAAAATTAAATACTAACTTGTTCAAAATAATTCTTTTTATTATACATTTTGATCATTGTTAAATGGTTGCAGTATTAATTTACTTATTATTGAGGCTGTGATGAAATCAATAGGCTTCTACAAATTGAAATCAATTTATTATTTATAAATAGGGTAAATAGAATAGAGACAGAAAAACATGATAGTATTTTTTTTGGATAATATTAATAATTTGAAATATTTGTATAGAGTATCGTAATGCAAATAGGATTTCAATTAGGCCATGATCTCCTTAGCACTTAATCTAATTAATTTTCTTCTATGACAGTTCATTTTCTAATGAAATTTCTCGTCAGTCTTAAATTTCTATAATGTAAAAAGTTTGATATTAGTTTTGTGTAGAATTTCATAAAAAATTAATGAAAAATAATTTGATTTTAACATTGAAGTGGTACGAAAAGTATCTTTTATTATTTTGAGTACCCCAGTGTAAAGCTATATATGTTAAAGCAGTTTCAAAAAATTCATTTGGACTCTTTTTCTCTTACATGAGCAAAAGAGAGTATTGTACGGATGTTAAAAAAAAACGACAATTGGATCCGGATTTCAATCATTGTTTTGCTGGAGAGATTTCACTTTGAGTGAAACAAAGTTTTTTTCTGGATAGATCTTGGTAAAATCGTTTATATACCGAATGAGTAAAGGCTCGAAGATGAAAAACTTTCCTCAGTGAGAAACAGAAGCCAAAGTCTGACTTTATCTCGTTTAGAAGTTTACAAAAGAAGAAGACCGTTAAAAATGACGACGAATTTTCGATAAAACGAGATCTTTCTTGAAAATTATTTTCGTCGTATAAGTACTTTGTTTTGATCGAGAGGATGCGGGTGGACCTCCTTCAGTTTTTGATTTCCTTCAATGCCCAAAGTACAATCTACAAACAACCCATGAATGGAAGTTTGCAAGTACTTTCATTAAAATGGAAGTTGTAAACTTCGCCTAGTAACTTAAAAGAAAAATTTCAAGTGCGTTGCTGTTGAATCAACTGCTATTCATTCAATCAGTTTTAGGTCAACTTTCGACTTTAGCGAGTATAATTTGTTTAATTAAATTGTATTTAGAAAGTATTATGTTTATTCAATTTTTCCTTTATATTTTTGTAACAAAGTAATAAAGGTATTACAGAGTTGACGCAGCATTATTTGTACCATTCTGGTTTTGTAAATTATTTTATAAATCGACTTGGATTAACATTTCATATTATTTAACAAATTACTATATATTCAAATTATAAGTTTTTTCTTTGCATGTAAGAAATAAACATTTTATTAGCAGCTTTTTTTACATCTATTAAAACTGATATAATTATATTTCAATATACTATTTTAAATTCTTGTCAATATAATATAAATCTTCCGATGTATTGAATCATAATAATTTTTGGAGTATATGAATTGATGCTTTAAAATTAAATTATATAGCTCAACGTATGTGCATTTAATCACAAAGTTTTCAAACGAAAAGATTGACTGATCTAAATATTTTATCTATTACATAAACATTTTATTTCGTAATATAAAGGTTGATAAATAAATCAATAATAAAAAACTAAAAAGTTGATTACTTTTATGAAACAAATATTTTTATAAGTGTAAAAATCATAATCGAAAGAATCTATAAACTCCAAGTAATTACTATTTTAAAAGTTTGTTATCTAAAAGATTAAAATTGTTATAAAAGGATCTTCCAACATTATAGATAATCTATAAAAGTAATGAATTGGAATTATTATATACATGTTAAAGCAATAAATTTATAATATTAATTTTATAATATTTTTAAAATTCATACAGCACACCAATTTCATAGACTTATTGATACATATATTAAATCAAATTATATTATGTAATAAAGTTAATTAATAATATAATAGAAATCACTTTTTTTTGTGAATATATGCGAATATTATATTATATGTTTTTTAAATATACTTATCACGCGGGATGTTAATATCTGATACTTTGACTGTAAGAAACAATGAACGTAGCAAAAATAATAAAGAAGCTAGTGGTATGAAAATGAAATATTCTGGAGTAAATTACAACTATATGAGGTTTCCTTTTCGATGACAATAGCTCGTTACTTGACTTCGTTAGAACGATTCTTTATAATTCAGGAAATTATTTCTTTTTATGGATATTGTTATTGCTCTTCTATTATAAGTGAACTATTATTGGTATATATCTATATAAAAAATTAATTCTAACATTTTTTGAGTTACAATATATTTATCAATAGACAAATAAATACATCATTAGAGACTTCATATATATGTATATATTAGATACATATATAGATATATATAATATAGCATCTGTATAGCATACGCGTATAGCATCTGTCACTTATATTTTAAAGTAAGAAATACTGCAATATTATGTTTTTGCAATACTTCAGAATAGATAAGATTGATTTTTCTATATGTATTTAAAAAAAATTTCTAATACATTATAATTATAAATTATAAGTAAATATAATGTATAAGTAGCCAATATTACAAAATGAGAATTCGTTGTCCGAATCTTTACTCAAAGAATAGAAAATGCTTATGTTCAGTAACTTGCTGTAGATTAAATTATAGTAATTTTAATTCAATTGAAATTTCATACAAATAGTTGACAAAAAAAATTTTTTTTATTATTTTTATAAAATTTACCAATAAGCATTAAACATAAATTTTCAATATTTTCAAGTCTTATGTTTGTTATATTTTTATACTTATAAATTAATAATAAATATAGTATAAGACAAAATATTTAATTCTTTCTATATCAAAAAATGACTTTCTTGTATATATTAGTATGGAAATTTTTATTGACATAAATCTGAAAGGATAAATTATGTAAATTATTCCTTAATCTATGCAAATACGGTCAGAGAATTAAATCGGGATGAAATATATTAAGCAAAGATAATAATCTAACGATAATATGTAATATAAAATTCCGCTTTATTTAAAAAAATACAACTACTCTCTAGTAACTTCATAAAGTCAATTATTACATAATATGTTTTATTTACTAAAAAAATTTATATTTTTAATTATTTTAACAGCTTTTGTTCGTTATTTTGCTTGGACAAATTAATTTTATTACTTTGCGTAATGATCTGTGAAAAATAATTTTTTCATGGTTAAGTGATACAAATTTTTTAACAAATAAATTATATTAAAATTAAGAAATTATCGTATACGTTCGCTTCAAAATATTTATTCATAATTTTATTTAAACTACAACTCTTAAAATGATATAATAATATTTAAAAAAATTCTATTTTTAATATTCAAAAAAATATTTAAATAAGAGAAGATAGAATTCTTATATCTTTTGAATACGTTCTCGGAGTAGATTTTTCGACCAACTACTTATTTTGTAATATTATCTATTTATATATTGTTTTTTAAAATCAATTGTTTATATATTTAGAACATAGTCAAAAGAAGTTAATAAATTTTTTACATTATATTTATAACATGAAATATGTACTAAAAAAGTAATTAATTTAGTTATATTATTTAACAAAATCCTTAAATATCTTATGATTTTTTTGAAAGACATTTATTAATATGTAAATATAAAATAGATAAATATATAGTTGATTATATTAATATCATTCCATTACGTACAAAATTTTGTAACATACATTTCAAAACTTTTGCATTCTAGAGTATTTTAATACGAATTAACTTCATAGTAAATTAAAATAATTTTTTGATATTGTAAAAAATATATTTTTAAATTAAAAATGTACGGTAACGTTAACATCTATTGTTGAAAACTAATAAAGCGAAAGGAATCGCTTACAAATAATATGATTGAATATAAACATAAATGAAAAAAGTTTAATGAACAGAATATTTTTTGTTATTAAATAATGTTTTATTTTATTATATTATTTATTGATTAAAATTTAAATGAATCCTATTATATTTTTAATTTAAATTTTTAAATTGAAAGCTTGAGATAATTAATTTAATTTTTCAATTGTTTATAATATTTGATAGTTTTTAAAATGTTATTTTAATACCATATTATCTATTATAATACATTTTTTTTAAGAATGAGGAAAGATTATATCTTTGTATAAATTCCTTCTGCTCAAATTGTTTATTATAAACTTTTATCGACTTCTTTGTAGTAGTCAATTATATTTTATATCTATAATACAATATTTACTGTGTAATAGTTTCTATAAAAATGTAAACTATCATGTATATATTATTTTGTACTGTATGTGAAACAAAAATACCATTGTTCTTTATTCACATATATCAAGCTGTCAAAAAACGTAAATTGCACCATTATGGTAATATTAATGTATAAAATTTTTTTAAAAAATCAGAATTTTATTTTCTGAAAATTTTTTCTAAACTAAAAAATAATATTATTTAAAATTGATTATTTTGTTATGCAATTAATTATAATAAACTCATGTTTATGTATTATTACTACCGTAAATCGTAGTATTACCAAAAAATACAAATATTAATTATATTTCAAACAAAAATTAATACTTTTTCTTTTACATTCATAAATTATTTTTTTTATTTTGCTTATTTATAAAAAATTTTGTGAAATTAAATTATAAATTATTACTATAATTAATTTAGAATATTTTAATCAATATTTATTCTCAATTACTTATTGAATTTGCTATTATATTGTTTACTATACTTCTCTCATGCCTTTCCTTTTCAAAGAAATTGTCACTGGAGGATAAATACGAAAGTTGATATATACTGAAAATGTACGTGGGTTATACTTGGGGCAAACTAGAATGCTTAACTTTGATATGAAATTGAACAATGTTTAATGGATTAGTTCTCCTATCTTATTTTGGGATAAATAATATTTATAATTTTATTTGTATATCGTATTACTAAGAAAAATATATAAAATTATATGTCATTTATTATTTGATTTTTTCATTGTAATTATATTACATTTCCAATAAACTCTTTTTGATTCAATTAATTCAATTTCTTATTGGTCAAAAAAATAACATTAGTATACAGGTGGATAATTATCTATCAAAAATAACTTTTTAACTAGTTTATTATTTTTTTATTAGAAATAGTATAATCTGTCATAGTATTATAAAAATTAATCTAAAATATGTCAATCAAAATTTAATAATATATATGCTTAAAGCTAAGTAAGATATCAATTTTTTTTCTAATTTATTCCCGATACGTCGTATATCACTTAAGAAAAATAATTAACATGTAAACATAAAAATATGATTATCTATTTTATAATAAATTTAGTAATTTCATTACGCAGAAAATGAGCAGGAGAGCACAAAATTAATTGCCTTTCTTATCAACTATTACATTTCACTTCTAAATAAAAGAATTTATTACAATATTTACTTATAAGTATATGTATGCTAAAGAATCTAAATATTTATAGGATAGTTTTTAAAACAAACAAAATAAATTAGAGTAATTATATTATTTATTCAAAAAAATTTTAATCTTTATTAATTCTTGACAATTGATATTCATTATTAATCAAAAAAAAATAAACAAAAATTAAAATCTCCACCTACATTGGTTATTGAATTTTATTTATCTGTACTATTTAAAATTGTATAGAAGTAATGTACAATTATTTTTATGTGATTTATTAACGATTAAAAATAATTAGGGAAAAGAAAAAGCGACTATACAGAATAATTAGAACTATCAGAGAAAATAACAGTTCAGTTGGAAAATAGTGGTATATAGATCAGCGACAGCAAAAGTAGTCATAATTAATCTAGCCAAAAAAAAAATATATTAGAGAATTTAAGTTTAAACGAAGCGGTAATTTAATGTGTACAGAATATCTAGGTAATACTGAGTAATAATAAAGAATATAAGAAGAAAATTTTTAAAAGATACGCGTCAAAAAAAAATTTCAATCAAAGAATGAAAGCGCCTCGTAAAAAATAATACACAAAAGCAATATATATATATATATAAACAAGGAAAGAATAGGAAAGTATGAGAAGGAGTAGAAATAAATATTACAGATATGAAAAAATATTATTGTGAGAAAAATGGTAGAAAAATAACGTAAACTTATAATAAACGGAGACGCTTATGATTTGAGAAACATACATTAAAAATTAATGAATATAAAAGAAGCTATTAGAAATGAGGATTGAAAAAAAAGTAATGCAAAAAAAAATGGATAACACAGCGTGGTAATTTTATTGTGATAATGGACTGGTGATTAAAAAAAATAAAAAATTATTTACATTTAAAGATTTGCGATCTCAATAGTGAAAACATAGATGTAGTTCATTAATAAAAAAGAACAAAAACAACATATCAACGATCAGTCGAATTATATTGTATACATTAAAAAAACATCATTCATAATATACGTATATAATTTATATATTATATAGTTATATTTAGCATAAAATTACGTTAAAAAAATTTTTATATTTTTGTTTAAATCTCGGAGAAAATAAGCAATTAAAAGTGAAAAAGCTATCAAAGATATTTAATTGAAAACATTTTCTGCAGTTGGTAGATAAAATGATTAGATTCATAAAATATTGAGATTTTGAGCAAAAATTTTAGTATTTAGAAAAAAATTAAGAATAACGTAAAAATGTTATGAAAGTAATTAACAAAAAGAAAATCGACAATACTTACAAAAGAGAGACACAGAATAAAAGAGAGAGATGCAAGAAAAGTAATTGTAGATATGAAAACAATTAGTATATAGGAAGGAAGTTTACACAGGAACTAAAATAGTAGTATGAGAATTTATAGATCATTCTCAGAAACCATAAATTTATTTGGTGAAAAAGAATAGAAATTATGCAATTTCAATGTAAGCATCATAGATCGATATATTATTTAATTTCGAAAGAATATAGTACTAACGGAATAAAACAAAATGGAAAAATATGTATATTAATATAAACTTCAGTAAAGTTTCAAAAAATCAAGAAAATGAAATAAAATTAACCGAAGAATAAGTAACGATAAAGAATGTAAATAATTTATGATAAAATGAGAAATAAAGTTTTAAAGAATAAAATATAATTAATAGTTTTATGAAATATAATATGTAAAAAATATAAATGATCTTAAGAAAGAAATCATTAACTTTGAAACAAAGAGATAACATATTCTGTATTTATGTAACTTAGTAAAAATTTTATTCTTTTTCTAATTCTTAATTTATTTATTTCAAGACTGCTTTTCCGTATGAATTTAATATAATAATTTCTCTTATTTAAATTTTTTGTAAATTATCATTATTAAAAAAATATATAAATTTCCTTTCTATTATAATATAATAATCATAATTGTTCGATCTAACATAAAAATTATATTATAAATGAGATATAAAATATTTGAGACGTCGTAAAATAGAAATTTAGCATACATAACACTTCACATCTTTTCTACTTCTTCTAGCTTCTTCTATCAAGTTTAATATATAAAAATGTATATACAAATTCCCAACAAAGTATTTACTATTTCATTTAAAGCTAACGTAAAAAACAATATTATATCTATGTATTATTTAATTTATTAGTAAATGATTCATATATTATCAATTATTATATTTACATAAATTGGACATAATTTTATTAATTTGTTTTATCTTTTAGTATAAGTTTTATTACTGTTTAGAAATTCTAATTAAAATTCTCTGATCTATGTTGGTCGCGAATAAAAGTTTTTTTTTAACTTTATGTAATAATCATTGAAATTGAAGAAAAAGTCCGGATAAACCACTTTTTATGTAATATGGTCCAAATTCACAATCAAATAAATAAGATATAATAAATAAATTAGTATCTGTACGTGCTAACATATTCAATAAGTTCGCGAGTACCATTAGCATTTTCCATGTTTTTATCTCTGTTTGGTATTCAATAGACCATATTCTCACTTAGAAACTTTTTGCATAATATAATAATTTTTATTTTAGAATTTTCTTATGAATTATTTAATATTGTTTGATATTTACCTGCAAAATTAGATAACAATTCACACAGAAAAATATGTTTTTTTTTTAATAGGGGTTAGTATAGAAAAATTATTTTCTAGGCAAATAAATAAATTCTTTTATATATTTTAGATAATATAAAGATAGAGGAGCACACTTTTAGAATAAATAAGGTGATCAAATATTTTCCAGAATAGTCAATTGCTTCTTTAAGTAATTTGAACAGCTGAGGATGCAATTGTTAATGCTCTACTGACACTTGAGATATATATTATAATATATTATTCCAGTACACCCTGTAGTAATTCTTGTAAACTTTATTTATAGAGGCTAAAATTTGTTCAAAAAAAATTAAAAACATAAAATAAAAAAAATATTTTACTTATCTGCAAATATTAATAAGTAATATGCAAGTACTAGAATTTTAATAATCATATTCAATGTAACAAAAATTTTAATTAAAAGAAAAGTATTGCCGCATTTAATTTAAAAAACTCGTTATATTTCTTCATTATATATGGATTGTGTAACATTGCTATATGATATTACTATATAGAATTATTTAAGTAAATAAGTAGAATTATACAAATTTGGTCAGACATGAAAAATGTTTATATTATAATTCATATAAACAATTACTGTTTACTCTCTAATACATATAAGATAGTGATATATGTGGTAAATTTAATAAATTTAAGGCAATTACTAATATTTTTAGACTATATTCAATACTAGCAATATTTATATTGTACATGTACCAAATTTATATTATACATGTACTAAACGTACCAAAACTTTAACATTTACTACAAAAATATAAAATTTAAAGTATAATATAAAAATCAAGATCATATAATTACATAGTTTTAGAATGCTAATTTGGTAAACAATTATAATATTGTATTTATTATTATATTTTTTGAATAAATTGGATTTATAACTTGATAAAGACATTAATACATTAAGTCAAAGCAGTAATGTATTTACAACGCTTGAGATTATTTTTTATAAATTAATTTTCTTCTACGTTTCGGTTTTCACTAATTATTTTGGATAAAATTTATATGTACAAAGATCAAGTCTGTTTTATTTTTTCATACATTTTTAAAAACCATTAAAACATCTAAAGTTATACAAGATATTAATTCTCGTATTCTGTAAAAATTATATGGTTTGTATGTATTAGCACTTACTAAGTTACTTAATATTCTTATATAAAATATTCAAATAGCTGAAATTGAAAGAACCTCTATAAAATATAAGATAAGAGAATATTAGTTATAAAAAAGATATTTTATAAAATTAAAATGTATTCTCTATGCGTTATCAATTTACATAAACCTGATTATAAAATATGTTAACAATGTACAAGTAAATATATCTATCCATATTTAATTTCAATCATTAATATATTTTATAATTCTTCGGAACAAAAAGTAATTTACATTCTAGTCTATATCTATAATCATAAAAATGATGGAATTTTCGTTCATATTTTAGCTGAGCATTTTAAAGAAAAAAAACATATGTGTATTATACAATTTAGCTATTGCCGATATGGAAAAATCAATACAATTAATTCATTATAATCATTATTCTCTAAAATGCATATTTTTTCATCCTTCAATATTCCTATACAGTTGATCTAATAATTTGTTTACAATCTGTAATTCTTGAACTTTTTGAAATCAATTTTTACCGAACTAGAAAACTAAATACATGCTTTATAGTACGACTATTATATTTTTAGTGATTATCTCTTAATGCTGTATATTAATCACTAAAGTACAAGTAATTCACATGATAAAAAATAATAAAAAAATTCTCATACATATCTAGTACTTTTCAAAGAACATATTAATAATAATAAAATAAAATTGTTATTTTTTATTTTGTATATATTGTATATATATGGATTTCATTTATATATGATTCCACCTATGCACATATTTTTATGTTAAATATAAATAATATTAGTAATTGTGGCTAAAATTATAATAAATTTACCTTCTAAGTAACAGTCGTTTTTACGTTGTTACGGCTACTGCTATCAATGCTAGAAATTAAACGAATACCACTGAAATTTTAGAAAAATTCTAAATTCTAGAACAATTTTATGAGTTATAGGTCTAACTTCTTTGGCATATGAAATATCATGAATGCATTGTTTATAGTGACAATTCTGTACTGCTATGCCAATTTTCTTTTTCGTTCTGTTACTTTCTGATTTGCTCATAGACTTATTTTTTTTGGACCATAAAAGTGCTATTGTATACAAACATTAGTAAATAAATCTCTTTCCATTTTATCTTTCTCAAGAACAGAAATGTAAAAATGTTTTGTAAAAAAATATATAATGCGGAATATAAACGAAATATAGATCTAATCCATTAAAGGAAATAGATTATCATACTTTCTTTTATAATTACTCAAAACATAAATTTCTTACATTTTTGCTTTTTTATAAGTATATTTACAAACTGCTTGATCTCATACTTTATAGGCTCTATAAATCATCTATAATTGTATTTATCCAAAATTTCTCAACAGATATGATCACTATTACTATTATTACCTTTTT
Source organism: Kradibia gibbosae (assembly GCA_018907135.1). Lineage (NCBI taxonomy): Eukaryota > Metazoa > Arthropoda > Insecta > Hymenoptera > Agaonidae > Kradibia > Kradibia gibbosae. Next base: position 5,891,568 of record JACCHX010000007.1, read on the forward strand.
AACATGTTAAAAAATTTTCTTTTTACATTTGTACAGCTTCATAAATTAAATTATTTTTGGTATTCTAAAATAACGTCAAAATTTGTGTTGCGACCGATGTTTATAAATTAACAATGAATTGTGGTATGTTACGCAATTTACATCAAGGATGAAATTTTGTTATATGATAATACTGTGTAATGATTACATTATTTCGAATACAGTTTCACATTCTGTGAGTCACGTATGTATGTTTTCGAGAGATTACATGCATGTATCTCTCGATGCCTCTCATACACAATATACAATAGTGCGTGTTTACTTCTGTAGTCCCTCCCTTTTTTTATCTTCTTAATAATTCACTAGAATGTATTACATCAAAGTAGTAATTTATCAATCAAGTTAGTAATTATTTTACAAGTACACAAAATCAAGAATCACAGAACATTGAATCATTGAATATTGAATTGAAAAATCGTACGTCCAAAAACATATACTTGATACATAGAAAACCAATCTGTATTCTTCTATTTAATTAAAAAATTTTTAAAATATTTAAAATTGAATATATAAATTTATAAATAAAAATATAGTATTTAAATTGTAAATTATGTTTACCTAATAAAAATCTAACAAAAATATTTGTTTCTATTCTATTAATTTTCTATAAAGAATTTTTAATTATCTATCAATTAATGTAACGAAGAATAATTGATACTTGGAAACTTTGATTCAATACCTAGTTTGTTTAAAATTGTAATTAATTTTTTCTCTTTATTTCAATTTATATAAATAATTGTAATTTATTGTAAAGAAAAATAAAAAATTTTAAGGCTATAAATGGTTAAACATTAAATTGTTTCTCAACTTTCATGAAATCTAAATTATTCTTTACTTGATGGAATTTACCTGATGACTATTTCATCTGTTCTTTGGTAGATCCTGACCTACATTTTTTTGAATTATTGAATGAACAGTGGCAAAAAAACTTGACTTTATGTGCTTTTCTTTTTCATCTAATTCGGTATTACTTTCGGTATACTGATAACTAAACATGGCTCAGAATAAAAATAACGCATAGTTAAATACAACTTGACTAGAATTGTTCCGTTAACATGGTTTTTTACTTAAATTTATTGACTTGACGTATTTTTTTTCCTTTACTTATAGTAAATATTCATAATTATTTATACATTACTTTTAAGGTCAATACCATTTTATTTACTTATAACCTTTAGTATGTCATTAGATTCGTTAATTTCATGTCTCCGACCGATCGATATACCTATTGAGTATAGTTAACATTTTTTCTTTCTTTCGATAATTGGTCCTTCTAAGAAATAAATTATGATCTATGATTTACAATATATCTAAGTAAATTTATAAAAAAAAGTCACCTTTTTATTAAATAATTAATACACTATGTAATTTAAGCCTAAATAATTAATCAGTAAATACTGTTTTTAAAATGTAGTCAAAGATATTTATTAACCATTATTTTCAAATTTTCTAATTATATTAATTTTTTGATATATTACTGCAGTATTCGTTTAAAATCATACAATATGTATGCTATTTATTCAAACATCGTTTTCGGTAAACTATCTTACATTAGATAAAGTAAAATAATTGATTTAAATATTTCCACTTTGTATAAACAATATTCGATAATCCGAATGATTTCGGAACTATTATTTTAATGTACTGGTAATTCATAAACATTTTATAAATTCTTTAATAGTAATTTGATTATGACTTTTTTATATTATTATAATTATATATTTAGTGCTATGGATATTTAGTGCTTTTAAAATTTTGTGCTATAAATTTATTATATGAGAGTTAATACTAGTTATACTTATTCCAGCTAATATATATTGTACCAATAATACATTCTTTTTTCTATTCGATTACTAAACTACTAAAAAGTTAAGACTAAAAACGTAGAAGTTACTGCAGTTTTTGCTAATGTATATAGTTTAAATAGTATAGGGGAGTTGGACACGCAATTCCAACATTTTAGAAGAGAAATACTGTTTTTACCTTTTTCCATTAAGATGGAAAATCTGGAGTGAACTTTTGTAAAATACACTACGTTCAAAGAAGAAAGCATCACTTCTTACTCGAATGGTATCTTTTCATGATCTAAACCATCGTTAAGTTTGTCTTTCACTTTGAGCATTATTCAACTTTTTTGTCTTTATACAGTTTTGTCATAGTTGCATTCTTTTCATATAATTTTATTTTCTAAAGCAATTTGATGTAAATGGAACTTACACTTATTACTCTAATGGATAATGAGAATGAGATGAATGCCTTTTAAATTGATTCTGTACATCATAAATATCCTTATTACTTTTTTAGCTGCAAGCAATCCATTAATTTTTATAAGTGCAATACATATGTAAATAAAACAACATCATAGATAAACATTTGCAATTTTTAATAGTCTTCTTATATCAGTAAGCAATTTTCTGCCGATCTTTTATTATTTTTTAAACATTATAATATGTTATATCATGATATGCAATCATGATAATGATTATATAATAAGTATTTACCAAATTTTCATTATAAATAAAAGATAATAGAGTCATTTATTACGATTTTAATACGTTGAAATATGTGTTAAAAACATGACGATAACTAAAACTTTTAAAATTAATTTATAATAAGAATAAATTATTTACTAAATTGATATAGCTAAATTATATATTTTTAAGTAATAGAAGTTCTATTCATAAAATTATGACTTTACTGCCTCATATATATGAAAAAGAATTATTATTATAATTTTTATTACTTTGATTAATGCAGGCTTAATTAATATTTATCTTAAATAAATTATTTGGACATTTAAAAAATATATTTTCTTATAAATATCTTACTCTCAAACTATAATACTATATATAAATATACGTATATGTAAGTATACAGATTAAGGTTTTTAATTTTTTTGTTTAATAATTTCATATGTTAGAAATTTTTATTAATAAAGTCAGAGAATTACTCTAACCGTTTGAATACGTTTGTTTTCCGATTGCGTAGCTGCCTTTTGACAGAAACTGCGTTTGCATTTACTGCCTTTCATTTGATTTTTTTCATTTCAGTGAGCTTAAAGCGCCACAAAATAAAAGCCAATACTTTTCTCTCAGAAACAGCAAAAAAGAATGAGAAAATTAGAGGAGTTCACATTAAAAATGAAAATGAAAGGATTGGAAAACCTATTTTATACATAAAAAAGTTTAAATAAAATATGAATGTAAAGATTATTAAGTACATTTTCAAAATAGTGTTATATTTAATTATATTTATTTTTTCAAATAATAATTTATGAAAATAATTATATAGATGATTTAAAAATTAATACGTAGGCTAATATTTATTGTCAAATAAATTGAAAGCTGTTACTCCTAGATTATAAAAATCAATAAATATTCTGTTTAATTATATGAAATATCATATTAAATAATTATTATAAATGATTGAAAGTTCGATGTAACTATTTGTAGTATCAATAATTAATTTCTTAAATAATATCCAAAACGGGTAACTCAGCCCCTTATTTCTCTAAATTAATTTTTGTGATATACTGAAATAATAAAAATAACATATCTGCTTAATTTTAATAAAATATTACTTACATGTACAAAACAAAAATTTTGTATTGTATTTCACAATTTCTTTTATTACATTCGTATATATAACATGTTTATTTATTACAAATCATATGACATAAAAATATAAAAATAAACTTAAATGTTAAAAAAAAATAAAATCGATGAAGTCCAAGATTACGGAATATGAAATAAATTGTAAACAATTGAGAAAAATAAGCACGTGAAAAATAAAATAGTTGTAATTTTTTATACATTCAAAATGACAGTTTCGGGCACATAAATACTTCAATATTCAATGAAAAAAATAATAAATTAAGTTGAAATTGAGATTTATAATTTTAAAGCAAATACTTGAATCAATATATCAATTAACTTTTCTAGATGCAGAGGAGACTATTTTTCATCTATTGTTGGCTGCAGTTTCTTGATCTTTGTTGGACAGTTAATCCAGGTAATAAAACTTTGAGTATCCGTAAATAAACACACGGTTATTTTATTTGTAGTTTTGAATAATAAATTTGAATAGAGAAACAGAGATAGTCATGTTTTTTTATTGTGATAAAAAAGCACAAAGCAATAGTTTCATAATCTCTAATTAAATTCAGTTGTTTCTTTCTGAATCATTAAAATCAATTCAAACGTATTTTTTATAAGGTACTAAAAATATTTTCATAATACTTTGAAGAAAATTTCATTTAGCTTTAGTATGACAATTCAGATATTTTTGCTGTGGTATACAATTGCTGATAAGAATTATTTTTTGTTTAACTTATATAATTTATCAAAAGTTACTTAGTTTATCAAAGATCTGAATCTTCCCTACGGTAAACAACTCAGGGCATATTTAAATATAATAGCTCATAATATTATTTTTTTCTTTCTAATATACATATGTTTTCTTTATATATTCATATTTTTACACTTTCATCAATGTGTATGTCTTTCATCAATAGTAAAAAATAATTAATGAAATTCGTGAATTAAAAAATCTTTAATAATAAATTGTTTATTTACAATAAGGTTCACGTACGTATTTTCTAGTCAGTTCTATCGATTAAATCAAAGTTATGATGGCGACAAATGTAACTTACTTTCTATTATTTTAATTATGGCATCTTAATTCATTTTTCTAGAGTGAAATTTTTCAATTATAATCAATAACGTAATATTTTGTAATCGACAATATAACCTTTTATAACCTTTTTTTTACAGAGAAAAACAGCTTGGAAATTTTGAATACTATCTCATAAATTAGAAGGGAAATAAAAACTTTAATAATACGCGTAATCCTTTATTTTCCATCGATTTTGTTATTTTCATCAGGTCAATAAACATTTATAATCTTAAAAATAAGAAAAACTCATAAATGACATGAAACTGAAGCCAAATCCATCATGTCTCCAAAAGCAAAAGATTCAACTCATTCGAAACAAGCAATAAGAAGAGTTTAAGAAATATCATTGATTTCTTTTCATTCTATATTTTTTTATACTAGGAATGAAATTATAAAGAAGATATAAGAACGTAGCTGTTATTGTACATTCCTTTTTCTGCAGATCTTCGTCAACAAATTATATATGATAGCTTCCTTAGGCCATTGGACAAGTAACACTTTTCTGTTATTTTATCTTTATCGATTTCTTAAAACAGTAATATTTACGAACAATTCGTTTATATTAAGTTAGGATGATCCTTACTAGAAATTTTCAACAGATGTTGTGAATTAAATCAGTAGTGCGTTATACATTCTCTTTCAGAGTTCATTTCTCTTACTCTTATATACTTCCAGCAAACTTATAAACATGCATTATTGTGCTAATATGTCAGTTTGAAGTAGCTCTTCTTTCAGTCTTTTTGTTTTCTATTCATAAAATCCATTCACTGGATCAGCTGTTATTCCATATTCATTTTCTATTATTAAAAAGAAATGATATTTCTCACTTTTTGATTCATTTCAACGTTTTCGAATTATTAACGTTATAGTTATTTACATATTCAATGTTTTACTTCGTGTTCAATTTTTATAGCTTATCCTTATGTCTAAGAATCTCAATTATTTGAAAAATTTTATGGAAAACTTAAGCCAATCTAAGTTAAGTTTGGGAAAGCAGTATAAATATTCTCTGGTACATCGTATTAAAAAAAAGTTTAATAATGTTTGTTCGATTTCTATATGAATGATCCATCTCATACTTCATTGACTGAATTTTATTAATTTTCTTTGGAAGATCTAGAAGCTTTGACAGCATAATGAAAAATGATGTGAATTGTTGAGTTATGCTAAAGAAATCTTCATAACACTTTTACTCTATATTTAAAAAAGTCTTATGCAGAAATAGCTTTTTTATTTTTCATCCCAAATATATACGTATATATATATTACAAAGGTAAAGGTTTAGTATTCAATTAAATTAAATAACAGATCCGCTTTTTAACTAAACCTCACTTAGAACTTCAGGATAAATTTTTTAATTATAGATTGCAGAGTGGTCTACCGAGCTGGACATTAACTATTTATACTATCGTGCTAATGCACAAACTCGTTTCTAACGAAATGATAATATTTCGTTATTTTTATTGTTTTGTTGTTATAATTTATAATTTGTCTATTTTTTAATTAATGTTTTAAAAGAGATAAGAATTAATTTTATAAATTACTCAAAATATAGAATAATCTCTTGAATATTATCTTAGACCAGAATTTCAGAGAATCGAGATAATTACTAAGGCTTAATTAGAAGTAAACACATGCCCTACAATAATATTTCGGATAAAAGTTACGTTTGTTCGATTTTATAAGAATTTCAAATGACTATTTGTTAATAAAGTAATGTATTATATAATGACTATGCATACTGTGCCTAGTTCTTACAGACCCTAGAATTATTAAATTTAGGTTGGAAGTGTTCGAAATGTAAGAACTCGAAGTAAATACCATTGGCAAGAGCTGAATCTAAGCCATCTCATTCATACTGGAAATAGAAATAAGCGCAATTCAGACATTAAGAGGCTACATCTCGCTGCAACCCATAACGGCTATGATGAGTGTAGTCGGAACCCGAGGGATCATAGGGGGCGCACCGAGAGTTGCCCGCGTACAAACGCCACCGCCTTCCGAATAACTAACTCTGCAAACCCTTTCGAACTTTCTCGAGCACTCCTCTCAATCACAACAGGAAGTAATCTCACTCGAGCACTCTTATAACTGGATATTCATACTATAGGGCACCTCGGATTTCTGATATACAAATAATATCAAATTCACCGGAAATATTTTAATCTCGCACAAATCGCATTACTCATACTTATTTTCGCCTTTACTTAAGCAAAGCTATCCGACTGCTCAAGAAAATAACTCCGCTAAGCCCAAACCCGTATGAATGCAAGAATTTTACGGTTTATAAATTTGCTAACTTCGACGCTGCCATTACGCACACATGCTACATTAACCATGTCATCTGGTATTTATGCACCCAGTCGAATAAGAACATCCACCTAATTTGATTTATCGTCGAACTACCTTGTTCTTTTGAATTCATTTTAATCCCTGAAACAAAGCTTAACTTGCAGATGTGGAAAGAAAGGAATTGAAATCAAATATTTTATTATGTTTTATCAAATTTTCATCAATAAACTAACTCCAGTTACTTTTCTTTCTATCGGGAAGTCTAAGCATTTTAAATAGCATGATGCCCTGCTCAATTAATCTCATTTATATTTATAAATATACTTTATTTTCTTACCGCTCTCGTTTTCTTCTCGACGACTCTTTCCCATTTTTTGCCTCTGTCTAATTTAAGAGGTAACCGTTTTTATCGTTAAAACAATGAGAATTAAAAAAAAATCTAATACTTTTTTTGATAATTATTACTACACAATGTAAATGGACAAGCCATAAAATATATGTTAGATCCTTGATTTTTAAAAAATACAACATTAAATACCTCAATTTATACGTATTTATTAAATATATTTATACTCGTTCTCGAAGAATCATTTTAAGATTTATAAAAAATCCTGGTGATTTGATAGTGGTTTGATCATAAGTATGATCAATTATTACTTGTAAGTGAAGCTTGAAATTTATCGCAATTTCTTCAAAGTAACTTTTACATATATATTATTAGATATTAGCCAACACAGTTTCAGATAATTTATAAAAAAGTTTCATTGTCTAATTCTGCCTAAACATGACTTCAATTTTCTATTGGACAAACTGTTTTTTATTAATAATACACCAAAATTATTATTTAACTTTTTTATTTCAACATATATTCATCAAATTTTATGATATGTTAATAATATAAAAATATTAACATTTAAAATTTATAAATCTAAAAAAAGTAAATTAGAAGACGTGAAGTAATAATTTCTAATTTATGGTAAATAATTCGTCTGACACCTTAAAATATAAAAGAAAATGACAAATTACTGAGATATTCTTGAGATAAAAACAACAAATTTTTCAAATATACATAGTGTTTGCGATCGATGTTAGCTTTTTCAGCCTGTTCTTTGTTGGCGGTGTATAAAAATGGATTATCAGATTTTAAAGTCAATTTTTACCTTGAAAACACAGTACAAATAATTTAGCTCTCATAACTCAAGTATGTTTCTGTATTTAAATAATTCGTAAATTAAATTATATTTACTTGTAATTAATGTATTGTATTTCATAAAGTGTGCGTATATAATAGTATATATATATATATATATATATACATATAATAATGTTACAAATTATCGTAGGATTGATACAAATTATAAAATCTTCTTTCCATTTGTGCTACTTGTAACGATCTTGTAGTGATAATCAGTAAAAGAATATAAACTTATATTAAACAGATGTTTTTCAATCTTACTATATGTTATGTGTAATAAAAAGATTATTTTAAATTCCAGGTTTTTAGTTAATTTTAATTAATAAGCGTCGTTTTGTAATATTTAAAAAATAATAAATAAATAAATAGTTTTAATTAATAAACTCGATACATCATAAAATGTATTTAGAAATTATAGAATTAAAATCTTGATGTGTTTCCACTAAATTAATATTTTATGCAGATATTTCAAATAACTCGTAACAAAACAGTGATATTCGATAGATGTTGCAATAGCCCTTATTCATTATAGCTCATTGATAAGACATAGACGAATTGTTGCAAACAAGAAGTGCCGAGGCGCATCTGGGCTTCACTAATATAAGCATTATCGACTATTTACTGTCTTTATATATGCAACGACACATTTTTCTAGACTGCCTCTCGTATAAGAGCATATATGCGTCGCCGCACAGTTGTAAACTAGCTCCTTCACGCGCACACATACACAATGAGGTGAACGCATGCGCGTGCGGTTTGTTCGGATAAGGAAACCAATGTGGTGTATAGCAACGCTAGTGGTTGCTAGTACAAAATGATTAATGAATCTGCCTGATATCTCAAGATAATAAATATATCCCGTGTACTGCCGAGCCGAGACGCCCTTATAGATTAATATAATATTATACGATCACTCTCCCTCTCGCTATATATTCATACATTTCCTTTTCCGAATCTCTTTATTTCCTTATTTCTTTCACTGCTTCTTCCTTTTTAAGCTTCTATGCGTATTTTCTTTTTCTATCATCCACTTCTATCGTACCAATCTCTTTTTTTCTTGTTTCTTCTTTAATCACTGAAATGCGCACTCTAATTTTTTACTATTTGTTACTACAGAATAGTGATTCATTAAAAATTTTTTTGTTAATCAAAAGTTACTTTCTAAAATTCCATTTGAAAAAGCTTATTGAATAATTAATTAAGCGAAATAATGAACTGGAGAAAAATTTGAAACAATTAATAGTGAACAATAAATAGTATAAGTTTGATTACAAAGTGTAATATGCTGCTTTAATATATCATAGACATAAGCCTATTTTATAAAATTTATAAAGTTTTTTATCAATCAGTTAATTAAATATTAGTTACAAATCTAATATAATTTTTAAACAATCCATTAGAAAAATACCTTACAATAATTATTCATTTAACATTCGAATTCATGCACTTCTTCGTATGAAATAAATGAGATTACAATTACCAATTTTCAATATTCATGATTTATGTACGGAATCCCTGACACGTGGTTATAAAATAAATGAAATATGCTTTTTATAATAAAAAAAACCTTTCAATTAGAAGATCTCATATAATATTAACAAATTTAAAACAAAAAATTTAAAAATTTATCGAAAACTAATATAAAAAATCTAGCAGATATCACGTAGTTACTGCAAGATATATTTTATAATACATGATTTATGCATTATCTTATTATACTTAGCAATAAATGTAATGTCGATATTAATGTCTCTTAATAGGTTTTATGTAATAATTTTTTAGCACATTTATAGAGCTTGCTTTATTCTGTTACTTTCATTACTCAATTTTTCTTTTATTCTACCTCTACGTTTAGCAAACCTACTTTTTGCGCATACACATTTTACTGGCATAATTCAATGTTTCACATTTTGTGATTCATAATTATTTCTCTGTGTTCTCTCATTTTCGTCTTTATCTCATCGTATACTTGTAAACTCCTCATTTTTGCAATTTAATGCGCGTGCATACATAAAATTTACGCATCACTTCTAAACCGTATTGAACATTCTAAACAAGATAAAAATGAAATACTTTCGCTTTTATTTGTTACTGATTAATACTTATATTTCCTTCTAATTAAAGAAAATACAAAATTGCTTCCACATTTTTTATGAAAGATATGTTAATAAGCTTAAAAATTTTAATATAAAACCATAAGTAGAAGCAACTTATAAAATTGTAGTTTTTAAAAATTTACAAATATTTGAAATGTAATAAAATAATACTACAGATAAAATTCAATAAAATTTTAAATAAAATAGACTTATAAAAAATGCAAGTATAAATAAATCTAGCAGGTGTGAGAAACATTATTTAAATAAAATAAAATAAAATTCCTATATTTCATTATAATTATTTACAAGCATTGCTACTTCTTACTATAATATACTTATCATATCAATATGCAATACATCTTGAAAGAAAAAATATCGTTAATTTAACATTGTATTTGGATAGACTGGTAAACGGTAGGTTTTATCGGCAATATTGCTCATCCAAGTATTCACGCATCTTGATAGATCCATAAATGATGTGAATGAATATTAATACAAACTCATAATTACTTATTTTAGGTACTCACTTCGGTATAAAAGCAATTAATTATGTAAATATTCAAATTCACGACTTTCAAATAATTTATTAAATAATTAATTACATTTTTTAATGCATACTTGATTTTTTATTTCAGCAATAACAGCTACTAAATAAGGAAATAATAGAATAAAAATTATAAATAACTTCAGCATCTAATATAGAAAGTTTTTAAATAATTTTAAAACTAAAGATGCGAGCAAAAGTACTTGTATTGCCATAAAAACTCGATCCCTGAAAATTTAGTGCAAATATATTTAAATGTTTCTTTTACTTCCTTATATGGCTTAAAACGGAAAACTGTAGAATCAGTAATTGTAAGATTTTCTTTTTCTTTGGTATTGCAATAGAAAGTAATAATTTTTCTTGAACATTTATGTTCACCTACTATGTCTAAAATTGAAATTAATTTTTTTTATAGCTAAAAAATAAATAATTTTAACGCAATCTTGAAAAAAAAATTTTTTATATAAAAATGCATATTAAAATCAAAATTACAATACATCCCAAAATTTTATTAATAAATACAATACAATTTGATTTTTTACTTTATAAACTCTAGTAACATAAATAAACAATATATATTTATTTATTTAAAAATTAAAAAGTAATATATATGCATATTCAAATAAGTAGAATTTGTTAGTGAGTGTGTCTTCGTATAAAATAACAATTTTTATAGTATAAAATTATTAAAATGCATTTTTGCCGAATGAAATTATTTATAAAAATGAAGAGAAAAAATAACGGGAAAGGTTACAAAAAGTATTTGTTACATATTCATGTGTAATTATTGTGATTATTATTCAAGATGACGCTACGAAGAGCCCCATACGTTCCTTCGCAACCATACACCCCCCCCCCTTCTGAGGATTTTAAACACCATTAATGCCGCGCAATTATGCGCTAATCCTTGATAAAACTCGGGGCGGGGAGATAAGGCGCAACGAGGGGAGACCTTGAAAATGCATCACACCACGCCCGTACCGATCGGTGGGGGAAAGAATGAACGCGAAAAATGCGCGAATCGCTCTGAACTGGGCGCCAAATTTGCTTCCTTGGTGCTACTAGTACGTCTTGATCGGTGAACTGTCGAACGTTTGCGTTTGACGTCAACGGGCATAAATCGGGGGATTCAAAGCAACTCCCAATAAAGCCCAAAAGGCGTAGCCTTTTCCGGGTACAAGGAGCGGCTCCCCGTATCCTCGTTCTCCTCAGGTGCGGAGGAATCGCTGGTGATAATCAGGGCAGAGGCGAGCCGGACTAGCGTGGCGGATCGCGAAGGCGTAGCCACCAGAAAAGCAGTCATGGGCCGTCAGGAAGAGACACATTCTCCACTCGCTCCGAAGCTGCAACGTACCAGTGCGTGAGTACGTAAGGACCTTTTCCACGAAACCCAAAGAAGTCTAATCGGAAAAAAAATTTTAATTTTTTTCTAAACTCGGTCACGAGGCACCAGCTGATATCAAGGCCGAGCATCAGCTCGCCCCTTTGCCTCGCTTCTCCAACAAGTGATCGAGCGAGAGCCGCGACGGCATCAACAATAATATTGTTGCGTTGGTTTCACGGACGACGAGAAAATAAATTAAATATAATTAAATTAAATCGAATCTCTATATTCTATTACGTATTCTTGTCCTCACCGGAAGCGAGAACTATAATTGCGAAGTTGTAAATATTTCATTAGCGGCGTTGATTGAGAAAAGAATGTTTTTATTAAGATTTATTAATTTATTGTAAATTTTTTTGTCTTCTTTGGTTGGTACTAAGAATAAATTGACGTCCCTGCCTCGCGCCAATGATCGAAGGATTTTCAAAAACCTAATTTTTTATTATTACTATTTTGTTTGCCACTTCGTCCTGCTCCTCGCCAGCCCTTTTCCCACCGACCCTAGAGAGCTGGCGAGCTAAATCCCAGCAACACCCCCTCGCTGTACCGCATGTGGAGACACCCTCGTCACAACGTATATTATATTAATAGGTATTAATTGTGAATAATATGTAATAAATAAGTCGGAAATGTTGGAGGACTGCGCTCTTTAAAGCTCTTTATACTACGAAACAGTTTTATGGTTCTGTGATTCAATTTGACGTATTTTATAATGCGCTTAGATATACTGTTCATGCCCCATACAATTTATACATACAGTATGCACCTTTGTAATTTATTAATAATACAATTTTTATCCGATTCATTTGATATACCGCTTTTTCTAAATAGTAGTGTATAAATATAATTGACACTATATTTAAGCTTTGAAAGTAAACATTTTTTTAATAAGATTCCATACATAATATATTCTAGCAAGAATGATCATTTTTTCAATATTTTTTGGCGTTGAAGTGGAATTTCGACTAAAATGGAATTAATCATCATTACAAAGTACTAACCCCTTTTCTCACTGCTTCCATAGAACGTAATTTGCAAGCTGGTAATCAGTTATATTCTATTTTCCTTCATCCTCCGTTTCATTCATTCAAAGATAACTGGCATGGTTACCAAAACGACCTATAACTCTCAAGCTCTTCGATTTTGTGTAGTAAAGTTCTCTTTTGTCTTATAAAATCCATTACGATTAAATAAACTGTTATACGCCTCTATATCATTCTTATATTTACTCAATCAAATATTGCTTACGTTTAACATATTCATGAGACATTTTTTCTTATAAACATGTCTTCTCTTATAAATGTTTCGAGTAGCTACCTGAATTATTTAACTTTTCATTAATTATAATTATAATATTCATTAAATATTCGTTATACAGCGAAAATCAAGGAATGCAGCTATCATTTATATTTTAGTGAATTTCTTTATGTCGCAAATTTTCATATATTGCGTATCTGTCTATAAGATTACTCAACGAGGAAAATTAAGGTTGATTCTACAATAAAATTCAACACGTGATATGTTCCGCATAACTATATAGCCTTAAATGGTTAAGGTATGTGAATGGTCACATTTACTTATTTTAAAAGTAAGAATTTTGAAATTTGAGCTTTATTATTATAAAATATGTGTAAAATTGATCTTCAATCCTTTAGAATTCAACCTTGCTCAAGTCTTAATTCAATACGTCTAATCATAATTCGTCTAAGACCATAAATATTCTTCAATTTAGTCAGGACATTTTGTAGAAATTCCAAAATAGATTAACTATTAATGTTGAAGAAGTAATCGCAACGATGACGATTTACATGGTTTATTATGTACCATAAATTCTTTAATATAACCCAATATAATATCCTTATTTTACTACCTCTTACTATACAAACCACATACATCCTTTAAAATTGATCATAACAATTGGTTTTTTTAATAAAACTAACATTTTGATGTAGTATTACTTAAATTACAGTCCGTAATTTTGTTCTTATATAATTTTTTAGTTCAATAATATTCATAGTTTAATGATATATTTTGATTATATCAATAAAAAAAACATTAATGGGAAATAATTATTATTTAGTAATGAGTAAAAAACAATTTTTTATAAAGAAAATTATATTATTTCTCAAAAAGCTCTAAATATCTCAAACAGCAGTAATTATTAAAAATCATTTAACAAAAGGTATAAATCGTATTTTATTCCAGTGATGTAAGATGCAACTTTACGGAGTTAAATAGTAATATTATACTTCATTCCAGTAAAAAAATACTCCTTATTCTAAATTATTAAGGGATTTTTTATCAGTCAAGATTTTTTTATCGAATTTTTTTATATTAAAATAAATATTTCATTTAGTACTTGAGTTTTTCATAGATTTTAATTACTCAAAAGAATCGTAATATATCATAGAATTAAAATGTATTCATTTTTTTGACATGTATTTATCTAATTTCTTTATAAATTAATTGCTTTTATATTGAATAAAACATAGTAAATCTTGTTTGTATCAATTTTTTGTAGATATATAATGAATAAAAAATCAAAATGATATTTCAAAAGAATTGCAGTAATATTTGTGTATAAAAAAAACATTGTACAAATATTCAATTTACATTTTGCTTCCAAAATTTCTGAGTTAAAAAAAATTATTTATAATATAAAGTATCGTTAATTATTACCTTCTTTTATAGAAGTGCGTTAAAAATCTAGCGTATCAAGTGCTTCAGGTTGAATTCAATTAACAACATACCATGGCTATTTCTCATTATAGTGGTCAATGTATAATGAGCCATAGCTACCAATTTTTCGTGAAAATAAGTAGCGTGTAGAAGTAGATAAAGCGAAAAAAGCTTCAGGCAGTACAATTCGGCGACTTTTACGAGGTATAAGCCGCAAATAGACGCACCACTCGTAAATCGCCGGGGGTAATAATGTTCGAATTGCACCCGAGCCACATTATCATTTGGTCGGCTATATACACCTATATATATTCCTGCTTTCAACTCTCCCATTGCATCTTTTCATCTCTCTCTCTCTCTCTCTCTCTCTATTTATCGCTCTCTTTCACTTTCAGTATTTACATTGCGTACTATTTTACGGAGTAATGTATGAATTACATCTGTGAAATATATCCGACGTACATATATACATGTTCATGTTGTACAACACAACAATAATTACACGAGCGTAAGGTACAGTGCTCTAACCATTGTACGTATTTGATCCTTTACTTGGAAACCTCTGTAACTCATAATGAATAAAATATACCAACTAGGGAATACACGTATGGTAATCATACATACGACTCTGTTACAACGAAATTCCATGAGGAAGAGTAATAAAAATAGTAGGTAATTTTGAAATATTTTCTCTATTTAGAAGGATTATTTTTTGGTAAACTGAAAATTAAGCATGCCTCTAATTAGATGTGCTCTTTTCACAAAATAAAATAAAAATGCCTCGATTAAACACTTTTTTAATTAAAATCTACACCACGAAATGGAGTTTCGTCTATTAATAGGCTGTATTGCTCATACATACAACTCACAATAATTAATAGTCAATATTTAATGATCAGCATAAATAGATAAAAGTAAATTTTGTATTTTATACCATTCCTTATTACAATGCAAAAAATTTAAAAAAAAAAAAATTTTCTATATAGTTGAATAAATATCTCATAACTCATTAGAACATTTTCACACACATCTTTTCTATTCCAAATAAATTTAAAATAAAAACAAAAAATTAAGAAAATTAACGGAATATTACATGTTCGTATGTATATTCCATACATTATTATCTCATGCCTTAGGTATATTCACTCCATGTTCAAAAGTCTTAACGATTACGCAATTTTACATGAGTTGCATAATATTTTAACGATAAAATGCAAAATTATAATTTTATAATATTATGAATGATAGGTATTTTTATTTAATAAATTTGCTTATTTATAAACAAACAAATGTTGTTAGGTAAATGCTAATATAAAAAAAACAGTCACTGAAGGAATATTTGTATATTATTTAAATGATAGAATATTTATGCGGTATCAGAATCCTTAAACATGAGTGAATAACGTGTAATAAAGTGTAATAAAATATAGTTTTTTAAATGTTTTAATTATTTATAATTATTTATATAATTTTTTATAATAATTTATATAATAATTATTTATAAATCAGGAACTATTTACTGATTTAAAAAGATAAATTTGTTTTAAATTGTGCAGTTTTTCACGATACATTGATATAAGCTAGATTTATATAGGTTTAGCCATTGAAATATTTTTTAAAGGGTACATTCTGGAATATACTTTGCTTCACACATTACAAATTAAATGAATTTTTTTATTTTCTATACTTAATGCTTTAAAGATGGGTTGTATTTTTTAAATTAATATAAAAAAACGTATGTCATTTCGATTTTAAAATCATTCTTATGGTCAATGCAATATAAGATGTCTACAGTACGAAATTAAAATTTAAACTATTTACAACTATTTGAACTGAACGTTCATATTTTTAAATAAAATTGTACCAATTTTATGTTAAAATTTTTATACATAGAAAAATAATTTAGTAAAAGATGGTATTTTCCTTAACAATAATAAATTTAAACTACATCTTTATTCCATTTTACATCAAAGTGATATACAGAAAATTCCCATGCTCATTGAATGATAGTATTAAGTAATTTTTATAAAATTAAAATTCATGCAATAGGATGTTTTTACAAGCAAGGCATACTGCTATAATAATTTTAATTTATGTAGTGGATATGAGCTTGCTTGGATAGATACTCTTAATTTTTGTCATGTATAAAGTGAAATCGAAAAAAGGAGATTAAAAAAATGTTTTCAAAATTCCAGCAGATAATATCACAATAGCACATAATATAAAATTTGTATGATATATACATTTTACAATATTTAATATTTCTGATAGACGTAATACAATTATAAACAGCTTATTATACTTATACTACGATATATAATGCATCATTGATGAGGAGAACAAAACGTCAATTTCGGAAAACATTGCTATTTTAATCCTCTACAAATAAGAATTCGAGAGCAAATTGAATTCACGATATTTTTTCTTATTTAGTTGAGACCTTTTATACATCTTCTATCCTTATTACTGAATTTTAACATAAATATTTATTCTAAAGTGAAAGCTTTTAAACATTTAATTTTTGTTATCACTGTACATCACTGTTTACATCACAATTTACACTACTGCACATTTTAATCCTCATTTTTACAAGATCAAGAATATGAAACAAATATTAAGTTGTAAATAAATGATATGAAACCTTCACTATTTAGTTTTTTAGCTAAAAAAATTAAAATATATATAACTAATATTAATCTTATCAGTTCACTATAACGTTTCTACTGTGTGTTATTATAAAATGCTTGCTTTTGTTATCACAGCTCATTGAAAATATATTAAATTTTTCGTAAGCAATAATAATTATTGTTATATAAGTAATTATTTTTCTGTTTTCTACATTACATTATTTTTACAGGCTGTTCTTGCGTTGTCTACAGTAGTCGACGCAACCCCCAAGGCGGTACTTTTACATCTCCTGACTTCCCTAATCGTTATCCTACAAATATTGACTGCCTTCTTTATATATTCAATGGGCGTCAAAATGAAATAATCGAGCTCACTTTTCATCATTTTCATACTTTCAGTACTTTTCCTGAGTAAGTATGATATTACTATATGATAAGATATTATAAGTATGACGAAAAAATTATGCTTTTAAAATATTGATTAAAAAATTGTTTAATTTTTGAAGATTTATGATATAAGTTTTAATAAATAATTGTATAAAAATTCATAAAATTATTTGCTTCACGTTAAGTTTATTTTACTCCATCGTTTCCTTACTCCTATTATTTCTCTCGGTTAGTATTTTTTCATTGCAGACCTTGTTCAGATGTTTTTTCTACGTTTGACTCCCACCTATTCAATAACGATGATTGATATTATTTCTTTTATACACTTGAATTTGCTAGGTATAAAAAAACCTTTATACATTGTATTTTTTATTTTGATAGTTTATTTTTAAATTATATATTATATAATACGTGTATATGCATAAGAATTGAACATTATACAAAAAATAAATGAATTATTCAAAATTTTTACTTCTAATATATATCATTAATTTTTCAATTTTTCAATTTTTTTTGCTTATAATGTTTTTTTTTATTTGTTCGAAAGTTGAGAGTATTATGCAATAAAAATTAAAAGAAAAGTTATAAATTTTTATTTTCCACTACATTTATAAAATATTAATATTTACTTCATAATTAAGAAAATTTTAATTAATCTTGTTTTACATTGTGATATTCTTTAATTATTTACATCAATACTTTAAATCCTGTTTTCATAGTACAACATAAAATAATTAGAAATGTTATTTAATTCAAATACAATAAGTTTGTTAGTCATTGCTACTATATTTTTGGGGTGGTTGTTTCTATATTGAAGTTATGTAAAAAAGAAGGAATTCAGATAATCAGCGAATTCATAGGAATGTTATTCTCTTGAATGAACAATGAACAATGGAATGATTAGCAAAAATGCTGTTAAAGAAGGGGAAAATAAACAAAGTGAGAAGTAATAGGCATTGAGAAATAAACAATGAGTGAAAAAATTTAATATTAAATTTTGTGTATTTTTAAAACTGTAGTACTTTTCAAATTTAATAACAACCTGCTACATTTTTGTTTTAATCGTGATTCAGTTGATAATAAAAATTTACAATACGTCAAAGAACAATTGTAAAACTGTGTGGAATACAAATAAATTCTTAAAACAACATCATAGATAGATATAAAGAAAGATTTCAGATTTAGTATTCTTACAAATAGTCTTTATACTTATTTTTTTAATGAAAATTTTTTTTTTAATATGTTAAGCGATGAAAATATGCTAGATTGAATTTTCTATCATGATAATATAGTTGATAAAAAATTTTTATCACGTAAGTAATAGAAAAATAATAATAATAGTGCATTGGAATGTTGACAATACTTTTTATTCTACTAAAAATTTGATTATAACTATTTTTAAAATTATGCTAAAAATGATGCTTACTTGAATTAAAGTTGCAGAAGAGTAAGTTGGTGTAGTTTAGTATCAAATTTCTAGAGTACTGGGAAACTGAAAAATTTTCCTACAATGAAGCAAATAAAGTTATTCGTGAATTATTAGAACACTTTATAAAATTCACAAAACTCCTTATCTAACTTGTGAAAAGAATACAACTTTTGCATTTTTATCAGTAGAAAGTATATTTTACTGTTGCAATGATAATATGACGAAAACTGTAGACCAGCATATAAAAGAACACATAAATAATTAGACAAAAATGTACTTTAATCTAATTCAGTAAAAACTATGTCATCTACAAATCTGCATAATCTTCCTGATTCTGCTAAAAAATATCAGTTCAAATGTCTATTGGAAAAATTCCGCTTCTAGCTTTCGGGATAATTTTATTTCACAAATAAAACAAAACAAGTTTGTTTTATCGTTAAACACTAATATTTACATTATACACTAGCCTTCCTTAATAAAAATGCATCGTTAAATATTTGCAACGCGACTTTTTAGAAAAATTAATTAGTGAGTAAAAAAGTTGTGCTTAAAGCGATACATTTAATTATTGTGTACCAAAGTACAAACTATTAAGGTAGATGACATGTTTATTTATATATGTCGATTCAATATTTTTTATCTCAAGTTAGTAAAAAGTAGTTAGTAGTATATTTTTGAGCATCAAAACCTTTGCTACTTTGTGGATAGGTACCGTTTCACTGTTGAATGATTTTTCCTTCAACAATTGTTAATACTTGTAGATAAAATCTGCTAAGAAATCATAAATTAATATTATATTAAAATTGAATTCTTTTTAGTATTATGGAAGAGTAAAGTTAGTAGGCAATTTTGTTTTTTCTTTATGAAGCGTCAATGGCATTAAAGGATGCTCAATACTTGTTGGTCTCACAACTCCTTGGTCGATCCGCTGTCGGAGTAATGCGTAGGATGCATTACCACTCTTAGTATCCTAAATATAATTACGGAATTCTATCAAGTACTACCTAGTCTAAAAATTCTCCTCGTAATTTTGATATTTTAATTTTAGTTCTATATGTTTTTAAATGACATTTTTTTTTAATTATTTAAAACAATAATTTACGTTTAAACACTATTTATATTTCGACTATATGGTTAGTAATAGAAAATTGAAAACTTTTTTAATCTAAAGAGAAATTAAATTATAATTTTTATGTGTTATTTAATATTATGTACTATTAAATTTTATGTTTCTTATTTTAAAAATGTATATGTCAAAATTGTAATTTAAAAAAAAATTAATTACATCAGTAGAATTTATTTAGAATGTAGTTTAAAAATTTTTTAATTAATAGAAGAATTCATCAATATTTAGTATCATTTCAAATGAAAATAAAGTAGTTAAGAAATATATTAGTATAAAAAAGTAAAAGATTTTTTAAAGCAGTAGTTATACAAGTATGAAAGAAAATAAGGAATAAAGTGAGCGGGAACAGCAAAAGGAAGAGGATGAAGAATAAGAAGCGAAATGGACAGGTTCTTTGAAAGAAAAGAGCGAGAGAAAGTGGGGGAGGGGGTGGAGAGAGAGGGAGAGAGATAAATAAAGGGAGCATGTGGAGTACTTTCTATTTAACCATTTGTTTTATAGCTATAGATGATTGTAGCAGTCGAATGGGTTGATGCTCAATATAAGTTTTTCGTTCTTTTTTGCTTCCGGTCTTACGGTGTTTGGGATCAATGATGTTCAACTTTCAGCTGCACTCGAGGTGATTCTCTGAAGCTTTTTCTACATCTGGAGCCTGGAACTCGAGGGGTATCCGAGTACACACCCTGGACAAGTCTGCTCTGCGGCAGTTTTCACGACATACCTCGGGTACTATATAGCTCCGGATCGACTCTCATATTCGAGTTTCATACAGAGAGCACGACTGAGAAATCCAATAATACTGCTGCCGGATTTTCTGGAACTTTTCGATTTATCGATAAACGTATGTATATAGTTGTTCATGTATCGATTATAATAATCTATCAATCTATGAGTAATTTTTTTTATAATTTGTGCAGTTTTTAAACATTACGCGATAGTATTAAAAAAAAATTGAATTACAAGATCCAAGTCTCTGTATTTATTCTAATTATACCGTAACTTTGTATATAGGTTTAATTGTAAATTTAGTTTATAACTTCACATAAAATTATAATGCTACGACTTCTAGATATTAATAGAAAATCTTCTTAATATTTTAGTATATTAGATTAATAAATAATAAAATTAAAAGCTTCGTGAATATTTCACCAATAATGAATTAATGAATGAAAAATGAATACTAGTGGACTTTGTTTTAAAACAAATAAAAATTAAATACGAATAATTTCATACTTAAATCCACTACTTAAAATATAAACGTGTGATATATACTATCAAAATAGCAAAGTTCAAGCGCAACTTCTGTTACTTCTACTGCAACGGATACTAATTCATAAAAATACATTTTTTAAGAATACCTAAATAGATTGGCACTATTTTTAAAAGAAGTTTAAATAAAAATTTTTTTTCAAACTTTGTTTGCTTTAAATAAACTACTTTAATGGAACATACGAAAATGTACGTTATTTACGTAAACTTTTAATTATAACAACATTGTATATAAATCATATTAAAAAATTTGAAAGATTACTTTGTACAATTTAATGTACAATTATTTGATTAACTAGAAATTTAAATCAAATTTAACCATTCATCACACATGTATGTATAATAAGTAAGTAGCCAATTATATAAAGAAATTGTATTTATCGTTCAAAAAAACGTTTAAAAAATACCATATATATGCATGAGAGCTTCCAAAACTGTTAGTACAAATATTTAAATCAAATAAGTTTTTATGGATAATTATATAACCTGGTAAAATTGAAATTTGTAAAAAAGAAATTAAATTGAGAGAGGAAGAGAGAGAGGATGGGACTTGAGATTGAGATGAAGAGATAAAGAGCAAGAGAAGATGATATGAATATCATGTAGGTGCGTTTACAATCACATTTCACCATAAATAATCTACGGCTACAGCGAATGCTTAAGCTGACAGCTGGAGAGCATTTATAAGCCGATGCTTTGAAAAGATCGATGCTTTTGTACTATTTTCGTTATAATGCGCAGCTCTGCAGACTCAGATTTACGACTGAGTAAAAGTAAGATGTTGACAATCGACCTTCTCTGACTTACTTCCTCTCACACTCGATCACTTTCAATTCTCTACGATTTTTTCCATCTTATATTATTTTCTATCTTCTAAAAATTATCAAATATATAACTAGAATATTATCGAATGATAAACATTCCTTATAACTTATAACTCATAACTACCTAAGAAGTCCCTGACAATTAAATTAAAATCATCGACGGGCATTTTTCGAAATTACAGGAAAGTTTTTTTACGTATAATTCAATAAATTAATTTGGTAAAGTAAAATTTTTCATTTAAAATTGTTCTTAACTTATTAAACCAACTTGTTTCCTAAGATGAATTTGTTTTTTATTTATTATTTAAATTATGCAGTAATATAAAATTAATAAGCAATAACTGATACACATATTGCCATCACATTAGCTATTTCAATTCTTAATAATGTTTAAATATAGAATGAAAACTGTTAAAGTCAATATTATTAATTTTATTATTCCGTACTAAAATTTACGACTAAATTTCCAAAATTAAATATTTTTTTTCTATCTATATATTTATTCTGTATGCATATCATATTAGTGTCATTAATTAACGATTACACATTAATAATACAGAAAATATAGTTATTATTTAAAGTACATTTCGGTTTAACATTACAATTATTGTAAATTTGGAAAACAAGATAATAAATCAGTTTTATTTATTACAATTTAATACTTTGAGTCCATAAGTTGTACAGTATTTTTAAATCTTTAAACTAAGAGTGAATAAGGAAAGTTGAATGCAGAATGTTTAAATTGTTGAACTTGATAGTTTGATAGTTGATTCTAGTTGAACTTAACATTATACATAGAAACTTGTTAGTAAATGCGTCATAATTTATCAACGAAAGATTTATATTAGAAAACATTTATAATCGATGCTGTTGAAATGTTAAAAAATAAGTTATTCCTTTAAATAAATAGGATATTAATTATAATACAATAAAAAAGAAAGGGAAACTATGGTTCTATTTATAGTGATGTGTCAGCATCAGAAACAATCAACATGGGTGTGAAATGAGCGATATATAATTTAAAAGAAAAATTTTTTTCAGTAGTAAGCAAAAGAGACCAAGATATTATTTTAAAAACAAGATATATATTATTCTTTTTTGTGATTAATATTTTTCATATATTAGCATATCTTTCACGTTTACGAAGAACTATTCAGAATGAACCGTTGTACAAATATCATTAAAATGATTTTAAATAATTATATAATAGGATTTAAAAAAAACAATAAATTTTATTCAATTTATGTTTTTCGTTATATATTTTAGTTAATACGACCATCAGATAAAATATTTATTGGAAATACCGTAGCAAAACTCTTTTTTTTACTTTTTTTTTTAAATTTGCTTATTTCAGTAAAATTTAAAAAAGTAAAGAAATATAAATAAATATGGCCTGAATAAACTATATTAGACATAGAAATTAAGCATGGAAAGAAAAATTGCTGCGACATTTTGTGTAATTTATTTAAATTTTTTATTGTATGCGCGAGCTATCGGAAGAGCACAAGAAAAAAAAAATTTTATTAAAAACAAAATATGCATTATATAAACATCATAATAATTAATAATATTTCATGTGTGTAATAAATATGCAAACACGTTCTATTATAAGTACATGAGTTCATTTATCGTTACCTAATCATTAATTTTATAAGAAACATGAATATGAGAGCTAATATATTAAATAAATAAGCACCGTTTTATTTATAAAAAGCATTAATTCAAAGAGTGAAAGAGAACTGAAATTGGATTATGCATCAAAACGTAGTATGTAAAATTCAACAGAAGGAACCAAGTTAAATATTAACAATCATTAATAAGGAAAAGGATACAATAAAAGTAACAAGAAATATTACAATTCAAGTTGGAAGGCTTAAACTATTAATTTTGGAAGTAACTATACAAAAAATGATGCATTATATAAGTGGAAAATATCTCTATACATCATATAAAGTTTCCTCTCGTTGAGACACTAGAATACTAGAATACGAAATTGAAGAGAACCAGTATATCCACAGACCTGTGTAATTTTAAAGTGAAACGCCCTACAAAGAGAATTTATGACTATTGAGAGGAAAAACTACTATCAAAAGTTTGCTAATGCTACTGGACATATCCATAAAGTATTGTTGTCAAGTCAAATAAATCAAATCTGTAGTAATAGGCTATGATTCAAGGGTTTATAAATTTAACACCTGAAAAACAGCATTGCTATAACATTTTAATAAATGCGTATTAAACAGATTTGATTTTAACTTGTTTATGCTATTTATTTATGCGTATACATGTTTTTCCTTTTTTTAATTAAAAAATAAATCTTTTTAATGGTCACTTTTTATAATGAGAAAATATTTATTTCATTTACTAATTTTTATCCTGAATTATAATTTTTAAGATTTAGTAAACATAATAAATCACACATACATATATTTATATATTAATTATAATATAAAAATATGAAACGTATAATTTCATTTATATAATTAAATATTTTTGAATTTTTTCTTTTTGTATATGATTAATTATACAGCTGTTATTGTATTATGTCTAAATTGTATGTAGAATCAATGACTTCTTAAGAAAGCACAGCATATAAATTCCTGAAATTATATGCTTCCATATTTACTATGTCCTTCTACAACTTTTAATTATTCCTATACGGTTTGATCTCCATCCCATCACTATTTCACTGTAGCCGCTGGATTAAATACTTCCAATACTATCTATAATCTGTCAATTTAATACAGCTATCCCATTTAATATATATTCACTTTAGCTTCAATACAGATGATTATTAGTACCACTTAGCCATAAGTGCCATCCAAATTGGTAAATTCCACTTTTTAACTAAATATGTTTACATATTTCTTTGTATTATGCAAATCTTTCTTAGTGAGAATAAATACCACAAAATTGCTTAATTATTTTATGTTTTCGATATCACATAAAAAATATTCATATCTACACATACATGCATTGTGTACGTGCATATGTGTGCGTGTGTATTTTTTATATAGGCTTTATTAAAGCCGTACATTTTTTGTGAATAATGCAGAAGTGTATTTTGATTTTTTTCATTTTTTTTAGTTTTTTTAGCATTTAACGCCAATTCTATAAATTTTACGATAAAATTATTTTAGTCTCAGTTGTAAAAATAACACAATTAAAAAATATATAATAATAGAATTTAGGATAAATCAAAATTATATTAAATTTACTATTCAATCAGTGTATATGATTCGGTGCAATAACAAATGTTCAGCAATTAAATATATCAGTTTTAATAAGTGATACATTTTTTATAATAATTGTATTTATGGAATCCTGTAGGAATGGAATACAATAAAATCAAATTAAATATTATTTTCAATACAAAATAATTAAATAATGTAAAAATCTAAATTTGCAGTGTTTGAATAAAAGAAATTTTTTGTACGAGCAGAATCAAATGAATAATCTGTTGTAAATTCAAAAAAATATTTTTTCTAAAGGTTTTCAAAGTTTATTTCTAAAAAATGAATTGCAGTGAAGTATAAGTATATATATATATATTTACATTATGTATGTGTGTGTATGCGTTGATTTAAAAAAACTAACGAGCACTTAGAAAATCAATTTATTCCATGTACGTTCGGAAGCGATAATAAAAAAGAGAACAAAGCCAACAAAAAACTTAAATATAAATATTAAATTATTATTTTGGAACCGTCATTAATTTATCTTTTAATAAATGTGTAAACATAGATTATCCATGATTATTTATCCTATCTACTTATTACAGACTTGTTTAAAACGAAATAATCTAAGCAATTTAGAAATTACGTAATTATTATAATTTCTACTAAAATATTAATTCTTACACAGCACAAAATAGATTAAAACCACAAAACGAATTGAAAATGTATTTATTAATGTTTTTACAGTTTTTACTATAACATTTTATACGCATCGATTTAAAAATATCTTTTGTACTATTTGCATTTTTTTGTATATTATATCCTATGTTATTTCTATTAAGATATCTGAAGTTTTATTAATCTATTGTGGTTCTATTTGACTTTACAGTTTTCTCAGGAGATAAAGAAACTCGAATTTTCGAATATGACCATCTGATTCAACTGATTAACTATCCTGAATAATTTTGACTTATAAAAAAAGCATTTTTATTTGATAAAACAAAAAAATTAATTTTTTATCTTTGGTCAACATATAAAAAATATTTTTCTTTGAAAGTCAGTTTATTTGATAATTTTTATATTTATGTTATCGGTTACGTGGTCAATTTACATGAATGTGAAAATATTTTACACAGACACTAACATAAATTAAATTCTTAATACAAATAAAAATAATGTATACTAAAATCTCGTTTATTTAAATTATTTTAACTTTTATTTGTGTGTAGGATAAATATTAAATAATCTTTTACAAAATTTCTTTCACATTTTTTTAATATTAATATTAATACTTTAGCTCACAAAAAATAGCTGAAAAAAGATATATATTTATTAAAGCGTTAAATTAAATTATGATTTACAGAAAATAACATGTTCAATGTGGAAAATTCTACTCATTTACGTAAAGTAAATTATTGCAATACAAGAAAGAATGAATATTTTTTATTTGTACCAAATACTATTAACAAAAATATTTAAAATTCTCCTAAAAACAATTGAAATCCCATTTATTTTTAATAAAATTATTCTCTAATTAATATTTTAAACGGAAATTGATAATTAATAATATGGTTTTTTCTTATTTTATTGACTTACTACTATTATGAATAAAATTAATAAACAATAAAAAACAAATTTTTTTATAAAATTTTTTCATTAGATTTAATAAATATTATTAAAGTTTACCACAAGGAAATATCTGCTTACAATATGAAATTTGATGCAAGATTGGCGAAAGTAAGTTCGATAAATTTTAAGGTAAAGAAAATCAGAGAAAAGAAATACGAAGTTAAATGCTTTTTGTCTGGCATATCAAATACAATATAAATACATCAATCGGAATAATATAATAATCAAAAAAATAATAAAGCACAAATTTATCATTTTCAAAAATATGTACAATGAAGATATTTTTCAAGTTGATTAGTTTTATTATTTTGTCAGCAGTGATAAGTTTATAATAATTTTCTATGCTATGTCCCTATAAAAATTAGATGCTAAGTAAGTTATATTTAGTAGCTTAAGTAAGTTAGCGTTGTTAAATTGCAGACGTACTTAAATTATTACTTCGATTATTACTTTATGCAATTATGTAAATAATTTACATATAAGTACATTAAATAAATTAACCATGTGATTACATTAAAGATAATAGAATTTTATTCATACATATTAAGTGAGAATAAACTTAACAAATTAACTAATGTTAAACTGCATTTCTGCTAATACATAATACTGATACATAATATAAAACTTTAATTAAAAGTTGAAGCTGTGGCTACATATTGTTCATATATCTGTTAGTCAATATTACTTCAGGGAATTAGTTTACATTTGATATAGGCTTAATGAGAGGTATCTTCATATACTAAGATTGTATTAAATTTAAAGTTACTTGCTACTCCACGAAATTTGAAATTTTTTTAATTAGAATAATATTGAAACAACTTAGAATTAATTTAAAAAGATCTATTAAATTGGTATTATATTTTAATACATATTATACATATGTATATACACATATATTTGAAGAAACAAAACGCTTCAGTGTTATTAATTGGCCTTGAGCAATTACAATCATTCAAATCATAATGAAAAGGATGTTTTATATCCGTTTTAATAAGTCAAAAATATATTAAAATTTATCTCCACTTATGTTTACTAAAAATCACTCAAAATAATTAATTGGTTGCTTGATCTCGAATGTTGTGGACAAATCTTATTCAAGCTTACATTAAAATAAAATATTATAATACAAATTATAGTAGACATTATACTACTACATTTCGAAACATAGTATTGTTACGTCCGCCACACATAGATTTAAAGAGTTGTTCTATTTCGTGCCTACGAATTCAATCGCAATAGCACGGGATTGAGTAGCTTACTTTTAGTGTTTCGATTCTGAAATATATTTTCCCACTTTCTTATTTTATTTAATGTACGTTAATTTTTTTTTTTTTAATAGGTTGCTACGAATTTTAATTTTTTATTTAGTATTATTAAATTTAGCTAGAACTGTATATTATCAAAATTTTAAGAAAATTTCTAGCAGCTTTAATTAAAGAAATATTTTATTCGTTTATATTACTGTTATAAATTTTAATGTTATTTCAGTAGAAAATTTTATATTATTACATTAGCTTTATTATTTATAAATTTTAATAATCAATATATAATTCATAATTAATACAGGGTAAAAGTGAAAATTTAAGAAATAATCTAGTCAAATTTTTTTTTATTTATAATTTTAAAACAAAGTATTAATTAACTTAATTTGAATTTTTATAATAATTTCCTCTTTCTGTGAATCACCGCACCGATATTCTAAGTTTGAAGGCTGGTCAATGGTCCTTGCAGTCTTCGATGATTTCTTGATTTTTCTTCTTCTTCAATTGGTTTATAATTAATATTTTTTTTATAAAATAGCGTACTTGTTGATGTAAAATAATTTTTCAAAATAAAATTTTGAATTAAAAATCTCTTAAATCTTGACAACAACAGGTTAGTAACAAATTCTACCTCTATGCGTATATTCTTCAGATAATTATGGGTCTATTTGTATCTAAATTTTCTGAAGATTAGTTTCCCTTTCTAAGGGTTCTCTTTTAGTATTTTATATGGTTGTTTCGTCGTTTTTATCCGTCATTGATGATTTTTTCTTCTTAGAATTTAATCAATTTGATGGCTTGTGCAAGATAGATTCTCTTTAATTTAGATATTAATAATTTTAAATCTATTGTACATTGAATATTATGAGTGAATGATAAATAAAATGGATAGTTTCATTACATTATTTTATGAATATTTTTTACATAGTTTTAAAAGATGAATAATTTGAGTATTCCGGTATTGTAAGATATTCAAGGAATCTAAAACGAGATGGGAAGTATTTTCGAAAAACAATTGAGTCTGATAAGTTATTAGTTTGATGATTGTTATCAGATGGTCTCGTTTTAAAAATATAAAAATCTTCTAATTATTATATTGTATTAATATTCAAATAATGCTAAATACATTTTTATTTACTTACAAAACTTCTCTTGATTTACAATAATACTATTTATTGATGCAGTAGTAGTGATCTCCAATATAAATTTACTACCCTATTGTTGTTATTTGATAATATTAGAATTTTGACTTATAAAATGCAACATAAAACATTTTTGAATTTATATATCGGACTTATAATTATTAATTAAACTTAAACTAGAATAATAATTAAATATAAAATAAGCTTACATCATATTTTTATAAAATATTTTTTTATAAAAATAAATCAGAAATATTTGTTGAGTAATGATTTATGAAAATGTTTTTTTATTTATCTTAGTCATTTTTATGGCAAATGTTAATACGTAATATTTATTAATATTTGTTATTACTTTTTTTAATATAATGTAGATTAATAACATTTCCAATAACAAATGAAAAAATTTTTAAATTTTCAAATTTTACATAGATTATTGAGCAAAAAAATTTAGGCTTATATTTTCTATATAAATTACCGGTAATGCATCGACTTATCAACATTTCTATGGACGATGATATGATCTTATATTTTTTTTCGATACGCATACATTAAGTATTCATTTATAATAATTAAATATTATAGTCACTACTTATACTTTTTTTAAAGTATAACGGAAGACTAATAATGTGCATTAGTTACAGTATAACTTTTACCTAAAATTTCCATTTAAAAATTAAAGAAAAATATGGGAGGAAATAATAGATAGTTTTCGTCAAATATTGAAATTTATTCTTAACAAATATTACTATAATTTATACAATTTATTAATAATAATATTACCTTAAATTACTTGCAAAAACACTTTTTAGTAAGCCGCTTTTGATCATAATTTACAATTTTCTATTGCAAAATTTTGTAACTTTGATAGTTTTTTTCATTATGATGCAAAAAAATATTTTATCGTCTTTTTTCTCTATATTTAAATTTTTAAAAGTAATAATTGGATAATTATTTTAACTGTGACAATCCAATCCGTAACAGTTCTCGAAATAATTCGATCGAGTATTATCATGTAGAAATATTTTACAGCCATCAGTGTCCTTTTGTCTAAAAATTGCAAAAATACTACTACTAAAAAAAAATAAAGAAAGAAAGTGTAAACGATATAAGTGCAACAAAATTGAGTCCAAAACCAATGAGTTTTGAAGCAGTTACCCAACTTAACAACAAGGCATTATCATGAATTGGGTGGGAAACTTCACTTACGGATTAGACCTGTGTCATTAAAAAATACTAGATCCTAAAAACGTGCTCAACGCATCTAAGGTTTCGAATACCACAAAAAGACTTTCCTTCTCTTGTAAAATCCAAGTCGCTTAATTAACGGATAAGTATAAATAAATAGTATATGAAACGTCAATCAGAATACGTCATCTCAAAAAAAGAAGTAATTCCTCAAAAGAGTATTTCCTCATTAAATACCTCATTATAAACTTAGGATTTATTTGATAAACTTAAAATCAGAAGTAGTTTTAAAATATCTAGATAAAGCAGCTATATAAAAAAAGCTCATGTGCTTACCGTCCAGACCAGATAAATGTACCGAAATTTTAAAAATGTCCACAATCTTCGGCATATTATTAAAGTAAGTTTCAATGAATATTTTATATATCTGTTCATTTACGAACGTACTCAAAATTTTGTATATAAGACAGAAGAGCATTATAAAAAATTCCAAGCGTAAATTCAAATGCTCAAAGTGAAGACCTATATATTCATACCGCAAATATACTTTTCCAAGACTACAAAATTTGCAAAAAGCAAAAAAGATACTAGAAACTCATTTATATAAAATCAAGCACATAATAAATAATTCGTTTGCTCATTTTCCTTTTAAATATCAAACATTGTATGAATTTATTTATCAAGTTTTATCTCTTGACTTACCATTGAGCATCTGAAAAATGAAATTTACCTCCATTAAAAATAAGCTATGAGTTCCTAAGCTTCACGCCGATGGAAATCTCCAATGATTCAGTAGGAAAGAGATACCTATCATCCAGAGCTTTAATTTTTTTTTTCAAATATCCTAAATAGAAATAGAAGAATAAATAAAGATCTTAAAACAGTATTGGAGCAACAGAAGTATAATTAACAGAAGAACCATGCTTTTTTCTCAACAAAGTGAATATTTTTACTTCATTGACAGAATCTTGGTTGACAGAATTAAACCATTTTAATTTCCTTTCTTAAAAAGCTTTTAAAAAATGAGAGTCAGTAGTTGAGAATAAATTCTTATCCAAATAATAAATAAAATTTCCTAGGAAGAACTAAAAGATCTTACTTTTTCCGTATCAGTCGAATTAGTAGTTGTCAGAATTAGAAATATTATACCATGTATCAAAGTTTAAGACTGTTACTAAGATCCTGGTATCAATCAATGAAAGTGAATGTGACGAAAAAGTTGATTATTTTGATAAGAGAAAATTCATAATTTTCATATAGAACTTCAACGTCTACAATTCTATTTAGAATTGCCATAAAACTTATCCAAATTACAAAAGATTATACAAAAATATGAGTAATTCAAACAAGTTTTTACATTATTTATGACATATTATTAAGAAGTAATAGTAAATTAATATTTGCGAATACTTTTCGCACTACCGTTTATTGGATCTTCATGCACAGTTATATAGTGTACATTAATAGATTACAAAGCCGTAAATGGCTTTAGAATAACTATATTTAATTTTATAAAAAGAACAATTTATCGCTTTTTAAAGACTTAACAATTTCGTGCATGATATATTCAAAATAATAAAAGTTGATACCTAATGATTCTTTATTTGATACTTATATTAGTTTACTTGGCGCACATATTCTACCGATGCGCCAACCTTTAACATTAGAATTTTGAGGGATGGCTCTTTGATGGTCGCTGCGCGAGATGTCTGCTTCTCATCATTTTATTCATCATTTTACATTCAGGGCTGTTAGAATAAAAAAACTAAATTTATGCCGTCGTTCGCCTTTCCTTCGATCCGCTTTGTCTTATAAAAAAAATTTTTTTACTTGGCCCGGTTACGCGTGCTCATATACACGAAGTTTCGTTTCTCTTGTCACAACTTTTCATTGCCTAATCATCAATTTTCAGTTATGATTTCGATTTTTCTACTTTTTACGTCTACAAAGACGTGATATCGAGAGTACCATATTATATTCAGGATTCGATTTTCTCACACGAACTTAATCAAGCCTGAACATAAGAATAACTGTATAGCATTATTAATGCGTCATAATCATATTAGTTATAAAATAGAGGAAATGAGTGAGAGAGAGAGAGAGAGAGAGAGAAAGCGTGCATAAATGAAGTGTAAATTTGGTTGTCTTGTGATCGTGCTTTTCAATTTGGGCGCCACGCTTAACATGCCCTTTTTATAATTTGTTTCAGTCCTTACATTATTTAACCTATCTGATCAAATATGTCCGCAACAATACACGCCCCTGTACGAATTTTTTAAATTTGTACCTAACCTCTTAGATAATAATTTGATGAGTTTTTGTATAGGTATTGTGAAATTTTCTTAACTCATTTAAATTTCTACTATTCTAATTTGCTTGTTTTAGTCCGGGTTTATTCGTATAACTTTCCCTTATTCCAATAATTTCGCGATGTGTGTGAATCTACTATACTCGTGATAGCGTTAATTTCAACTGGCTCAATTCTGATTAGCCATTTACTCAATGGAATAATTTTAGGTAGGTATTCCTTAAACCAGCGGCGCTAAAAATAATTATTTAAACTTTGCGCTATATTATATTATTGTGATGCAGGTGTCTCCATCCGCGGTGCAAAAGGGTGGAATGTTGTTTGGGTGGAGCTCGCCGCGTCCAGAGTTTGGCGCAATAAGAGGAAGTGGGGTTAATAAGGCGAGATAAGACTATGAAATAAAATTAAAAAGTGATGATTTTAAATTTTTATGTTCCTCCTATTGTCGGTGCGAAGCGGGGGAAATTTAAAAACAAAAAAAGAAAACTGTTAAAAATAATTAATTTCGATTATTGAACAATAATATCATTCGCTTGTAGTTTTCAAGGCAATGATGATCACGAGAAGAGAAAAGAAATAATTTAATATAATTTAACTTAATTTAACTCTATTCAGCTGTTAGCGATGACAGATTATTGTTGTTGTAGAGTCGATCGCGGCTCTCGCTCGTTCACTCAGCTTCATGTCGTATGGAGTGAGGTAGAGTATCTACCTGAGTTTTGGCCTTAGTATTAGCTGATGTCGCATAACCGAGCTTCGTTTTAAAAAAATAAAAAAACCCTCAAGATCACAGTGTATCCTCCATGATGCAGGGAGGAAGGGGCACGATGATTGCATTTTTTTCTCAACTACGATCGCTTGCTCAATTCGCCAAAGTCCGTACAAGAATGAATTTTGCACGTCGTTTCAATTCCCTTGAACCTTTTTCATTATGATACGCCATCGATCTTTTTACCGGGAGTTACATAGAAATTCTATAAAATAATTGCTCCTGTAACGCTGTTATGATCTGGTGCAGTCATCTAGTCGGCCGGGTATAAATTTGTCCAATTGCGTCAAGGTAACTCTTTCTTGGCCCTTGTTATATTTCCTTATATTAATAAGTACCTATTCGCAGTTCTCTGGAACAGGTATCTATTAAAATATGGTTTGGGGTTAAGAATCCTTAGTCCCGCGGATTTACGGAAGCATGCGAAAGTTAACCAAAAATTTACCGTGGATTCATCATCAGTAAACAGTGTGTATATTACTGCTTTGGAGACTATTTTCCCATTAAGTACAATTTTAGTGCGGTCTTTATGGCACGAATCTATTTCTCTCATTTTCTCTCATATATGAAACGTCGGCAAGGATGTATCATCATTCTTTCATTCTTTATTCGAACTATTTTTTAACTTTATCTTGGACAAATTCGTTTATAGCCTTTATTAATTATCGATCGGCAGCTTTATAATTAGTGTCTCTGTCGCTGTGTATAACGTACAGGACATCTCGTCGAACTGTCAATTGTTGTAGCAACATTATTGCGGATT
This sequence comes from Kradibia gibbosae, assembly GCA_018907135.1. Lineage (NCBI taxonomy): Eukaryota > Metazoa > Arthropoda > Insecta > Hymenoptera > Agaonidae > Kradibia > Kradibia gibbosae. The sequence goes on from JACCHX010000007.1 coordinate 5,926,367, forward strand.
TTGCACTCAAAGATACCGTTAGTTCTAAATTTATTTAACCCAAGTCCTAGAACTTTATTTCTTTGCTTTTATTTATATCGGCGTTAGTCATCGCAATACTATTATTTCACTGCAACTCCAATTCTATATCGCAAAATAAGCAACTGTATTTACCTCCTTTATCATCGCAATGACTTCAATTTCTACCTAAACGTCGATGTAGCTTTGTAAATCAAGTTTGACATTTCATAAATCTTTGGATCTTTATCTCTGAGTTTTTCTCGCCATAGAAATCTTTGTACACCACGAACCCTTTCTATTATTTGGATTCGAAGAAACATGTTATATATATCTGATTTGAATGCAATTTTGAATATTTTAAAGTATTTCTGGACTCCCGGCAAAGTTTGTAAAAGGTCAGGCCGGACATCTAATTGGTCGTTAAGGCTCTTGCCATTCGTTTTCTCCGCGATATCACTAGATGAATTTTACCGCATCTATTGATAATAATAACTACGACGTTTCCGTTAAGATGCCCTTTTTTATAATTATTTATAGTATTTCCATTATTTAACTTACCTTATTGAATCTATTTGCAACATACACAATGTTCACAACGTGTCACAAACGAAATGTAACATGAAATTTACAAATGTAAATTAATTACATTATCAAACTCTTCTAAGCGGTATATGTATCAATCAATCAAAAAAAGAGAATGACAACAAGAAAATTTTAGAAGACATAAATGTAATAAGCTTCTGTATATGAAAATTGCGGTTGCGAAAACTTGGCCATTATGCATAATACATTAGTAAGAAAACTTGCTACGTCTTCTAAAATTTTTATTACCAGAAAATATATTCGCAATTGGTAAGAATTAACTCTACCAAATATTTTAACAGCACATTTTCGTGACGGCTCCAAGTAATAAGTATCCACCGGGTCACGTGCCGAACGCAATTATCCCCGATCAATTGAAAACAATGACATCCTAGAGAAACTATTTTCGCTTTAATCTAATTTGATTTATAATACTTGGTATCATTTTTAATATCAGTTAAGAGTTTTGTATTGCTTGTTAGATGGGATTTGTGACCGGAATATGGAAACGATTAACCTATATTTGACACATACACCGTTTATGCAGAGATACATTTACAAAAATACCTATGTCGTATAAATTGCACGTTTAAAATATGCGCTATACAATGATTTCGATGTTATTTGTTGTTTCAAACTGTATTAGAAAAGAAAAGGTCTTACGATAAAAATAGATTTATCAGTTAATAAGGTACGAACTCAAACGCATGTCGCATCTTTCCTGCAAGAGGCATGGGACCCTTGGAAGAAAGATAAGAAAACTAACTCCTAGTGGAATCATATTAAAACATTAGGTTTTCATTATCATTATAATTTATTGGGATCTGTAGTCGTACATTCAATGTTCGACAAGTGTTATAGCCAGTTTTATTTTTTTGCAAAACTTATATTTTGAAATGCCTTCCATATTGTATTAATATTTTGTGACATTACTCTGCTGATTCTTCTGTAAAGAGACTGCAAATACTTATAATCCTGAGCTACAATCCAAAGAAAAAGGTAAATTAAATTGTATTAATTATACTACACCTAAGAATATTATATTGCCACCACTGTGTGCGTTTGCGTCTTCGAGAAATGAATAAAACCTTAAAATATTTCAAGACATTATCTCTCTTTCCCTTATTAATATTTTTTTTGCATGCAAGAATAACAAGCAATAATGCCTTGCTATTATAATATAAGAATAATGTAAAAATCAATCACTTCTTCAAAATAAGAAAGAAAATTTACAAATTTCACTAAGAATGCGCATGCGAAAGGCATCAAGGATGCGAAAAATCTTTTACTGCATTTCGGCTCATGTAAGGATTAATGAAAACAAAGGAACAAGTCTCTCATTATGAAAGTGGACAATTCTACATCTATTGACATAATTAAGATTCGATTCCCGAAGTGACACTTGTGATTAAGGGCTACCAGGGCGCCAGTGTGTGACTTAGGTATTGTCAGCACCAGAATACTGCGGTATCCTGCGCCTTCCTCTTAATTGTGGACCCTGATTATCCTTCACGCGATCGTCCGTAGTGTAGGGTTCAACTTCTCTAGAACCTCAAGGAAGATCGATGGGTCCTTGAAAAGACTGAACCCTGACGATTACCTTCACCTCAAGATGGGTGAGGTGGACCACTCATACTTTAGTGCTCATCTAGAGTACGTTAAGGTCGGGCAATGTCCTTAGTGCCTAGTCTCTCACTCCCTGATTAGAAGACATCATAAAGATTGCATCATCCTTGTGATAAGTCGTATAAAATTTGAGCCATTGGCTCGATTATTATCGAGTCAGGCCTCCCACGCTGCCCAAAACTCTTGAAACATGTTCAGGCTAATACCACAGTCAGGGTAATCTCCCATTATGATAACTACCATCAAGGGATTAAACCTATCTGCATTGCCTGTCCCACCTGGTTATGAGCGGGCCAACGTGGAGCGACGCTCCAGTCCTTAGTTTCATATAGGTCAGAAGGTGTGATCCTATATTCCACCGTCCTCTTCCTCCTATGGCCCTGGAATGGAAGCATCACTCCCTCCCTTGTAGGGGCCGCAAGAACAGTGGCGTATTTTGTCTCTAGGGCTTACCCTCCTTGGCGAGCCTCCTGACAGTCCCTTATCCACTTAAGACATTTCCATTCAACCGGGGTGGTCTCCATCCTTTCCGCTGACGCCAAAGCCGCGACGTTCACCGTTTCGAAAGCTGCTGCGCCTCCTACCTACGTCTCCACGGGACCCAAGAGTGTCGGAGTTACTACGCCTCCTTCTGACCGTTATGGTGGATAGCTTATTAATCGCGCAAGTAAGACGCTACTTTGGTTTTTTCTAGAGATTCACAAGGGGATCATCTCAAGATGACCGGATAAATGGGCCGGTGTTCCGGTCCCAGTGGCATTAGCCACGGGCTTTTTCACCCTTCATCCATACCCCATTTACACTCCCATTCATAGACGAGCCCCGACTTAAGAGGTATCTCTGCTACATGGAGAACCCTTTTATAGGGTGATTTTCCAACCCACTCCTTCATTTAGATGGACCTTCCACCTTTAGGCCCACTCTAAATTCCACTAAACCCCCTAACCCTCGACAAGGTTATGCAACACTTAGAGGGGTTTTACAATTATTTATTATTGAAATTATTTACATTTCATTTCTAAAATAAATTAATATTTATTTTAAGAGTTAAAAAAAAGAAAACCTGAATTTGTAATATTTAAAATTTATTTTTAGTAAAATTATAAAAAGTAACTATATTAAAAAAATTATTGTTTAATTGAAAGAAAATAAAAATAAAAAAGCTTATATTTCATAATATCATGTATGAAAGTTAACGATTCTATCATGCCAGCTACGAGAGTTTATAGTTATAGCATTTTTTATTCGTTAAAATTAATAATTGATTATAATACCTCTTTAATATATCATATTATGGACAGAAAACATACATCTCCCTCTTCTAAAACATGACACTCATAAATTTATACAAGTCTATATTAAAGTGATTGTGTTTGGAATAAAATTAAAATATTTAAAAGAAAGCATTTACTTGTATAATAAAAAATACTCAACATTTCTTACGACTTTTATAAATATTTAGTTCAGAAAAATGACCAAAAGTAATTAAATTTGTTTAAAATTAATTGCAAGAAAAAAAATTATTTATATATGAATTTTTACAGTTTAAATATTGTTTAATTTTGTTACAGGTCTTTTTGAAACAGATGGAAAACTTGTGCCTAATAGGATGTGTGATTATCATTTTATTAGTTCGCCATTTGCACCTCAACATGGACGATTTTATTCGCCCCGTTATCCTTCCTTCTACCCAGAAAATATTCGTTGTTCCTATCAATTCAACGCAAGGTAATTTTTAACAATATATATATTCATAATTGATATAAATACAATATGCATAGTACATAGTACTAAATTAAACATATATAATCGCTTAAAATATACAACAGTAGTTATAGCCAAGCGAAATTCAAGAGCTTATAAAACAAAAAAATTCTTGAAATCCAAATTATTCTATTACTCGAGTCAGAATACAATAAAATGTTAGTAAAAATTAAAATTTGTTCCAAAATATGTGAAAATTATGCAGAATCTTTTTCTATTAATAGCTCACTTATAACAATTTACTCATGAAGTTTTTATCTACCATATTTCTTAAAAACATAAGATTTTAAATAAAAGAAACCTTGAAAACAATGACTGAAACATATTAAAGAATGTTTTATGAACAGTTATTTTCAATATTTTATCTTTTAACCTATAATCTTTAACCTATATTCAAGCGTTAAGCTATTGTTAATTTTAATTTTTAAATAAAAAATATTGTTATTAGTTGTTTAAAATATGTACTTTCTTTCATTATTTTAATTTACTTCAATGTGTAGGATAAAGGAGCGAGTACGTCTTGTGTTTGAAGAGCTATCATTACAAAAGGGTGATGTGAGGTAAGTCAGCTTACGCGAAAAGACAGCTTGATTCTTTTTTAATAATTTTTTAAATTAAAATCACTTCAAAATATAAAAAAATGTTTGATATACAAGGGAACAAATATACAACATAATTCATCTAATAATGAATAAACATTTTTAAAAGTATCACTTTAGTTATATGACATTTTAAGAGACCTTAATAATAATTAAATCAATAAATAATTATTTACATCAGGATTGATGAGCAATATGGAGTTTTAGATAAATGAAAATGAATTCATAATTCAAGAAATGTGAATATTATTTTGTATACATAACTAATCAATATACCTCTACCAATATTTATACTAATACCACTGTAACATATTTTTAAAAAATCACATAAGCTTTTTAACTTTATTCTTAATGTCCTAATTATTGTTGCATTCTCTACCTTACTATGTAAACAGTACTACAAAATTTTAGCTGTATGTATAAATATTATTAAATATTAATGAATAATATTATTATAAAATTTTAAACCTCTTAAAAAATGCATAAAATTATCTTTGAAAAATGATTTCTTAATATTCAAAAAGAAGATTAAACAGTATTAACTTAAAAATTTTACTACAAAAGTAAAAGTACTGAAAAATATAATATTACTATAATATTACATTAAATCAAAACAAGTTCAACAAATAAATCTTATGTAGTTTTATATATGAAATTAGAATCCAAAAAATTCGAATATCCCTTCTATTTTAATCTACTTTTGCAAATATTTTCATTACTTGGATTCTCAATTTTTTTTTAATAACACAAGTTACGATTAAAAAAAACAACTTACACATTCTTGTTATTATATCTAGAAAAAAAACATAATTCCCTAAAGTGAACTCATTTCATTCTCTCAGCAATTTTCCATTACTACACATTGAGTCCCTAGCATGTATCCTGTAAAATAAATATGCAATGATTCTTTACGAAGAACATACACGACTAGGCTTTTGCAAAGTGAGAAAAATGGTACCCTAGCCATTTTAAGAAAAGAAATAAATTTATACCACCTCAGAGAATGAATTAGGCAGATAGAAAGAGACTATGGTTAGTTCATGGGGAATGGAGAAAGGATTCTGAAGAAGGCAACGTAGCCTTTAGGGATTGAAAGTGTCGCAGTGCCGAACTGCGTTAAAATGAAATTACCAAAAATCAAGACAGAAGTTGAAATGATATTTCGGAAGATTTATTGAAAATTAATTCTTTTTAGTCCTTTTCATAGCATAATGAAACATTTATATATATATATATATATATATATATATATATATATATAACAAATATGATTGTCACTGTTGGGTTTAACATTATATTAAATAAATATTGATTATTAGTACATAAATTTGACGGTATTTTTATTAATTCCTGAAAATAATATTTAAACAGTAATACAGTAATTATATTATTAATACCGAGTGCAATAAAATCAATAACATAAAAAAGTATGTGCTAGAAAGTGACAAAAGGTGTTGCAAAATGCATTACGAACTGACTCATTAATGGATCCAATCGTATTGATAGGATGTATTCATAAAACTAATGGAACATTAAATAAGTTTTTTAATATTTAATGTATTTAACAGTTGAAAAATTTGCATTTTATAGCGCTTGATGGCCTTGATAAGATTTATTATATCGATGTGGTAGCATGAGATTTTTTTAACAAAGCTTTTTAAAATACAGGACCAGCCTTAATCGACCCCGATTTGTTATGAGCTTCCTCTTTGTATAAGGCACAAGTATAGTGTGCACATGCGCAAATCTCTTTGAACGGTAGCATATCAATTGTACGAAATCATTTACCCTTCTCGGATGCAAGCCAGAGAACCAAAATTAAAGGATTAAATAATCATTCCCTATCTTACATCCTGGTTTAAAATTGTTGATATCATTAATAAGAGTGTGCATTTTACTCTCCATTGTGTTCATAAAGAAAAACCTAATCGCATCTCAAATATAAACGATACACTTGCGTGCGTTATTCAATAGACTCAGTACACAATCCTAATTAGAAACCTTGAAGCGCTTAACATTAGTGTATCATTCAACTGTACTTGTCGATCTACTATTAATAATAAATTATTAAAGTTTGGTATCTATGATCACTTTGGATGACCCGATAATATTTATAAAAGTTTTCTAAACATTAATTAATTTAAATTTTCAAGAAAATTTTGTTCTATTTTTTAAAATCATTTTCACTTACAGCTGTATAATATTAAAATTCAATAAAGATATACCTAAGATATATAAATTTTTTCTAAATATTTCCAAGCATAAAATATAGTTATCATAAATATAATAACATCCACAAAAATACTTAAGAGTAATAAAACCAATGAAATTTTATTATACTATTAAACTTATTATAACTTTAATATATTCAAAAGTTTATTTTTAAGTATCAAGTAAACGTACATTATAAATTTTATATGACGCCTAAAATTTGTGGCATATTTGTTATATTAGTTAATTTGTATTATATTAGTTCATTATATCGTATATAAGCTATTACTAATAATTAAAATATACAGTTTCTATGAATATTAAAATAAGTTTTGATAAATAATGAGTAATTCACAATTCCCTTTAAAACAAGTATGTGCCACTGCTATTATATTTGAGCTTCTTCTTGAGCTTCAATGACTCTGAAAATTTTAAAAATAAAAGATTTTCATTTATTTAATTTTGATTTTGAAGTACAATTTTGATAAGATGTATCATTAATGCATTGTTCAAAATTACAATTTTATGCTAAATAAATTTCGCATATTTGCTTCCCTAGAACTTGAATTTACCAAGAAAGTTGTGCTTATAGTATTAAATTTATAAAATAAATTTTTATTTTAACAAATTGTAATCATCAGAATTCAACCCGCTATCCGAGCCATTTAATCTACTCGTTCAATATGCAAGCTACATATTCATTTTCAATATAATGTCTTATCTACGGTGTCACTTAATACAAGTATATATGACACACTGTTGTTTCAGTTGCCTGAATAGAGCTGATTTAATCAAAGTGCACGACGGCAATGATCCAACCTATCCAACAATAGCGGTTCTCTGCAACGAAGACTCAGAAGTAGAAGTGCTGAGCACAGGCTCGGATTTGCACGTCGACTTTCTCGCTAACTCAAAATGGCCCGGTCAAGGCTTCAAGGCTACCTTCCAGTTCCAGACTGTCGATTATAAAACCGCAGGTATTATTAACGTTTTTATACAAATCGCCTTACTATGAGAACTATTTTCGAATACCAATAAAAACAATGATTTGAAATAAATTATTTAGTTTCATTTTTAAAACATGTTAAAATCATAAAAAAAATAAATTAAACATTTACTTAAAAGAACGATCTTTTTTTTTTTTGTTACTGAATTACCATATATATTTTAAAATTAGCGTAACTCTTCTAGACTCAACAATAAATTCATTTAATTATAATTTTAATTAAATTCATTCGCCTGATCGATACTTTATACAACCTTACACGTCTCGAAATCATTAAGAGATTCAACTACTTCATAAATGTTTCACTCTTAGCAATATCAGTATGACTATCAATGCAATCATCTGTATATTTTATGGATATTCATTTCAATATTTTGACACTGCATCCGTGAAAAGAATTCTCTTCCGATCGAAAATCATTTTTATTTTTTCAATTTTGATCCAAATTTTTGAAATGTAGAGAAGTTATAAAAAAATTCTCTATTCATATGGGTTTGACCAAATTCAATTAAAATAAAAATTTACTTTTGTAATCGATATTTATAATAAATTGAATTAATGTTCCAAATATCACATATATTATGGGCACAGAAAAAAAATGTTTTTATTAGAAAAAATTAATATTTTCTATAGAAGTTAATTACAAAAATTAAAAAAAAAATAAAATTTATAAAAAAAAAATGAATCAAACATTATTAGTTTACTTATTATTTAAAAGTTTCTTTCATTCATGTTAATACTTTAATAATCTAACTGAAAATAATTTCGACTTGTAATATAAAAAAATTGTTATTATCTACTTTTACTTAAAATGCTTAAAGTAAATCGTTTTAAGTAAAGGTTACAAATTTCTAATTTATATAAATAAAATAAATATATTCAGAAGCAATATTAACAGAATAAAAGTTATGATTGTTTTATGTGAGTATCAAAGTTTGGAAAATTTACATTTTTTAATAAAAAGTATACCAATACTAAATATACAATTAATAAATAACAAATCTTTTTAATGTTCAAGCAATGAATAACTAAAATATATAATGTTCTAATAGTTGACAATTATTAATATTTTAATTTATTCATTAAAACAAGTATTGATAAAAGAGAAGAAGAAACCAATTACAAACAACTTTGTAAATAAATGTTAATAAGTATATGCCCATTCATTTACCATTATTTCTTTCGTCTACCGGCAATGCAGAAATTGTAACTTATATATGAATTTAGTTTCACAGATGGTAAAGAAGAGATTCATCAATGGTATAGCATAGAAAAAATGTACTTTAACAGTTGATAATAGTATTTAAACGACTATTGATAAAATGTATGGGATTTGGTAATAAATACCTTGGGCCCATTAATGCGTTTTTAAATACATAAATTTGTAAAGTAATGAAAATAAAATATTTCGAGACTAATCATTAAATTTTATAAAATCTAAAATATAATACAATTCTAATTTAACGTTTGACACACATTGTAAATGATTAAAAAATTATTTGACTACAATGTGAAGAGAAAAAAATCTAGTTTTTCATGTTGTTGATAATATTGTGCATAAAAAGAATACAGGGTATGTACTGAATAATACAGAAATAGTTCATTATTAAGAAAAATAAGTAGAAGGCCGAATATATTAAACAGTAAATGAATATTTGACTACTGTATTATATTAACACAATAGTATTTACGTAAATTCCAAACTATATGTTTTAATAATTGAAAAAATGTTTTAATTTGTTTTGAAAAGCTGTTTTTTTGAAAATTAAACTATCTCTTACAAAGTATTTTATTAATATCGTAATAAATAGTTACATTATTATATGTTATGTTAATATATATTTTAAATAACGTTGTATTATGACACTAAAGTATAGATTAAAAAAAAACGTTTGCACGGTAATATTTGTTAGGATTACAGTCTCGTTTATATGGAATGCAGAACTCGATTAGGTCACATTTATAATGTAATGATTCCTAGTGGTTTGCATTCAGTATCAAGGAAGATTGAGGGATGTTCTATGCATCAGCATCTTAAAGCCGTAGTGGCCATTCAATCACCCCCTTGCTAGTCTATTGCGCGCAGCTCTAAACACATACACACGCACCCAGAGCTTCGTGCATCTGCGCTTTCATAACCATGTAATTAGCAGGTCGCGTATATTATGAAGAATAATTATAACAATGGTTGCAGATCCAGAGAAGGTCATCCCAGGGGTTGTTACCGGGAACTCGAAGCACTCACTCATCGGTCCTGCAGTCAGTGCCACTAGTAAGTACGCATCACCACTATCACTCGAATCTCTCGTACGATTCTCTCTCTGTGCATGGATAGGTACATGTGTGTGCTGTCTTACTGTATGGGTGTGTGCTTGTGTGCACGCGTGTGTACGCGCGTGTAGATGGTGGAGAGTGTGAGCGCGCGTATGCGAGTAGATGTGTTTGCACATGTGCACCTGCAATGAAGATTTATTCACGTAGCGGGATCCCATGCGGCAACTACTGCAGCATAAAAATTAATCCCAAACGAAGTTCCCTCAAGCAGGACTAGTTATACATAAATAAAAAAGATATTGCACACATTATCCGTAGATTTTCGATTCTAGAGCATAGACTCATAATAATTCTAAAATTATAATCTCAATATGAAATTTACGAGCTTTGTCATTAAATAAGCACTATTGAAAACCAAGCAAGCTTATGGATAAATCATGAAATTAAAAATTGATAAAATTTCAAATAATTAACTAGAAAAATGCTGTTTGATAATATTATTATTAACTAAAAAATTTCACATCAATCATACAGAGTATTTTTTTAACCTTATGTTAAAATACAAAAATCCATTTTTTTACATTCCTCATTCCTTAGAGGTAATTATAAAAGTATAAATCTTTTAAATAAAGATACAATCAATAATTTTCTAATATTAAAAGGAACAAAAAAAGGATTATACATGATTTTCAAATTTATGAAATTTCAAAAAAATATTTTTTAATTTATAATAAAAATTTAATATAAGTTAATTTTAGAATATTAATTACAAACATATTTATAGATATTTAATTTTATTACATACTGCAAAACTGAAATTAATCACACTTGAAAACGCTTACATCGCTTCTATTTTATTTATCAAAGTAGATTTAAAACTTAAAAGCAACAAAAGAAATAAAAATTGAGGCGAATCTATAGCTATTGTTAAAAAAGTTAGTAAAATTTTTATTTATTCACTCAATTACAAACTGAATTACAATGAACTTTTTTACTTCACTTCTATAATCATTATAAGGTTTAGATTAATCAAAAGTAGTTTTTGTGCGAATTTAATTAAAATTTTATAGTTTTGTATATAATAAACACATGTATATACGTTTATATTGGCTAACATTGGGTAACTAATCAAGGAAGTAAATAGATGAAAACGAAAATTTTAACTATTTATAAAAATATTGCGTTGACTAATTCGATAATTAAGAATGGTTGTTTAATTTTTCTGTTAAATAATCTTAATAAAAGTTGATATTGTTACAAAATTGGGTCTAACAAATAATTTTTATGGCATAATATAATGAGGCTAAGCTCTTATATACAAGATCACGATGATATTAGACATGATTAATCAGCTTTGATATTCTGAATAGATTTTCTTTACTAAACTTGTTTTTAAATATAATTTATTGAATTATGTAAGCAGGTACATATTATTACAGTCAGTATATGATATCGAATTAGGTAAAATAAAATTGAATTAATAATTTTTGGAAACGTTCAATATCCGATTTCTACTTAAAAAAAAAACAAAGTAATTATAAATAAATATTTAATAATTCTAATTTTTTTAATAATGATTATAAAAATGAATTGTAATACCTATGTATAAATGAACCGTATAAAAATCTGAATACAATTTTTCCTGAATGCTTCTTATTTGCTACATCCTGACATCAAACACTACAAAATTAAAAGTAACCTTACGTACCCTATCTCAATTTTGAATAAAATTCTTTTTATTATATAGTGTATTTATTAAAAGTATAAATTTTGCTTTACAAAAAACATTATATATAGTAGAATTCGTTTATATGTCTTTTAATTCTCAGCTTTTGAACAAATTTTATGAATTTAAGGTCAAGTTTTAGTGATAATAACCATACGTTGAGTGCAATTACATTATGTCTGTAACATAGATAATTATTGTAAGGTTAAGTTTAAGGTTTATTATAATCGATTGATTATTATTAACGATGCATACATGTGTGTGTATGTGTGTGTGTGTGTTGTGTATATATATGATTCATATTTTAAAATTGGTTTATTATATAAAAAATGTAAACTGGCTTAGCATCAAAATTAAGAAGTATCAGCAAGATAAAAAAAGGGAAATAGAGATAGCTAAATAGAAAAAAAATTTTTAGTGAAAAATTAAGTTCAGGAAAGATATTCTGCATTGAGTACATAACATTCTTGTCAAACCTATGAAGGATTGAATTCCGCTCTTTTTAAAACTTCTGCACCGCATTATTTATTTATAATGTGTATCGTTTTTTTTATCAGAATACATATTAACATAGCGTATTAGGGGTAATTATTAAATTAAATAGTTTCTTAAGGAAATATTACACATTTATATTGTATTAATTCCAACTTACTTGAAGATATGTACTACGCAATTATCATTATATACTGTTTGTAAATTTGTCAAATACTTGTTCTTTTGTTCTTCCTACTGCTTTCTGTCTGAAAGTCTGAAAGACAGACAACTTCCTTTAACATCTTATTCTCAAGTGCTTTCATGCAATTGACAAAGCTCTTATTTCATAAGCACCGAGTATAGAAATAAGTGTTCTTAACTTTTTGCATGTGCACCTGCAGCAACTTCTATGTACTTACGTAAGCTTTGTTGAAAAAAAATTATTCTAATTTAATTAACTTCATCTTTTTCATGTCAATAGTTATTTCATTATCATACTCTCACTTTCGATTTTATTTTCCCTTATTAGATTTGGACTAATAAATTTTTTTTTTAAATTATTTGCAATGAGCGCTACTTATTTCATTATTTCATTTATTTTTATTATTTGATTTTCAAATATTGATGGAACGATTTCTTTAAAAAACTTTTTTATTTAATTAACAACAATTGTCAATGATATTATATATTACATTGAAAAAGCATTTATAAATACTTCAACTCATAAAATACATTTTATTTAAACTAAATTTCAAATAAAATATATCATATTTTTAATATGTATTTAAAATTATATTATAATATTGTATTTTTAAAATAAATATAATTTTTAATTTCATTAAAAAAAGAGTAAGAAATGTAAATAATTGTGTTAAAATTTAAAATAATACTCTTAAGAAAATATTTTTTTATTCCCTATAAATGATTTCCTATTAAAAATCTGATGTTTATAAATATTTAAAAATATTTTTAAAATATTTATAAATGTAAGCGTGCATTTCAAAAAGTACAAAGGATTTTTTAATTGTTGCATCTTGATATTATTTTAAGCAAAGATATTATTATTTGCACAATAAATGTATTATTTTCTATTATAAAATTTTTTTTTAAATTGTCTCTGAATGCGTAATAACACTTGTACTTTATAAAAAAAAGTTAATACCCTTTTTTAATTATAGATAAATTCATGCTATTAAAATCTGCATTTAAATTTAAAGGCAATCTAAGACTAACGTAGTTCACTTTATTCAATTTTATTTCGAATTTAGATCTATTTAAAATATAATTATGATCGAACTATATAAATACGTGATCCTGTAATCTACTTATCTACTACCTTAATCAAAAGTTTCTATTTTAACCACACCATATTTTTTTACGCTACTGCAAGTTTTCCAACCTTTTATTTTTGTATTTATTGAATAATCGGTATTGTTTAAAAAACTATCTTTTACTTCTTCGATTTCATTTAATTAAAATTGTTATACTATATAAATATAATATGTAAACGTGAGTATTATATTTAATGTTTATTCTAGTTATTTAATTTAAAAGCTTGAGTATTAGCTTTTAGTTTTAATAAAAAAAATTACTATTATAAAATCCAATATAATAATTGAATCTTAATACTATTCTAATTAAGTAAACTATAACTAACAATATTACAAATTCCAAACAAATTTTGTATAATACAATAACAAAAAAAGTTCCCTTCAGTTTTTATGTCTAATTAAAAAAGTACATCGTAGACATAGATTTAGAAAGATAAACAAAAGTGAAAAATGATAAAGATAAAAATTAATACAATACTCAAATATTTTAAACCTGAATTAAAAAAGTAAATTAAAAAATTTTCTATAAATTATGTATACTTTTGAAATTTTAAATTATTTATTGTTTTTTTAATCTACTTATTAAATTATTTCAACCTGAAAAAAGATAAAATTTTACTGTAAATTTCTCTGTACATCAACTTTAAATTTAATTATAAAACTATAAAAGCAATTAAAATATAAATTTATAAAAACTTGGAATTATCTTTGATATCATTAATAAAATACTTTAATAATCGCTAACGAAAAAAAATAGGTAACGTTATATTTGGAAATAATATTTCAATTCGTAAACAAAATGACCATTTTATCATCTAAAAACAAGCAAATAAACATGCCGATTAATCATTTTCATATTATATTCATTTACTGCAAGATATATTTGAGTGTTTGTTTCTATGCGGATTATACACTATTAATATCATAAAATAAATAAATGATTTTTTAATGAATAGTCTCGTGTAAAGAATTTTTAATTTTTGTTTCATTCAAACAGATTATTAGCGATCAATTTTTAGCAAAAAACCATACGTATTCTGAACTGCATTTAAGTAATGAATAATATATTGAATAAATAATTTTATTTTTTATTGGAATGCAAGTATGAATTTTTAGAGAACGTAGAAAACATTTGTTCTCACAGAAAATGAATAATTAATAAAGATGTATCAAAATATCGGTCCGATTAGATGTTAAATAAGAATATATAGATGTGCAGTGACATCAAGGATAGAAAACGAAGGAAACAGAAAAGCCAGAGAGAATGGAGGAGAATTTGAGCAAAAAAGTGAGACGGAAAAGGATACAGATGGCAAGTAAAGTTGAACACAGAAGCACCAGACCATCGCACCGAATTATTCCAATTGATGTTACACTAGAGACGCGGCAAGTTTAAATAATACTCTTCAAATGATTATTTCATATCGCCGCAGTATCGAACCAGCCACATGTAATTTGTACCCAGTGTTAAGGTTTAACGCAATGCAGCAGCAACACTATAAGATTTTGAGCTGTACTGGAGTCGCTTTATGCAAGAATACACGAAAGTAAAGTGATATTTTATTTTTCTTTATAACTTGCATTATCAGTTATTAAAATACTTTGTGCATTTTTCAAAATTCCTTCAGTTTTAGTTGAAACACAACATAAAACCTATTAAATTTACTTATTATTAAGTAATATGTTTTTTATTAAAAATAAAATAAATTATATTTTAACGTATTATATTTATTTCAAAGTGAACATCAAATTTTTAATGAATTTTTATCTAAGAGAAAGTCTTAGTATCCACAAATTTCTTATTAAAATGTAAAAAAAAGTATAAATTTAATTTGAAACCAAAATTGAAATACTCAGGTATTTTTCTATTTAAAATTAAAAAAAAATTTTAACATGCCTCGTGTATAAGTTTTTGTATTTTTGTTAAACAACTTCGTTCAAAAATATATAATAAAAAGCAGCAGTCACATTTTTTAATTTTAATATTATTCGTAAGTTTTTTTTTTTAATAGTACAATTATGTAAAATTGTATTAAACAAAATCTCGTATTAATTTTATTTCTTACTTTATATATAATACGATATTTATACATAACAATTTGTACATATTATTCAATTAATAATAAAACATAATTATATACAATACAGTTTCGTATGCATTCTAAATCTTACAGTAAAATGTATCTCTATTTTTTAATTTCAAATGATTTTTGAGACAGAGATTCGCAGCTGAAGCTTAGCCCAGTGCTGAACTGACACACTGCTTTTTTTAATTTTACTTCATTTTTCCTTTATTTTATTCCACTTATCTCAACTAACAAAAGTTTCATTACAAATGTGGTTTCCGTTTCTAATGAACTATCATACTTTCATGTCAATGAATATTTCCCTATCATTAATATATTCATGAAATTTAAAGATGTAATTTAATATTTCTCAAACAAGAACAATGGAAGAAATAAAATGTCGATTACACGAATAATAAATATACAAGTAAACAAAATATACCAAAAAGATAAAAAGGAAAAAGAATTAAAAGTTAAGAAAACTAATTCAGTTTATTTTTTAATATTCTTTTCATTAAGATTTAAAGCAAAAATTAAATTTTTTCTGTGCAACCTTGAATAAAATATAAATAAATAAGATTAATCGCACCGCATTGTCTAAATAGATGACATAGAAGCATCCATGAAAAAAGCAGACACTACATTTTTTGTATTATATCTTAAACTGATTTATATCTTTCTACGATGAAGCTGTAATTGCGGAGACACTTTAGATATCGATTATAGGTATTTGATTAATTTTACAAAAAAATGTAATAATATTATTTATCCTGTAATACCTCGTTCATATTCTTTTCATGTCAGAAAGCTTTCAATTTTTTTTCAAGCATTTATCTATAAAGAAAATTTTTAAAATACTTCGTAACAAACTTACTTTTCCATAGTAAATATTATAAAAAAGGATGAATAGGGAATACAGAGATTTATAAATATACTTTTTACGTTATAAAGGATAATGGAAAGCTATTAAACAATTATTAATAAAAGGAAGATAGACAAGGTGTTTTTTCTCGAGGGCAACTAATTGATTTTTCAACCATTAAAAATAGTATTTAATCAATCAAGTTTATTAAATTGCAGATGTCTTGTTTTTAACATAACGTAGACCTTACTTTTAGAATAAATATTATAATTTATTACCAAAGAAATTAATTACGGTTATATTAGCTAAACGAGATAAGTATTTATATAATGTATGCATAGCATATATAATCATAGTATTAAATATTTTTAAACATAAGAAACTCCTTTTATTGAATATTATTTTTGATATTTTTATACAATTAAATATAATATTTAACGTTATAATTTTTTAAAAAATTTTTCCGTAATGTATTTAATTTTGTCTACAGAATATAATAATCTTAAATTGCCGTAAGCTTCTTTTTTGATTATCATTTACAAGAAGCAGTAAAAATAATCTAAATAAGAAAAGCTTAATTATCAAGTCAATTGATCCAATTTCTTTATCTTTAAACTATACATACCATGAGACACTATTCAGCTTTTTAAAAAAGAGAAGCAATACCCCATCATTATTATTTATAGCTTAGGAGGCTAGTAAGCTAATGGAATAGTGTACATGCTGAACGAAGTCTAAGTTTTGATAAAGGTTTCGGTAAATTCCTTATGAATCTTTAAGAAATTGCAATACCTGAGGGAATATTTTAAATTATTAGATGAAACGAAAATGAAATAGCAGGTAAATAATTATTTACTAATATATACTCATAGAAAAACTTCATTCAAATACAAATTATATTTTCAACTGATTTTAAAATCTAATCATTTCTAACTGCAAACTAAAAATAAAAAATAACAAAAACGTTATAGTATTAAGTATAATATATTAAAATATAAAATTAGTTTATCGTAATATTCATTTCAAAGAAAGTTTCTGCTATTTATTTGTCGATGTTTCCTTGAAATTTGATAATGAAAAACTATTATGACTCAAAACATAATCCTTTAACGAATTTTTTCATTTCCGGTAATATGTAGTTATGAAAACCTTTTTAAAGCTATAACAATTACCATTAACCAACTAAATAGCAACCACCATAAATATTTACGAAAAATAACAAACTATGATTTAAATTATTAAGTAAATGTTTTTCATTTTTCCCTTACCACTTGCATTGGTGATTTTAGCCAGTTATTATATATAAGATTATCATGATAAAAATATGATTATTTAAAAATCAGTAAAATAATTGTCGGTTTATTTATATCTAAATTTTCATAAGATTGCTTCCCGTTCTAAGTGTCTCTTTTAGTAATTACTATAATTGTTTCGTCTTTTGGATCCATTATTAATGATTTTCTTCTGGGAATTTAATCAATGTGGTGATTGGTAAAAGTTAGTTTTCTTTACTTATTGATAGTTTTAAATCAATTATACATTAAATATTATGTGTAAAATATGGTTTAGTAACATTCTTTTATGAATTGATATAACAAGTTTTTTGTTTCTTTAATTTACTTATCGATAAATGGCGGAAACTTAAAATCCATGTACAAAATCTTATCGACTGTGAATTCTTTCAAAAAATTTGGTTTTCAGAGGATAAATAATTTGAGTACATAAAGTACATAAGAGTATATACGATAATAAATATTTAATAATTGTTGTTGTTAACCAGAAAGGGTATAAAATTATATTAAAGTTGAAAGGGAGTAATAGACACTGTAAAAATAATTATTATTTATTCATAAACAAACTTTATAATTTTGTTTATATAATATAAGTACAATAAAATTCACATAGCATAAATAAAAATATAATATTCATATAGTATAAATAAATAAAAATGTTAAATAAAATAATAATTTTGAAATAAATTGAACCATTCCTATACAACTATTCTTTTTAATATTTCTACGAGATTTTTAGTGAAGATTATATAGATACGAATTTAATATTTACAATAAATCATTTTGATATTATTCTTTCATTATTAATACATTTTATTTATTAAAATATCTGAATTATGCACAAACTCTTACCTTATATTATTAGTAAAAAAATTTTTTTGATAACTATTGGGGTTAGGTAATTAGAAATCGTTTAATAAAGTTTTCTTTATTATTTATTATTCAATATCTTAATTAATTATACATTATTACGTGATTCACGACTCGAATCAACAGCCGACTTAATCGACTATAAGGTGTCGCCAAGAGTCTGTGTCGAGATCATTAGCGAAATTCGCACTAGCTTGCATCATTAGGGCACACCCATCTAAGGTACCGAGCGACTGTCGTTCGCCAGGTCGATAGTGGCAGCCTTCAGAAAACGCTAGCCCGCGACCATTGCAATTCTGTTGGAGTGCATCGTTCTAGACTTAGCGCTCAATCGATCCATCAATCAATATCAAACCTAACCTCGTAGGTAGTGACGCCTCTAGGAACATCTAGGAACAGGCATCCCCACCTTATTGGATGGCCATATTACGAAAAAAACGCGGTGATTCGCAAATTCCAAAAATCGCATCTTTTACTCGTTCACCAGTCGACTCTTATCTCTCCGCATGTTCGTCTTCCGAATATCGCAAACAATACCCAATGATTCATAGCCTTTTTAATTTTTTTATTTATCTCTTTCTCTCTCTCCCTCTTTTTCTTTCTTCCTCTCGTACTCTCTTCCTTTCTTATGTACTGTGTTGTACTTAGTAAATTGTCTAACTTAATAAAAATATTATAGATGGTTTTTGTAGGGAGCGAATTAATTTATACTCTTGTTGTCTATATTTTTATGTGATGGTATAAATTCATTTTTGTTTGTTCATAAATCGCAGTTCTTAATCTCTCTTTTGTAAACTCATGAACCATGTTAATGAAAGGGCTCAATCAAATCCATTGTTACATATACGACCTCTATGCTTTAGCTTAATATCGAATTCTATATTTTTATTGAATACTCACAATGTACATTCTGTTTAATATTTATTTTTTAATACCTTAAACTATATTTTATAAATTTTGTAGAAATTTCACAATATTAAACGAATAATAAAAAAAAATACATATTTAAAAATAATGCTCCTTATCAAATATTGTAAATTCTAAAAAACGGTAAATATTTTTCTTAAATAGAGAATCTTCTAAATTTTAAATCTTAAATTAAAAATCTAAAATAATTTTAAATAAATTTTAAATTAATGACTGTTCATTCACAAATAATTCATCTGATTATTTATATTAAAAAAATATTACAACCTCTGAATATAATATTATATATATATATATAAATTAGTTAACACTTTACTCTTATAAAAATGTCTTTTTATATTTATTTAAATAGAATTTCAATTTACTTAATACAATTCACTGTTTTTATTAAAAAGCATATAATAGTATAAATATCGTTCTAAATAATTTTCAAGTTTAATTTACTCATTTAATTATAAAATATTAAAGTAAACATCAAAACTCATTTCAAAAATATAATACTTAGTCATTTTAATTTGATGGCGAAAACTAAAATAAATTTTTGTGCTTACACAATTTAAAAAGCAACGCATTATCATACTTATAAATGATTCAAACAAAACATTCGCTAAACTATTAGCAAAACTATTAGAAAAACTATTCAAAATAAAATTTTATACAGTTTTATTTAGTAAAGTTTGTATCTCTCGAGATTACGCTTTCCAAATAATCATTTGAATAAATATGTTAAAAATAATTAAATTATAAAAAATAAAATATTTTGCATGATAAACATTATATATCGTTATATCTAATTTATACATAGTGTTCAATTTAAAATATAATTCAATTGCTTAAATAAAAATCAAATACTTATATACATACATGTAAATGCGCACTCCTAATAATTAACTTAAACATAGATTAAAATAAAAAAAGGAAAGTAAAACTTTAAAATAAAGCCTAAAGAAACATCAATGAAACAACAAAAAAAACACGGTGAAATTTTACCTTATTATTATATATACTTAATGCGTGTGAAAATATTGTATTTACAGGAACAACAGTTTCGTATTCAACTGAGAATATCGATTAGATGTTAAAAAATCGAGAGCAAAGACTTTTCTCTTGGTCGTTTACAAAAAGGCCCTTTTAACTAATAAGTAAGCTTATTCTGCTAAATCACTTTGTATTCAGCATTGTGCACGTGACTTTATGCATATGATACAAAACTAAGATAAGATAAAAAATGGGAATTAGACAAAAATGGAAAAGACTTATTTATTATTTTTAATGTCAGAAATAGAACAAACGCTTTTTTAAATAAAATCAGTTAAATAATGTTTAAAATGGCTTTGAATTGTTAAATTTAATTTGAAAATTAATATCAAATTTTCAGGAAAGTAAAAAATAATAAAAAAATATTTTATCGTATATTCAATATTCAAATATTCTAAAATACTATTGAATATATTATAAATATTTTTATATGTTGTAAAATTATGTTTGATATTAAATTTTAAGTTAGTGCAATAATTTTTGTAAAATGTTTATCATCAGCTATAAGCTTTGATCATTAATGATACGTTATTAACCTTAAATATCGTCTGCAAATATATTTTTCTGTTTATCTCACGGATAATAAATTACAACCATCACTAAAAACATTATTAGTAAACATTGATACAACATTGAATACAAAAAAAAGAATTGTTGGAAGCCTTTAAAATAAAAAGACTGAACTATTACAATCATCGAAATCAGAACCATTCGTTTTTCCAAGGGCCTTTATTCTTATTATTCAATGCACGATCATATTGAATTTTTTATAAATTAAATAAAGTGTTTAAGAATTCCATATAAAAAATGTGTGGAAATGTAAAAAAATGTACCCAATATTGATTTTAAATACATAAATTGCATTTGGATAATAATAATGATATCTCAATGTATAAAAAGCTAAATTCAAAAAACAAAATTAATGAGAAAACAATATTGTAAAATAATATTTTTTTTAATTTTGATGGGTTTGAGGAATATGTAATTATAATTTTTTATTTGTAAGTTACTAAATATAATTATAAATTGTTAGTTAAATTTAAATTATAAATCAATTAAAATTATTATATGTGTTTCAAAATGTATTTAATACGATTATTTATTTAAAATTGTTACGATGTACAACAAATTTTCTTATTTTTAATACAAATATTTACTAAATAATAATATCATTCACAACTTTCTTGATTAACTTAAAATCACATAAAATTACATTCCGGTAACAAAATACTAAAACAATTGTAATCAACGTTTGACAATAACGTCAGTACAACAATTCTGTAATTAAATTTTCATTTATCTAATCATTAAAAATCACGTTGTATAATATGATACATATTGAAATTAAGGAGCATTCTTTTAAACATTAATTAAAAATTTTTTTGCATAATTATTATTAATTTATATAATTGTATAATTAAAAGACTAAAGTAAGATAAAATTTTTTTCTAGATATATATTTATTAGTTTTTAATATACATACACAATACTAAAAAGTAAATATAAAATACAGTATTATGTCATTTTAATGAAGTAAATTTTATATTTGACTATTATGTTTTATAATTAAATTGTAATGTAATATTCTTATTATGAATGCGCAAAATAAATTTGTAAAAATAACTTATTCATTGAATAAATTATTATATAATTTTTTCATTACTAAAAATATTATTAAAATAATAAAAACATATTATTTATATGGTTACATGAATATTGTTACAGATAAATAGATAGAAATACACGAGAAATACAAGAAAACGAATTAAATGACCGAATCTATTACTGTTGTGTTGGTTCACCACTATATTAATATGCAGGGGAGAGGTGTGCTTATTCACATCTAGGTAATGTTCTAATTTAATTATAAACAAAATTTTAACTTCATTTCCTTCATTTGCGGGTGTTATTTTTTTGAATACAAAATCCCTGTAAAGATAGGCTATTTCATATCTATTATCTTTTCTAGAAACTAATCCATACTGTTAAAATAAAAAATCAAGCTGTCTAAATTACGTCGTTCTTCAATAACTTTTCGAATGAGTCTATCTAGTCTATTTTCATAAGCTTCAAAATCAAAGTATTCGTTTCATTATATTGGAAAAAAAAAATATGAATTTTATATAGTTTCGATGTGAAATAAATACTTTATGTATATTTCAGAGGCGAAACATATTTTAAGCAGAGTACCAAATTTTTTCTAAAAAAATGTTTTTCGGACGAGTTAGAAAAACGAAAAAAAATGATATACTAATAAAATATTTTAATTTGAATGTATTATTTATTATGCAATAAATTTAATATTCCATACGACAATATGCAATCAAAAAAATCTGATAATGATCAGTTGAATGATGTTATGTCTTTTTTTAATGATTTAAAATTTACACTACATTACGAGAATTAATTAATGTATAACCAAAAACTAATTTACAATTCCAGCTTTGACGAAATAAAAAATCCAATTTAATTATTTTGTTTAAGGATTTGTGTAAAAGTCTTTTCAACTATTAGAAAAATTTGATGTTCATATCAAATGATATTTTTAATAAAAGGAAACCTGATTGTACATTTTTGTTTTCTAATTCAAGTATTAATTTCGATTTAATTATTTTGCAGCATGCTGTGCTTATCTCCATCTCTTATTTATCGTCAAAATTTAAAAATATTTACATTTTACTTTTTACCATAAATGAAACAATTTATTGATTTATTTTAATTCTCTTAAAAATGCCGAGCCTCCATATGTTTAGATGGGGGGGGAGGATGGGAGAGTGGTACAGTCGAGCGCCAGAGGGGATACAAGGCTGTGATTATTTTTATGAGGGCGCGGAACCAAATAACTTATTTATAGGCTGCTACCGAGTTCGCGGGTAAACCACTCGACCCGTCCTCGCTTAACCGCAGGTGTGCGCCGTTGTCGTGATCATCCTTAAACTAGTGATAACGATGTGCAGCATCTCGTTCCTAGCTTACATGGACGATGTAGTTCGAGTGTTCGCATCACAGGTACCGGACAAAAAACTCGAAGATAGTTGCTCCTCACACCCAGAAATATGTAATTGAAGTTGACGGATTTATTTTTTCGTTAGGCTAACCATCATTACGGTCCCAATTTGCTTCAAGATGCCTAGGATAAAAGACTCTCGAAGTTGATCATCTACAAAATAATGAAATAACGCAATTTTGAACCTAAACCTGAACCTAATTTTAAACCTAAATTTCTATTTAATATCAATGTCTTATCATTTGAATTCGATGTCAAATTGTGTTATAGTTTATATTTAATGATTTTTATATTTAATTATAACAATAAATTTAATAATTACGTTACAAATTCATTAATTAAGAGTGAATTAAGAGTGAAAATTTGAAATCGTTGATAGGCGAAATATAATAAGAAACAATAATAAAAACTAAAATGCACAACGTGAAACAAATAGTCAGAGAGATGTCATGCGTAACTAAAAATTATAATTTACTTTATTACCTCTTTCTCGTTATTTTTCTTTCTTTTCTATATATTTATATTCTATATATATATATATATATTTTTGCAAAGTAATTTAATTTAAAAATTAAGCGTGTATATATAATATTAACATAAAACATCTAAAAGGGTTATTGTTTTAATTAGTAAGGTAGTGCAGCTCCATATGTAACAAGGTATGAAAGAAAAGAAAGAATAAGATAGAAAGTCATGAAACTGATGTAATAAAGCATTAAAAGTATCATTATAATGGTACTCGTATATTCTAGTATTTGCAATAGTGCAAGTTGCGGCTTTAGTGACTTGCGAATAAAGTTGGCAGGTAAGAAAATAGATATTTATATACAGAAGGCTTTAAAAACTCTATAGTTGTGTATTAATACATCTATATATATATATATATATATATATATATATATTTACTATACTGATTATAGTGAAAAATATCTAGTGAAATTAGAGCCATCATGTAGTTGAATTACCATACATATATTACTGCAATTGTCAATATATACACAATATTCAATTTTTTTTTCGTAAATACAAGCAATTATAAATATCGGCGTTAAAATCAACTGAATTTAAATAAACGTCTTAAATAATAATTATCATACAGACTTATTATATTAATCACAAAATGTTTATTGATTCCAGTAAATAAAACAAAAAAAGAAGATATTTCAGTTACTTATTCTGTTAACTTATAATAAAATATTTAAAGGTACTTTACTAATAAAATTCAACAAATCCAGATATTGTATTCACATAAATTCTCTCATGTCGGTATCTGTAAAGTTAACTACTCAACTTTAACCCTCATAGGCGCTAAATGATGATGATATCCGATGAGTATCAAAAAGTAAAATTGAGGAAAAAGTATTGACCAGGCGAGAATTACATTTAGAGCTGATTCCTTAACCAAAGAACATCAGTCGAAATGTAGAGCAAACCCATTTCATCCTTACTTCCCTCGACTTGCATCGACATGCATGCGTATATTCACTCCCGTTTCTCTCGTGTGATTGGGATATGCAGTGCCTTATATGTTTCTAACTAATCCATGTAATATTTTTACAGAAGATAATTAAATTATAAACAAAAAAAAAAGAAGATATAGGGACTTTATTAGAATAATCATTAAATATTTTCTAATGCATATATTTACAATAAAATGTTTTAATCACAAATGTTTTGATAAACTGTACCATAAATGACAGATAAGAATCATTAATGACGAATTTTCACTTTAAATTGAAAAAACCTACCGCTTTTAACACAATTAGTAAGTGTATATTATTCCTTATATTATGCAATTTTATTATTTTATACTTTAAAAAAAAAACATTTTCTATTAAATATGTATATCCGATTTTTCATTGCAAGCATTGATCGTTTATTCACTATCATTAATGATTCCATTTTCAAAGATTTAAACTACTTTGCCATCTTAATGATTATCAATCAAAAAATTTTAAACCATAAAAGTATTATTATTCCTTATAAATAGTCTTATTAAAATTATTATTATTACTACTGATACTATCTTAATTAATATTTACATGGAAGTTCTGAACTTACCGAAATAATATTTCATATACTAAATTTTATTTTGTTTAATAGCCATCCCTTCTAAATTTTATTAAAACAAATTATTGTACACCATTCTTTCATAGCTTTGTTTTATTCTGTAAAAAATTATCTATATTTCCGTAATCGCCCCAGTGTTGCAACACTTCGAACACTAAAATTTATTGAGCATAAAATGGACTTTTTTTGTTTAAAATAAAAAACTTCTATAATGAGATATGTAAGTTAATACGAAAATTAAATTTTATAAATGAGATTACAATTATATATTTTTTCTTAAAAATTTAAATAAAAATTACGATCACGTAACAGATTTTCAAAGATAATGCTTTTATTTTTTGTAATTCGCAAACAAATATTTTATTATTAATACAACGTTAATACAAATGAATAAATATATTTTAATTTTAAATATTATAATCAATATTTAGTGTTATAGAAACAAATAGAGCTTGACAAGTATTGATCAATTCATAAAAAAAACTAAAACTATGCATTTGTTTAAAAGCAATATTGAGTTTTATTACTGAAGTTTTGTGCAAAAATTTGAAATAAATTTTTTTATTTCCAAAAGTACAATCGAGCGAAGGTCGATGAATAGACTTAGAATCCCATTGGAAGGCATTGACGATCGGCAGAGCGAGCACAGTTTTAAAGGACTAGCTACCTTCCCTTTGCTGGAGTGCGTCTTAAGGCTCGATGGGCAGACTCAGGCTCCTCTGGTAAGCGATAGCCAGCATTGAGGAGGGATGGAGATGCGTTGTCAGCGCATCAGGGCACTCGGTACCCGAACCATGAGAAGCGGTGCCATGCGCCCGCGCAGTTAGTCGTGGCGCCTCGCGCCGAGCGGACGACGGGACTCGATTATCCAGTATCACGGTGTTCATGAGTGGCCCGCGAATTGCAGCGCGTACTTGCAGCCTCGAGGATTGCAAGAACCTTAGCCGTCTGTCTTAGATTTCGCTCTCGTTCCAGCTCCACGTGTTTCGCTCACCAAGGAAGTAAGATCTCCTCTTCCTTCCTCCGCGAAATTTTTCGAGCAATCCCTGGTATAAATGACATTATTCGGATACGCGGATGCCAATGCTATTTTTATTCTTGTGCTGCACAAGTAAATGCGGGTCTCATGCCTTTGGGCATGCACCTAGATGCTAGAGCAGAATTAAGAGGAATAACAAATTATGAAAATGTTCCCTGGTCAATTATTATGGTACCTAATGAGCACATCTTCAGTGACACTTGGGGCGCTAAGGGCCAAGGAACTCAGCGATGGAAAGTGTAAGTGAATTATAAGTCCTGTATTATCAAGACTTTCTTTGTACAAATCAATCAAAGTATATGCATTTTTACTTCTAACAAAAAAAATACAATGAGCGTTTAAAAGGTAAAACTTCGGTACTAGTACTTGATCAACTTATTAATTCTACCTACTAGAATTATCACGATTTTTTAAACTGGAATTATAAAAATTCTTGAATTAGGTGATAAGAGTCTTACATTCAGCGCGAGAGCATTATTCTAAGAAGAAATGCAAAAACTATAACGAAAACATATATTAGTTTGTTAGAAGGCATACGACTGCTTCGATTAAAATTTCACAATTATTAATTATCTAAAGCTAAATGGACTATAAATTGTAAAAAATTTTTAGACATTCATTACGATGTATATAGTACGAAGAATATTATTTAAATAAACTATTTTAGGCGTATCTTTTTTTTAAAATATATATATTGTTTTTTCTAGACTATTATTAATTTTCTTTTAAACTATGAAGTATTATTTAATTATATAGAAAAAGAAGTTTTATTGGATATTTATCGCCTTAATTCCTTTTAATTTAAAAATTTGAAATAATTTTGTTATGAAATATTTATAACATTTTTGAAAATTAAATAAAATGACTGATCAACCATGTGTGCAGTATTTATATTTCAATACTATTACTTAAAATATCATAAATGCCTAATAGTGAAATTTTATACATCCCGATATGGTGTTTAATTAATAACACTTAAATTATTTAAAAAATTTTTTTTCATTTTTAAAAATAACGTTTCGATTTTATTATTATTAAACAGTACTTGTATTTAATATTGTAGGATTATTTCAACATAAATTGCAAACATTTATTTATTGACAAACGCTAATATAATTGTTAATAACTTTTTTCTCGCATTATTAAAAAGAAATACATAAGAACTAGAGCGTAAAAATATAATATGTTGTTTTCATAATGTAATTTTTCAGTGCGTCCATAATATTTAGTCTATTAAGTAGTGACTATAAGAATACTTTCAAAAGTCAATTATTGAATAACTGTTTTTCCAATTTTTTATCTTATTATACATATATTTAAATATGACTTTACATAAAATAGAAAATGTGTGTGCATAGCGACTCTAAATATGTTACGATCAAAGAAGCTGCTGTTGAGACTTCTAACGAAAGCCGTACATACTGTATAGCATGTATTGTATACATGATCCAGGATTTTAAAAGAATAATGCAAATTGTGAGAATAAAGCTTTCATTCATAATAATACAATGGTTAATAATTAATTGATTTTTTCTTAGCTCGTAAACTTTATTCCTTGTGCTATTATTATTTTATATAAAAATAGAAAAATGTTTTTTTTAAAGACTCCAAAATACATTCATATTATTTAGAATAATGTTTTTTATCATGTAACGAAGGTCAAATATTTCTGTAACTATTACTTTAAAAGTAATATATAAGCTAAAAGCTACAAGTAATAGATAAGTATTTACATCCTTTTAAATTTATATAAATGTATATTTATCAAATTTCGTATATAATTATAACGAAGAATAAACATTCTACACAACATAGTTTTGTTATTTACTATTTTAAATCATTTTTATTTTCAATGGAGGCATATATATAAATAGTTTTATAATGTTTTACGATTTATACAAAATTTGATCCTTATTTATTATCTTTATATACTAGTTTACTGTATATATTTAAAAAATTGCAAATAAGTAGTTTTAAAGAATTTTTCAATTATTAAAAGTTTTTTAAAAGAACATAAAGTATCAATACTAATCAAAATTTTAAAAATTGGCAATATTTATTAAAAAAACGTTTTTTTTAACCATAATCCTTGAAAGTAAACTTACAATTAAAATATTTTTAAAATATTTTATTAACCTTACAAAATTTTGACCAGAAATAAAGATTCTAAAACATAAACACGATGTTTAACAGTTTAGCTTTTTTAAAATACATTTATGTAACTAATACACTCAGTCATAGCATATTACTGTTTGATTTATATACATGTGATTGAAATTTTAATAATAAAGGATACATAGTGATAGATTATTACGAATTTAACTATTTTCGCACTTCAAATATAAAATTTGGTTCATCAATTTTATAATACTAAAGTTATGATAAAAAAATATTATTTTATTTATACATAGTTATATGAAGTAAATTTTAATTTAATTTAAAATTATATAAAAAATAATTTATTTATTTAACAAAATTTTTAAAAATGCCTAATCAAAATTCTCCGTGATGACAAGTTCATATTAAATTCTAGATAATTTAAGTTTAATTTATTTCATAAACAGTTAGCCATATTTTTTAAATTGCAATGAATTTAATATGCCGTTATTTTAATGAAATTTAATACTTAAAACGTAATTAAATAATAGGATTGGTAACTAACATTATATTATATTCTTTAACATATTAACATAAAACTTAGTTTATAAATATTATTATCAAATATAATATGCAGTTAAATACAATTATTTAAAGTAGTACTATTTTATCTGATACTTTAAATTTGATGTTATTAAAAAACTATAGCTATTCAATTTGCGTAATTAATTATTTTTTACAAGCATATTACGTCGTCCAACAAATGAAATGTTGTAATCGTTTAAGGCTTATCCAGTGGTAAAATATTGTAGATTAATAATTTTAATAGATATATAAATGGTTTAAAACTTATTTCGTGTAGATAAAAAAATGTTTAATAATAATTCTGTAGTCTTTATACGCGTGGAGAATGTACCATTACCTTAAATAATAATATAACGCAAAGAAACTGTAAAAGAGAGTTAGTAAAATGAAGAACCATAAGTCGATATAGTCAAAATATGCTTTATTTACCACTACATTAGAGTTCTGTTTTATGTTTTGTATCCCTTAGCCACTATTTTTATCATTTATGAGCGTATTCGTTATTCTCTTCTCCGCACCAGAAAGATATTGGTTTGGATGTGTCAGAGGTAACAGATTGAGGCCATCTGGATTAACTGAGCGGAAAATAGGTTGGCTAACTAATTAAAATTTTACTTACATTTTGTGCACTTGTTTTCCTGTGCTGACGTACCGCGGTTGTAAGTAACCAAATAAAGGTCTATTGTAAAAATGTATTACAACATGAATTCTTTTGAAATTTAATATCTTGCTTTTATAAATCCTTATTTCGTTGGTTTTTAAGTTTGGTTCTCTTTTATGTTTTGTTTACGGAAGAAAACATTTTACGCTGCTTGTTTAAATTAACTTTAATATTGTCGCAGAATTTAGGAGTAAATGTAAAGATTGTAACCTAATTTTCAATCTACTTATCGAAAATAAGCTTGATGTAATATTTTAAATTGAAAAGAAATTAAATAATCTCTCATTTGTAAATAAATATTGTTGTTGCCGTAGTATGCAGTAAAATGTGGACTTTAATTTTGCAACCATCTATATTTTAGAATTTATATGAATGTCTTTTCATTAATAATGGTATCCATTACTTGAATCAAATAATGAAAATGTAGTCTCAAATTATAATATATGTAAAAATTATGCTTCGTCAACTTTACAAACTTTATAACTATTTATTATATTTAAATTTTATTGGTGATATAATATTTGCTTATTTTAAATTGGATATTTTGTATTTTCTTAAAAAATCATATTTTCTAATTATATTTATTATAGAAAAAATAAATAACATATTCATGCAAAATTTATTTTTTGCAAACCCTGTTTAATTTAATTATCGTTTACAATAAACTATGTTACAATGGGTAAAAAAAAATTCTTTTATATTTTATATTTCAATGACGGAAATCTTAGATTAATAAATTAAAAAAAAAAAATTTTTCAAGGAAAGTACTAAACTAAAAAAAAATTGATCTACTCTAGATCAAGATCTATTGATCAAGATCCACATTATTTGTGAATACATATCTACTCCTATTCCAATTATATAAACGAATAAAATTAAATAATCAGGATCAATATAGGTTACAAAAAATGAATCAATATATAAAGTTCATAAAAAATAGAATTACTGAAATTTTTATTTTTATATATTTACATATAAATAAGTAATATAAGAATTATATAGCATGCGAAAATTTTAGAATCGTATTTAAATGTAATATAATGATCAAAGTTTTCTTCTGAAAAGTACTCAAGTTTTGCAAAAATCTATTTTTTATTATTTTTAAATAAATAATATATTCTACGATTATTATTTTATAATTTTGAAAAAATCTGAAAAAATAAAAGGTATAATAAAAAAAAGAACAAAGATCTCTTGCCTTTTACTACTTTTAAATGCGTTCAAATTTATACATTTCAGAATGTATTAATTATTAATCAAGATCAGCCTTTTAATATGTCTATAATATAAAGTACTTTTTAAATATTAAAGCTTAACCCGAATAAATTTCCTAAATTTTTCTGAATCAATCTAAGTTTTACTACAAGTTATAGCTAAAATTTAATCAAATGGTAAAAAAATCGTTTCTTTATTTTCAATTATTCTTGTTATTTCAACACGTAGCTTCAGTGCTCTATTTAAGTTAAACATTTAACTCAATTGCATTTACAACTTAAAAACTGCTATATTGGAAATATATTTTTTAATCATGTGGCTGAAACTTTTATAAAACATTATTAAAGTTAAAATTATTCTTCAAAATAAAATTCTGTTGGCTAATTATATTGAATTCATTATTGAAAATCAAGAAGAAGTAATTAGAAAATTTTTAAATTTCTCTTCATACGTAATATTAATCAATAAGCAAAGAGAAAATAACAAAAATTTCAATATCTGTTATGAATTAACTACATTAGCAGTCGTATGAAGTGCAGGTTGATGTAAGCTAATTGGAAAATAAACTCAACCAACTTAACTTCAAATTTTGCTATAAAAAGTCAAGTATTCAAGTAATATAAGAATGAGTAAATGTTACATTTAAGGCCAATCATTCTAAATTAAAAATAATAAACTTGTATTTATCCGCAGTATAAGTCTACTTTGTACGTTAACTTTAGTTCCTATACCAACTCCTTAGACTGCAATAATTTTTTACAACATTAATAAAAACCAAACTATGTAAAATAAAATTAAAAAGAGTAAGTTAAAATAATCATATTTATAACATAATTAGAATAATAATTATGATATCGAATCAAATTCTGTATAAAAAAATATTGTTAAGACATCTATTACTAATATATACAAGCTAAACTTAGATGAAGAAACAGAAGAAAGAAAATCATATTTTCAGATATTATTTACATAAAAATATAATATGTTATTTCACTAGAGATTAGATAATTTTATAAATAATAAACATTTCTTAATATAAATTTTCAAATTAAGCATTTGATTTATTTGTAATAAAAGATAAAGTATTTTTACCATTCATGAATGCTTACAACACAATCACATGAACAACCTCTAAATCTATTGATTAGAACTTAGCAACAAAATTCAAAATAATACGTCGGGTAGAATGAGAATTCTAAGGTCTATTATAGACCTATTAAGACCATTAAAAATTTTCTCAAGCAACATGGACACTACTATTTTTTAATACTCCATATATAGGAAGTCAATTAAATAACGTTTTTTTTATATTTATTGCATCCCTGCAAACCAAAGATGCCAAACGCATCTAATGTTTCTTATAAATTATATAGAAGGACTTTTTTTATAAAAATAATATGACAATAATACAATTGTTTTGATTTCATACATAATTATAATGTATTTCAAAATATCAAAATTTAAAAACATATAATTTTAGGATAGTTCTTTTCATTAAATGTTATAACAATATTAATTCGTTATTTATTTAAAACGTGATATGAAAAACATTAAATAATTTCTTTATTAAGTATTTGCTCATTAAATCATCTTTTACGTGACTTCAATATTTTTAATTTATGTTCCGATTTCAATGTATTATTATTTAACATATTACTTTAATTATTTACAAAAATATTTCATTGGTAATGAAAAATAGAAATTAATTATATATTACATCTTGTTTTAATATGTCAATATTTTAACATCTCTTTTAATGTATTACATGTTTCTAATACGAAATGCATGCGATTACACTAGTTTGTTATATATAATAAAAATCATGTAGTTAATTTATCGATTTATAGATATTTATCTAATAACACAAATTTAATACTTTACTTAATATATATTATTATAATACTACTAGTATTATATCATTTGTCTTTAATATTGGCTAATATAGTTCTATAAGAGTTGATGAAGAGCAAAAAGGTGATTTAATTTACAGTATTGATTTATGTAAATAATTTATTGGCTTAAGTGTTAAATTCTTTGAGTAAAGAATTTATAGGAAAAATCGATAACATTAAGGAATTTACTATAAAATACTCATAAATATTATTACATTCAACTTATAAATAAAAAGAAAAATAAAGATACTCAATAAACGTTTTTACTAATTTAAATAACCATTTCAATTAGTTTCAAAATTTTCACCAAATTTTATGTTTTTTTTATTTTATGTGTATTTTTGTTGCTAGTAAAAAAATATTTTTTTTTAATATTGTATAATAATTTATAATTATTAATTTGGAATTGAAAGTTATAAATAATTATGAATTAAAATTATATTAGCATTAATTTACATTCAATGATTAAAACTTAATAGTGTTAGGATCTTATATATTAACAATCAGTTGTCTGTCATGGTACACCAGGACATAATTATTTTCATTATACTAATTGATCAATATTTCAATTTTTTCATGCACTCACATTATCATAAACGATTAACCACTGTCAATACTAGAGGAACGCACTTGTAACAGCCTTTGACATATCGTTTAATTGTATTCTACCGTAACAGTACTGTCATTTATAATTGACTACTGATATTCAAGAAGAAATATAGAGATTACAAGAAAATCTAATTATCCAGACTAAAATGTATGATAATCTTATTAATAATAAGCAGTACTCTGCCACTCATGGCATATGAATAAATTAAACACTTTAATAACATAATTATTTTAATTATATATGCATATGTATTTTTATAAATATATTGAAAAGGTACAATTGAAAAGCCGTTTGTCTTATTCAACGCATTCATTCGCACGTATGCAAGTTAAATGTTTGTCTCTAAATTAATTGTCAAAAAGATACATTATTGAAAACCAATATGAAAGAGATATGGAATGAAAGACCAGGACACTTTTAGGCAAGGGAGAACAGAGAGACAGAGAGACAGAGAGAGAGAGAGAGAGATCGAAGAAAGACAGAGGCAAAGGCAGAGAGGGAAAGAGAGAGATAGTGATATGAAAGCATAGCATTGATTAGAGCTACCCGTCATTTGGCAGTAACTTGTCAACTCTTTGTTGAATTACAATGGGTGACTGCTTTGTATAAACACAACTGATAGATCGCCGTGTCGGCAACTCATACATGCAAATATCATGCACAACGGTTTGTGGGTGTATCTTTATGAGACGATAGTCGGAGATCGGTATACACCAATGTGGGTATATAGCCAACGTATGTATATATTATAGATGGTATTATAGCTGTAGAGTTGCTTCAATTACAGTAGTAGCAATAGATACTATTTGGTGGTCTGGGCTCTGCATTCAGTCATAATCCCGTGTCTCTCAACAAAACCTTTCCTAGAACATAATGAATGTCTCTATGTGAATTGTCCGAGCGTGCAATAATATATCTGGTTCGACGCATTTATACGAATATATCCATTTTGTGAAAATTTATAGAGATCTCTCAATTTAAGGTTACTAGAAACGTAAAATTAAAAAAATACAACTGCAAGGTATATTTATTTATACACGGAATTTTTGTTTTTATGTTGAACTCATTTATTTATTTCTAACTAAATTATGTCACTATGAAGTACATTAATAATAAACAGTAATAAAATTCAATTACTGAAACGATTTAAAAACTGAAACAAAATTACTGAAGACGTAGAATACTAATTAGAATACATTGTTTTCTATATTACCAAGTATAAACTCTGACATTATTAGTAATTTTTAATTGATTGATTTAAATGATTCAATACGTGTATAGTAATAATAATATAATAATATATAACAAATCCATTAATAGCCTTTTTTATCAATTATTACTTGATAGCAAAGACTTCCATTCGCTAATGAAACTAAATGCTTAATGTATTTTAAATTTGTAATTTGTATTTCTAATTAATTTAAGGCGTTCAAAAAAAATTCGTGTAATAATTTTTTTAATAAACGTTTAATTGACTATTATTACGTCACAACTACAATTAAAATAATCTTTTTTCAATGTTGTAAAAGAATAACTATCCCATCTTACCTCAACCATTATGGTACTGTATCATAGTAGTTCATAGTTTCTCATCATTACTATAAATTATGACTATTTATTCTTTTACAAATATTGAAACATTCACTTTTGAAAATTTGTTTTATTAATTAATGGTTATTATTATTATTTTTTTATTATTAAATATTCTAAAGGCTAAGAGACGAAAAACAGGTTTATGCAAGAAGACAAAGAACCTGTTGGATAAATTATAGGAATGCTTGCCCTGTTATGAATCCTATTATTCATATAAATAGAAAAGGGGTGTTTGGACTACTTCCAAAATCACGTGCATCACGTTTCTCAAATGCTTGAAAAATAAACAAACAATACACGTAAATATTTGTAGAACGTATAATGTTTAATATTTACCTAGTCACTATTTTTCTAAAGTTTAATAAATTGGTTTCAGCAATACTGAACATACTTAAAAAAAGCGGTCGCAATGTGGATAATTTTAAATGGATGATTATGATTATATTTAAATTTAAACAATTATATATTTTTATTATACCAAATGAATTTTTTTTTATAGCAATTATTTATTTGCGAATTATTTATTTGCTTAAATATGTACGAATAAATTTAAATATTAGAAGAACGTGAAAATAATCATTTTAATACTTTACAAATCTTCTATAAAATTTTGTGAAATATTTTTTGAATACATATTAATTATTATTTAGTATTTCAGAAAAAATTGCTTTTAGAAATAGTAAATTATACATGTTTCTCAAATGGTCGTAAATATAATAATGTGAGTACTAATTATCGTATTTGGAGATTTTTTTCATTCAAACAAAACATCAAATAAAAAGCTTAAAATAAAATTTTCATAGAATAAATATTTCGCAATGTTAAGATTTTTTCCGCAAATGTTGTATTTTGTTTTATTACGTCTAAAAAAGTACTTTCCAAGTAAGTGAGAATACATCTCAATTAAAAAAACTTTAATTAGTAGCATCATAAATTTATCACATAGTAAACATTTAGTTAATTTAATAATTTAAAATGAGGTTTAAAAAATGTTTCATTAAAAATAAAAATGACATCGTTTTATTAAATTTTAAATAATTTATATCAATATTATTATACGACCATATATTGAATATAATTAATTAATCACGTGTACGCTATTAAAAAAATGAGATTTATTATATAATATATAATTTATAATATATAAAATCAAATTATATTCTTTGCTATTTCAACTTTAGTAGATCAACTAAGTTTACAGACAGTATTTATAATATGTAAGTAATAATAATTTAGAATGTAACATATAGCTAAATTGATTTAAATTAAACAATCTTTTTGAACTATTTCAATGAAAACGTAACCAAATACGCAAAATTCTGAAATTAAATTTAAGTGTATCGATAACCAAAGAACTTAAATAGAAAAGTTACAATGCAAAAATTCTATTTAGTACAATCATAATATTGTGGTTTAACAACATAAATTACATACGCCGCATCAAATATAGAACACGATGCATTTAATAATGCAATTCATTTACAAGAATTCAAATTCTCTTAATGGGATGTGAATAATAGTTGAAATATAGAATTCATAAGAATAGACGGAGGGGTTCATTTAAATATGAGTACCTAAAAAAATGCTGAGTCTGTACTGCTTGAGGAAGAAATAAGAAAACAAATTGTTTCTTGTAACGAGTATTGAAAGAGTAGATCGAATAAAAACGACATGCATTCCATAAATTCTACATTTTTTGTAAATCATCAAGATTCTATAGTATTAATCAAATAGAGCACAAAACTAGCTTCACAATTTCTGAGGGTATCAATATCACTAATGTGCTACAGGTTCAATTGCAATCCATCTCTATATCTGTATGGACAGTGTGATTCTATTATGCCATCCGTATATTACCAAAATATTTTTAATAACCCAAAAATTATGATTATTTTACTAATCTTAATGAACGTTCAGGTTACCTTACATTCTAACAATTCAATACTCATTACGTTATTAATATAACCTACCTTAAAAGAATAAGAAGAAAAATAAAGTAATCTGTAATACGATAAATAAAAATCGTTTAAAAATTTGAAATTAATTAGTTGGAGTAGTTTAGTATAAATAAAAAAATTCACAATGACCCAAGAATAAACACACCAATTACCATACGATATATTTTAATCATCGATCTGTTTTAAAAATATATATGATATTCCACGTCATAACGATACAGATTATTTGAATATATTTAGCTTGAATAGATTTCAAAATTCTTTAAGCAATTTTAATAGATATGCGTAAAAACACCTTTCCGTGATTTTCACTGTATTATATTTGTAAAACTCTCTATCTAACATAATTTTTCATGCACAGATAAATCAAAATTTATTTATTATTCTAAAGTTTACCATTCTATTGTATCATTCTAATTTCGTTTTGCAATTTGTTACGCCCTTTAAATTCTAGCACTTTCTGCAATTGTTTATATAATAATTATTAATCCAAACACGAATAAAATTAATTTATTAATTTTTAAATATTAATTAATTGTTTTTAAACAATTACTCTATCATTTAATAATCGCTACTATAGGTTTTTTATTACATAAGAATGTAAGCACCTAAAATTTTTTGTCACATTAAAAATCAAAGTATTGTATACTAATTTGAATAGATTGACTTCATAACCCCATCTTTTTATAGAACATAAAAATATTAAATTATTTAAAACAGTTAAAAACATTTTTAAATTAAAAAATGGTATTATTTTAAAATAATAATCTTATGTAAATACACTTCATCTTTAATAAGCTGGTTTATTTATCCACACTTGTGAATAATACACGAATTACTGTGATGCTCTTGTGATTTTCAATTTCATAAAAGTTATCACGCAGACCAACCATATAAAAAACATTATTTTTGCTCAATAAGTATATTAATATAGTCAAGCGGAATATAAAATAAACATTGTATATATTATTATGAAATTACCTATAATTTTCTAAAAACGATCAGATTATTGATAAATATGACTTTGGATAAATATAATTCCTATACTATAGTTGGAGAATAAATATTTTTCTAATTATGTAATTCATTCGAATTTGAAAATTTTTTAGTTCCCTGCTTAAATATTTTCTTATAATCATATCATCATAGTGATAAAATGATAAAATCATAAAAAAGGATACACAATTTAAAAAATTTGCTATTAAATTTTTTTTTAATTTTAAAATGAACTGCGTACATATATAAATAATTTTTAAATATAAGCAAATTCAGTATCTAATTAAAATTTATATAACATAGACTTATAAAATACATTTAAAAAAATTATTTTACATTATTTATTGTATCTAGTATATATTTAATACACTTTACTTAAAAAAGGTTATATATTAATTTTCTCAATGATCCACATATTTACTTCCCTGGCATGTTTATATAATGAATATAGTAAATATTTAATTGAAAATATCTTGAAGAATTAATGTATTGAAACTGTTTTTATTAAAATAAAATCTTTAAAAATTTGTAAGAAATTAATTACACATATGAATCAATAAATTAATAGAGTTGAGATAAATAAATAAATGTAAAATTTTTCAAAGCAAAATATTTTTGATATACAATAGAGTACTGAAGAATAGAATAAAACTTATAATTAACAAGATAGACAATGTAAAAAAAAGAAAAACAAGTAATACCCATAACCTTTCAATATTGCCAACTAATTTCATCATCTTTTATGTTATAATGGTGTATAAAAAAGTAGGAATCTGGATAGTTATTTGTAAGAAAACAAGAGCAAGCTTACACAACTATGGAAATTCTCCAGGTAATGAAAGTACGCTCTCATAAATCGTTCGAATTTCCGAAACTGACTCGAAATATATGACTTATATCACATTTTATTAAAAATTCTTTTGTTTTATTCTACGAAACAACAGAGAAAAAGTCTTATGTTCTTAGCGTCATTTCTTTGGAACACTGCACAAATATTTAATAAACAAAATCGTAAAAAAACTATAATAAGCTTCTATTTCTAAGTAAATCATGGAATTCATAAAAAATTATCATTGTCCAAAAAATTACTGACACCGAACAATAATTTATAATTACAATATATCTTAATATAAATCTAATTATTAATTCTTAGGCTTCTAATTTATCTAAAGAACATTTTTAAAGTACCTTGTTTTCATTTTAATGAACTGATGTAATATCATAAATAAGAGAAAAGCGTGCTGAGAAACTCGTAGTATACTCGAAAATTATTAACAGTTTAAGTATACTACATAATCCCCTCATCTCATTAATATTAGACATGTACACATTATAAACACAATTTCATCTATATCTCTAAATAATTGTATATAAAGTGTGTATGATTGTATGTTAATGCATATTATTAATGATCTTAATATTTGTAATATTAATTTTTAATATTAATTTATATT
The DNA here is from genome assembly GCA_018907135.1 of Kradibia gibbosae. Taxonomy (NCBI): domain Eukaryota; kingdom Metazoa; phylum Arthropoda; class Insecta; order Hymenoptera; family Agaonidae; genus Kradibia; species Kradibia gibbosae. The sequence goes on from JACCHX010000007.1 coordinate 5,966,192, forward strand.
GATTCCTAGCAAAATATTCATTCATTAAATAGCAGATTTTCACAATGAACTCATGTAATGTTTACTACTATATTCTTAGCACAGAGGAAGCTGATGAAAGAGTTGGATAAAAAAATTTAAATTTAAGTTAGAATCATAGAATTAAAAAATGTTTTCAATAATGTCTTAATTAAAAAGAAATAAAGAATGAGAAAGAAAGATTTTAATTTAGGTAATTTAAAAGATAATCGTATTACATTAAGTTGCTGCAATAAAAATATAACAAAGGAAAAATAAAATGCAAATGAAAAGAAAAACAAGTGTTTGAAGGAATGTAGAATGCAAACAGTACTGTTTTAACTATTAAGATACTTAGTAGGTGTCTGAACTAAATACACATCATGTTTAATATATATTATAAGATTAATGGAATAAAAAATACGAATAAATTGTTTTAATTATTTTTTGTAAAATTTATGTTCCGTGAATAATTTTTTGCAATTAGTAGATAAAATAAGAAGGCCAAATAAAATTTTGAACATTCTTTAAATTCATTGATATTTGAACGTACTCGGGAAAACAAAACAAATTTTAAATTTATAAATAAAAGATTAATGTAAAATTATTCATTTATATGTATTATCCCTGTATTTTTTAATATCATATTCTGCATGAATTATTAGGTAAAATATAGTTCTATTAGAAGCGTGCAGCCTTTACATAAAATAGGTCTTATGTACCGACTTACTTATAAAATATTCAAATTTATCTTTACTATTATTTATTTTTAGCAATTGTAATTAAAAATATTATAATTGGTTTTTAAATCTATTACGTGTAAACGTATATGCGATCTGGGTTACTTATAAATATGAAAGCTAGAGAAACGGCGCCAGAAATTACTATTTAAAATAAATGATTTCAGAGCTAACGAAATGCTAGTGATTACATATCTATAAAATATACCGATCCCATGGACGAGTTTTGCTTAATATTCTATATGAACGAAAGTTAACCTGTAACCAAAATTGAAATAAATGATTACTTTCTCTTGCATTCCAACAACTGTACATGTAAATTAATTATTAGTACAGACATTTTATTTGAGATTTATCTAGCAAATCGTTTTTCAAAGGAACATTTTTTCGTGTAATGGTTAAATGCTTAATTTAGTATTTCTTCAAGTCCATTCCTAAAGTTCATGAAAGTCACTTTACTGGTTTAATATGTTTACATGAATCATGTTTTAATGCTTCTAATAATAATTAAAAATATAGTACTAATAAATAAGTCATAGATACGATAATGAACTTTAAAGCTGATTATTCTTAAATTATCTAACCTATAATCTATTTTATATAAAAACTTTTTATTTACATATATAGATAAAAATTTTTATAAATTATTCAAAGAGATATTTTTTATCTTCTATTTTCTTAAAAAAATCTTATAATACACTGTAAAATTTCATATAATACACACTTGAGATGTGTCATATCTACCAAGAAAAGAAAATATTTCTTACTAAACCTATTTCTTACATAATTGATAATAACAAAATTTAAACCTCATTTAAATTTTATTTTTTTACTTTATAAATTATTCATCTGCTTCATATATTTCTAACTTTTTTTGACAACATGTCAATACTTTTGTAAATTTTAACATATTTTTAGCAGATTTTTATAGCATGCTATTTACAAATACATCAATGAATTAAAGTGATCGGCTTGTATTTTTATTTTATGTACCATACAGTCATAAATATGTTTAAAATATATTTTTTACTATAAGCAAGATAAATGTCAGATATTTTTTATATTACATATTATAATTATTTTTATTTTTGATCAATTATGATTTGTAGTTATTATATACAACGTCATACATGAAAACTTTTTTTTTTAAATTGTCAGATTACAAACTTTTTAAAATTTATATTACTTCATTCGAAATAAATCTGCAAAATTAAAAAAAATTGAATGCGAATATTATAAAATATTTAATTGATACTGATATTTCCCTTTTTCTACATGTGCATTTTGTGGCGCTTAGTAGATATTATAACCCAAAACTGTAAATATCTTTCTATTATAAAAATGACGAATGATAACATAAAAAAATTACATAAAAGGGAATATCAAGGAAAAAATTAATTTGGTATGTATTATTTTGCATAGGATAATTTTTTTAAGTTTGTGAATGTATGTGCGTATATATATAAATTGATAAAATTGAATGAATATGTAAAAAAAGAGTAAAATATATTCTTTTTCATTTTATTCTTTTTACATTTTCTTTTATTGTCTACATGTATTCTAATACACTACCTCTTTTTTTAATATCCTCTGGGGAAATAAAATGAAACATTTAATTGTAGTACTTTTATTTTTAGTGCATTGTCTTATCTGCAGTATGAAAAAGTGTTTAGTTTAATTTAATGAACTTATTTTTTGTATTTTAAAAAATTCCTTATTATCTTTCTGTTTCTTTTATAATTTTAAGAATATAAATTATACTATTATGTCAATATATATGAAATGTACTATTATTATTTGTGTATAAATTTGTTTTTAAAACGAAAACATTGAAAAATGACTTTGAAAACAATAAAATATTTAAAAATGTATAAACAACATAAAATTTTTTAAATAAAAATGCTTTTTATATTCAAGTAAAAAATATTACACAAAGTATTTATTTTTATAAGTTGCACAAAAACGTTTAAGAGAATATACTCTAGATATTTGATGTGGCATAATACAGCTGCGTCATAAAATTGTTTCTCTCACAACCTATTTGCATTATCTTTTCAAACGATTATTTTAACTATGATATTTGACAGAACTGTTACTAAAATCAGCTGCCAGAATGTTAATACCCCACTAACGAGTCGTCGTTGTATCCTCAGTGATCCTAAATTTAATTGAAAAAAAATTATATTGGTAGCAATGTTTAACTAATTGGTTAATTTTCATAATAAAAATTATGCTGAATTAGCCGCTATACTTTTCCTACGTTGCAAACATGTCGCACCACATATCAATTAATGAAAGGCCATAAGTTGCGGGGTGTTCCATCGAAAGCCTAAGAATCGTGTAACAATTGCAACGTTAGCTCAACTACCATAAGCAGCATCCCGAACGTACGTCAGGTGCAATAACACAATCTTTTACATAATGAAGCGCAGAGGCATGCAATAAATTTGCCATGAGGCCCATCAGCTTAGCTGGATGCCCTTATAAATGAAGAGGTAGTAAATGCTAATAGGAAACATGCACGTACTCACCTAGGGAAATTTACGATGCAACGCTATACTACATTGCTCGCAACGGCGCTAATGGAAATGATAAACCCAAAGGTCACGGTAAGAATCAGAGCCTTCTTAGATCAAGACTCTTAAATCTCTTTTACTTCTGAGGCGGAGGTACAGCTCCTGAGATTAAAAAAACTCCAGGACGAAATTACTCTTATGGAAATTGGAGCAACCGCGGTCGGCAAAATCTGTGGGGCTACTCATCTGACCTTATATTTCGTTGTCCATACTGATTTTAAATTATAAATTAGAGCCTATGTTATTCCACGACACATTTCCAAACTCCAAGAACGCGATGTAGTTGAACTTGAATTGAGGGAACTGGAGAGCCTCCAGTGGGTGCCACCCCGCGCGCAAAAATTTGCAACATTATTTCTCCAAAAAAAAGACAAAAAATCCTATTTTTAAATAAGCTATATTGGCGTTAGAGCTGATCATTCTTTTTAGACCATTAAAAAAATTTTTAAAATACACTTTTTGAGTTTTAACATGTGTTTGCTCGATTTTTGGCCTCGTCAAGCCGCGAGTTCGAAAATGGGTGAAGGAGCGGGGATTCGGGTTTGAAATGAATGATTCAGATAATTTGGGCTCGTTAACAATTATTTATTCGTCCACGCGTTTACAGAGGCATAAAAAATCCCCTCGGAGAGGGGGAAAAAGATGGATGATTCGCTGCTCGTTACAATCATACGCATACACATTCATAACACCCCGCCCCCCATGCCACGGTATCCCCCTACCTGTTGGTGGTTTTACAACTCGCTTGTTAGTGGAGGGTGCTCGCCGTGACACGACCGCTTGGATCGTCACGCACCGAGACTTCTAGCTACGACCCGATCTCTGAGATCGTCACCATCAGTCCGTTGCCCAGGGTCCGCTCTCTTTCAAATGGCCTGAGGTTCGATGGGTCGCGATATCGGCAAACGCGTGAAACCCGTCGAAGTACTCACTTCCATTCGGTTTTTCATACTCCCTTTCATTCTCCCTTCCCACTTCCTTGCGGCCCGCTATTACGCCCCTCCCCGCACTGTCATCGTCCACTTTTTAGGCGCTTATCGGTCCCTTGGCTGGACCGACAATTAAATTTTTTTATCGAACATAGCATCTTTAAGCGCGCCTGGATACAAATTACAGAGTTTACAAGTAACATTATCATAAATTTCCTTCAGTAATTCAATAAATATAAATGTATATTTGTGTAATTTTTAATGTATCACGGTATATTATAATTCTTATAGGTCACCTATATAAATAATTAGAACAAGATATCTTAAGTACATATCAGATAAAAATTGCAAAAATGAACGAACAGTATCTATATAATAAACATGACATATAAAAATACAGCTACAGTAATTATAAATTTACGCTGACAATATTATTACTACATCTTGTAAAGAATAATGTAATATATTAATATTAATGATTAGAGTAGTATATTTTTAATGTCATTTTATAAAAAAGTTATTATATTATATTGGAAGAATTAAAAGTTCAGTATAGAATACAAATGCATCCAATACGAAGTTTTCTTACTTGATACAGAAAAATATTTTTCGAAATACTTTTTATTTTTTACTTTAAGGAAATATTTTTAATGTGTTTTTTAATTTTAATACAATTTAAATATATATGTATTTTTTATATTATTATATAATATTAACTATAAAATATTATATTATTAACTACGTTTATAACTAAGTATATATATATTAACTATAAAATTCTGATATATTTAGAAAAAAATTTATATATATATATATATGTATATGTATATTTTTTACGAGAATGAATATTTTCTCCTTTATTACATTAAAATATGTGACCAAAAATTTTTTATAATAATTTTGAATTCATAATATATTTTTTAAAAAATATTTTGTTTAAATTATTATTTGTTTAAAAAATTGTACACTAAAATTTTGTATAAATAACGTATATAATCATTATTGGAATCTTCAGGATGTTGTTTGAAATATTCATTGAAAGAACTTATGCGCTAAAATGGCCCGATATACGCGCGAACGGTGGGGGGTGCAAAGGAAAGCGCCGTAGCGAAGGGTAAGTAGTGGGGGGAAAAGAGGAAAATGGGGAAGTCGGAAGGGCCCGATGGGCGTGAGGGACAATTCCGTAGGGAGAATATCGCAGGAAAGGTCCGCGCGACCGGGCCCGAAGGAGTGACGACGAGTGAAATCCAGCGCCGCGGCGGGCCGCAGATTGTGGGTGCAAGAGTGTGTGGGCGTAAGTCCCGAGTATAGCAGAGAAGGAACGGTCGTTGAATCACCACGACCCATCGATATCCCAGAGAGGCTTGAGAGAGATCAAGTCCTGGACAACGGGTTTGATGCGTGGCGATCCCTAGCGATCGGGTCACGACAAGCAACAAACTCCTCTGTAGGCAGCGGTTGGCCAATCGAGGAAGGTAGGATAGGTTTTAAAGGTATATGGGGCCGCGAGATATGGTATGCGTGTATGTGTGTGTAAGTGTGTATGATATTGTGAGGGTATTGTCGCCGTATATACATTAGCGAGGCTTTTTCCCCCTACATCAAGGGGGTTTTTTCGCGTGGATCGCGTGGGCCAAAAAATGAGTGTTAATGAGTCTAAATTGTGTCTTTATTTATTTCGTACCCAATCCTCCGTTCCTTCACCTACTCGCGAACTCGCGGCCTGACGAGACCTGAAATCGCGCGAACACTTATATTAAATAAAATTTTGTTATACATTTCGAAAACCTTTATAAAATGTTTCCTAATTATAGCGTTAAATTAATTTTTAATGATAAAAAAGGATTGTATCAAACGTGTTAGCATTAATTTTGTTTCCACTAATACAGGTTGTGATGTATAACGAATTACAAAGGGAACTATGTATGTAATCACTTCGGAGGTAGCTCTTCGTATAATTATAGTCTAACTTCACTTACGTAAAATAATTTGATCATTTAATTATATAATAGAATTAAATGAAATTCTATACTTTAAAAAAACAGAAACCATATTCCTGTAGATAAAATCATTCTGCGATAACATAAATAATAAAAGTACATATCAAATATTAAATTATAATAAACAATCAGTATTTTAACTCACAATAAATATATAAGTCTGTTGCGCAAATAAATAAATATGTCATTAATGTTTTAAATAATATCATTTAATGGCATAAAATATCATTACAAAGACTCAGTTTTTATATATAAACAAACTACTAACAACTACTTAATAATAATAAAAAATGAGTTGCTAATTTACTTGGAAATATTATTTACTTTTAGTTTTATATACATTGCGTACCAATATAGTTTTACCTAACTATTAAATCGATTAATAGTATTCTTCAATCCATACATCTATTGTTGTTTTTTTTACATTTGTAGTTGTGAAATAGAAATTTATTAATTTATGCAATAATACATTAATATAATAAATAAATGATTTAACTTACTTTAATAGGGTAAATTTTGATTTAACAAGACTTATGTATTCTTTTTAATTATATAAAGTATTGAAAAATGCAACACAATAGATTAATACTTGTTATCCATTACTTATGAGAATCACACATTTGAATATTCAAAAGATATATTAAAAATAAAATTACATCTTAAGATTTAAAATGCTTAAAAATCAATGAATACTACAATATAATAAACGAAAAATAGCTCTTATCTTTTTGTATATATATATATATGACTTTATTTATAACAAACTATGATCATTATATTTACTCACGCATTGAACAAAATTTCCAATAAGGTTCCACCGACGTACAGCTTCCCAAATAATGGTAGGACCTCCTAAAGCTACCCATTTATTTGAATTCAATATATGGTATGCTCTATGCAAAATAGTTAAGTCGTGGTATAATATCTGCGTGTTTGCATAAATTGAATTAACATTAATATAAACAGCCTAGAAAACGAAAATAAAAGAATATTGTTCAAACGACTGCGTATTATACGGGTATTACTTATAACTAAAATTATAATTTATAAAATTTATACAATTTATTTTTATAATAAATAAAATTATTAATATAATATAATATAAATTTATATAAAAAACAATAATATAAAATACACTAAAAATTTATGTGTTTGCAGAAGTCTCTATATTTATCTGTAGTTTTTTTAATTATTGCGTTAATTACATTTAAATATAATATCATATTTTAAATTTAATAAATTAGGTTTTATCCAATGGATAAAAAAATTGTATTTTTGTAACAATTTATAATCTTTTTTTTTTTTATATATTCTTTATTGAAAATAATATTTATATCTTAGAATTAAAAAATAACCCACGAATTCTAATTTTATGCATGAATTCAGCCAATTTTCAAATAGTATTAAAGAATTAAAAAAAACAATATATATATATATATAAATACATTTGTTTATGAATATTTTAATAAAAATTGTTTTAGTTATTATCCGCAGCTAGAAGAAAAAAATGTTAATTAAATATTTTTGAAAAAATGGTTTTCTTAAAATTACAACTTGATAGCGGCTTAATACAGGGATAATAATTCATTATTACTATCCAATCGTCACAAAATAAATTTTTTTTCTAATATTTTTTAAGTATGTTATTTCTTTTCTTTCATACACTAGACGCAAAGTGCGAAATATTAATACATATATAAATATTTATTATACATTATATAATTATTTTTACATTAAGTACATGATTCTAATTACTAATTTTAATTTTTTTTTATATAATATATATACACCTCTTTTGATCTCATTGATCTAATAAGAGTTTAATAAGAATGAAAGTCATACCTTATCAACGATATATCAACAATATATCCTGACTGCAGTATGCGACAAAAATTATATTACGGTTGCTTATATAAGAAATATTAATTTTGATATAAATATTTATATAAAATTAAGATAAAATGAAATAATTAATCAAATGATAAACTGTTTTAAATAGATTATACAAAAAAAAATTATTATCATTTTAATTTATGCACTGTTCCTCTATCTAAATTTTAATATTCGTTCGAAAATGGTAATTTTTTATTATCTCATAAATAAACTCCATCATAACAAATAAGAAAATATTTACTAACACTTTTACAATACAAGTAAAATTACAATACAGTTAACAATAATAGTAATAAAGTGTTTTATTATTTACATTTCTGAATTAATTAATTAATTATGCATATATTCGATATTAACTGAATATAATAATTTAATTTAAATAAACGCATTAATTACTTTTTTTTACAATAAACGAAAAAAATAATTCCGAAATCGTGTGTATATTTAATACATATGTCTAAATAGGTTATATGAGTTTCTGCAATTCAGCCGATATGAAATAGCCTAGGCTGTCTATGTTCACAAAGCAAAGTGAGACACATATAAGGCTGTCGTTTATATTAAATCACATACAAACCGAAAGCGGTTTATAAGTACTTTATACATTCCGTACATTGACAAATATTTCTATTGATTATTTCTTAAGCCTTAATCATTTACCACGCATTTACCGATGTAGTTATGTAGACAGAAATCTAATGGATAGTGGAACAAAGGAAAATGGTTCCAAAGAGCAATAGAAAAGATCAGATAGCAGAATAGGGGGTAACAGGAGCAGAAGAATGTGAGGCTTAAGAAAAATATAAAAATGATTTTTTTCTTATAATTGTTGTAAAATTAAGAATGTATGCCCCTACTATAGTATAATATATTCAGTTATTAATGAATATATTAGCTGTATGAAAACTTTTCATAATTTCAAAATTTATTAATTCAGTAAATATTAAATTAATTTATTAAATTATATTTGTTAAAGTCTTTTAGACTCATGACTGCATTAAATATTAAAAAGGTTTTTAAGTACTTTTAAAAGAATGTAAATAAAACGATTAAAATTTATTTGATAAATTCATGTTTTTTATCCATTCGATAAAATGTAAAGAAGAAAACTAGAAGTAATATTATCGATAAGAGCAGAACTTGGTATGTTTCATCATCAAAATTAATTTTAAACATTGCCTTCTTACCTTGTATGTAAGTGTTTCCGAAAAAATGACAATGTGATAATTAATTACTTTTAAAAATTGATTTTGAGCTGATACATTGTATTTTATTTGCTTTGTATATATCCCCGATGCTTAAATTTAAATAATTTATTAGTAGTTATCTATTATAATTAAAGTAGATAACATTTCAAAAAATCAATTATTAAAAAATTTTTATACTTTTTTCGTTTAAATTTTCTATATTATTTTATATTTTAAATCGATGGTTGAAGATAATACTAAATACCTAATAAAGACCCTATTAAAAAGCTTATAGATAGTGTAAAAAAAAAATATATATATACTAGTATAATAATAAGATATTTTTTAATTAGTTTCATAAATAAAATAAAATATAAAATTATTGAATAACATATACGAAAAATTATGTTTTTAACATTTTTAACAATTTATTGCCATATTATTGCAAAATACAGTAAACTATAGTTTTTGTATATTAAGTATAGTATGATAGTTCAACAAAGAGCATTACCTGAGAAGTCTCATATTTTGATAATTAGTATAATTTGAGTATAGTGAGTAATTACTTCGACTGATTACCTATTGAATAATACATGGAATGTAATATTGATAATACAAAAATTATCTACAAATTTTTATTTGACCAAAAGGATACATTAGTATTTAACTTTGATAAGTAATATATAATGCTTGAATGCTAATATAAAATTATTATACACAAAAAGTTCTCAATTTATTAAAAAATACGAATCAGAAACTATTAAATAGGACGCAGATTTATTGCATTAGTTTTAAATAAAAAAATAACTTTTAAAACATTGAAGAACAAAGTGCATATGAAATGGCATTTTTTCATAACTGACAGGAATGATCTGCAATTAGTGAGCACGCGTAGTCATACAAGAATCTCCATGAAATATCAGACGTAGAAGACTGTCTAAGCGCGTCTTTGAACAGGTCGCAGGTACCTTGTTTGTCTTTTCCCCTTTTCACCATCTTCTAAAACAACGCCGTTAACGTGCACACAAAAAAAAGGATAAATTAATTTTTAACTCACCATAACGAGGTCGCTTTGTTGATAAAGAACCGTAGCATTGTTCAAGTAATTCCCTTGATGGAATATGGCAAGTTTTGTACTTCTTTGTTTTACTACTTTTTCCTTTGTTTCATGGTTAAAAAAACTCTTAATCGTAATTCTTATTATTTTTTTTTAATGAATAAAGAATAAGTTTTTAATAATTATCTATCTATTTATGCCTGAAAATTACGGTTATGGCTTCATTTTGTATACAAATTTATTGTATAAATTCGAGGAGCAGCTGTACGTCAAATTCAAATGACTACTTAATGTTAATGACTTATTATGAAGTACATATAATAAATGTAATTTAATATACATTATTACAAATATTCCGGCATCCATAAAAATATAATTTTAAACATTAATGAATATGAAATAATAATATTTTGCTTCAATATAATTTAAAATTGTTTAAATCATATTTATACTATTTCCATCATTAAAAATTATTTTAATAATATAAAAATTTGAATTATACGTTTCTAAATTCTATGTTTCTGAAAAAATTTTAAGTACTTTTTTCCATTAGGTAATGATTATATTACTATTACATATTTTGCTGGGATAGGTGTGGTCCCACATAATTATTTAAAGTCGCTTGAAGTATGTAAAACTTTTTTTTTCTTTTTGAATTATAGGCCATTCATAATTGAAGAAATTTTGAAACAATGCGGTGAGTGTCAAAACAATTGAGTACATTCTATCAAAGTTTATGTGTTTCAAGATTTAAATTATAATCTAATATTTTTATTGATTCCTATCTAAGTAATAAAAAATGAAACTTATTCTTAGTACTTTCAGCAACTTTAAAAAGGTGTGAAAAATCATATTGCTCTTTATATGAAATTCTGTTAATGCAGAGTAATATTAAAAGGTGCATCATTTCTTATTAAATAATAGCAAACTAGCTAACAATGCCTTTAAAAAGTAAATGATTATTTCATTGAAATCAATTTATCTATTAAAGAATTGATCACTTTATAATAAAATTGATATATAATAATTAAAAATCAATATTTGAAATCTTTATGTGACGGTAGAAATACATGAATTTAGTTTTCATTCCACGAAAATTTTAGCAATTGGTTTTGGAAAGTTAATAGCTAACACAGGCTTCTCAAAAAATATTTAAGAAAAATAAAGTAAATAAAAAATCAGTAATTTAAAAAAAACATTATTATAAATATTATCTTTCTTTCATTCATATCATCCTCCTTCAATTCATACACAGACTTTTTTATCTGTAATAATAGCTTTATAGGTACAATACATTCAAATCTCTTTATCATTGACAAAATTATAATTTTTTTAATCCAAATATATCCATCTTTTTATTCGATTATGATACAAAGGTTGTGATAATTTTATTTATTAATCATTAATGTATTAATCTAATGTAAAAGTTATTAAACATTACAAAATAACGTTAGTGAAGTAAATTCTAATTTCCAGAAATAAAAAAAATCTTAATTGTTCTCTATCAATTAATAACTCCATACTCTCTGGTATAAAATCCAATTGACGGTAAGGCATATTTTTTATTCACTCTATAGCAATTTTCCTCTCCAATATTATTTCCTGTCCCTCCTACCTCTTAAAATGTAACAAAAATGAAGCCTTTGCTATATATTATATCATAAATGCCCTTTTTTTATTTTATCTTTCTTAAAACTCTCATCTTTTTCCGTGAAATGATATACAGTCATCGAGTAATGACAAGGCCTAACAAAGCACCAGAGACAAGGAAAATGGAAAATCATTCGTTCTCACGTTTCCTCCACTCCCACACACTTATATGTAAAAACGCCTTTTTTAGAAATGTACTGCAATGCGGTTTCCTTAGCTTTTTCCTTATATTTTGCCTCGCTATCTAACACACACGCGCGGTTGCGAACGCACACCCATAACCTTATATATATATATATATATATAAATAAATATATACGTACATACATAAACATGTGCAAATAAAAAGAAAGACAGATAGAGAGAAAAATGAAATGGTACACATATGAATACATATAGTTCATCGAACTCCTTACACATCGCACTCCTTACGCATAGTAGTGGCTTTAACATCACTGAACTTCTACAACTGCCATCACTTGCTTTCTTCTATTCGTTTTTGTTTCTTTCACCTTTATAATTTTGTTTCAATTTGCTACTATAGCTTTTCAGCCAGGTTATTATCTATATATATATATAGATATTGTATAAATTTACGTATATTTTAATATAACAATCTAAAAATATATATAAAATAACAAAAATATATTTATAAACTACTATGGAAACTTTAGAAACAGCAATATTTTTTTTACACTATGCCAACTTACAGAAATTTGGGCATTTTTTTCATAACGTGTTATAATTTTAATATTATTATCTAACTTTTAGTTTTCGTTGCCTTACCGTGGTAATTTTTTCACAACATCTTTACTACTTTATTTACCTTTTATTATCAATGTAAAATTAATTCAATGCATTTTTATTTAATATTACGAGACCGTAATGCTTATAAAATTAATAATAAAGTTACTATAATTTTTACTAAAAAACCAAGTAAATTTATTCTTTCGATTTGTATATTTCTATAGTAAAATAATCTATTAATATAATACTTTTATTTTAAAAAATCTGAATAACCTCAAAAAAATGTTTTAATAACATATAAAATATTTAGTTACAATGTTTAAGAGTTTTATTTTTATATAATTATATTAATCGGTCATATTAATTATTAAATACTACCTGTTAATGCGAAATTTCTGTAACTTTTATAATTTTTTTAAAGTAATTATCATATAAATTCAAACCCATCTAATTTTTTAAAAAAATTTTTAAAACAATGAAGTAAATACAAAATTTAGAAAGTCCTATTAACATCATACCAGACTTTTAGTAACTTTATGTAAAATTTACTGTGTAAATTTATTTGTAAAATAACATATGGTCTTCGTCATATCCTTTACAAAATATTTTCTGAACTCTAAAACTTTTCAGTATTAAAACTTACTTACATTTAAAAACAAGTACAAGAAGAATGAAGTAGAATGAAAGCCACAATACATTAATAACAAATATTTTTATATTATGATTATAGTTTAGTTCTCAATCTCCTTTACTAAAATCAGTCCTGTATATTAAAAATAAGTTGTAGTTAAAGATAAGAAATAATTATATCATGGTATTTATAAAATTTTTTTTTTTGATTCCATTTATTCTGATAATTTTTTTTAGATAGAACATCTAGTTTTGATTTTTTATATTCTTCTACATTCGAGAATCTTCATTTTACAATGAAACTTTATTTTATATTTTGAAAAAGCGAAAAAAAGATAAAAATTGTTAATATAAAAAAATGGCTGTAACAATTGATTTTATTTTGAAGAAGAAAAAAGTATTAAATATACATTTCAAGAAAAAGGGCATATAATAAAATTAATTCACTACACAAGTTCCTAAGTAGTTTTTTTAAACCGACAGTCACTCATTATCAGGTAAATTCACGTGCACGTCGTTGAAAATCCGGAAGCTGATAAATCAGAACCTCGCCGTCTTGGAATTAGTTACCGCTCCAATGTTCCATTCTACATTCGCATTACACAGTTTCTGCCTTATCCAATCTTTTACAATTACATGCTTTCCTTCCTTGCTACATCTACATTTACCCGCTTTTTTCATCTACGTATTATATATACATAGCATAGCAGCTATCCGTCGAGATATAGTTCTAGTTTTGCAATTCTGATAATACTGAACGATTTCCTATCCCTCTCTTTCTTTATAAGTTTCATATTTTTCGAAGCATCTTCTTTTTTTATACCCATTTTACATTTCTTAAATAAGTTGAAACAAATTCTACGAAGACAAGTATTGAAAATTAAACTAAATAAAGAAAATTAATTCATTGTAAATAACGATAGTGTCAAAAAAATAAAATCTTCGTTATCATTTTTCAATTATAAAAAGCTAAATATAAGAAATTTTCTCAGTACAAATGGTTCTTTAAATATTTTAATAATTAATAAATGTACTGATATATATATATATATATAATAGTATATAAATGAAATAGTAGAATAGTTTTGGTCAAATTTATGAAATTCGTGTTAGATAACGATTCACAACTAGGAACATTCAATATCCTTAACTACTACTCTACTGAAATTGAGCATACTTGAATAAAAAAGGCAATCAGAAAAACGATTTTATTTGGCTAAATAAATACGTAAGTTAAAAAAATTTTTTAATACATATGCGTGTGGTCAGAAATTTATTTCATCAATATCTACATATATTTTGTAAAAAAGAATTTAGAAAAACAAGCGGAAGAATGCAAAAGAATGAAGTCAATTTTTTTTATCTATCTAATACTATAACCTAATGTTATATTAAATATATTTTTAAAAACAAATTTAAATCACTACTTCATTTAAATTAAAAATTATTTGTTTTTGTTTAAAATTCTGTGCTAAAATTTTTATATTTTTCTACAATATATTTTTAATCTCACATATACTCACATTTATGCAAATTGCCAAGTATTTTAATTTAATTTTTTTTTTTTTCATGATCACAATATTAATTTAATATATTTATAAGGACATAAAAAGTTTTTTTATTACTTTTTTTAATTTTTTGCTATTTAGCTTTTTTTTATTGTAATAATACTCATAAATAATTTTTTTCGATACATAAAATAAATCTTTTTGAATCAACGTTATATATTTTTATTAGTAAACAGATTTTTTTCTTAATAATAAAATGATGCTATCAATAATTTATAATTCCTAGTTTTGATACCATATTTTTTTACACATTTCCTTATGAAATTTTATTTTAAATATTATATAATCACTTATTATCCAGGTAATTAAAAAAAACATTATAATAAAGTGAATTATAAATTTACAATTAAATTTATAGACAGTATGTTATTAAATTAATTAGAATACAAAACTTAACAAATTCGTAAATTACAAATAATTTTATATTTTGTTGTTATAATTCGATGTATTACATACTCAATAAAACAGGCAGGATTCAAAGCTTCTATACTTCGTAATACATAATATCTAAGATTAGTTGATAATGAAACGAATTACTTAGAAAAAGTTTACTATATTTATATTATGTAACGCAAGTATTTAGAAAAAGTTAACTACTACGTACTTAAAAAGATTAAGTTAATTAAGTGTTGGGTGTAATAAAAAAATTGAAATAAAAACTTTAATATCAGTTGTAGCTACCACGTCCTACCTGAATGATTATGATTTTGAGATATATTTTAACTATAATCCTATTGGTGAAAAGAATAAAATTGACATTCTACTTCAGGTTTTAAAATATTAAATCTGCTTCTTTCATTTTTAATAAAATATACAGTAATGAAATATTTTATTTACATTCACTACTGATATGAAAACTTATATATATATAAATAAAGTAATAACTAAGGTAATAACATTTACCTTTTTATACATACATGCAATGTTATGGATAAATATATAATTCTTCTATTAAATAAAAATGTATGTTTATTTAAAACAATAAAATAAATTTCGATGAGTAATATTTACAACAGTTTTCTATATATTATATGAAATATTATCTATCAATATATTATCAATATTTTATATATTCATCTATAGTAATCTATATTTATATTACAAATTTTCTTACCATAAAAGTAATTTATTGTATTAAGAAAATGTATTCTTATATAATTAAAAAAAAATAATTAATCATAAAAATGAAATACTTTCGCAAAACATTGATGATTTTTTATTAAAATTGTTGTATAATTCATCCATAAATTCTTTATTATTACTCTTCACATTAAAAATTTGTTTGCAGCTTCATCGTGCGATATAATATTTAATAGTGATAACACAAAAACAGGAATGGTGACATCTCCCAACTATCCAAATTCATATCCAGCGAGTTCAAGATGCAGATATGATTTCCAAGGCAGAGGAAAGGAAAGAATTCAAATAACATTCCAGGATTTCGATGTTTATAAATCTCCGGACGAAACAAAAAAGTAACTAAACATATTATTTAATCTTACTAATATTTAAATATTTTATATAAAAATAAAAATTTGCATATAAATTTTGTTAACAACATTGAAAAATACTTGCTGTAGAATTTTGTTTTTTAAAATAATAATACTATTATTAGAACTAAAAATAATACTAAGTAATACTAATAAATAATACTAATAACTAGAATAATACTAATATTATAATTAAATCTTTATACAAATCATGATGAGTTAACTGTGTGTTTGTTATACTACACAAAATGTTGCATATAAAATAACGTATTTAATAGATATGTACTTAATTTTATAGTTAATTTATGTAACACTGTCTTTTAATGAAAAAGATTTAACCTATTTAACTAATATAGTGTTATAAAAAGCATTATCTAATTTGATCAATTATTGAGCTATTTGTACCATACTTTTCTGTATAAAATTTCGATTTTTCTTCTTAAAATATAATGGATTAATGATTATATTACAATCAAAGTAAACTTTACTAATTATTTTAATATCAGTTTAAAAATTATGCAAGTAACTTGTAATGTCTAAATTATAGGTATCTATATTATATAGATTTATAAGCTTAGACTAATGCGGATTTGTATAGAAAATAAAGTTTAATTCTTGGATTTATCGCAGTGTTTGATCAATATATTGTTGTATTTTCTTTGTTTTAATACGTTCCTTATACATCAAGTACATTATTTTTTACTTTAACTAATTTATGTAATTACGTATTATAAAAGATATAATATATGTAGTTATTTACAAACTGAATTCACCGCATCTTTTCAAAAAATTAAAAAATGCTTCAATTCTACAAAAAAACTTACTACTTATGAGACGTAATTACTATATTCAATTAGATCTTTTTAGAATTTATTAATATATACAATACATACATCTGTATGTGTGCTTTGTGAGACCATCTAATGAATTCCCGATTTGTAACTGATTAATATGTGTTGGATATATAACAATGTTGCCATTCACAATGCTTTACTATTTTAATTTAAATAAGAAAACCATTTGCAGAGCCTATAAATCATTTCATATTCATAAAAAATATTAATCTATGTACATACGTATTGTATGTACGAATTGTATGTGTACATACATTTTTAATTTTGAAACATCCATCTAATTGCACAAGTTTTAATTTTTGATAATCAAAATTTTCACAAAGCTCATGAAACTGTATTATTGTAGAAATATAAATGGATAAGCTTTCAAATAAATTTGTCAACATTATACTAACAACTTCCATTGTAAATTTCCACTAAATAGAGACAGTTGTCTGAAAACATTTTATCAATTAGATTTTGTTATACCATGTACTATATCCATTTAAATATTTTAATGAAATCAAAAAAGTTTAGGATGTTTCTGTAAAATTATACACGAAAATTTATAGATGCGAGTCGACTGATTCCCTTGTTGCTTACGTACTGATAGACGGTAAAATGGAAAAGATTGATTCCTTTTGTGGTGAGGCGCAACCAAGACCATTAATGAGTAACGGACCACGACTACTTCTCGAATTTCATGGAATTACGTCATCTCGATATACTCGAGGATTTAAAGCTACCTACTTGTTCACTGAAAGTAAGTATAAGCTATTGCTTGGCAAATTTAAACTGTATACCTGCAGATCGATAAATTAATTTTTTTACAAATACATAGTTTTTCAAAGTCATAAATGTCGCTCAATCATACAAATAACTTTCACATAAAAAAATATGACATTTTGAATGAATGATGATATTTGTAACATATAATAAACTAAGATATGTGTGTGTTTAAAAGTAAAAATTTTTATTCTATAATAATGAATGATTTTTTTTTGTGTAATGAAAGAAATAAAAATGGTATTTTAATGAATTATATTTAGTGTGAAATATTTTATTCTCTGCTTTAAAACATTAAACATTTTTCACTTTTATATTGCTTATAAATAGTTTATCTACTTCTTAATATGTATGCTATCCTCATATTTATCATATATATTAATAACTGAAATTAAAATTGATAGGGCATTTTATGTTGAATCATAACAAAAATTTTATTTCATTTTTATTCCACTAAAACTAATAGATATGTATACATATTAATTTAATAAAAAATAACTACCAAAAGTTGAAAAAAAACTATGAATTGAAATATATCATGTTGATTTATGATCACTGAATCATAATGCATGATGATTATTAATGCTAGGAAAATTTGTTTCAAAGAACTATTTCTATAAAATTATTCAATAACATAGCATTTGTTTGCAATATCTACAATAATTGCAAAAATACTGGATTTGTAAAAATTAGTTAGTAAATAAAATTATATCGTATGCATACTATTATTGATACTTCATTATAAGTAGATTAAAAGAAAATTCGTTTAGTAAAAAGCATGGCTAATTTATTTACTCAAAAATTTTAAGATTGAATAAAATATAATAAATTACATGAATATTATTTTTATACAAATACAATTCATTATTATTCTACTGTATTATTTCACGCTTTTCCATAAACAACAAAAAATATTAAAATTCAAATATTAATTAATCATAAACTTTATCAATAACAAAATTAAAAAAATATTTAAATTGCATGTAGATATGAACAATTGAATTATCTATTTCTCCAATTAATTTCATTTTAGATTTATAAATCATTGAAGTCTATTAACATTATATTAATAAAAATATCATTAAAACAATTTCTCACTTAGCTAAATGGGTAATGTAATATATTTAGTAAATAATTAAACTACATCACACTATATACAATATTTTTGCACATATGAGTATGTATATAATTTTCATTTTATTAATCAAATATTAAGAAAGATATTTTTTTTTGTCACGAATTAATTTTCATTTTATTTTTTTAATTCGTGATTTTTTAAAAACTTTTTTTGAAAATTAATAATTTTTGATAAGACATTTATATTGATATATTATGTATTACATCCAACATTCAAAAAAACTTTTGACCATTTAAAAA
Organism: Kradibia gibbosae; assembly: GCA_018907135.1. Taxonomy (NCBI): domain Eukaryota; kingdom Metazoa; phylum Arthropoda; class Insecta; order Hymenoptera; family Agaonidae; genus Kradibia; species Kradibia gibbosae. Next base: position 5,985,652 of record JACCHX010000007.1, read on the forward strand.
TATTTTGAACAATGCAATTATATTGTAAAATAAAACGTCTTATACATTTAAATATATGTTTTTAAATGAAGGAATCGAAAGTGCAAAAGGTAATAGAGAAGGAAAATGGGTAGTGATCAAGGTTCTTTTTATAGTCCAATAATATGTTTTGTTCTGACTTCAGAAAATAACATATATTTCAAATATGCTGATAGATTGGTTTTTTACTACTCAAATAAAAAAACAAGTTTGAGTGTCAGTAAAAATGATAACTTAATCTTTCATAAATGAATCACTCATAAATGAATCACTTCAAATGAAATCATTATTTTTTTTATTAAAAATTCTTGAAGGTTAATTTTATAAGAAATTAAGTAATGTATTAAGTATGTAAGTAGATTAAAGTTTTATTTCAATTTTAATATTTATTTATTATATAAAATTAATAAAAAATGAAAAGCATTCTAAATTGATAATTACAAATAAAAAATTTCCATTTATTTTTTATTTTATAAAAATAATTATTAACTGTACTAGAGCATAAAGTATACATTATTTTTAGGTCGTAGTTAACCTTAAAATGTATGTTTTCCTTTTATCAACAGATTTTACAATCTATTAATTTTTAAGGTTTTAAAAATTAGAAGATAGTTTCAAACATTAGATATGATAGAAAGTTTAGTTTACTTAGGAATTTTATGTTTAATAAAATATAATTTTTTTATGAATTATAATTACGTCTATAATTATAATAAAGACTCTGCCATCATTCAACTATCACAATGTAATTAACTAATAGACGTATGACTATTTTGATTAAATATACGATTAAAAAAAATGCACATGCCCATGTAGATAGTATAAAATTATTTATTGATCATTTTTGAAAATTTGATTATTTGTCGAACTGGTTAATTTTGTGTGTGAAAAATTGCATTGTATTTGACATAAAAATAAATTGATTTTTATTGCATTTTCATAATGTTAAAGAATCTTAAAAAGGCTATATAAATGGTTTCTTAAGTCAGTATTAAATGAAATTTTCGAATTTATTCTCTTAAAATATTTTAACTTAAAAATTTTTTTTTGCAAACAAATTGCTTTATTCAAATTTTCTATAAATAAATAAAATCCTAAATAAATAAATTTTGTTTTAATCCCTAATTAAAAGTAAATTTTTCAATTAAAATTTAAATAAAAAATTTTTTTTTATAGAATATAATTTTTATAATTTAAAGTATTAAAAACCTTCTATAAGTTTTGAGTTTGGAAAATACAAAATAAATAAAATCTCAAAAATATCAAAATTTAGTTCACATTCATATTTACGTAACGTCTAAATATTTAAAATCACGTATATCATCAGATCAAATAAGTTATAAGCTTATTTATTTTAAAGTAAAGCTATTACAACAAATTATACTTCAAATTAAAAATTTTCTATGTTTTCAGTCACCAAAACAAAAAAAAAAAATTTGATATTTATTAAGAGTAAAATAGTGTAAAATTTAATCACATACAATTGACGAAATTTTCCGTTCTTTAGTGACCAAAATATAAATATCTAATGCGTAGCAGTACTTTTTTATACATGACGTACAGACTGTAACATTTTTAAAATTAGACATATTATAAACTATCTAACGATAAAAGCTTTAATGCTTTAACTTCTCACTCTTCTTCACTCTATACAATTATGTCGCAGCCTCATTTTTTTACTTTATTTGTAGGATTGAGGTGTTATTTTTTTTACTTGATTATTTTCTACTTTCAATCTTCAATTTGTTTACTTCACATCAGCTCACGTTACGTTAAAAGATAATTTTTTCTGAACTTGGATTTCAAAGCTTAAATTTTTTACTATGATCTTCTGTAGATTTCGACATTAGGTTTCTGTATTTCGTAAAACAAAAAATATTTTGAGCAATTGCAATTGAGCAATAGCAGTTATGTATATTTTTCGATCACTTTGTTATATTTTAACAGATTGTATTAAATTATAATAAAATGAATTCACAACTTCCTTAACAATTTATACAATATATTAATCAATCATATTTAATAGAACTACTTTAAAAACTACACTAATAGAAACATTTAATCATGATTACTAATCATAAATAATAAACAATCAATCATGAATATTTAATACTATTAAACATTTAATGAATATGCCATCTAATACTATTCAAACATAAAAATGTTGAATAAAACCAATTAATTGGTGATTCTTTGCTTACATATTAACAAAATTATATTAAAGCATGTAATCAATATGCAACATGTAATAATCAATATAACCTGACTTTCATTCATTATTTTTCAAAATTATAGAATTTTTGTAACCATTTAAATCTATAAAATATACTATCATGTACATTAAACAATAAAGACAAAAAAATATAAATTTATTATAATAAGTATATTATTTATACAACCCGTACAACAATGTGGAATAATTAGAGAAAATGTAAGATGTTAATCATAACAAAAATTAATATTATTTTAGCGAAAAAACCATTCTTTTTCTTTCATCGAAATAAAACACTCACAGGTGTAGATGGCTGCCAAAAAAAAAATCTTAAAAGAAATTCAGCATCGAAAAATCAATTAAATACAGCTACATGTATAAATATAAATAGTATTTGTACAACTATTTTTCTATCCTTTTCTCTCTTCCTATTTAATCCCACCTCCCAGTTTCCTCTTCATTAATGCATTACTGTTTTTCTCATTTTCTCTTCTTATTCATTTTCTCTCATTTCACTCTTTGTACTTATTTTGTCTTTCTCATTTCATAGAAGTACAGTAAAAAATAAAATTGAAACAAAAATATAACATGACATACCATAGACTCGATTGTTCGACGGCTGTCAAAATAATAATTCGCAAACAGAAAATGGATAAGTTCAGTTATTAGCTTCTCAATCATTAACAGGTCTATCTTTCCTTTACTAGCTCGATAGCTACATTGGTCGATAGCGAATGTTGAATTTATGAAAAATATAACTTATTTCATTTGTAGAAAATAATAGAAAATTTATTGTGAAATTTTAACTTAAATTTGCACTAAACTTTCAAATAAAATAGACCTATAAAAATATCCTAAATTTTCTTGAACTTCAAATACAATAGCCGACAATAATAAACCCATACACACACACACACATATATATACAAACCTGTTATTTTATTTAAAATATAAATTTTGAAAATTTTGTGATTTATTGTAGTTCATATTGTATTTATACTAATAATTTCACCTTATTTTAAAAATTTTTAATATAAAAAATATAAATATTTTAATGTTTTTTATCAGTAAATAATTTAAAACTAAAGATTTTTAGGTTCCCTTAAAAAACGATTGATCTTTTGTATACTAAAAAGTTAAAAACAAATGTTGAAACATTATTTGAAACAAAAATATTTTTAAAAATAGTTTTTTAATAGTCATATATTACTTAGTATATACTTGAGCAAAACTTCATGCACAAAATATATAATTTTTTAATAATTTAATTAAAATAAAATAATGGATCTTTGTCTTGTTTTATAAATAAATTTAATTCAAGAAGAATTGTAATAAATATTTAGTATATGTTTGTAGTAACTAAATAACTTTAAACATAAATTCAAATTAAATTTGTATTGCTTTAGATTTTAATGTAAAATCACTAAAACGTAACGTAGCAGTAAAGCATATTTACCTTTTAATTTGCAGTTACTGATTAATGTATTATTTCATTATTTAATAATGCGAAATATTTATACAATCAAAATATTATTGATTATACGGATAATTTTAAGCAAATGACTGATGATTTTATAGTAATATATTATGGAATAAAAAAAATCTAGAGTACGTTACAATGCGAAAGATTTATCTGAAAAAAAATAATTAAGTGCATTTAAAATATAAAAAAAATATTTCTTAACAACATTTTATAATTTTTCGAACAAATATAACAAAAAATATAAATTAAAAAAAAATTATAGAATATAATTTATAAATACTTTACAATTTCAAAAAGTGTTTTAATTGAAAGCTACTTTCGTAGCTTCAGTAATTATGAGAACCACCTATAAAATCTTTAGTAGTACAAAAAGTATAAAATTATAACAAAACTACTTATAATATGGATGATCATGATAATTGATATTTGAAATAAGTAAGTAGAATTACAATTTGATTTTGAAAGTATGGTGAAATGAATCAAATCTTCACCATGGCGTACAAGGCTGTATTAAGCATAAAGTAAAATATAGTGCTCAACATAATACTTTGAAAAATGTTGCACTGCAAGATTTAGAATGATAACTGTGTATTGAAAATATGTTAAAAAAGCTGAAACAAAGAAAAATGTAGTTCTGTTTCTTGTAAGCTCTCCACGACTACTCTTCATACGTGCAATTGAAATCCTATTCATGATTTAGAGCATACTCGTAAGCTTTTCAAAAATTTTACACTCCTTCCTTCCTTTCTCCTTCTGGTGCCCTATTCTTTGTTACGCTTCTTATTTTTTTTCATTTTCGGCAGTCTTTTTAAGTCATTATTTGTGCTTTATTTTTGCACTACATGTTTTTTATATTCACATATTGTACCTTTGTATAACATTGATTACGACAATATAATATAAATGGATATATTTACTAAATTATATTTTTATAATGTATCTTTTCTGAAAAATTTTTATAACATTATTCTGTCCTCTTAAAAATAATTACACTGTATTTTTCAAATAACATACTTTTAATTAAAAATGAAATGGATCCACATTTACCACTTTTATGTTTTCAATGTATTCTGTAATATTTACAAAAACTATTCAAGATTAGTGATTTTGTTATCATTTTTTGAAGTTATTCTTAAAAACTATTTATTTATAAATTATTTTTAAATTTACTTACATTTGTGTTCTTCATTTATTAAGCGCCAGTTTGATTTCATATTTATAAACTAATTTTCTTGTGCATGGAATTGTATATGGGATTGATTGAGATGCGTCGAATATATAATTTCATGTAATGTGCTCATGTTAAATTTATTAAATCCGATTAAATTTAATGTATCATATGTTTTCTCTTTAAAATTTTTTTTAAAAATACTTGTAAAATAAATTATAGTACTTTTATTATCTAATATTTATAACTGATATTTAATTTTAATATTAGTACAAACATTAAAAGTTTATTATGGGATTTTGAAATATTTTAATTAAGGTAACTAAATTATTTCGAACTCAAAATTTATAATTTAAAGAATGATTTATCTATGCATTTTGTAAGTTTTTGAACGTACTACGCATTTTATTATATAGATTTTGTTAATATAAATTTTTTGTATAAATATGTACTTTAATTTTTAAATAAAATATCATACACCTAAAAAAATAAAAACAACTGTAATTAATAAGTATTTTGGTCCAAGAATGATAAAGTAAAAAAATAATTATCTACTATAGAATAGTTTTTTGCATTGTGAAATTAAAAAAAAAAATTTACTTCAGTGTTAGCAAATATACATATTTTATAATAATATTGGGTAGCATCTTTAATAGAAATTACTTTATACATAAAAATAAATATTACTTTTCCTTAATTATGACTGATTTCTAAACTTCTACTCTTATTCTAATAATAAAAGTAGACAACACAAATTACAGATAATTCAGAACAAAAGATAGCTTAATACAAAGTAGACACTATACATAAATGCACTTTTCGTGAGGTAAGTAATATATTGAAGTAGATAAATACGAAGAAATTTTAGCTGTAGAAAAACAATTCATAAAATAAAAACACATACTATTGTAGATCTCTAATAATTTTTTTCAAATAAGAAATAAGCATTGGACATGATAAAATAATTTGATGAAACATTTCTTATTTAAAACTTAATAATAGAATTACATTAAAATGCAAGTAATGTCCGTAAATAATCCATTTTATAATTGATATCGTTTTATAACAAACATATAAAATACCTATCATCATATTTAATATTTAACAATTTTTACTAAATTTAAATTAATTATAAATTTCTAAAAGTTATATTTATAAGATAATGCATTATTTATTTTATTGTTTATAAGGTTATTTAACTTTCGTAAGTTAAAAAAAATTGCCTAATAACGAAAATAATATACTTATACAACAAAAAATTTTAATTTCTGAAAAAAAACTAAAATGTAACATTATTTTTTTGTTTAAATTATTAAGAAAACCCTTATTTATAACTTACATTGCAACTTGCTTATTATAATTCTTATTTTACTTAAATAATTCAAAACTCTATGCATATTAATTATCTAATGCAATATAATTATTTAATAATTCACACAATATTCATTACCGAATCTAAAGATTGATCATTTAACGTATCAGCTCATGTATCTTTTTCTTTAATATTTAACACTATGAAACCGTATATAAACAAAAATATTACTCTGTTCAACTCTTTATTATGTTTACCTAAATAATTTCTTAATTTAATAAGACTATTATTTCTTTTATTTATCGAAAGCCTAATATTTTTAACGTATTTATAAAAGTAATATACATCAATATTTCCCAATTATGATTAGTGTTGGAGACATTTTTTTTATATCCTTTTAAAAGGTGTTATATTCTTATTATTACGTTAGTACTTGCATAAGAATTAAAAAAATACCTACAACAACAAAAGTGTTTATCTTCAACTATGATTTTCTATTTATCTCTCTTTCCCTTTCTTTGCCTACATGATTGTTTTCTGACATAGAATGTATTTTGATTACTTATATTAAGACATTTTTATTGAAATATTTCCACTTTTCTTTTTACTATATTTTTTTATTATATTTTTTTCAATATTTTGCAACCGTATACAAGATATGTTACTTTTTTCTCTATGTACTTAATACATTTAACCTACAAAAGGGTACATTGTTCCCATTTTTATCATAAAATATTCGGCCTTATTTTCATTGTATTAAAAAATGCCTTGAATGACACACAGTTAGTATGAATAGATATGATTAAAAAATTAAACGTTACAATTAAAATTTAAAATACAATTTTACAGGACAAAAAATTTTATAATTAGTTATAATATTTTACAAAAATCAGTTTAATTAATAAAAAAAAATCTATTTATACATCAATTAATTTTTAATTCTTTAAATCAACATATTTTAAAATTTATTTTTTTTTTATTTTAACTTTACGTTATATTTATCTTATATTGAGTTTAGCATATTAATTGATGAATTTTTTTTTCTATAGATTTTGGCATAACAACGGGAAAGCAGGAGCCATCGTATCCATGCGCATTCGTTTTTAACAGTAATGAGACAGTAAATGGAACATTTATATCGCCGAATTATCCAGGCTTCTATCCACGTGATACCGAATGCCATTATTTCTTTAATGGACAATCCAAAGAACGAGTTCGACTTCATTTTAATTATTTTGATGTCGAAGGTGTTTTACCGTAAGCTCACATCATTTAATTAATTATTCCAATAAAAAAAAATTCAATCTTGTAGTAATGTACGTATACATACAAAAGCAAATGGTTTTTCGATTTCTCATAATTTTTTATTTTTATATAATTAGAAATCTCTTGTTGTAACAAATAGATTATAAATTTATAATTAATGTACAAATCAAAACCTACATATTTTTTTTATAAATTGGTAATCCTTTTCAATTTTAACTCACTTTTCATTATTTTTATGTAATTCCAAATCAATTTGTTTATCATTGTAGCTGTGATGCTGTATCAGCAAGCGACTTTGTCGATTTTTCAAATTATCTATCTAGGGATCGTAAATACTCTAGACACTGTGGCCAATTACAGGAGTTCGATGTAGAGTCGGACCGCTCTTTTTTTCGAGTGACTTTTAAAAGTAATGACCGTCTGGATGGTACTGGTTTTAACGCAAGTTACATCTTCATTAGTGAAGAGGAAAATTACACACTTAAAACGCCACTAAATACCGCATCAGATTTCTGTAAGCATACAATTAAATTGTACGCGTAGCATTAAACATGCATTTGTTAAAATTTATGTAAGTAATTGATTCACCAAACTATGAAGACAACTATTAAGTACCATGCATTTGTTTTATAACCTATACTACCTAATTTTATTATACTTTTTAAATGTTGATACCTTTGATTATTTATTTCTTCCATATTATTTTATACTTACATAATTCATTTATCAATACATTAGTGTTTTAATCTTCTTATATACCAATTAAAAACATTATAAAATATTCGTAATTGAGTTTTATTTTGCATGATAGGTTTGAAGCATGCGTTCGTTTTTATATTAAAAAATTCATATGAGAATAATTCATCTATGAAATAAAGAAATAATTAAGACCATTTCTTCTTTAAAGCACCAATTATAATTAATAACTAACTCCCTCTATAAATATAAAATTTCAGTAATATATAATAATATACACATAAATTTACAATATATCCATAGGGCATTAACAAATACTAAGTATCATACAAAGTATATTTTAGTACATTATTATACGTAATCATTATTAGAATATTAATATATTATTAATATAATTACTTTAAAATACAAACATATGTTAAAATTTTAATATTTAAGCAAATTTCAATGGTTTGATTTAATTATGTAATAAAAAATTAAATTTCACTAAAAATAAATCAAAAAATTTTTTTTAAAGCATTTTCTTTGTATACTTAAGTTTGTAATTTGTAAACTCTGGATTACTTCTAAATTTCTTTACGTTTGATTTTGTAGTTAAAAAAATCTATGTAACTTTAACTTCAATAGCTACTTCGTTAATTACAATCACATTTTAACAAGATGTTGTTCCAATATGACTCCAATATAACACGTAGGCTGATACCTTATTTCTTATTCTCTTTTAAAGTTTAATTGAAACTAATGCTATTCAGCAATATTCATGCATATAGTCACTTGCATTGCATATCAAGCTCAATGATCAACTTTCGAGGATTATTTTTTTATAATACTATTGAAAAAAAAATTAGGTTTGTAACGAAATATGTTTAAAAATCATTTGACAATTAGTCAATATCTAGTAATAGTAATAAGAAAAATATTGTAATTATCAGAATTCAGAAAAATAAAAATTGTTTTTTATTAAAGGTTAAATGTATGAATAATAAAACAGATTAGTGACTACTTAATGATAAATGGTGGTAGTAGCAAATAGGAAGACGACGTTTATATTAGATTATATTTATATGATCCTTTACAATTTCATTATAGGTACATTTTTTTATAATATATATTTTGTGTAGTATTCAGTAGCGACTGTTTAAGTAACTAAAACAGAGGATATATTTAATAAATATGATTCAAAATCGAAGAAATAAAATAAGTAGGAATTTAAGAGTTATTTAATAGTTAGGATTTCCCTTGAATTCAGACCCTCATAGTTAAAGGTATAAATCATATACAAATTTATAAATTATGACAAGCAAAAACTATTTACAGCTCAACTAATATGATCGAAACTAATAAAAACAAATAACGAATATATATATATAACATCGTTTTTAAAATAAATTGTCTTTATAACTGTTACTGTTCAATATTTTTCATTCTAAATGTATTAAAAAAAATTAAAAAATAATTTGCATAGGCTGACTTCTAGCAAACTGTTTCTTGCAAAAAGTTAAGCCAAAAAAAATTATTGCTACATTATATTAATTATTTTATTAATGCACCGTTAAATGACAATATTAATTATAAAAATATTTTTGTATACGGTAGACTTTTTGTTTACTAAACTTTGATCACCGCCAAACATAATTATTTGTGAAGCATCATTTAGAATTTATTTTGTCATAGGTCTTTCGCTGATATTGTCACTTGTGCCTCTCCTGGTCAACTTGGCTTGTGAATGATCAGAAATTTTGAGATTCTAAGAGCTAAAGACGTGTGCAGAGGAGGAACAGCACATTTCTAGACTATAGCCTCATTCGCGCCACCCCGACTCTCCAATTATCTATATTTCTGGAAAAAAAATAATGAAGCAGCAGTCATATTGTACAAAGTTATTTAAACTTATGCTGAAAGACTTTCTATAAGAATATGAAAAATGTTTGTAACTAAAAATATTCATAACAAGTTTATTACTAGGAGATTATAAAAAATGAGATTCGGTTATTTCTTGATCATTGTCACTTTTTAATGTTAAGACTTTATAAGAATAGCTGCGTCTGCAGATTTTCTTTCAATTATTTAAATTTCACTCTGCAATCGACAATTAATACATTAGTCTAGTTACGATTATTACATCAGATAGAGTATAGTATCTAATTTTAGGTCTTGAATGATATAATATGACTGACAGAAATACGGTAGTGTTAATTATTTTGATGTGATATTTTTGGTACAATTTCTAACGAATTGTTTTCTAATATAATGAACCTCGATAAGAAATTATAGAAGATCCTTTATTTGTGTTTTTAATCATTATTGTTAAATATTTGTATGCTGGAAATTGCATAGATAAGATATACTGTAAATAGAAATATCCATTAAGAAATTAAAATTCAAATATACTCTGTATACTTTTGAAAAAATTATTAATTATATATCCCAAACAGTAAAAACTAGTGAACTAGCAATGAATAACATTGAATGTATAAAATTAATTTATGTTTACAAACTAAATTTTTTATATATAATTAAAATAAAAACAAATAATTGCTTTTCTATAACAATTACATAACTCTGATAAAATACAATTAAAAAAAAAACCTGTAGCATTTTTTATATATATAATGAGTGCTCATTATTCTAAATATTTTTTTTTTAATAATTTTGACATTTGTGACACATAATGAAATGAATTATTCATTCGAAATATTAGAAATATTTCTTGCAAAGAAAGCCTAAAGTAATTACTAAATATTTTTTTCTATTCATAATGATATTTTCATAAATATTTTTTACTAAAATCTTATTTAAATGAATATTATTATAAAATTTGAAAGTGTGCTATATATTGAACAACGTACATGAAGATATAAATAGCATCGATATAAATGTTTTATATCGCTGCTTCGATACTCTTATACATTTCTTAATATAAATATTTCCTTTTCAATGAGTAACGAATATTAGTTTTTATTGCATCAGATCTTTAATTTTTTAATATTGTATGCTAATTCAAAATTAGCTTTTTGAAAAGAGTACTATTTCCATTAATTAGTCGAATTGATTTACTATGTACAGGTATTATTTATCGTTCCATGGATTCAAAAATTAAAGGAAAATTAGACAAATTTTTTTACGTTCAAAATTTTTATAGTATTATTACTGAATACTGATTTGTGCCTCATATATATGAAAAAATAAATTAAGAAAACTGCCAGAAGACTTGTAATCAGAAAGTTACATAAACATTGGCCTTACGTATACTCTACGTGTACGTAAACAATTATACAAAAATTGTCCTTTTTTCTGGCGTGTTACATATGCGTTTATAAATATTGCTGAATATGTAAAAAGATACTGAATCTGTGTAAAATGAAAAAAAACTTGTGTCGTTCATATATGTATATATATATATATATATATATATATATAGAAAGAGAGAGAGAGAGAGAGAGAGAGAGAGAGAGAGAGAGTAAACAAATTTTTCACTTACTTATCTTCTCTTAAATAAGTAACCGTTGAAAATTACGTTAAGAGAAATACCAAGTCGCACGCAAACAAATAAACTTGATAAAAATTTAGATGTAAATATTATAAAAACTTGTATATAATTTAATTAAGTCAGACACATTCTTCCTCAGCTCTTTTTGTTTATTACATATAACTGTAAGAAAAATTTTTTTCTTCAAAATTGTTTTTCTTGGAATTTGTTCAATTTAAAAAAAAATAAAATAACTGTGATTTAAGATACTAAAAATAATATAACATAGATGATTTGTAAAATTAAATTAAATTCTTATGCTTGTCATATTAGGTGTTAAATTATTCTAAATGCTTTCATATTTTATACAAAACTATCACTTAAAAAGTACAAACTAACAAATTAAAACCGTTATATCAACAAAATATTGTAAAAACCAAAAAATTTTATTTCTACAAATATTCTGTTAATAAATAATTATAACTTAAATTATACAATGCCAATTTGAGTACTAATTTATTTAATTTATAATTTACTGTTCTTTAGAACATAGAAAAATATCTGTTAATTTTTAAATTAAAATTTTATATAAAACGATGTTTGATTAGTTCATTGTTTTAGAAAATTTAAGATTTATCAAGTTAGAAATCTTCTGCTACCTTCAAAATTTCAATAAACTTGTATAACTTATTTCTAAATATAAACTAAAACTTTTTTAATTCAATTAAATCTAATTATAAACTAAAACTCATTTTCCGTTAAATTAAAATTCATTTTAAAAAATTTGTACAGTTCAAGAAATTTCCTGTAAATTTTGATTAATAAACTTTCATTTTAAAAAAAATTAATCATAATAATAAAAATGTGTGTGCTTCAACTATCTTTAAAGATATCTAATAATTTACATATAAATGATTTTAAAAAGTATTTACATTTACTAACACTTACATAAATATATGAATATAAAACGTTTTTAACTTAGTTATTATATGCCCACATGTACTTTACAAGAATATATTTAAAAATTTAATAAAAATTGGTAAAAAATAATTATTAATGAACATTAATATCCTTTTTTTACATGGTTTAATTATTAAATTATAAATTTGAATTCTATTTCATATTTAATAACTCATATTATTAAATTTTGACAATTAATTTAAAAATTTGATACTATCATAAAAAGATAAAATTAAAACTATTTAATTAATAAATTTATGTATTATATTATTGCATATAAATAATTGCATTATTTGATACAGGAATTGCGAAATATTTACAAAAATTTTAATTTTTTTTGACGAATTATATATAATACGTTCATAGTTGAATATTAGTACATGTTAAAAATCTAATAAACCAGACAATTACATTTCATTTTTATTAGAACATAAAATATTAAACTGAATATTAAATCCATTAATCCAATGCCAATAAATTGTATTAGTACATATTATCTAATCAAAGCAAATTTTAATTACTAAAGCAATGAAAATAAGGCAGTAATATTTAAGTTTTTCTACTTTCCTCAACACTTTTTAAAATAATAACACAGAAAAACTGAAGAAAAAAACAAAATGATTACAAATCAAAATATTTAACATGTTTCGTAATGTCATTATCTGTTAATAACATATAAGAATCCAATCATCATTTTAATTGTGTTATTTATGTGTACTATATTTAACATACGAAAGCAATAGTACAATAGATATAAGTAAAAACATTTTTTTAAATTTCTTTAATTGAATAAAATAGACTTAGTTTATATAAGTACACAGATTTTAATATTTAAATACATAATTTTTGTTTAAACGTATTAAATATTTACATAATTTGTATTATTACATAGAAACTAGTAATAAAAGTGTAAAACTAATTTAAAGCTTTATGAATCACATTTTGCATAGCTGACTAAAGCTAGAAAACATTCTTATAGATAATATCAATATGACACAGTAAAAAAACTTAATCAACTGAAATTTTAATTATAATTTAAAATATAAAACTAATTAAAAAATATTAATTTAAATTTAAATTTTTTTGTGCATATCACAAAAAAAATAAAAATGTTATCAACTTAATAAAATACTGACATGATGCATAGTATATGTATCTATCCACAATGTACATATTGTTAACGTAAGTAAATAAATTAACTTCAAATTGCAGTAGGAGTACAATCAAATAGCGCGTATATTTATATTAAAACTCTTTAATAATTAGAGTAAGTAATAATTATTAATTAATATTAATCACCATAATTTGCGCATTAAATATAAATCTGACGTACAACAATATTGAATATATATTTTAAACAAATGTAATACATCAAAAATAAATTAGTATCAAAAGTCTTGTATTTGATTAATTAAATAAGTAAATTATTATTTCTTATAATTATTTCAGTTGAATAAAGATATTTCAAAACAAATGTTGCTTTGAAATTAAATAAAAAGAAATCGTAAACTATTCATATGTAAAAAAAAGTGAGAATACTTTTTATGGTTGAAAACAATTATATCTTGCCGATTTTAATCTTACAGTACAATTTTTTAATTAAATTTTTTTATTTAAAGTAAAAATATATAATAAAATGCTATAATTATAATGAAACAGTTTTTAATTACAATTTAAATTAGAAATATAATAGAAAAATGGTAGAATTTGTCTTAAACTTACTAAATTAATTGAGTCGCATTTAATAAAATGAAACTAAAAAAAATTGTTAAAACTACATTTTATTTTTTTTACATTCCTTTTGATTCATAATTTGTTTGAAACATATACACTTGAACCAAAATTATAAATTTTGTTAGTATTATTATTATGTAATAAATATTTTAAAATTGTCATGAGTTTTAATTTTATCTATTGTAACTTCTGAAAAATATACAAGAATTGGATAGTTTATATAACAAAAGAAAAACTATTTTGTAGTTATAAAAGTTTTTTTGTTGTATTAAATTTATTTAATAACTATTGATTTTTTTATATTCTGAGTTTTTTATTGTTAAATATTTTATTCAATATACCTGTTTTCTAATATTGTAGTAAATAAATACATATAATAGGATAAAAACAAAAAATTAAATTATGAAAACTTTTCTACTACATATAATAATAGATCCAGCTAAATAAAAAAATATATATAATTAAATATCCTATAATTATAACTTAATGTTACCAGTGTTACATAAGAAAATTTTTATCACTGTCCTAAAAGCATTACGTTACTTCTAATAGAATGAAAAAAATTTGAATTATAAATTGTTTTGAGGATAATAAAAAAATTAATGAATTTTTACAACAGTTTTTTCAAAAATATAAAAATTTAATTATGAATAACAAAATGGAAATATCTCATATATAACCATAAATTACAATAAAAATTAAAAAAAATTTTTGTTACATATAAATATGTTTATACGTGTCCCTACCGTTGCATTAAATAATTTTATTTCCTTAAAATACTAATTTTCCCTATTAATACACTTAATATAAAATTATATATTTTTAATTATTATTTGAACATGTTATTGTTGTACTGTTATACTATTTGTTTACAAATATTTTTGAATAACATATATTTTGACATTGTATGAGTGGGAAATTTAATAAATTAATAATAAATATAATAAATTTTCTTATTTGATAACTAAATTGTGAAAAATAGGAACAAAATAGATATTCTGGAACGAATTTTACAAAAAGTTTAGTATAATTTTAAAATCTTTAATATCAAAGCGCATTACATAATTTAATATTTTTTATATAGGTATAAAGATAATTATAAAAAAGTTTCATATTTACATATTTTATATATACAAAATATATATATATATATATATATATATATATATATATATATATATTGATACATAAATATTTACAATTTCCTGATGATTATATTACCCAAACAAGTAAATATTTGGTTATTTTTTATAACTAAAATTCGCGAATACTTTTTATGATTTAAAAAATTATAACAAATGAAAAAAATCTTTTTATAAAATTTTATAAAAAATTTATGATTGGTAGAAACAATAAAAAATATAAAATAAATTATTTCAGAATTTCTTTTATTTTCATTAAACTAATATGAGATAAAATTAAAAAGTATAGATTGATTAATCTAATATTATCTTCAAAATTACGTATCTATTTTGTTCTAAAAGTTAATAGTGTTAATAGAAAAATAACAAAAAATATAATAATTCGAACATATAGACTTTATTCATAGTATGATACAAGTATAACATATCTTAAATAAAATGTATATTATATATGAAAGTAATACTAATATGTAACATTTTATAAAATATAAATAATTTTATGGATAAGTCAATTATTGATGTATTATTTATTATTTATTAAGAATAGTATATCTAATGACTTTTGTAACTAATTATTACTTCATATGTTATTTCTCCATTATAAATAATTGATATTGACGAACTCTTCAAATTTATAATGCAGTTGAAGTATTTATAAAAGCTTCAATTACATTGATATATTTTTTCCAAAATACCTATCATTAAGATGTAAAATTTAATTTTCGAAGTGATTTCAAACTTTTATAGTTGAACATGTAATTTAAAAAAAAATGTATAAATTGTTCATTCTATGTATGATTTAAATATTGAAGTTTCACAATAGATTATACAATGTCTAATTTACAATATATTAACTGAGAATAAATAGACTATGTAAAGTAAATACAAATGACACTTTGAATTATATCCATTTCAATTGATGACATTTAACTGATAAATTTTTTATTTATTACATACAATAAATAATGTCTATGTATCTGAACAACTTTTTTTATGCTGTTTAAAGTTACAAATTAAAAATCCTTTTTATTAAAATTTTGTTTAGAAATTAAAGTATACGTATAATGCATTTTTTGATGTTTCATATTTTTATCATGAAATTTAAGATTTTTATATTTATTAATAAGTAAGCATATTTAATTTTTAAAGAGCATGTAAATAAGTTTTATTGCACAATCATTTATGCTCATACATGGCTATATCAATATATGTTTTAATACGGTTTATCAAAAATTTACGTATTTATGTATCCAGGTAGCTCAATGAATAAATACAATTTTATAATATATAGAATTTTTACTTTTATTATTAATAATATTGTTTTTATATTATATATTTATTTATATACATACAGTATAGAACGTTTTGTTTTTGTTATTAATTTTTATTAATAAAATGAAAATATTTTAAATAGAATATAAATGATGAATTGAATGTTACTAAAAAGAACATCAATGAAAAGTACAAATAGAATCAAATAGTTAAATTAACTTGAATTAGTTAAATAAATAAGTAAATCTTTTTCTTTTTTCGAAAAAAATTATTTGATATTAAATTGTCCTTTAATGCTTCTTTGTCCAATAAACGTAAACAATGTGTGTAAAGTTGTTTGAATTCATGTACAAATACCACAAGGTATACTTTTCGCATTTAAAGTATTTTATCAAAAGCTGTATAGCTTAGATGAATAAGTTTCAAAGATATGACTTATTTTATTACAAAATAAAATATTTTGATTATGAATTTCTTACACTAATATAAGAGATAGAGAGAGAGAGAGAGCGAGAGAAGTGCAAAACAAAAGTAATTCTTTAGCACATTGATGGGAATGACGTTTAAAAAATGTAGGAATAACGTGCTCGCGATGTAGAAGTAATCTTTTGCGTGACTCTGGAATAAATAGGAAGTGCAGAGGCACGATGCGTATGAGGTGGAGTGGTTGCGGTACCGATAGTAGATTGAGCATGAAAGGAAATCATTAGAAAACACGAGACAGGATTTTCGGCGGAGGAGGAAGCTGAACCACAGATGTTTGAAACGCTTTCGACTTTTGAGCAATGGTGTCCAATGATTGATAAGCTACAGGGCAAGGCGGAGAGGAGAACGAGGGCGAACGCGTGGTCACGCAGCCGGAAAAATCCAGAGTGGATGAGACGAGTCGGCGGAAAGGAGACGAGGCTGGGCGGTCGATCGAGATGGTGCTGCAGATCAGCGCATACTTCCAGGTGCAACGAGTGGAACTGTCAGGGCGATCCTGAAGGGGCACGCGGACCGACGGGGGAAGGATCGAAAGAGGCGAAGCGAAGGGCAGCGTTCTTGAGGTCGGCAGCGTCGTCGTCGGCAGACGTCGCGTCGTGAAAGGCCTAATTATAGGTAGCAAAGAGACGCGTTCGGCGGTGGTTCTCGCGGCGGCATTCGATGGCGGCAGAAGTCGAGGCGTCAGAAGCAGAAGTGGCAAAAGTAGCAGAAACAGCAGAAGTAGCAGAAGTAGCAGAAATAGTAGTAGTAGTAGTAGTAGTAGTAGTAGTAGTAGTAGTAGTAGTAGTAATAGTAGTAGCAGCAGCAGCAGCAGCAGCAGAAGAAGCAGCAGCTGCAGTCGAGTTGCGCAGTCGCGATAGAAGCGCGGAGGCCGTCGCAAGCGCGTTGTCTGCTGTCTCGCTCGCTCTCCCTCCCACCCTCGACGACTCGCGTGCGCTCGCGATAACACGAGCACCGCGACAAGGCAGAGCAGGGCGCGCGCGCAACGAGAGAACATCCGACGGAGGCCGGAGGAAAAAGGAAGGAAGGTGCGCGGGATCAGCTGGTTCGTAGCCCGCGGCATAGGACGAGACTACGGCATCACTGCTGCTCCCATCGGCCATCATGTTCTCGCTCCGGAGGAGCTTCCTGTAAGTACCAGCTCTGGCGCACTCCTTCTCGCGCTCCTCTTTCGCTATTCTTTCGCTATTCTTTCGCTATTCTTTCGCTATTCTTTCGCTATTCTTTCGCTATTCTTTCGCTATTCTTTCGCTATTCTTTCGCTCCTCTTTCACTTCTCCTTTGCTCTCCTTTCCCTCCCCTGTCACTCTTCCTAGATTCCTCTTGCACTCCACTCACACTCCTCCTACTCTCTCCGATTTTGAGTCTCACCCGACGCAAATGCGAGACGCTCCCCTGCTCGCTCGATAGCACTCACCTTCTTTTTTTCTTGTCCCTGTATCTGTCCTTTTTTTTCTTTCTTTATTGACTGCCTTCCTTCCTTCCTACCTTCCTTCCTTCCTTCCTTCCTTCCTACCTTCCTTCCTTCCTTCCTTCCTACCCTTCCTTCCTTCCTTCCTTCCTTCCTTTCCTTTCTTTCTTTCTTTCTTTCTTTCTTTCTTTCTTTCTTTCTTTCTTTCTTTCTTTCTTTCTTTCTTTCTTCCTTCCTTCTTTCCTTCTTCCTTCCTCCCTCCTTCCCTCCTTTCTTCCTTCCTTCCTTCCTTCCTTCCATCCTTCCTTCCTTCCTTCCTTCCTTCCTTCCTTCCTTCCTTTTTTTCTTCCATCCTTCCTTCTCCCTCTTCCTCCCTCATTTCCCTTAGCGACGACGCCTCGCTCGTCATCCCAACGAGGAGCGCGACAGAGAGCGCGTGATGTCTTCTTCCTTCCTGGCCCCTCTCTCTCTCTCTCATATTCTTCTTCTATATTTCTCTCTCTCTCTTCTCTTTCTCTCTC
Source organism: Kradibia gibbosae (assembly GCA_018907135.1). Lineage (NCBI taxonomy): Eukaryota > Metazoa > Arthropoda > Insecta > Hymenoptera > Agaonidae > Kradibia > Kradibia gibbosae. The sequence goes on from JACCHX010000007.1 coordinate 6,004,802, forward strand.
CTTTTCCCACTATCCGATATATCTCTCGCTCTCTCTATCCGATCTCTCTGTCTATCCATCTCTTCCCTCTCTCTCTTTCTTTTCTCTCCCTCTCTCTCTCTTCTCTTTTCTCTCTCCCTCTCTCTTCTCTCCCTCTTTCTGTCTCTCTCTCTCTCTCTCTCTCTGTCTCCTCTCTCTCCTCTCTCTCTCTCTTCTGTGTGCTGATTTCGCATCTGTTCCGCCCCGCCCCCGTCTCCCGGTCATTCTCGCCCCGTACTTGCCTGTGCGTGTTTACGCGCGCGTGTAAGTGATCGTACGCTGTTCAGCTTCCCCGTAACCAGGCCGCGGATGAGCCGAACTTGACCAACGGCGAGGGGATCGAACAGGAATTCGAGCTACGGGGCTCTTGCCGTTCCTTGAAAGCCTTGGCCAGGGAGGGGATCCCCCGCGGGTAATGAGCCTAGGGTCAGAGCAGGTGCGCAAAACGTCAGCGCTCAGCTGCGCAAAATCGTCGTACGGCCCCGTGTGTCAAATTGGTGTCGCTGGCACACCAGCGCTTCGTTTCTTCGGCTTTCCCTCCCTCCCACCCGCCCGTCAACCCCCACCGCCGCCGCCGCCGCCGCCGCCGCGACCACGACCCCGTACGACTCCTGCTCCACTTACCCTTTTATCTTCGAAGCCGAGACCAGGGCCCAGATGCCCGCTGTTTTGTCACCTCGGCTCGTGTGCCTGAAATTCGAGTAAGCTTGAGGTGCCATGCGAAAAGGAGGTTAGCACTCGTTTTATCCGACTCGTGCATCAACGCAATTGAGACGATGAACCAAAATCGAAAAAATGGACGTCCGGACGAAGATTGCCCTTTGTGCGCTTTCGATGCACGCTGGATAACGACAAGGCGAAGTCAGGATAGTACGATACGAGTACAATAGGAATCTAGTGCACGCTGTTTTGATCACGTCTTTAAAGGGTAGCCAGGGAGAGAGAAAAACGGAGTGAACGAGAGAGGGAAGGGGAAACGAAAGCAAGGTTGTGAGGTAGCGAGTGGAGGGTAATCGATAAAAGAAACAGAGATGGTAATGATGAGTTTTGTCTACTGCTTACGAAGCTGCTCATACACGTGTGCAAACGATTTTAGCGCGCAATCCGATGATCCAATTTTCGCTCACTATCCAATGCAAGGGCGAGTACGATAGCATGCACATATGTTCCTTTGTTTCCCTCGTCTTCATCACCGTAACAGAAAATTTATGGACAGGTTGATAAAAAGATTCGACCGATGCACAGTATTATATTGTATATATATGAGACATTTTCCTTACTGGATTTTTGATGAACGAATCACTAAGCTTCCCTGCAAATTCACTTATTTACAACATAGACCAATTTTTTATTTTCAGTTTCGCAAATTAATTTTTTTATACTTTATTATAAGAATAAGGCCTTCCGTCGTCCTATGAACAATCACAATGAAATTTTTTTTAATACAGCACTTAGAAAAAATTAAAAGTGGTCTTTAGTAAATTCAACAAAAAAAGAAAGTTCTTATGAACTTTCAGACGTGCACACTTCTCTACTATAATCCGATTACTTTACCTTATCTACTATCAATAAATCTAACAATAATGCTGCGGGTTAAAATATCATGTTAATACTAATAGTTCCTACCATGAAAATTGTTTTTATCAAAAACTAATTAAGAATTTTATAGTACAAAATCTATAATGTATTTGTATACTTATTTTAAATATATACTTTTACTTAAAAAACCTTTTTAATTTGAAAATGTTACAAATCATAATAATATACATTCGATAAATACCTGTAAACAATTTATAAAAATATAACTTTATTGGGAAAAATCAGTTTTACGCGCACTTACTTTGATAACATATGACTTGATCAAAATTATTTTCAGTGAAAATGATAGATTTGAAAAAAAAATAATGTTATCATTTATTTTAATGCTTATGTACATAATCATGTAGCATGTAATTAAAAGATTAATTTTTACTACAAAATCTCCTTATCAATAATTATTTACTAGCAATATTCATTAATTATTTTCTTTTTCCTTTGTCTTTAATATTATGTACATCGTAATTTAAAAAAAATATTTAATGATTTCTTTAATGCTCAAGGTTTCATGGTCAAAAATTTAATATTTGAATTTTGTTATCCATTATTTCACTGATAGTATTTATCATTTTAATAAATTAGTTTTGTCTCAAATGTGACTATTCAATTTATGGTATAATTTTAATCAATAATAAATTAACAATAGAAGTGGATATTTCAGATGGTTCATAATTAGATACATTTTAAAAGGATCATATAATATCTTAAATTCCAAAAAAATGAATATAATTTTTTTTTATTACTTTTAATTTTTTTATTACTTCTTTTAAACTACATTTATTTCTTGAACTATTTTTTTAACGAAATGCGCGTTTGATATTACGATCAATTCGACTTTAAAATTAATTAATATAACCTTCATATTTAATACAGCTTTGTTAGTATTAAACGTAATAATCATTTGATAAATTATATAAAAATACTTAAAGACTAATTAAATAAATTAAATTTGACTACATTTTTAAGCATTTCGTAACAAAAATTTATGTTAACCGGATAACACATTTCTAATGCTTTTGTTATTTATAATAATTCTACCGAAATTCTACTTTCTTATAATATACTAATTTTAATAATCAAAAGAACTTGAAGTTGCGCTTAAATTATTACTGTTACTTATAAATGCACGAACCATTAAAAAAGTGCTAGCGGCATTATTATAATAGTATTTTAATAATAAAAAGCATTACTGTATGGTTAATCGATGTAAATATTATAGTTACTGAAATTAAAATAGTATAAATCGATTTGAACATGAAGACAGAGACATTTTGCGCTATAAAAATTTAACTATATCCAACATCTTAAATCTGTGCAAGGAAAGAGAACACGTAACTTTTGTTACGGATCTTTAAAAGAGTGCGCCAGCTGTAACGAGATATTTTCAACCTAGTTTGACAGCCTTTGCTGTGGTCGAGAAGACATCGTTTATTTCGGGGTATGCATATTCCACTTTTCCACCTCACCGATTGAAAATGCCTAACGAGAATAAGAACATAACATATAAAGAGAGACAAAAAGGAGAGAGAGAGAGATAGGCGGAAGTATTGGCGAAATTCTTGAAACGACCTTGCCTTACTTTGTCAACATTTATAAATATGAATGCTTGACGAGTGTGGAAACTCGTTTACTAGTAAATTATAAGGCACAAAAAATGCGATGAGATCATCTTTAAAATTAATTTAATATTTACTCAGACACGTAGATAAAGTGACAAAGGAAGACACTGACGCTGCGTTGATTTTGTGGCGGAGGGGTGCTTCAACTATTCGCTTGTATGAATGAAACAGCTGTTCGAATTAAATTCAACTCGCTAAGCAGTTCTCTTTGTACAAAATACGTGTACGTTTAAAATAAAATTGTACGAATTAAAAATTTACATTTACATTAAATAGAAGTCAAAGAAGAACAATTTCATATTATTATTGAATATAAGACGCGGTTAAATTAAAAATTATTATATAAAGAAACATTTGAACTGAATTTTATCTATTGATTATTTAAAAACTATTAAAATATTAAATAGTCATATAATTGAATTAATCTTTTCAGCATATAAAATGTATAGAAATTTCACTTTTAAACTTACTTATACGGTTAATAAAATACAGGAATAGAGCAACAATTTTAATTATTACAAATATTAAAATGAATGATTAATACAAACAAAAGCTAAACGTAAATTCTATTATCATTGCAACTGACATACTAATATTAACATTTATGAACTATGGATGGTAACTTTAAACAGTTGAAATAAGTTTTACTAAAAACTAAGTATTAATAGATACAAGATTTCTGGACATAAATATCTTAAAAAATTCTTGTTGGCAAATAACTTTACTCATAAAAATGTTTTACCATCACTATAATATTTTTCTTGTTTTCTTATAAATAATTACTGCATATTAATTTTGATTACAATATTAAGTATGTACATTTATATATATAATTCGAAGTAATTTATTACTTAAAAATACAATATACATTAATAATAACAAAAACAAATTTCAATAGGAGACAATGAGATAAGAAATTTTTATTAAAAAAAATTACTTTAAATTAACTGTACATAATAATACTCAAAAAACGATTTTTTATTTCAAAATTTTAACAAACGTAAATAAATAATTTGAATAAACTAACACACACTTTTATTTCAGCATTTTATCCATATAATATTCAAAATCATCTCTAGCATTTATTACCTCTATACAGACTATGCAGTTTCTGAAATACGTATCAATTTAAAGCTTTTCGAGAAAAAATAATTATACATAATAATTTACAAATAATTTACAAATCTAATTAAACAAAACAAGGAATAAATTAAAATCAGTTATAATTCCTAATATATGAACATATGTATACACCCATAAATTCACATATATTTTTATAATAAAAAATTTCAATTCAATGTTTTCTATTAAAATTTTAACGGCGTTATAGGAATTAAAAGCTGTATATAATAAAATTTTGTATTTAAAAGCATGTAATTTTAATTTTTTAAATTAAGTAATTATTAAATCAGTTTTTAACTCTTTTTAATAAAGTGCAATCCACGTATTTTTTCTATAATAGTAATAAAATAAAAGTAAAATAAAATACATTGTGAAATTACAATAATTATATTTTGTTTAAATATCGTTTAACATAGTAATCTATTAAACAACATGAAGATAAATAATAATTATAATTATTTGCATCCTCTTTTCCTTCATTATTTTGTTTTCCTTTAAAAAGGGTTTTCTATAAATGTATATTTATATATATACATATTTATAAATGCAAATTTTCGCAATTTTTCTTACTAACTCTGTACGCATATTAAATTTTTAATTGAATTATTGGATTAGCGGCTCTATTTTATAATGTTTACGTTACATCACATTACGTTGTCTGACATTTTGAATAATTTTCGTGTCCTTGTATCAGTGTTCCACTTTGCGATTATTATCACGGTCATCTGCTAGCTATGCATAAGATGTGTAAGGTACATTTTTTTTAAATAGCATTAATAAAATTATTTTAAGTTCTTATATTTATTATGAAATTATTCATGAAATAATGCCTTCAATCAATAATGAGTGAATTGATTAAATACATTAATTATAGGTAATGTAATTCATCAATTTATTGATTTACATGTTTAATATAATAGAATACATAGTATTATAAAGATAAACTGTATATTGCAAGATTAAATTCTCTCGTATTATTAATATGATTAACCTGACTATATAATATGTTCGTAAAAAAATTGAAGTGAATAAAGTTTATAATGTCATAAATCAATATTAAGTGTAAGTAAAAAATTAATACTTTTTTCATTAATGCATTAATGAACTTATAGAAAGAATTTCCAAAAATATATATATTGACTAAAAGTTTATGTTATCTTATGTTTAATAGAAATATTAAAAACTTTATGCATTGTATATTTACGTTATTATTACTTCAAATCATTATACATGATTTTATGTAAACTACAATATTTTTCGTTATAATTAAACCAAATATTCTATACATCTTAGATCTATTTAATATCTTACTTGCATAGGAACTTGTATATCATTATTAATTATTAAATTCATTATTTTTATTTTTGCTGAATTATGAACATGTTTAATTAATTTTAATTATTAAAAGTCGTTTAATTATTAAAAGCTTAAAAATCGATTACTTTTTAAAATATATAGTAATTACCGGATTTTGCAATTCCAAAGATTTGTTTATCTCATTTTAATAAGCTTTATTTGATTAAAGAATATATTATCATACGTACATTACCATGTTGAATATTATCTAATATTCTAATAAATTTATATTTGACCATTGCCTATTAAAACTTTTTTATTTACATATATATTTATTTTAATTAGAAAATTTAATTTGTTTATGTATGCGTATATATATATATATATATATTATTATTACACATAAAATTTAGAAGAAAAAATTTATAGGTTCATATTTAGTTACTTTTATTGAAGTAGTACACTAGAATGTAAAAAAAACTGTACAAGCATGATTATATTTAAATGTGTTAAACAGCATAGTTATTAAAATTTTGATGTTATTTTAAGTCCTTAATACGAGAAATGATTGCATATTATTATATTTTAAAACAATAAGCTTCTTTTTTAATTTGATATTATCGTTCATACTAAGTATCTTTTAATTCATATTTTAAGAATTCTATTTATCTTTAATTTTTCTAATATAAATGCAATGTTTGTTAATACATTAAAATAGAAAAATGTATTTTATAAAAATTATCTAAGAACTCACATTTTCTAAACAGAAAATATATTTTTTATTAATTAAAAAATGGAAAAAAATCAAACATCAACTTAAAATAGTAATTAAACATAATAAAATAAAAGTAACTACATCTTTTAATTCATAAGAATAAAGTACGAATCGTAAAACTATAAATATATAATGTAAGACACGATTATTAATATTTATATTCACAGTAAGAAATATTAATTATACTTTTGAACATTTATACCTTTTAATCTTTCGATTGTAATTATTTTAAAAACCCATTCCATATTCACTTTATTGCAAACAAAACAAACATGATTATTAATCATTTTTAGTTTACGGCAAGCATTTATTTATAAGGGTTTAATAAAATTTGTATCTAAATAATAATGTTTCAAGTAGTAATAAAAATTTGAAATCGAAAATTTTATGATTATTATTTACAAGACCTCTACGCTACTATTAAGTACTACAATAATCTCTAGCAATGAAATGCATATTAAAAAAATTTGAAAATTCTAGTAAAAGAAAAAAAACAATTTTAATGTATTTAATTTTAGTAATTAACATATTAAACGTATACTAAAGTTATTTTTTTGTAATTTTTTTTTGTAATTTTGTAAGTACTTAGTTAATTGTTTAAAAACTCTTGATTGTCAAGACTTTATCCCATAAGCATTCAACCAGAGCTTCTGTTGATTGATGTGCATTTATCTTAGATACTTATTCCTTTTAAAATAATAAGCAAATTTAAAAAAAAATTTTAATCGTAATAATAAAGAATATCAAATAATCTGTTTATAATCTTCGAAGTTAAAACTAGTTGGTCAAATTTTATTTTGTAATACTATAATTCACGAGTATTATCGATATGTTATCGTTTAAAGCGCTTTTTTGAAAGATAGGTATTTTTAATGTATACATATAATAAAAATAATTTTCGAGTCTTGGTAACGAGTATTCTATATATAAGTTTTAATTGCATATTATTAATAATTAAAAGTATACGGTTCATAATATTTTAGGTCATGTGGGATAAACAGTTGCGGATCAAGCAGTAATGTGTGGGCGAGAACACTGTCACCAAACTCTTCAATCGTATTGAGAGACGTTCAACAACGAGATATCCATGAATTCCAGGGTGATCATATACCCATAAACATGGTCAAGGGTATCGGCCACCTACGAGATCCCCGCCTCAACAAGGTTCTATATCGCGATAATTAAGTAAATAAAACGAGCTCTGCCCAACTAATATCATCGCTGATTAAATTCAAATTGTCGAAGATAATACGAACAGATTGCGAGTTGTACACGAATGTCTTTATAAAAGGGCTATTTGTCAGCGTATGTAACGCAAATATGCGTACTTTACGTGAAATGCTTTTCCCTATTATTTAAATAAAAAATTATATTTTGAAAATATTTTTATAATCACTATATATCTTATTAAAATTGTATTAATTTTTACTCTATAATTCTTCTTTAATTCCTAAGTCTTCGGTACTGTGTTTTTCAACATTACAACTAATTCACACCAATAACCATTTTAACAAAATTTCTCATTTCAAAATTCACTTTTAAATTTCACTAAATTACTAACTTTCGAATAATCTGTTTTTAATAACATTTTAAAAATTATTACAGACTACCTTTCTGCACTAATTGTATACTAAAATAGTAAAACATTAATAATAGCTCGAATACACGATAGTTACCAAGTTTTTTAGAGACGTAATAAAAGTAGAATTTTTAATTTCCATAACTACTGTAATTATAAATATAAAAAAATTGAGAAAATAAAAATTTTTGTTTATCCTATTTTTATTATATTTTAATTGTTAAATTATAAACTATAATTTTTCATTCTTTTTTTATTAAATTATATTTTTTATTGAATTACTCCAAATCAAGTAATCATAACTTTCACCGTGTACTACATAAATTTTCATACAACAAAATTTCTTTTTAGAAATCATTTTTTAGATAATCAAATTCATACAGAAAATAAATGTCAGTAGTACTGAGTACTGTCGAAGTTATATGTATTATATGTATTATAAATTTTTTCCAAATTTAAATAGTATACAATCAAACCTTAAATGTTACTTTCAATTTTGTATTCAGTCTTAGAAACACAATGTGTAGCATGTGGCTTAATGAATAATTTTTATTAAGCGATTTATTGCGCAATTTACTTATTATTTACAGCATTGTCATTATTCAAAATATAAATAAAAAAGTCATCTGTTTAAAAATTTTTTACCGATTAATGCATTACAGAAAAAACTATCAAAGGTTTTATAGGAAAATTTATTTCTGACTTATAGGAAATCTGATTTATAGGAAATGTATTTCTGACGATAAATTCGTAAAACAATATTTTTAAAAAGAATTACAGTAATAATTTTTTGAGAACAGTATGATTTTTCATTTTATTTTTAAATAAAAACGTGTTTTTCCAAAGTTTATCAATTGCACGCTTATAAATAATAAAGAATGATATTATTTTATGTTATTAGTTTACATATTAATCAGTTAATGCCGTTATCAACCAATTTAGCTTAAATAACCCATTGAATATAAATATTTACAAAAAAACGAATTTATAAAACTTAATGATAATACTTATGTTTAAAAAAAATAAGTATTAAGACAATCCATGGTAAATTAAGTAATGAAATTATTTAAACAATTTTTTCGAAAAATTAAAACACTTAAGACAAAAAAAATTTCAAATTTTCCTTTTTAAAATCATTTGGTATTACATAATATATATAATGATTAAATGAATCATTATTAAATAATTAAATCTAATAGTAAATCACTAATTTTTTTTATAAAAAAGTTTATTTAAGAATCAATAAATGAATTGGTGATCAAAAAGAATCATTTGTTAGAAAATAAGTCTTAAAATATTTAAAGCATAAATTTTTTCAGAATTAGACATCTTAATCTTTTCCTATATTGTTCTTTTGATTTGTTCAAAATTAAAATAATATTCTTTTAACAACTTAACATAGAAAAGAGTGGTTTATGTCTTTTAAATACAGTTAATTATGAATCACTTTATGAGAAATATTCCAGGTCATATTCACATTTGTTTTAATTTTGAGTTATTTATAGTCAAATTTTTTTTTAAAAACTTCATACTTATATATTTATTTTACATATGTATTTAAATATATGCAAAATAATTTTAAAAGATTCACCACCACCACTGTTTAAATGATTATATTCACAAATTTATATTCACAAATTAAAAACAAATTAATTTTTCTACTTTATATTCATTTTTATTTCTTATATAAAACAATTTAATTTGATTCTTTCTTATATTTCTAAACTCAAAAAAAAAATATTTACTCATAAGTTATGGTAATGTGTGTAATTGTTTTTCTTTTTTATTTTACTTCAAGTCTATAATACTTGTAAAAACATGTTTTAATTTTATTTTGTTTAAACATAATTGTAGTATATATTATACATGAAATCATTGTTAATTTATATTATGAAATATAATGTAAGAATATAAATTGCAAATTATAAAAATTTAATTTTGAAATTCATTACTCATAATTTAAATTCTTATCTGAGTTTTATTAAGCGTACGAAAAAACAATTTAAATAGTATAGAACCATACTTTTATGGTCTACTATATAAGTATATATTATGGCATACTATATAAGTCTACTATATAAGTCAATTTTATAACAAGCTAAATAACAATCTAACAATGCTAAAAAATTCCCTAAGCTAATGTGTTATAATTTTTTTTCTAAAATGTTTTAAAAGCTTTTATAAATAATGAGTTACATTTTCAATTTATAAACTATATATCAATCAATAAAAGTCATATAATGGAATTTAGTATTACTTTAGATAGCTTTGATTATTTCTATCAAATATTTTAATTTTTAACGAAAAACAAGGGAAACGTATAGAGAAATTTATAATGGATTTTTTAAAATAATTGTTACTTTGTTAGATTTTAAAAAAATATGTGTTGATTTAATGTGTTTCTGAATTGTAAATATTAATTAATGAGTAAATTTTATTATTTTAAAGGGGCTAGCGTTTACCTTAGAAGAAAGAATGGCACTAGGAATCCATGGCCTCCAACCTCCAAGATTCAAAACACAAGAAGAGCAACTCGCCCTGTGTAAGGCTTCAGTATTGAAGTATACAGAAGACTTAAATCGTTATCTCTATCTCGTCGAACTTCAGGTAAATAAGAGATTGGAAATAATTTTTCGAATAAAATTTTATCAAATGACGATATATTTTATTAATTATATTGGTGGCTGATAAAGTGCAAAAGCTCATAATTATTTTGCCTTTTTAATCATATATGCTATGCATGAATAAAAATATCGTGATATTTAAAGTGCTTTAAAACTTCGTTAATGACTTTGTTAATTATTATCGCTTTGTCAATTATTTTAAATTAAAATGCTTTGATTAAATTTTTTTAAAAAATTGTTAATTTGTTTCTTAGGAACGAAATGAACGACTGTTCTTCCGATTGCTAAAAGAAAATATCGAACAAATGATGCCCATTGTTTATACTCCAACTGTCGGCCTTGCATGCCAAAAATTTGGTGTAATATATCGAAGACCTCGTGGACTTTTTATCACTATTTACGACAAGGGACACATTTACGATATTCTTAATAATTGGTATGCAATACTTTGTTTTTTTGACATATAGAAATGTTTTATAAATAAATGGTAATATTAATAATCGTAATACTATAATTATAATTGTATTACGTTAGAATGAACATGTGCTTTTCTAAATATTCATTATGCATTAAATCAATGTTTTTTATTTTTTAATGTATTTTTATCATTGATTAGGAATTAAAAAAATGTAAATTCGTGAATGTATCAAATTTCGGAATTAATCACATATTTACATTAATTAAATACAAGGTAACCATTAAATATATATTACTCTAATACATAATATACATAGGTATATAATTTAAAAAAGAAATGCACATTATTGCACATTTATTTTTATCTGTGAAAGCTAATATATTGCTTAACATCTTCGTAAATCTAAGAACATACATTTTAAAAAATAATGTTAATAATGAATGTATTTTCTAATATATGAACCAGATCGTGTTAAATTAATTATAATATCGTCGAATTTAACATTTTAATATGAATTCATCGTTTTTAACGATTAAGAAATTATTACCAGCATCGGATATTCTTTGTTGTTGCATTTTACTTTAAATGACAAAGGGTATAAATGATTTATAAAATTGTGTCATCGCAGAAAAGACACTAAGTCTTCAATTACGTGTAAATTATATTTAATGATAAATATATATATAAGAAACGAAAAGACAAATTGTAAATTCTATTGTACATGCATTCAAAAGTGAATCTGCATAGTTCTTTCGACTTTGAATAATAATCCTCTAAAAATCTTCTATGCTGAAAAATTTATTATCACGTCATGCTAATTGAAATCGGATGGCGAGAAGTTGACAAAATCACCAAAGCTAAATAGATGTAGAAACAATTATTCGAAGTTACGTAAGAATATAGGTAGAGTAATACGAAAATGTGGCGTCCCACCTTGGAATGAATGTAATAGGCCGGAGCAGGCGGTTCGAGCCATCTGCGTGACCGACGGGGAGCGCATCCTCGGGCTCGGCGACCTCGGCGCCTGTGGGATGGGAATACCCGTAGGCAAACTCGCCTTGTACACAGCTCTGGCGGGGATCAAGCCGCACCAGTGCTTGCCCATCACTATCGACGTGGGCACTAATAACGAGCAGCTGCGCAATGATCCGCACTACATAGGTCTGAACAAGCCCCGCACCGTTGGGGTCGAGTACGACGAGCTCCTAGACGAGTTTATGGCGGCCTGCGTCAGGAAGTACGGACACAACGTTCTCATTCAGTTTGAGGACTTTGGAAATCACAATGCTTTCCGATTTTTGGACAAATACAGGAACAAGTACTGCACGTTCAACGACGATATACAGGGAACTGCCGCAGTCGCAGTCGCCGGTATACTCGCCTCCCAAAGACTCACCAATAAGCCTATGAAGGACAATAAATTCGTCTTTCTCGGAGCTGGAGAAGTAAATGCTCTTTTTTAATTTGAAATATCACTACGTGCAATACATAAGTTTGTGTTTAAAAGCATTACAATCAGAAAGGTTGATGGTTGCCTACTTAACCATTAATCTTGACTCGATTCAGTCAATTTTCTTCATTCGCGCATCACCTTTTAAGTAAAATAAATTTTACTTAAAACAAACACTCAATTGGCTCATTCGTTTTTCAGAAGTTACATATGAAAGCTCATGAAAGAATGCTTATTTTTTATTATTTTATACTTTATACATAAATTTAAAATCCAATATATAATATTGAAAAACACAATTAGATGAAAAACCAAGAATTCATTTGATAAATAAGTTATTCTTTATAATACTGTAATATTTAGAATAACAAATCTGTAATTTCTGGTATTTATTTTTAAAAAATTTTGTAATACAAATTATCTATTTGAATAATAGGCTCAAACATTGTATGATACATAATACTACGCTGTACTGCTTCGTTATATACCTGAGATAAATTTTAATGAATAAGAAAATATTAGAAAAAGCTACTAACAAGTCTTCTGAAGACTTGCATTAAAGTATTATTTTACAGGCACATTTTATCTATATTATGCTAGTAAATTATGTTAAAAATACGTTAAATATATAACTTGATTATGATGCTATGTCTTTTTGAATAATTTAATGAGCACGCAATGTCAGTAAATGTTAAACATCTTAATTAATAAATATTTGTAAATAATTTTTCACAGCTATATAAATCGAACGCATCTTGTTTTACATTTAGGCAGCAATCGGAATTGCGGATCTATGCGTTAAAGCCCTAGAAGTTGACGGATGCTCTAAAGAAGAGGCGCGCAACAACATTTGGATGTTGGACATCGATGGTTTACTGACCACTACTCGTAAAGTAGGTGACTTGGATGGGCACAAGCGATACTATGCCAAGGATCATGCACCCGTCACGAGTCTTCTTGAAGTTATAAAAGAAGTCAAACCTTCAATTCTTATTGGTAAAATCGTTTAAAAAGATAAAATTAGCATTCCCAATTCCTAAATTATTTATGTATTTAAAATTCACATTTTTTAGTAAAATCTCTTGGGATTTTGATTTTTTAGTCAAAATTTAACTACAACACTAGGTAAAATAATATAATGCAGATACGGTCACTTAAGAAAAAAGTTTTTTTTTAATTAAAATAGATGTATTCAATCAACTGAGTAAAAATTTTTAACTTTTAAAAAAAAAATTAATTCTAAGTCTAATTTTTCAAGTTTATAAATGGATAATAATCCTAATATAAGGAATAATATTATTATAATCATAATAATATGAAGGATAATATGTTAATAAGAGATAATAGTCTTAGTATTCATCGTCTACGTCTATTGAAATAAATCTATTTATATAGGCGCCTCAGCAGCGGCTAACACATTCACCCCGGAGGTTTTGCAAGAGATGGCTAAAAATAATAAATCGCCTTTAATCTTTGCTCTGAGTAATCCAACAAGTAAAGCAGAATGTACAGCACAAGCAGCTTATGAACATACACAGGTAATTTAATAGATACTTATGAGACATGAGTATAGATTTTCCTTTAGATAAACAAAAAAGTTATGTAATTAGCACCTTATTTAAAAACTTTTAAAAAATACTTGATTTTTAAATTTGACTGAAGTTACTTATTACGAAATACTTTTTAAATACATTGTATAAAAAATACTGTTTATTTAATATAATAGATTATATACAATTTATACATGTGTGTGTGTGTGTGTGTGTGTTTTAATATATCAATACCCAAATATCTTACTGACAAATTGATTCTGGCTAAAGCTTTTGTGTTATTAATGACTATTTTTATAGATCGACGATTCAATTATGATTTATTTTTACTAAAGTATTCCTAAATTCATTAAAAACTAAATTGGTTGAGATCTGAATGATTTTATAAATTCATCAACAAAAAAATTAATTTAATTATATTATAATTTCTGATAAATTCTATAATGTTTTATAAAATCTGAATGTTTAGTTTGTATTTTAAATATTTCCATTAATACTTCTTTTTATAATATATAATATAAAATCTTCAATTTCCATACTGTGTATATATACATGTATACATACAACGATTTCTATATAGATTTCTAAATTCAATACATTTTTCTATAAATTTTTCATACAATTATATTTTTTAGACTACAAGATATAATTTTTTTTTTAACTTGAAACTATAAGAAAAATTAAATTACGCTTGTTTTAAACAAATTTTTTAAAATTATCTAACCATCTAAATAAGTATCATAAATTCAAAATTTAGATTAAAATTCAATTGTAACAACAGTATGAATACTGTATATAATGTACGTAAACTTTTCATGTACAAACATTTTTACTAAAATAAGTTTTGCATCATACTTATTATGTGACACAATCCCTAACTATTTCTTATATGATAATGTATTCGAATAAATCATAAATATATAATTATCCGAAATATTTTTTTATTTAGTTGTCAGTGATGTTTGAAGAAGCGTTTGTGTATTTAGTATATTTTTTAGTCCTTTTTTAATGAAAAAATTTAATTGTAGGGCAGATGTATATTCTCATCGGGTTCACCATTTGGTGAAATCAACTATAATGGAAAAATTTTCAAACCAGGCCAAGGCAACAATGCGTACATCTTTCCTGGCATTGCTCTGGGTGTGATTGCAGCTGGATGCCATCACATTACTGAAGAAATGTTTTTAATATCAGCTCAAGAAGTAGCAAATAACGTATCGAATGACGATTTAGAAAAGGGAAGTTTATATCCGCCTTTAAGTTGCATTCAGGAGTGTTCTCTTGATATAGCATGTAAAATTGCTGAATACGCTTATAGACAAGGTGAATCCCCCATTATTCATCTTTATTTATCGAAAGTGCTTCACTTATAATATGATATTTGATTTTTGTTTTGTAATTATTTTATACTAATATTTGCTTCTAATTACATATTACTTAATCATTTTATAATTTTACTACCTGTGTATTATAATTAAAATTTTCATTTGTTATATTACAAACAAAATTCATAAAAACCATTCTTTGTAAATTATGGAAAAAATACTTTCATTAAATATTTATACATTTTTATCATTGAATATATTTACTTTTATTCCAATCATATTTGTAGAAAAAACTATCAGAAAAGTTGCAATTAAAAATTAAAAAACAATTTTTAAATGTTTGATAAATAATTAAAATTATAAAAATTCTTTGCAGTTATATTGATAATTATTAATTTTTATATAAATATAAATAATTGAAAATCTTAAACATTAAATACTTTTTTAAGATATTAAAAGTACGTATACAAATTCTATAAATATTAAAAAATTTTGAAAAAATGTTTTTTTTAATGCTTTGTATTAACTAGATATTAATAAGACAAAAAATTAATCAAATTTAAGACGCCTTTTTCTGCATGTTTTTATAAATTAAATCATAATAGTATATTAAAAACATCTAAATTTAATTATTTACAATATTCTGAATTTAATTAGTTTTTGGTATTTAATTTATTTTAAAAAAAACTAAATTAACTAGATTTTTTACAATGAAATACACAACGATTATTAAATACTAAAATGTACTTTCTGTTTACAAAGGTAATTTGGCGAGTGAATATCCAGAACCAAAAGATAAACGAGCATATATCATGAGTAAGATGTACGACTGCAATTATGACAGTCCCTTAGCGTGTTTCTACTCGTGGCCAAAAGACTTTTGCAATCCACGTGTTTTACCAGAAAAGTAAGTATTTATACTGCGAGTAAAAATTACGCTTATTATCTATAAATGTTTGTATAATATTTTTAATTTACCCTAATTTCTATATCGCCGTAGAAAAACGTAGATGTAGTAGTAAAAGAATTATCAAAGCTGATTTTATATTGTGATAAAAGTCAAATTTACCGTAGAATGTAAAAATTGAACGAAAAAATTTGACCTCGTAATTGGACTCTGCATGAAAAACATTAAAATCGGATGATTTGCTGATTCGTCTCTATTCAAACCTACTATATTAATTAAGGTAGCACTTCAATTTCTAAAGCATTTTCAGCTTTTTAAATTGTACTTCACGCATTACCAAATGCTTTATTCATTTCAAAATATTGCTATTTGATGATGCCCTGTAATAATAATGACCAACTTTGAATAAACTTTAGTTATAACAGATTAGTTGTTTTCAACTTTACTATGAGTGAAGGTAATATGAATCATAAAATGGTACTGAAGCTCTTACCCTATATTAATCTTAGTGGTATAATACTTACGTGCCTTGCATGAAGTACATTATACAGTCATTGTACAATTTACAAGTTAATTTTAATTTATACGTAAACTATATCAACTCTTTTTAGCGGAATAAAGTAGTTTACGTATAATTTAATACACAATTTTTAAATTTTTCCATAAAATTAATCGTAACATATATATTACTTATACATTTAACGATATTAGTGAGAAATCATATTAAATACGTAATTATGAATTAAAAAAATTACGTTCATTGAGCGATCTCAACAAATACTAATTAAAATGTAATGCAATAATAATATCCAAACATTCCAGATAAATATTTCGTTTTAAAATCGTTATATTTTGAGATTTTTCTAATTTTATCGAAATAATAGTACTTATGCTAATGAACATATAGATATAACAGTGCAAACATATACAGGTAGCTATTTCTTATTAAATTTACACCGACTCTAGTTTTATACAATTATGAATGTAAATAAAACATTGAATCTACATAAAAACTTTACCGGGGAAAATAAGTGACATACATCATTTATATCTGTTTGTATAAATTATTCGTTTTCAGTCTTTATGTATTTATTGAGTATAATATATTATATAAGATCTGAAAAAATGAATATATTATAAACTTTTGAAATAATTTATTGATCCTTGAAAAATGACGTGAAACGCTTAAGGTACGCATAATTGTATAAAAATCATGCCTAAGATTTTCAACTTGGTTTTTTTGAGTGATCTAACAATACGTTTTGTTATTATTTCTATTCTATTTATTTTGTGTACCTGTAAAAAAAGTTTTTTAATTTAATGTTTATTTTTTTTTTAAATGAAAAATAAAATTACCTTGGATTTCCAATACAATAGAACTTTCAAACTCATTTTTATTAGTCACTCTCTAAATTCATAAACAGTTGAAATTCATTTTTAGTAATAGTCTTTAAATTTACGGTTTTATTGATTACAAATATTATTAAAAATGTACTACAATATGAAGTTATTGTTGGAATTTAAGTCAAAAAGTTTTTCATAATAAAACATTAACTTAAGAAAAATTGATCATAAATATATATTTTTATGTAAGATATATTTACGTATACTGCACATTCAATTTTTATAAAATTTTTTTTAATCTGACTAGTGTTCGTAATAAAAAATCAATATATCAAACATTTTTATTTATTATTTATCCAATTTATCAAAATAGTTGAAAAATCTTAACATTATTTTCACGTTAAAAAGCTTATAGTCTAATCGTAAAATATATATACAAATTTTGATACTAAGCTTGAAAAATATTATACAATTCAATTTTATAATTTATGTTAAAAGTAATAACTTTTACAAATATAGATCCTAAATATTTTTTATATATACTTATTATAATGCATAAAATCACAGTTAAAGTTATAACTATTTTAATAATTATTTTGTTGTTAAAAAAACCGTTCAATATGATTTTATTAAAAGCAAACATTAAAGAGTATAAACTATAAATAAATTTGTTTATACTTAATTGGCAACTTCTTTTCTAAAGAAGTATTTTGTTAAATTCATTTTTACTGAAAATAATATAAGAATATATAAAAAATGTATAATGTACATTACTTTTTAATAAAAGACACCGATTAATGCGCGTATAGACTACTAATTTTTATATTAATAAAATTTCCAGTTTTAGTACTAATTATTTTTTAACTAAATTTCAAAATAATCCACTTAAATCTTCATATTACTTTTTAATTCTCTACTTCTATTTTATAATATTTTAAATGATTTCTCTATTATTCTAATCTAATAAACCATAACTTCAAATCTATCTTCTCTACCCATCAGGATTTCCTAGCATGGTGGAATGCATCCAAAACTAAAAAATGTTTAGCCGTACCTGCAGTACGCTGTACAACGCATAAAAATGTTATTAATAAATCGATAAAAAAAAGGCAGCACAAAAACTGTCTGGAATCATTAATTATTTTACAAAATTAACAGTAATAATGTTTTCTTCAACAGCTTGTGACGCGTTGGTGATGTTCTCACAAAGGAAAGAACCAGAAACTCGCTCTAATATAAATTATAAAAGCGTGCTCACATAAATAGTAAAAATTTATTCACTTTGCACGTAATTTGGCAATCGTTGTTCAGTCCTAGTAATTATTATTATTACATTTGATAGATTGTCAAACAGTCTATTGTAATAGCGGTCATCGTGTTCACACACAATTCCTTATTGCATAATGATTTTTCAAGATAATTTTTCTGTCAAAAATGCAGAAAATTTTCATGAATTTAATGTTTTTATAATACATACAAACTTGAATTCGAAGGAAATAGGTTTTTCAATTTATGATGTATTATCATTGAGAAATCATTGACTAGTGTACTTATATAAAATTGAAGCGCGATGTTATCCAGTGTTGATGTTATATTTGATAAACTATATATTAAGATAGTCATTTGCAAGTAAATTTTTCTCATTTCGATAATTATTTTATTAATGTGGTGAAGAAATTAATGTCTAAAATAATTATACGAGAACAAATGTTCTATAATTTACAGAATATTTCTTTCACTCATTGATGAATGAGAAATATTAAAAACATATTATGTAGATAATGTAGATAAGTACGATTTACTTGCGGCGGAAGATAATTATTTTTAAAAAATTAGTATTTTCAATTCACATTTTATTATGGTACTATTATTTATTTTTTTAAATATTATCTACTCTATTAAAGATTTTTATATAAAACACACATACACACAAGCGCGCGCGCGTGTGTAATAACATTATTCTAAAAATATTTTTTTCAAATTTTATTAAATATATTACAAACAAAATTTTAATCTAATATTATTTCTCGTATACACAGTTACTTTTATTTTACGTTTACAAATTATTTATAATAAGTTATTTATCAACGTTTTTGTTACTTAATACCAAAAAATTGTTTTTTTAATATTTATACATTTAAAAATAACAAAATTAAACTTACTAAAAAAATATTTATGTTTATTATAAAAACGATCCTTTTCGCGCTTCAATTGTAATATTCTTTTTTTGCCAATAAATACAGTGTATAGAAGCTCTTTGGTGTAATGAATTATGTAAGAAATGCAAAATAAAGGTAAATATAATGTATTTCATTTTTTAGACATCGTTGATTAATTATGAAGAAATCGTACAAGAACCATTAATTGTGATTAATGGATAGAAATATTAATGGAACTCATAATCGATTTGAAACTACAGTATTTTTTGTACATATAAGTTTTATAAGGACAGCTGAAACTCGATGACGGCATTATTAACTTTATGTATTCAAATTTAACGCATATATAAACTTAAAAGCAGAAGTGTTTGTTAATACGTGGTTCCTACAAATATGTAAAAAAAAACCTAGAAATTCGTAGATAGAAAAATATCATATTTATAAACTTCTCTTTAATTATCGTATTACGAAGAAGAAACAAACTATACATTAAACAATTTCTGTTAGTTATCTACACAAGAATTCAACAGTGTATGCAAGATTAAAATATGTAAATGTACATTATACCTATGTTTACAATATTCTTTTCCATTGTCATAATATTCAAAGAATGCGTGACAAAATTTTTAAAATTCTATGAAACAAATAAAAATAAATCGTTAATCATTGTAGTTTTCTTAACAAACTTCACATTTTCCTTTATTTACTACAAATCTGAATAATGTTATTATTCAACAAACAAGTGTAACAACTATAATTGAAAAAAATCTTACAATTCTAGCATATTACATTTATTGGGAAAGTATACTGTTGATCTAATCCCATAAAACAATCTGACATAACATAAAATTGCAATTTTTTTTGTCCTAAAAAAAAAAATTTTTTTATTACCAAAAATATTACAAATTTCACTATTATTTATGATTTTCATGTAAAATATTATCATGTAAATTATTATAATATAAATAAAATTTTATATGAATAAAATTTTAATCAACATTTAAATATTAAAAATTATTTAGAGAAAATATTTGCATAGAAATAAATGAAGAAAACTTACCCAAATTTAAAGGACTAATGAATTGCAAGTAATGAACCTTACGCGTTCCGCTGATTCCTGATACTCGTTTCAAAGCCCATAATTCGCGTTCTTCAATATCACCCAGGATCAAAAACCAGCCTTCATCTTTTGCACGATGAAACCGAGGACAATGCGCTTTTAGTGTTTTCGAGAAATTTCTACGCTTAGTTCCTATTACCAACGTATATTCATAATTTTTGCGAAGCTCTAAAAATTGCTCGGTTTCTTTAGAAGCAATGTTAATAATTTTTTCATTTTTATCCGATTGTAAGTCACTTTTTATACATAAATCAATGCATAGTACAGGCAAATCTTTGGCAACTTGATGAATCTAACAAAATTTTTAGTTTATAAAATTTTATAAAATTTCATAAAAACGCTATCATTTACCTGACTGATGTGATCGTCAATAAATTCTTTTGATAAAACATTTGATAATAGACTGTAGCTTTTAGCTACAATCGAACAAAATAAAGGTAGACAAGTGGAAATCTTCAAGAACAAAGGTAAGTGTTCGTTCTCAACGTATGGTAACGTAAGTATGGCCGGATCATCAAACCATCTACCTTGAAGTACCATTTGAAGTAGCAGAATTATTCTTAATGTTGAAGAAAGCATTCCACATTCAGCAACTACATCTATCATAGCCTACGTAAAATTAATTAATAATATATTTGTTAATGCATTATTTGCATACTTTAATAAAAATATTAATTAGACAAACAACTGTGTAATGAAAAATCGTTTTAAATTTTATAGTACTACAAAAGTCGTAGTATAAGCAATCGATTAACATCTTATATTTTAAATAATTATCTTCATTAAATTCTATTGAATTACAAAATGAAATAAAAAACTATTGAAGACTTTTTCTGTCATATACTAGTCACAAATTGTATACATATAATAGTATGATTTTGAAAATAAGTAATTATAATAAATACCTGCAGTATTCTAATAGACTGATCAAGTACAGATTTCAAATCAGTATAATAATCAGCACACGGAAGTGGTAATCTTGAAAAATGTGCTTGTAAGAGTAAAAAAACTTTCGTATTCGATGAGTCGAAGGTTGAACCTTCCACATTATATCGACACATTTTCGCCAATTCTCTATTATTTTGAAAATTGAGAGAATAATAAGTTTAAGTTACTCATAAATAAAATTCATAATTCATGAATAAAATTTATCATAGTATTAATAATTTCTATCATCTATATTTAACATTTAGATCTTCATTTAAATATTATATTTATGCTTTTTTAAATCATGTAACTTTATAAAATTGAAAATTATAATATTCTTAAAAATATAATCACAGATAAGTGTGATTAAATAAACAATATTAAATCAATTATTTTCTAAAGCAAAAAAAACATTTATCAAAACTTTTACGTTACTTAGAAATTAATGTAAATAATTGTACTACAAAAAAATGTGTTACTCACTATTCCTATCATAATCAATAATAATGATTCTAAAATTGATCTAAAAGGAAACTTTGACTTGAAAAAATATTAAAAAATTACTCTACTACTACTATCAAAATTATAATATTCAAATTGAATCAAATATTAAAAATAGTATTAAATATTAAATATATTTTTGTGAAAGTTATTTTTAAATACATATTAAAAAAAATTGTATACTCGTTAAGTAAATCTTCATTATGTCTAACAGGAAGTTCGTTATACTCATGAGCATTGCTCATAATTCTTAAACACTTTTCTATTGAACTATCATCTTCTAAATTTTCACTGAACATTGAAATTGTTTTATGAGATATATAATAATATGAAGCTATTCTTCCTAAAGGTAATGGACCTATACAATTTTCTTCCTGAAAATTCAAATATTTATTCATAAAATTATGGAATTAAAATTTTTTACTGAATTTATGAAATTATCAATATTAAAATTTTACTTAAAAAAAAAGGATAAAACTTTAGTGACTTAAGTCGACATTTGTCTGATTAAATGAAAAAGAATCCCATATTATATAAAAATATTCGTTCATTTAATAAAGAAACAAATCAAAATATTTTACCTCATCGTTGAATATACACTGTGATTGTATTAAATCTCCTAACGTATTATCGACCAATTTTGAGACATATATATTGACCTCATCAGGCTCCATACTGTCAAGATTATAGAATCGCGGATTTTTCAATAGCCGTCGAAAGAAATAAGTCCAAGTGAGATAATCAAGGAACTCCTGCTTAGTTTTAATCGTGCCAGCGACAATCTCGGCATTTATATGATCGGGCAACGCCTCCAATAGACTCGATTCCACTGGAAAAGGCTCGTACAAAAATTGCTTGTAAAAGTTTTTCTTAATATCGTGAACAAGTACGACGGCAACACCGGAATCATCGAATTGTGGTCTGCCCGCGCGACCCATCATCTGTAATACATCCGTTATCGGCATGTCCACGTATCGCTTACTCTTGCCATCGTAATACTCGGTGCCTTTAATAACAACAAGATGAGCTGGAAAATTTACGCCCCAAGCTAACGTTGCTGTTGTTACAAGAACCTAAATGGTATTTCAACAAAAAAAGATTTTAAATCCTTCAGTTATAATTAAAAAAAAATTCTGTTCAGTTAGAAACATCAAAAAAGTCTAACTAAATAATAATATATTAAACATGATAGGCATGAATACTTGTGATAATCAGATATTATAAGTATTATCACTTGTTATAATACTTATAATAAACGTAAATATTATAGTAAACCAAACATAATACTAATGTCAATATGTGAAAATTAATTGAATTTCTACATTTGCCATCATTGAAGAAAAAAATTGTAAAAAATAATTAATTAATAAACCTACTAGACACTATTATGAACAACTTGACTCACCTGAATTTTATTATTGACAAACAGTTCTTCAACGGTTTCTCGATCTTTCTCTTCCAAACCTGCATGATGAAGTCCAATACCGAATGCGAGAGTCAACTTTAAATTAATGTCCTTAATATTATCAAGGAGATTATCCAGTTCATCTTCAGGCATATGAAGCCACTGCTTGGGATTATCCTCGGCTGCCAGATACGCAATTAAGTCTAGAGCTGTGAGTCGCGTCTGGCGCCGAGAGGACACGAAAACAAGGGATGGACTGATAGGGGCATGCTGACGAATCGCTGCAAATGTTGGTTTATTCATTGTTGCCATTCGCGGACAATAATGCTTGCCAGGAAATCCAGATATGTGAACTTCCAGAGGCACGGGTCTGACTGACGGTCGAAAATTGTAAAGGCCCATCTGTAGTACATTCAATGAAGACGTTTTTTTTCTTCAAAAATTAAAAGATTGCGTTTGTAATAGAATGAATTAATAAATATTTTTCTTAATTCATTAGAAAAAAAAATCTTTAGTTAATTATAGTCAATTATTTTTCAAATTGAATCAATTTAATTTAATTAATTATTGAAAAAACTGCTTCCCAAGAAATTATATTATAATTATAGACGAACCCTTTTTATTCCAAGCCAGTGTCCTAAATCAACTGCATTTGCCAGAGCCGTGGAAAGTCCTATTATTCGTAGCGTTTTTGTAGTATGCGAGGCAATAAAATTAGTTCGTGATACAATTACTTCGAGTACAGGACCTCGATCTTCTCCGAGTAAGTGAATTTCATCGATAATAATGAGAGCAACTTTTTGAACGTAATTACGAGTTTGCCAACTTCTACTTATTCCATCCCATTTTTCAGGTGTGGTCACGATCACATCTGATGTAGAAATAACTTTTATGTCAGGGGTTACATCTCCTGTTAATTCTACAACAGACTTATTCAATTGCTTAAATCTTTTTACCCAATCCTTCATTCTTTCTCTAACTAAAGCCTTCAATGGAGCTATGTAAACAATCTAAAACGAATGAAAATAATATTGAATGTCTTTAAAAAAAACATTTATTATCGAATACGAAATAAGTAAAATTTTCATAAAGAATAGATAATGCAAAAGATGAAAATAGTATAAACTTCAATTTTATATACGAACTTTTCTTTCCGGCTCGTTTCTAAATACCCTCATCATAGCTATTTCAGCAGCAATCGTTTTACCCGAACCGGTCGGTGCTCCCAAAAGAACATTATTATCTGTGTGATATAAGCAGTAAAATATTTGCGTTTGAATTGGATTGAAATGCGTAAAACTATATAATTTTTGAAATTCTGGTACTTTTAATGCAGTAACAGGCAATGGTTGCAATTCTAAGAGATCTGTAATCATATAATTACGTATTTCAAATTGAGTCCTATTATTTTTTAATTTAATATTGGCATAAATATTTTTGGAAACATCTTTAAAACAATTGCTTTTGGTTTTATACCAGTATGTGGTGGATGAGATTCAGGTAATATTAAACCTGAGAGCTTCAGTGGTTGAATAAATTCGCAACCTAACCAATGATCACTTGTTGCTTTAACAAAATATTGATTAGGTAAAGGCTCACACAAAGGAATGGTCATTACTAACTCATGGCCTGTCATTGTAACTACCTATAATTAAAATTGTTGATTAATAAAAATTATAATTGTAGACTTTCGATCAAACTTACTTGTTTTTTACTTAAATGTATATATTCACAATGATATATAAAATTATTTTCAGGATCTTCGATCCACAACCAGAATGCTTCAGAATTTCTACTATGAATTCTGTCGTTCCACCTAAACTCAGGAATTATTTTTAAACGAATTCTAAGAACAGTCCGAGTAATAGGCTGCAGTGATGCCTCAAAGCTAAGATTAGGGAATTCGTCGCAACATTTTTTAATAAGAGCTGCGACCTTTTGATTGCGTATCATGTTTCCTAAAACAAAAAATCATAAAATAAAATCCAATGATTTTCTTTATTTAAAAAAAGAATTTACCAATTTCAATTGTACTCATATCTTTGAGTTTTTCTATCGTTAGACATCGATTTTCAATTTTTGTTATAACATCAAAAGGTAAACAATAAAATTGGCGTAAAACACTCATATGATCCCATTGTTGTAATTCCAACATCTTTGCCATTGCAAGTACTCTACCGGACATGATCGCATTGTTTTTACGTAACATCATTTCAAATAATGCTCTACATATGCGTACAGCATTCTATAACAAAAGTTTCACGTTAAATTTGTCTATATTTGAAAAAATTAAATTAAAAGAGACACCGATAAAATTACAAATCTCAAATTTTCACCTGTGTTATATATGCTCGATCCGATAGTAATGAAAATGATTGAATGTTTCCTCTGGAAAGGTACGTCTGAATTAAAATATTTACTTTTCCATGAATATTTTCTTTTCCACCTTGAGGATTAACTTCACAATGCTCTGCTTGTAAAGTCTCTAATTCATCCATTTCATCGTCTCGTACTTTTAGCTGTTCAAATTCTTGTGAGCGCGATATCATGCCCAAAATATCCGCTTCGGTCATAATGGGTTTCATCAATTCATTAAATATCTCGATCGTATCATATTTTAAATAGTAATGACTAGCCGTTCTACCTAAATCTATATTAATAATTTTTATTTTTAATTATCATTATAATCTTTTTGAAAGTAATATAATAAAATATTTTAATATTTATAAACCAACCAGTTGCATTCAAATCTCCAGTATATATATTATAACGAATCATCATTGCTTTATCAAGGGCCATAGCTGAAGAATGAATCAATTCTTTCCGCTTTCGTTCCAAGTTAGGATCTTCGACAAACGATTGATAATCTATGCCATATGCAAGAAAATTTAATTTCATTCTTACAAATAAATAGGTATAACTCAACCATTGAACAGCTTCTTGTACATTTGATATTGTCCCCAAAACTATCTATTTGTCGGAGACAAATCATATTTATTTAATATATGAATATTAAACAAGATATTTTTAAATTTGAGTGAAAATACCTCTGCATTCAAATTATCGGCGAGATAGGTGATAAAACTACTTTCAATAGGAAACTGATTTGTTAAAAGAGATAAATAATGTGACAATTTATCATGCGTTGTTATTATAATCGCATGTCCTGATGTATCAAATTGTGGTCGACCGGCGCGACCAAAAATTTGTAAAACATCTAAAATACCCAAATTAATGAATGAGCCATGTTTTGCATCATATATTTCTGTTCCCTATTATTATAAAAAAAATTAATAAATATATGTATAATTGGAAAAAAATAATGAATAAATAATACTCAACACGAATTATTACGGCATGTGCAGGTAAATTAACACCCCAAGCCAGCGTTGAAGTACATACAAGGACTTTAATAAGTCCTTCAGCAAAATACTTTTCAACCAAATTCCTAAAAAAATTTTAATTTTTATCAATTGTGTAGACGTTAAAATACATTTGTATAATATTTTTTCGTAAATTAATTAAATATGTATTTAGCAAAAATTACAACGAACTTTAAACAATATATCAAAACATCTGTTATTCACGATTATAAAAATTATTAATTTTTTATTAATTTGTTTAAAAAAATTAATTATATTTAATGCACTTTTTGTATACAACAGCACATTGTATTTAAAAAAAATATATAACTATTGTATAATAAAATTAATTATAATTCAATTTGAAATTAAAAATTGGTTGACTGTATTTCCAACAAATTTTCCGTGTATTATATTTAACCAAATTTTAAAAAAAATTTAAATTTACTAAGTACTTTGTTATTTATATTCGTTTCGAAATCTAATTTATTGTTTTTAAGTATGTGGCTATACATTATTTAAATATACCTATCAGTACGTAGCATACCAGCATGATGCACAGACAAACCATGTTCAAACAATTCACTTAGATACTTATTCGGTGATCTATTAAATACCTTATTAGCTAATTTTGAACTATCATCGGATAAAAATAATTGATGAGTTCCATTTTGTAATGACATTTCTTTAAGAACATTTGCTGTTCTTATTGTTGCATTTCGAGCATGAACGAAAACCATAACCTTGGTTAAAAATGTTTATATCGTTTATAAAAATTCAATGATTATATGCCTATGTTTAATTGAATATACTATGACTTTCTTTTTATTTATTTACCTGGTGACCTTTTCGGACCATATCAATAACTTGATTATAGCACACAAGATCCATATCACTTATTTGTTGTAGAGGTTTAATAGCTTTAACGCCGATAAAAGTTTGACTTAAGGGTACAGGACGAAAACGATGATCGAAATAAAACAATCCTTTATATGGATTTACTCTTAAAAACCTTGCTATGTCAACATAGTTTGGTAAAGTTGCTGAGAGACCAACAATTCTAATCATACTCTGAGATGATTCCACCTAAAAAGTAGTTTACAATAAACCAAAATATCACATATCTTACTTTTAAAAACTGCACTATAAATTAGATACAGTAATTAAAGTTTTTTTGAGGTGTTTTTTTAAATAAAAAGAAATTATTGATTCATGTTAATATGTACAAGCATAAAATAAACATACTTGCAATGTAAATCAACGATCCAGACAAATCTGGTTTACGTAATTTTTTATTATAATAAAAACGAATTGTTATTTTACGTACATATACATGAAAATAAATTATTTACTTGTCTAAGAGTTCGAGCGACAAGGGCTTCTACAACAGGTCCACGATCACCATGAAGAAGATGTACTTCATCAATTATTAATAACTTGACTATTCGTGTCAATTCAACATCTCCTGTACCTTTTCGTGTAACTACGTCCCATTTTTCTGGAGTGGTTACGATCATTTGCGTTTGTTGAATTTCAGCTTTCGTTAATTGCATGTCACCAGTTAATTCTCGTACTGAGATTCCTAAGCTATTCAGTCTACACATAAAATGAAACATGGTTTCCTTAAAAGAATATTTTCATAAATAAAAAGTATTATTCATGAATTACTAGTAAATTAGCAGTTTTATGTAAACTGTGTCATTGTATGATACGAAAATTGAAAACAATTAAAATAAACTTGATAATTTCAAAGAAAATAAAACATTCCTAAAAATTGCAAAATAAAGAAATATGTACTATTTAATTTTTTTAATTCATAAAAAATTACCTTTTACTAAAATTCGTAGTCATTTCTGCGGCCAAAGCTTTCATTGGAGCAATATATACAATCTTAAACTCATTAGTGTTTAATATGCCGTTATCTATATGCAATTTTATTTGATGCACAATTGTCAGTAATGCAACATTGGTCTTCCCTGCCCCAGTAGGTGCACTAATAAGTAGATTTTCATTAGTATGATAAGCTGCATCAAAGACTATACTTTGTATTCTATTTAATGATTCAATACTCTTAAACGCCTTTTGGCCTATCTGCAATATTCGGAATATAATTTGAAGTAATTTAAATTCAATCTGGTTCTCTTTTTAATTATATTTAAAGTATACTAACTTCGTCCAAAGATGATATTAAAACACGATTATTTCCTACGCTTAAGGGATCTAAATTTGGAACAGGAATATCAACTTGCTCACAAAGCTGATTATCTGTCCTCTTAACATTTTCAGGTAGGATCATTTTTTGTCCAGAAAAAAATCCTAAATATAAAAAAAAAATTCATTAAATTACAATTCATTAAATTCATTTCGTATAAAATTTTATTAATTATAAGATAGCTAGTATAATTTTATGTCTTATGCTTTTATTCGTATTATATTTTTTTAATGTATCGACTCATAATCATCGACTCATGTATCGCCAAATAATAATAACTAATATCAAGCTGTAATAAATTCGGTTACGCAACATTTTTGAAATTGATTTTTATAAATAAACGCTTGAATACTTTTCTGTAAACTCAAAAAGTTCAAGTGGTAAAATAATGTATGCGTTAATTATCTTAGCTATTTTATACATTGTACTATCTTCATATATGGCTAAATTGCTTTTACAGAATAGAATTAAATGATTTTAACATGCAATATATAAAATCTTTAAAAAATATAATATGGTGTATAATGAGTAAAGACTCTTGAATTTTTTTGTTATATTATTCATTATTTTTTTTATTTAAATACTTTAAGATTTTACTCTACAAAAATGATTATTCAATATTATCGAAAATATATTAATCGTTTGTTTTCATTTTCACCAAAATGCTAAATGTATAAACATTTATATTTACTTTTATATACAGGTTATAACAATCATGACGAAATTGATACTTTTATCATTGTTTAATACTAATCGGTTCAATATAGAACAAGAATGTTACTACAGAGAAATCGTTTATAATCTGTGTATTAATAATACTGTGTATCATTAATCGCATATTTAAAGAATAAAAATATTATAAATAGTAAAAAATCATTGAAACTAAAATGGCGTATTGTATTAAAGCTTAAAACTATTGAAGGATCTAAAATAATATTATTTTTCAAACAATATCCTCTGCTTGCAGCTATGGAATTTGAAAAATTAAAAAAAAGTTATCCTGTAACAGTGACAAAAGGATTTGTTTCAAAATATCTATCTAAGACACTAATCAATAAAAATACCTAAATGAATATAACAATTACGTATTATTTGATTTTTTAATATAAGAAGTAAATGCCAGATAAGCATATGAACAGAAAAAAACTGATCATTTTAAAAATTGTTTTTTTACATTTTGAAAACTACATTTATAATTTAATAAAAAGGATATCTACATAAGTAAAGAGAAAATATGAAAATTGAATCACAATAATACATCCAAATGTAATTTTTAGTTCTATAATGATAACTAAAGAGCTTACATAATTCTAATGAAGTAGTAAGGTATAAAAAAATTAGAAAATCTCTTAAGCATATTAAATTTTCCATATTTATGTTCGACTAAAAGCTGTATGATCAAGCATATTAGTAAGCAGAAGACAGCAGAGATAATGCTTTTTTAAAACTTTTATTTATTTTTTACTGTTTATGCTAATAAACTTAACAATATTCAATAATGTATTTATATGCACCTGATATTTTAATATTTGTTATTAAAAAGCGACTGAACATTGATGAATTTTATTATAAAATATGTTATATTGAATTACTTAAAAAAAAAAAGTATATTATTACCTGCACTAGCCTTTGCAATTAATTTTGAGTCAAAAACAAATGGATAACTTTCTTGAATGTTAGATGTACCAATTCGATTTTTTCTTAGTATAGGTTCAGCTTTTGCCATTAAAGCTTGTTGTCTTTTCAACCTTAACTCTATTGGATTAAAAACTTCTTCATCATCATCAGTAGCAAATTTGCTTACTACTTTCTGTAACTTCTTTTCTTCCTTACGTACTTGTTTCATTAGTTGCTTTTCTTTTTCTGATTGTACAATTACTTGAGATGAAATCTGAGGCTTTTTCTCTAAGTTTTTTTTATAAATTTATATTATAATTTCTATTGAAACAATGTATATTTACATTTAAAATTAGTGTTATATAACTTTGAATAAAAATTACCTGTAAACGTTTTTGCTAATTTTTGATTACTGTGAGATGCTAATATTACCTTACGATGTTCTATAATGTATTCAATAAATTCTATATTTTCATAGCCTAATAAGTCAAACAATTCACTTTGAATCAAATTTCCAGATGTTTTTAGCTTTTCAAAAATAATATTTGTAAATTCAACATACGACATTTCTGTAGAATATTTTTCAAAAGCTTTTTTCATTCCCTTATTTAATTGTAACTTATCAAACTAGAAAAAATTGTATTTGATTACATGATTATATACTTAAATCACTATTTTGAGTGTTACTTTTTTACACATACTTCAATTTTTTTGATAGTGGTTTCAACATGTGGCACTTTCATTAATTCTTCAAAAGTTTTTGTTACATTTGATAAATTTTTTATATTCATATCATGAAGCATATTAGTTTGAGGCCATGATACTTCCCCCATTTGATATGGAATTTTCATTCCAAAAGGTTCTGCTCTGAGATCTGCATCTTTCATATTTTCTCCATAATTTAAAATTAAATTTAAATTTCTCTCAGGTATTATTTCTCGAATTTCAGATACCAACTTTAAAAATAATTTTCTTACTTAGATATTATATGATTGAAAAATTTTGAAAAAAATATTTACATACCATTATCAATTTTTTCAACAGATTATGATCAACTGTACCAAGTAACTGTTTGAGTTCTGTCATTTTCTTATGACTCACTACTTTTTCTTGAATTAATAAACGTATTACATATAGTAAAAAGTCATTTATTACTTCTAAAGATTGACCCTCTATAAATATGTTAACAAAAAACTGAACACATTAAACTGAAAATTTACTTATCAATTAAACATAAATTTTCAAATAAAAATAAAATTACCACAAATCTTGGATAAAATATGATGAATTTTGTTTATTAGTGCGATAACATCTGGTGGTAGCTGCTTGCGAATTTCAGTCCAATTTAAGTTCCTAAAGAATGAAAATTTAATGAAAATTATTTTTGAATGCATAAATGATATATAATTATATTATATAATTATAATATATAATATATAATAATAATATATAATAATAATATAAAATAAATAATTAATAAATTCTTTAAATACCATGTCATTACATGATACAAAAATCAATATAATTTTATTATTAATTTATTAATATTAGTATATATTTTTTAATAATTTGTCTCCTAAGTTTCAAAATTAATATCAAAACAAATCGTTAAAATACGTTTATTTGTAAAACATGCACACTTTCATAATTCAAATAACCTAATACCATAAATTACCTGTTAAGTTTTGCAGTAACTTCTTGTCTTTTAGCATTTAAGTCATTTTTTTTTTTATTAACCTCTCGGCACAAATCTGTAAATGTACGCAAGGCACGAGTAATTCGCGGTAATTCGTGCATTGCTAAATTCAATCTATAAAATTTAGAACATTAACAAACATCTAAAATAACTTGAAAAATTATATATCTGCTATTTACACTTTTACAGTAATAGTGTATAACTATATGAGGGGATAGTATATATATATAATATGCAGGCAAAACACAATGACGCTCGTTTTTATCCTAGAGGCCTCTGAGGTCGTAAATAATTATGTCTGTCGAGTGTTCGACGTCTAATTTGAAATTATTTCTTCGAAGTTCCAACTTTTGAACATCTGTGCCCTGTGGTACATTTATAATTTACAATTTTACATTACACATTTCCGAAATCTTATACAATATATACGTATTTGTACGTGTAAATTTAATCTAACTTCTTTCAAAGGATTGTGTTTAAGTGTCACGAACAATAGTATAACAAATTATTTTAATATTGAAATATACAGTCAATAATCCATTTGAACTGTACAAATTAACAATACTATTTTATTATATTTCAAATATTGAAATTACAAAAAATAAACAAAACTACGAATATTTTAAATTATTATTTATTCTTAACTTAAACCACCTATATTTTATACTGATTATGCATTTAAATCATGTCAAGTATTAAAAAAAAAATTTACGCTATTTTATTAATATTTCTAAAAATAAATTTATGTTACAAATTAAATGTACGAATCTAACTATACGTTCATAAATTTATAAGCATTTTTTTTTATATTACATACCAGTGACAATCCTTGAGACTTACCTGGTAACCCATTTTTAAATTTCCCCAATTAAACATCAGACAATAGCAATCATGACGTCATGCGATTCTCAAATTTTATTAGCCAGCTCTCGGCTGGGCTGGGCGCTTGGTGATTAGATTTTTTATTTATCTTGTATACAATTATACATACATATATATATTGAAAAAATAATAATCAAAATGAATAGATTTTTGTTAACACATTTTTAAATTGTACGTAAAATTACATTCGGAAATACTTAATTTTATATTTGTTCTTAAATGTCGAAGAAATAATATTAAATAAATTCTTTTTTTATTACGTAATAATTTATGAAACTACAGTTTTGATAATATTTTTTTGACTTTATTTATTACCCTTTTATTAATTCTACCAGTTAAGTTTTGTAAAATAATCTTTTAAATTTTCTTAATAATACTTATTATTTGTATGCATTATATTTTATCGTAACCTGTTACGTTTCGCAGACTAATTAATATTAGTATTCAAATTAAAGAATATATATTTTTTATATATTCAGTAATAAATATTTACATAAATTTACATTTCTAATTTAAAAAACTTTAAATAGAATTTAATTTTTTTTAAATTCAAGTATGAAATTTAAATGCAACAGTTGTAGCATAGTTTCATACCCGAAAATCATTGGCTGCACAATTTATATATCAGAAAATATTTTAATTTTTATATTTTATAAAAAAACTATCTTTTTTATAATTAAATTGATAAGAGACAACAAGAAATAACGAATTTTCTGCTCTGATTTGAATGACACTTAATTTTGTAGGCGATGATTAAAGTCTACATAAAATAGAATAAGCATAGAATTATTATTTTTTACTAGACTACAACCACTTCTATCAGCTGTTTTGTGTTCTGTCCTTCTATCTATAAAATTTCAACCTAATATCAAAAACGTTTTTTTAACACGATAAGACTGATTTGTATTAAAAAAAATTAAATGGTGTAGTCATGCTAATAAAAATTAAATTTTTATTTGATTTCGTATGGTGTTGGAAACATAACATAAACTTGGTAAGAATGATTTTTTTGTTAAATTTCGTATTATTATAACATCAAATAATAAAAAATATTTTTAGCAATGAATTATTATTGTAAATCGCGTATTCTAATATTGAAAATGTATTGAAGTTATGTTTAACTATCAACTATAATTGAATGTATAAACAACTATGATGTCACTACCTGCAAAAGACTTAACCAAATTATTGGATTTATTGGATGAAGAAAATGCTAACACAACATTAGAAAATTTATCTAATCAACTACACTTAACTTTTCCTAGAGAAGATCGTTTTAAAGTAGGCATGACATTACTTCTTTTGTTACAAAATATAGATTTATTATCCAAAGAATTACAACGAATAATTGCAGTTGCCATGCTTTTTGACTTATATAAAGGGGAATCTATAGCTACTACACCATTTGCACCGGTATACAGCAATTTCTACATTATTAAACTATAAATGCATATAAAAATATTTTTTAATAAATAGAAACTGAAAATTAGTATTTTCTTTGAATAAACATAAAATGTGTATTGTTTTTTAGGTATTTGTACAAATTTTAAAAACACCCGATGAAAACAGTGATAAAACTCAAATTTCAAGACATATCCCAGTTCTATCACGTTGTGAAAAGTATTTGATAGCCAGTTTGATGGGATATAATTACAAAGAAATTATAAAAAAAACACCTAAACAAATTATTGAAGATATTTATTCACTTTCAAATCCACCACTTTACGATTCAACCGACTTACAATTACAGCTAGCTGAACGTCGATCTGAACTTCCAGCAGTCGAAAAATGTGGTAATCCAGTTATCCTATCTGATACCACAGAACAGTCTAAAGTGGGAATTGTAAATGATATTGATGTAAAAATAATAACCAAAAATATCTTAGAATCCCTTGTTATTGGAGATCCTCCACCTTATATTCAAAGTTCTCAGCCAGAATTTTTAAGGCCAGCTCCACCAATTCACCGATCTACATTAGATGAAGTACCTTGGATGAATATGTGTGAACCAAGCCAATTTAAATTAGAATATGATACAAGTATGTGTGTATCAAATTGTGCTGGAGCAGAAGCAAGAAGACTTATGGGTCGAGCATTTAAAAGTGTTTTAACGTTACAACAACAACAACACCTTGTAACTGAACTCCATAAAGACCCAAAACTTGTTTATCATATTGGATTGACTCCAGGAAGATTACCAGATCTTGTTGAAAATAATCCTCTAATTGCTATTGAAGTACTTTTGAAACTAATGCAATCCAGTCAAATAACAGAATATTTTAGTGTACTTGTGAATATGGAAATGTCATTACACTCTATGGAAGTTGTCAATAGATTAACAACAACAGTAGATTTACCTACTGAATTTGTTCATCTTTACATAAGTAATTGTATATCTACTTGTGAAACTATTAAGGATCGTTATATGCAAAATCGCTTGGTGCGATTAGTGTGTGTTTTTCTTCAATCTTTAATTAGAAATAAAATAATTAATGTGCAAGAACTTTTTATAGAAGTTCAAGCATTTTGTATAGAATTCAGTCGAATTAGAGAAGCAGCTGCTCTGTTTCGTCTTCTTAAGCAACTTGAATCGGGAGATACAGCTGGGCTGAACTCAACAATTACCTCAAAAAATAATAAAGTTGATTTATGTTAGCTACATAGAATGAAAAATAATATATTAAAATATGGAAGTTTATAAGCATTCATATACAATTGTATTATTATATGCAAGCAAAACATACATGTAATTGTAAATATTTATTTCCTTAACTGAGTAACATTTGAAGAATTCATGTTTCTCACTTTTTCAATTTTATTTTTGCTTGAATTCTACAATATTTTCAGGACAATCTTGTTATTTGTATATAAAATTTTGGAATAAGATGATATTAAAGTAGATTTTAATATTTTATTTGTTATATTACCTATTTATAAACATACAATTACTTACAATTAAGATAATATTATTCCTATTTTTCTATGTACATTTGAATGATAAAAAAACTATTTCAAATAATAAATATGAAGCATATTTTATATATTAAACCATGTATTTAAAATAAAATAAATTTAAATATAGTAGTATAAGTATATTTGAAACATTGATTTAAAAATTTTAAATATTTCTATCTTTGCAATTTTTTAATAGTGTGATAACTT
This sequence comes from Kradibia gibbosae, assembly GCA_018907135.1. Classification (NCBI taxonomy): domain Eukaryota; kingdom Metazoa; phylum Arthropoda; class Insecta; order Hymenoptera; family Agaonidae; genus Kradibia; species Kradibia gibbosae. The sequence goes on from JACCHX010000007.1 coordinate 6,041,468, forward strand.
ATTGTTTTATATCAACATAATATTAATTAATCTCTAATATATGAAAAATATTTACACAAACTCAATAAATAAAAATAAATTATTGATACAAATTTCCTTTTTACTATTTAGTATTATAAGCAATTTATAGTTAAACTATCTGATTATACAATATCTGTTCAACAATTTAAATTTTATGTCTAAATATAAACATTATTAGAAAAGTATTTATTTATGTATATATATTTAACATACATCAAGTAAATGCAGGTAAAGTAGTTTATTCCGAATTTTGACAATAATAATTATAAACAATTTTTGCAAAACTCAATTTTGCTAGTTCATACGTTCACATACAAAATTCATATATATACATATACATAAAGTATAGAATTGCTTTATCTGCAAACTTAGACAAAATCTAATTAATAAAAATTTTAAATTATGAAATAAAAAATAATTCTATTTCATTTTGTGTATCTATACAACTAATCCTAGTCCATACATAATAAGATAACTAATGCAAAACTTGAATGGTAAAATTTATCGATCCTTGATTCGGGTATAATTAGTGTGTATTTACAACCAGTTAATCATTTTTCTATTTTTTCATAATTACATAATTTAATTACTATTGTTAGCACATTTACGACTTCATATCACAATTAATTATATTTAGCCATCGATTTTGCACTATTTATCTCTAACAAGCACTGGTGGTTTTAATAAGCTGTTTTTTTAAATAGAATTTACCTTGACCGAGCTTTTTATCTAAGCGTTCAAATTCTTTCTTCGTTACTTTTTTAATTTTTATAATTTTATCAATTTTATCAATTTTGTCTATTTTACTTGAGTTCTTCGATTTAGCCTGTGCTGCCAAAAATTGAGAAGATAAGCTAGGTCCTTTTGCAGACCCAGTCAACTTATACTAGGCATTGACTTTCACCTTCTTTTTGCGCTTCTTTTTTTTCTTGTCGTGATATTGTTCTTGTTTTTTAGCAATACACAATCGACAATACCAATCTTCATTATCTGCTGGAGCAACTTGTATTCC